>JBBDGP010000358.1:2460000-3060000 GCA_037952835.1 Lithobates septentrionalis
TATATATAAATTGTTATTTTCCAATCTATTTTCGAATTTGAATTTATACTATTCGAAATTCGAATTTCAGAAGATGGTCATATTCTGTTGTATTTTATTAAATTCTTTTAAATTCTATTCTATTCTTTTATGTTTATTCTATTGTTTTATTATTTTATATTCTTTTATTGTATTCTTTTTTAGAAATCAATTTATATTTTTTTCTAATTTGATTCGAATTTGTTTTCGAATTCGAGTCGAATAAATTTCGAATTTGTTTTCGAATCCAATATATTTCGAATTTGGTTTTGAATCTGATTCAAATTTCGTCCGTGGGTTTTCGATTCGAAACATTTCGGATTCGTTGAAATTCATTAGTATTGTAATTCGGTATTTCGGATGCATCCGAATGTCTGAATAATGAAAATTTCGTCCGAATTTCGATTCGGAACTAAACGAAATGCACATGTCTAGACATTCCTGGCGTGTCCCATTGGTGATGTGGAAGGGGTCAGAAAGTATGGCTTTCAGGATCGTTCCAAAGAAGCCAAATGTTTGCAAAACGGCTTTAAGATAGTTCCAGTCAACTCTATCAAACACCTTCTCTGCATCAGGAGAGATGAGCAGAGAAGGCGTTCAATGGTGCTCTGCCCATTGCAATAGATCAATAAATCTCCTAGTGCCATCCGATGCGTGTCTGCCAGCCACAAAACCCACCTGATCAAAATGTACTAAGGAGGGGATGATGTTGGAGAGTCGAACAGCTAGAAGTTTAGCTAATAGCTTGGTGTCAGTGCTCAGTAAGGAGATGGGTCTGTAGCTGGCAGGATTGTCATGTGGCTTGCCTGGTTTTGGAATGGTGGTGATTGTGGCTTAAAGGATTCTGCAGGTATGGAATCCATAGAGGCAATATGGTTGAATTAATCATTTAAGTGGGGGGTAAGAATTTTGGAGAATAGTTTGTAGTACTCACTACTAAAACCATCAGGCCCTGGGGCCTTGTGGAGTGGTAGTGAAAAAATATCTTTTTCTACTTCTGATGGCATGAAAGGGGATGAAAGAGAATGTATATGATCCTTCGAAAGTGAGGGTAACTGTAAGTTATTTAAGAAGCTCTCAATATCAGCAAATGCAGGAGTTGATGCGGTGGTGGAAGATGTGAGGTTGTATAGCTTGCCATGGAAAGAGCCAAATTGGTCAGCAATATCTTTAGGGTTGGTGTGTCGAGTAGAAGAATGATCAGTGAAATAGGGGATTTTGGCATGAGCCAATCTACGTTTTAAGTTGCTTAGCCAAGTAGGCTGCGGGTTTAGTGTTCTGGGAATAAAATTGTAGACGTAGTCGTTTAAGGTGGAGATCAAAATTAGAATTGAGGCGGTCACTAAGGGATTGTCTAGCAGTACGGAGGTCAGAGATAAGGAGAGGAGTGGGCTGGGACTTGTTAGCCTCTTAAAGAGTACGTATTTGGTCTAAGTAAATGATCAGTGGTGGTTATGTGTTGTTTTTTCTCATGGGCCCCTATTTTGATGAGTATTCCTCTGATACAAGCTTTGTGTGCATTCCATAATACAGTGGGATTGCTCACAGATCCCATATTGATATTAAAATAATTCTCAATCTCGGATGCAATCTGTTTTTGACAGTGGGGGCGGGAGATAAGAGAGGTGTTAAGTCTCCAGATCGTCCCTTTTTTAATGTGATGGGTTGGATACAATTTCATTGAGATCAGAGCATGGTCAGACCACGTTACAAGCCCAATTTTAGTTTCCTGAACTGATTGTAGAGTATGCTTATCAGTCAAAAACAGATCTATTCGAGAGTATGTCTTTTGCTTGTGCGAGTAGAAGGTGTAATCTCTTTCAGTGTTATGGAGGCACCTCCAAGGATCGTACAAGTCCTCCGAGTGCATGAGGGAGGAGAGAGCAGTAGAGCGTTTGCAGGTAGGATTTGAGGAGTCCAGAATGGGGTCGACTACCTGGTTGAAATCACCACAGGGACCTTGTCTAAAAGGTTCCAGTTTCCCCATAACATCCTTGTAGAGATGCTTTTGATTAGTGTTTGGGGTGTAAATATTGGCAATGGTCATATTGCGATTGTTGATAGAGGCGTTTAAAATTACGTATCTGCCATCAGAGTCAAGTTCAGAATCAAGGAGTTGGAAGGAGACCGAGGAGCGTACAGCTATCATGACTCCTGCTTTCTTTTTAATGGAGTTAGAAAAGAAACAGTGTGGAAACTGTTTATGGGAGCAGGTAGGGGGTTTGTGTGATGAAAAATGTGTCTCCTGTACGCATAACAAGTCAGAATTGTGACCTAGGGCCTCCTTTTATAGTAGATTCCATTTGAATGGGGAATTTAGGCATTTTGCATTGATGGAAGTAATGGTAACAGACATGTTGGACAGCTGCCACTGGGGGGAGTGAGAAGCGTAGTAATTACACCTTCTGAATTTGAACACTTGGATGGACAAAAAAAAAGGAAAAAAGGTGAGAGAAAGGAAAAAAAACAGGATAATATCAATCCACAATTAACTTTACATAAACTTATATATTAAACTGTATTGTGCAGAACAGATTATGCACACTGTGGTTTATGTTGAGAGGGTTCTTGGCACCTTTTTTGCCTCGGAGGGATAGAGTATGAGGCCCAATTAGTTTCATACTTGCCCAGGAAACTTTGTTGAGTCAGAAAAAATGGGAGAAAAGTGCAATTGCACTGTGTTGGATTTAATATGAAGCATCCTGCAATTGACAGGTATGTGAAGTAGCAGGAGTTGCAGATGGTCTGAAGCAGATGTAGTGTGCCATTGATCGGGGGGACATGCAGATGGTCGCTGCGTCAGTGAGTCAGGTAGGGGAGAGTTGATAAGACCCCAATTTAGCAGCCATTTAACGCCTTCCTTAGGCATGAAGAAAGTGATTGGTTGATTCTGGAAAGTCACTATCAGTTTAGAAAGCCCCATTTGTATTGGAGATTATGGTTTTGAAGGACTGTGGTGACTTGTGCGAATTCTCTGTGCTTTTGAGCTGTAGCAGCAGAGATATCCATATACAAGGAGACTGAGGAGTAGGGCTCAGGTAATGAAGTGATGGAACAGGCTGCCACCATTGTACGTTCCTTAATTTGAAAAAAGTGAATGCCAGTATGTCTCGTGGGATGGATTCAGACTGATGGTTGGGTTTGGCGATTCTGTGTGCACGGTCAATGGTCAAGTCGGCTTGATTTAGCTGAGGGGAGAAGCAGGAGGAATAGCTAATGTAGGTAAGTAATTTGTTCTGGAGGTTTAACAGTTTCTGGTATGCCCCTAAATTTGATGTTATTCATCCTGGTGCGATCCTCTAAATCAGACACTTTGCTTGGAGGAAGCTGATTTCTTCAGTGTGATGGTCATAGGCATCCGCCATTTCGTTATAAACTGAGGTATGTTCTGTCACCACTTTTTCCAGGTCGGTCATGCGTTCCTCTACCTGATCAATTCTATTGTGTAAGGTAGAGATAGAGGAGTGCAGTTCATTAGGAAAGTCTCTTTGCAGAGAGAGCAGCATAAGCTTTAGTGTGTGCTCAGATGCTGGCTGGTCACTGGCAGGGAGGGCTGCTAGGGTGTCTGAGTATTTTTCCTCAGGGTTTGTTCGTGTCTGGACATCCCAGTGCTGCTTCTTAAGCAGAGGTTCCTTAGCACGGGAAAGTGCTGTGATAGTGCAGCCTGCTTACCTCTATCTGATGGTGATTGCTGGGGAGAGGCAGGCTCTGATGTGAGACTTTCCATTGGCTCTGAGTTGTCTGCAGGTCCCTGCATGACGCCTTTGCCCTGTGAGGAGTCACGAGGCACCACGGGGCCCCATCTTTGGATAATTGCATGGCTGGCTGTGTGAAATAGTCGGTGAGGTGGCACAGCTTGCGAAGGTTGAGGTATTTCTTCTTGGACATACTGTCCAGTCACTGAGGATTCGGTGTATCAGGGAGGGGGGAGCTGCTGCTAGTAAGTGCTGGGAGCAACTGTTTGTCCCGGGGCTGAGCAGAGCTGGGTGGTTAAACAGCCATCTTGCTCTGCGGCTGGCCACGCCCTAAACCTAGATTTTAACAGTGACAGTGAACATTATGTTCACAGATAAAAGAAAAAAATGCATCTTTGTTTCAGTATGAGTGAACTAGGGGGTTATTTACTAAAGGCAAATCCACTTTGCACTACAAGTGCAAACTATACTTGAAATTGCACTGAAAGTGCACTTGGAAGTGCAGTCGCTGTAGATCTGAGGGGGACATGCAAGGAAAATAAAAAACAGCATTTTAGCTTGCACATGATTAGATAATAAAATCAGCAAAGCTTCCCCTCATTTCAGATCTACCCCTCAGATTTACAGCGACTGCACTTCCAAGTGCACTTTCAGTGCAATTTCAAGTATAGTTTGCACTTGTAGTGCAAAGTGGATTTGCCTTTTGTAAATAAACCCCATAGTCATACCTTTGGAGACAAAACCCACATAAAAAAGAAAATTTTAAATGTTTTAAGAGTAACACCTTTAAAATCTGTATTCTCAGCACCTGCATTTTTAGTACACACATTTGCTAATGTGAAACAGTTGCTAATTTTAGGAATTTTTCAGATATTGATTACATTCCTGAGTGTACATTTTAGCTTGTCTTTTTTCTGTCAAATCAAATCAGACTTCTGGTAATTTCTGCATGAGTCAGACATAGACTAACTTATTAGTACTTGGTAATTATTCCTTTATATTCTGACTCATAAATCTGATGCCCTAAATCTGCAGTGTACTAGACTAAGGCCCCTTTCACACTTATAAGACTTCAAAGTCGCGCGATTTTGCCGCGATTTTACCGCGATTTGACCGAGATTTGGGAGCAGTACTACTTTGTACAACTTTGCCACGTTTTTGGCATTAACAAATGAAAACATACAGTAGTTGGTATGAATCATAAGGGGGAACTCCACGCCAAGTTTTAAATAAAAAAACTGGCGTGGGTTCCCCCCCAGGGGAATACCAGGCCCTTGGGTCTGATATGGATTGTAAGGGGAACCCCCTACGCTGAAAAATCGGCGTGGGGGTCCCCCCAAAATCCATACCAGACCCTTATCCGAGCACGCAGCCCGGCCGGTCAGGAATGGGGGTGGGGACGAGCTAGCACCCCCCCCTCCTGGACCGTACCAGGCCGCATGCCCTCAACATGGGGGGTGGGTGCTTTGGGGCATGGGGGGGCGCCCTGCGGTCCCCCCACCCCAAAGCACCTTGTCCCCATGTTGATGAGGACAAGGGCCTCTTCCCGACAACCCTGGCCGTTGGTTGTCGGGGTCTGCAGGCGGGGGGCTTATCGGAATCTGGGAGCCCCCTTTAATAAGGGGGCCCCCAGATCCCGGCCCCCCACCCTAAGTGAATGAGTATGGGGTACATGGTACCCCTACCCATTCACCTAGGGAAAAAAGCGTCAATAAAAAACACAGTACACAGGTTTTTAAAATAATTTATTAGGCAGCTCCGGGATCTTCTTCCGACTTCGGGGGTCCTCTTCCGACTTCGGGGGTCTCTCCGGCGTCTCCTCCCGGTGTCCTGATCTTCTGCCGGCTCCTCCGCCATCTTCTGCAGCTCAATTGCTAGCGGTGGTCCGGACTTCTGCCTTCTGCCTTCTTCTTTTCTTCCAGAGATGTTGACACGAAGCTCTCTCCAGCTGCAATGGTCTCTGAACGCTCCGCAACGGACTTATATAGGCGGTGACCCGCCCCCTTATGCCGTCACAGTCCCTGGGCATGCTGGGACTGTGACATTTTAGGAGGCGTGGTCACTGGCTGATGACCATGCCCCCTTATGACGGCACAGTTGCAGCATGCCCCGGGACAGTGACCTCATAAGGGGGCGGGGTCACTGCCTATATAAGTCCATTGCGGAGCGTTCAGAGACCATTCCAGCTGGAGAAAGCGTCGTGTCAACATCTCTGGAAGAAAAGAAGAAGGCAGAAGGCAGATGTCCAGACCACCGCTAGCAATTGAGCTGCAGAAGATAGTGGAGGAGCCGGCAGAAGATCAGGACACCGGGAGGAGACGCTGGAGAGACCCCCGAAGTCGGAAGAGGACCCCCGAAGTCGGAAGAAGATCCCGGAGCTGCCTAATAAATTATTTTAAAAATCTGTGTACTGTGTTTTTTATTGACGCTTTTTTCCCTAGGTGAATGGGCAGGGGTACCATGTACCCCATACTCATTCACTTAGGGTGGGGGGCCAGGATCTGGGGGCCCCCTTATTAAAGGGGGCTCCCAGATTCCGATAAGCCCCCCGCCCGCAGACCCCGACAACCAACGGCCAGGGTTGTCGGGAAGAGGCCCTTGTCCTCATCAACATGGGGACAAGGTGCTTTGGGGTGGGGGGGCCCGGCAGGGTGCCCCCCATGCCCTAAAGCACCCACCCCCCCATGTTGAGGGCATGCGGCCTGGTACGGTCCAGGAGGGGGGGTGCTCACTCGTCCCCACCCCCATTCCTGACCGGCCGGGCTGCGTGCTCGGATAAGGGTCTGGTATGGATTTTGGGGGGGACCCCACGCCGATTTTTCAGCGTAGGGGGTTCCCCTTAGATCCATACCAGACATAAGGGCTTGGTATGCCCCTGGGGGGAACCCACGCCGGTTTTTTCATTTAAAACTTG
Source organism: Lithobates septentrionalis (assembly GCA_037952835.1). Lineage (NCBI taxonomy): Eukaryota > Metazoa > Chordata > Amphibia > Anura > Ranidae > Lithobates > Lithobates septentrionalis. The sequence goes on from JBBDGP010000358.1 coordinate 2,466,628, forward strand.
GCGCGGCGTTCCCCCTCTGGATTCATACCAGACAGCTGTCAGCACTGCCTGTCGCTCATCGGGAAAGGAAAAAAAGTTTTCCTTTCCCTGAATAGCGAGCCAGGCTTGTGCTTACAAAGTCGTACTGAAGTCGTGTCTATATTATTCAGGCACGACTTGCATGCTACTTCAGGGTTTAACATTGAGGTCTATGGAGTACAACTCGCATAGAAGTTGGACCAAAGTAGTGCAGGGACTACTTTCAAGTCGGCACGACTTAAAGTCGTGCCAATATGAATGGTAGTCATTGCAAATCATGGATAATGACTTGTCATATGATTTAGCAGTACAAAATCGTGGGACAAGTCGTATATAAGTGTAAAAGGGGCCTAAGTAAAGCAAAAATCTACAGCCTGGAGGGTGGTGTGACTCTTTCTTCCGAAGTGTTCCCTCCTACAGTGATTTGCCATTCATGCTCTCCCGCATTGATTCAACCATGGCCATTGACATTTTTTAGGTCCTTTGTCTTTCAGGTAACTCCATGGGACAGCAACAGATGATGCACATCCTGTGCATGCATCCTACTCCAACATCATATCAGGACCCAGCACCATTCTTGTCATCCTACAGGTCCTAGAAATGAGTATGGAGTGAACACTGTGCTGACACAATAAAAATCTCTCCTGCGCTCAGGTGTCCATGAACTAGACATGTGGTGCAGCCACTTAAAAAGGTAATGCCTAGCGTCTTGCAGCCCTCATTTGAAGAATGGGTATTCAAGCTAGAAAAAAAAAAAAAGCAACAGAAAAGAAAGAGGGCACACCAACCTAGTGCATTACCACTGATAAACTTTAATGCAGCATAAAAAACAGCAAAGATTATACTCACAAACGAGCTAATAAAACCAGCTTTCAAAAGGGCGCAAAAGCACTGTTCTGTGGTTTGACACACCAGGACCTGTTGCCGAGAGGGTCAGACCGGTGCAAATGGCCAATGGTTAACGCGTTTCAGGGGAGCACCCCTTTCTTCAGAGCCTAAGCGGGCAATGGTTGGTCTCTCTAAATACCCTCTCTATAAATGTATATATGTGCCTGTGTCTGTCACACCCAATTGGTGGCAACACCCCCTCCCACAAATAATATGCACCACCCACCCATTCGGGTTAGCCCTCCCTAGACCCATCCCTCTGAGTACGATTCCCCATTTGTAGCCAAATAATAGAGAACAAGCATCACTCTATGTTATCTGCTATATAAAAAAACTGAGCCAACAGATCAATATCACTCTCAGCATAGACCACATACAACAGAGGAGGGGAGTGGAGGGGGGGCCCGCTAAACACGATTACCTCACCTCCTGCATGCAGCTCAAATTGTGTCCCCATGCCTTAGATACACTGGGGTGGATAATGCGGGGCTTCTCCGGCTCCCAGGAGCCATAATAGTGCTGCATACCACGTGTGGAGCGCACGCCATTCGAAGGACCAGGAAGTGCGGGCGTTCCTGCGTTCCACCCGCAACTTCCGGTCGATCGCGACATAATTTCCCCTTCCACAGGTGTCAGAGGTCACTGTGCGCAGGGGACACAGCCCGGAAGCGCGGGTGTATTTGCTTTCCACCCGCTGCTTCCGACCGTCATACCTAGGATTATTGGTGCGCGCGCATCTCAACATGGCCGCGCGCTCTCCACCACTCGCTCAGCTACTGTCATTGACAGAGACAAACTCTGACTGTACAGCCATTTATGAAATAGAGAGGGGAAAGATGTATTAGTAGAACACATATATTTTGTAAAATTGAAATTAAAATTAAGATTGAAATTGATATGAATATCAATTCCAAATAGGGAAGTAGATAAAAAGAGTCCAAACCGATATTGTTAATAATAGTGTAAAATTGATAAATAAATAAATAATACCCAGTCAGTAAATGTAGTCCGCAGAAGTATCCTTCCAAGGTGCAATAGATCATATAATATCTATAAAATTCATAAATAAAATGTGATTGATTATACAACATGTAATACATATATATCTATTTTATAAAATACATCATTAGATATGATATCTTAATGTTAAAAGATCAACACATGGAAATCCATAACAATTAGTCATCTAGATAAGACCGAGAAGAAATCCATGCATGATGATATCTACATGATACTGATCTAAAGGGGAAAAAAGTTAGAAAACCATAAATAATAATAATAAATAATGAAAAATAAATAAAAATACATAAGAGATCGGCCGGAAGTTGCGGGTGGAACGCAGGAACGCCCGCACTTCCTGGTCCTTCGAATGGCGTGCGCTCCACACGTGGTATGCAGCACTATTATGGCTCCTGGGAGCTGGAGAAGCCCCGCATTATCCACCCCAGTGTATCTAAGGCATGGGGACACAATTTGAGCTGCATGCAGGAGGTGAGGTAATCGTGTTTGGCGACCCCCCCCCCCCCCCCTCCCCTGTTGTATGTGGTCTATGCTGAGAGTTATATTGATCTGTTGGCTCAGTTTTTTTTATATAGCAGATAACATAGAGTGATGCTTGTTCTCTGTTATTTGGCTACAAATGGGGAATCGTACTCCGATTGATGGGTCTAGGGAGGGCTAACCCGAATGGGTGGGTGGTGCATATTATTTGTGGGAGGGGGCGTTGCCACCAATTGAGTGTGACAGACACAGGCACCTATATACATTTATAGAGAGGGTATTTCGAGAGACCAACCATTGCCCACTTAGGCTCTGAAGAAAGGGGTGCTCCCCCGAAACGCGTTAGCCATTGGCCATTTGCACCGGTCTGACCCTCTCGGCAACAGGTCCTGGTGTGTCGATCCACAGAACAGCGCTTTTGCGCCCTTTTGAAAGCTGGTTTTATTAGCTCGTTTGTGAGTATAATCTTTGCTGTTTTTTATGCTGCATTAAAGTTTATCAGTGGTAATGCACTAGGTTGGTGCGCCCTCTTTCTTTTCTGTTTTGTGAACACTGTGCTCTGCATGGTATGCAGTCAGTGTACACATAAAAAAAAATGGCAAAAAAACTGTACCTCATATGAATTCTTCATTTAGGTACATTAGTTCCACTAGTTACAGATGTCCCCCTGGACACACTGGACAACCTCACCACTTCTTGCAGCAGTGGACCTTTCAACAGCAGAATTAAAGGCTGTTACACATTATGAACATTTAGCATTGTGCATTTGTAGAGAAAATGACCAATAGCAGCCATGCAGTTTCAGCTATGACTTTTTGCCAGTACAATGAAAGGCTTCATGCTATTTTATCCAATTCTAATATGTAAACCTGTAAATATTGGAACTAACAATTCCAGCAAGTTAGCAGGGCCTGTATTTGTTCTCTGATGGCCTTTCAGAACTGACACCTATTGCCACTACATTAGTACAATCTATTATTTCTTTATAGGAGTTTTTCCATATTACTGATATGAATGATTTCTGATTGGGACTCTAAAACAAAGTTAATACTGCAGCTGCAGGAACAGATTCACAGGACTCAATCACTGTGTTTAAAATGTCAGTTCGGTGAAACATTTATTATTACATGTTATTTTATACATAGATAAGAAAGGGGTGGTGTGAGATGTTATTAAAAGCTAACAAATAGAAATATGTTATTAAAAGCTAACAAATAGAAATATATTATTAAAAACTAGCGAATAGAACAATTGCAAAAGTAAAACCTTGAAAAGGGATCGGGGAGTAGAGAGCGTTTAGTAGGAGAAGTGTCTGTGTGTTAAGTGAAGGTTACAGAACACATTTCAACAGTGAGAACAAAATGGATTCTCTTGTGCTTAAATGAACAGTACAATGAATGTCCATGTCATTTCCCCCCTTTTGTTTATTTGACACCATTCTTCTCCACGTTACGTTCAGCCGATTGCTGGTAACTCCTGTTACATTGGCGCAGAGAGACGGCATCCTGTTCAGCTCTCTCCTAGCTTTCTCACAATAATGGGTTCATCAGGGCTGGTGGTACATTTGTTGGTACAGCGGGTAGTCACACAGAGGCATAGCCTGATGAGGAAGTAAATAACAAACATGAGAAATAGGAACATCACAATGTAAGCGCCTAGTTTCTGTAACCATGTTGCTATGCCATATAAAAAATCACCAAAACCACCTAAACCCTGAAAGGGGTTCCATCCATCTTTAGCAATATCTCTGGCCTTATTCTGTAGTTCTCTTATCTTAGCAAGATGCCCTTTAATAATGTCCTCATTATCAGAAATGTATATACAACAGTCAGTGCGAAATATCTTACACATCCCACCTTGAGCTGCAGTGAGATAATTTAGCGTTAATCTGTGCTCTAATACTACTTTTTTAAGCTGAGCCATTTCTTCATTTAATAAACCTATATCAGTGGTAGTAAGGTTAATAATCTCATCTACAATTCTAGTGTAATTATTTAGTCTTTTCATTGCTTCAATTCCCCATCCTGTCCAGGAAGAGAACCATGACCATGCCATGTCACCTTCAGTGAACAGCTCTCTTTTGAACACTAAAGGGTATTCTGGACTTTGATCTGGTCGCACTGTATCTTTGCGAACAGCCAAAGCAGGTACTAACTTCCCAATATAACATGTACCTGTAACATTAGTAGGAAGCCAGGCTTAAGCTTTATTTCCACATATATAATATAACCCTCTACGTATGGACGGTATGCCTGCTCCTAAAAAACTGGAAGCAATAACATGGAATCTCAGGAAACCGATATTTTCACATATTGGAAACTGTGAGCAATTTGTACTATAAAGGGTTCTATTTAGTTCTGGATCTGGGATATAATAATATTGACCATAGTTTCCTCCATAAACTGTAATTTTTGCTCCGCTGCAATCTGAATTGCCCAACCGTGTACATTTAGTGTTAAACGGGCATGTAATGTTTAAACAAATCTGTGGAGTGTTTATCTGTTTCGAAACCATCAAAGTTACTGATCTGTGCTCATTAGCTGTGGAGACTATGTATGAGCCATTTATTCTGGTCCTGTTTAGATCAGTGAAATTGAGAGGCATTGCTATCATTGGTATTGTTCCTGTTTGGGGATGTAAGTGAGAACACACCCAGCAGTTACTAGCGTTGCTATGGGTTGCATACAATTTTAACATTTGGATGAAAGGGTTATTTTTCCATGTCTCAGTTCTCACAAACAACAAAAAGAAAAGAAACATTATCATCTTTTTTTCAAAGGATATCATCACTTCAGGATTTTCTTGCAGTGACTGGCGTGAATCCAGGTGGGCTTTCCTTCCAACTTGACAGCAGAACCGGTTGTCAAAAGCACCAAATGTGGTCCGTCAAATTTTGGTTCTAGTGGCTTTCTGACGTGTCGCTTGACCACCACCCAGTAACCTGGTTGGATTCTGTGAATACCTGAAACAGAATCTGGGTCGGGGATAGATTTATAAACACCTTCATGTATTTTATTCAATGTTCTTTGCAAAATCTGAACATATTCTAACAGATTAGAGTGAGAAGCCTGCAACTGTTGGGGAAAATATAGCCCTGTTTTGGGTGGCCCTCCAAATAAAATCTCATAGGGGGACAGCCCATGTGGTTGTTTAAGGGTAGTTCGTACAGAATATAGGGCTAATGGCAAAGCTTCCACCCATCCTTTTCCTGTACCTGCTTTAATTTTTACACATCTGTTTTTCAAAATTCCATTAAGTCTCTCAACTTTACCACTACTTTGTGGATGATAAGGTGTATGGAAAGCTTGCTGTATGTGAAGTGCTTCCATTACCTCTTTCATTACTTCCCCAGTAAAATGGGTTCCTCTGTCACTCTCAATAGTTTCAGGAACTCCATATCTACAAACTATTTCATTCAAAATTTTCTTTGCTGTTGTTTTTGCATTTGCTTTGGCTACTGGCCAGCCCCGGGCCAACCTGAAAACATGTCAACACACACTAAAGCAAACTCATAGGTGCCTATTCTGGGCATCTGAATGTAGTCTATTTGAATTCTTTGGAAAGGGAAATCTGGCTTTGGAGAATGCCTTTGGGGAACATGAACAGGCCTCCCTGCATTGTACAGAGCACAAGTGAGACATGAAGCACAAAACCTGGCTGCAAATGCACTAAATCCAGGTGCTATCCAATAGCAGTCAGTAAGTGCCACCATCGCGCCCTTAGCAAGATGACTGATGCCATGTGCCAGCTGTGCTAAAACTGGGTACAAACTCCTGGGTAGACACCACCTGTTGTCAGCGCTCCACAGGCCCTGCTGATTTTGGGTAGCATTACATTTCATCCACTTATCCTTCTCTTCATCAGGGGCCTGGTTCTGCAACTGAATTAGAGTTTCTACATCCCACTGCTCTTGATGAGGGGAATCTGTCCCCGCTACCTGGGCGACCCCTACAGTGGATGTGACTCCAAATGCCATAAGGGCAGCATCCTTTGCCGCTTGGTCCGCTAAAGCATTTCCTCTGGCTGTCATGTCACTTCCCCTTGCATGCCCTTTTACCTTCAAGATGGCAACTTCTGCTGGTTTCTGAAAGGCCTCAAATAGCCACTCTATGAGTTTTGCATGTCTCACTGGCTTCCCTGCACTAGTCAGAAAGTGCCGTGCTTTCCAGATAGGCCCAAAATCGTGGGCTATTCCAAATGCATATCTGCTGTCAGTGTAAACATTTCCCCTTTGATTCTCTAGGAGATGACATGCTTTGACTACAGCATACAACTCCGCTTCCTGTGCTGACATCTGGGGTTTCAATGCTTCCTGATGTAAAATGGTGTCTGTAGTGGTTACAGCAAACCCTGTGTGTGGCTGACCATCATCAGTGTAAAATCTGGAACCATCTACGAATAAGTGTGTGTCACAATCTGATAAGGGCTCATCTTTTGCTGGTGTGACAGAGGCCCTTTCTACCTCCATAAGAGCCATACAATCGTGAGAAAAACTCTCAGGTTCTACATCAGTACTAGGGATGAGCCGAACACCCCCCGGTTCGGTTCGCACCAGAACCCGCGAACGGACCGAAAGTTCGCACGAACGTTAGAACCCCATTGACGTCTATGGGACTCGAACGTTCAAAATCAAAAGTGCTCATTTTAAAGGCTAATTTGCATGGTATTGTCCTAAAAAGGGTTTGGGGACCCGGGTCCTACCCCAGGGGACATGTATCAATGCAAAAAAAACTTTTAAAAACGGACGTTTTTACGGGAGCAGTGATTTTAATGATGCTTAAAGTAAAAAAAAAAAAGTGAAATATTCCTTTAAATATCGTACCTGGGGGGTGTCTATAGTATGCCTGTAAAGTGATGCGTGTTTCCCATGTTTAGAACAGTCCCTGCACCAAATGTCATTTTTAAAGGAAAAAATCTCATTTAAAACTGCTTGTGGGTTTAATGTCATGTCGGGTCATGGCAATATGGATGAAAATCAGTGAGACAAACGGCATGGGTACCCCCCCAGTCCATTACCAGGCCCTTTGGGTCCTGTATGGATATTAAGGGGAACCCCGCACCCAAATTAAAATAAGGAAAGGCCCTATATACTCTGAACAGCAGTATACAGGCGGTGCAAACAAGACAGGGACTGTAGGTTTGTTGTTAAGTAGAATCTCTTTGTAATTTTGAACGGGTACATTTTTAACGTGTTTAGCTCCAGCCAAAAAATCTTTTTTAAGCTTTTTGGAAAACATAGGGAAGGGTTATCACCCCTGTGACATTTGTTTTGCTGTCTTTCCTCCTCTTCAGAAGATTTCACCTCACTTTTTTGTCCCAATGAAAAATGTTTTTTGAAAATTTGGGTTTTTTTGTGGAACAAGGATTGGAAAGCATCAGTGGAAAGGAGAAATTGTTTTCCCATATTAACTCTTACAGGAGAGAATTTCCCTTCCTAGGGGTAGATTTCATCTCACTTCCTGTTGTCTCCTTCCGTTTGCAAGTAGGAGTCGTTTGTAAGTTAGATGTTTGAAAGTAGGGTCCTGCCCTATATACTCAGCAGAAATTTGGGCCTTAGGTTTTGCTGTGGCCACAACACTGTAAGCCCTCACAGGGCCCTGCTGTGAAATATTAGATCAAGAATTGTAATTACATGCCCCTGTTGAACAGGAGCTGAAAAATTAGGCCTTAGGCACTGGTGCTGGTGCCACAACACTGCAACCCCTCACAGACACTCTAGTTGGAACGCAGGAACGAGCCCTGCTGCAAAGTATTGCATCAAAAATTGTAATTACACGCCCCTGTTAGACAGGGGCAGAAAAATTGGGCCTTAGGCACTGGTGCTGGTGCCACAACACTGCAACCCCTCACAGACACTCTAGTTGGAATGCAGGAACGAGCCCTGCTGCAAAGTATTACATCAAAAATTGTAATTACACGCCCCTGTTAAACAGGGGCTGAAAAATTGTGCCTTAGGCACTGGTGGTGGCGCCCAGAACCAAAAATGTTCTTACAAGCTATCAGCGTGATGATTGAGGAGGAAGAGGATAATTACTCAGGGATAGTCACTCAGCATCAGCATAGGCAGTCTTTGAAGGGATCTGAGATTTCAAAAAAAATTATTCGGTTACATCAGCATCAGGTGCTTGGTAGCTGGTGGTGATCCAAGACTGATTCATTTTTATGAAGGTCGGCCGATCGACCGAGTCGGTGGACAGACGCACCCTGTGATCGGTTACCACGCCTCCAGCAGCACTGAATGTGCGTTCCGAAAGAACGCTGGATGCAGGACAGGCCAGTAGCTCAATTGCATACTGTGCAAGCTCTGGCCAGTGATCCATCCTCAAGACCCAGTAACCCAGAGGATTTTCGGTGGGAAAGGTGTCCAAGTCTGATCTTGCCCCTAGGTATTCCTGCACCATGTAAAACAGACGCTGGCGATGGTTGCTGGAACCGATCATACCTTGGGGCTGCGGACCAAAAAATTGTCTGAACGCATCGGTCAGACGGCCACCTTCTCCACCGCTCCTTCTTTGACTGACCGAAGCCTCAGCAACACGTTGTCCAGAAACAGGAGTTTGTAACCTCCCAGTCTCTGGGAACGCGTTGCACAGACCTTTCTGCAAGGCCTCCCGAAGATGTTTCATCCTCTGCTCCCTCTGCGATGGCAAGATAAGGTCCGCAACCTTACCCTTGTAACGTGGATCAAGGAGGGTTGCCAGCCAGTATTGGTCCTTCTCCTTGATACCACGAATACGAGGATCCTTACGCAGGCTTTGCAGGATCAGGGAGGCCATGCAGCGTAGGTTTGCTGAGGCATTCGGTCCGGAGTCCTCTGGGTCACTAAGGACAACAACGTCCGCAGCCACCTCCTCCCAGCCACGTACAAGTCCATGTGTTCCTTGGGACTGATCCCTTAAAGACTGCTGCTGATGCTGAGTGCCAGGCTCCACCTCCATACTGACACAATCTTCCTCCTCCTCCTCCTCCTCCTCCTCCTCCTCTTCCTGTGTGATCGGCGGGCACGCAGGAACACTGTCTGGATAAAGGGGGCCTTGAGAGCTAAGGAAGTCCTCCTCTTCCTGCCTCTGTTCTGCCTCAAGTGCCCTGTTCATTATTCCACGCAGCGTGTGCTCCAACAGGTGGACAAGGGGGACAGTGTCACTGATGCATGCACTGTCAGTGCTCACCATCCTCGTGGCCTCCTCGAATGGTGACAGGACAGTGCATGCATCCCTGATCATGGCCCACTGGCGTGGGGAAAAAAAACAAGCTCCCCTGACCCTGTCCTGGTGCTATAGTCGCACAGGTACTCATTGATGGCCCTCTGCTGCGTGTGCAGCCGCTGCAGCATGGCCAACGTTGAGTTCCACCTGGTGGGCATGTCACAGATTAGGCGGTTCTTGGGCAGGTTAAACTCCTTTTGGAGGTCCGTCAGCCGAGCACTGGCATTATATGACCGGCGGAAATGCACACAGACTTTCCTGGCCTGCCTCAGGACATCCTGTAAGCCCGGGTACCTGCCCAAGAACCGCTGCACCACCAAGTTAAGGACGTGAGCCAAACAGGGCACATGGGTCAGTTGTCCCTGTCGGAGGGCAGAGAGGAGGTTGGTGCCATTGTCGCAAACCACCATTCCTGCCTTAAGTTGGCGTGGCGTCAACCACCTCTGAACCTGCCCCTGCAGAGCTGACAGAACCTCTGCCCCAGTGTGGCTCCTGTCCCCCAAGCACACCAGCTCAAGCACCGCAAGGCATCTTTTGGCCTGCGTACTTGCGTAGCCCCTTGAATGCCTACGGAGCACCGCTGGTTCCGAGGAAGAGGCCATGGAGGAAGAAGAAGAGGAGGGGGTGGAGGAGAGAGGTGTGTCACAATCAGCATTTTGGAGGCGTGGTGGCGGAACAACCTCCAACACTACTGCACCTTGTCCTGCATCCTTCCCAGCTGCCAGCAGAGTCACCCAATGCGCCGTGAAACTTAGGTAACGTCCCTGTCCATGCCTGCTGGACCATGAGTCAGCGGTAATATGCACCTTACCGCTGACCGCACTGTCCAGCGAGGCATGGACATTGCCTTCCACATGCCGGTAGAGAGCCGGAATCGCCTTCCATGAGAAAAAGTGGCGTTTGGGTACCTGCCACTGAGGAACCGCACATTCCACAAACTCACGGAAGGGGGCAGAGTCTACCAACTGAAAAGGCAGCAGTTGAAGTGCTAGCAATTTTGCCAAGCTAGCATTCAACCGCTGGGCATGTGGATGGCTGGGAGCAAACTTCTTTCGGCGGTGCAGCAGCTGGGGCAGGGAAATTTGCCTGGTACAATCTGACGTCGGTGTACCAAAAGCAGATTGCCCACAAGTACTTGGCTGTGACACACCTAATTCTACACCTTCATTCCTCTCACTGCAGGTCTCAGAGAGGACTGAAGGTCTAGTGGGGTTGGAAATCTCAGCTGATGGGGAGCAAGGAGAGATCCTCTTTGTTCTTTGGTGTGGGTCTTTTAGATACGCTTGCCAACGAACTGCATGGCAGGTCAACATATGTCGGGTCAAGCATGTGGTACCCAAGCGGGAGATGTTTTGGCCACGCAAGATACGCTTGAGACATATGTTGCAAATAGCAGCGGTGCGATCTGATGCACTCGTCTCAAAAAAGGCCCACACCAAAGAACTTTTTGAATAACGTGCAGAGACTGCAGCGCCCTGCACATGTGGAGCTTTGGGGTGTGATGCAGTCAATGTGCTGCCCTTAGGCTGGCTCCTGGAGGGCATCCTGCCTCGTTGGTGATGTGCCGCCTCCTCCTCCTCCTCCTCCTCCTCCTCTCTCCTATCAGGCACCCACGTTGAGTCAGTGACCTCATCATACCCTCCCTCCTCATCACTGGAGCAAACCTGGCAGTATGCTGCAGCAGGGGGAGCATGACTGCCAGATTGCTGTCCTTCTTGGGCACCCCCTCTGTCTGTGCTCATGTTACTGCCTTCAACGAGCTCAGTATCATCATCAGAGCCTTCCAAACGCTGGGCATCCTCCTGGAGCATGTACCCAACACTGTGGTCAAACAGTTCGAGGGAATCCTCAGGAGGACATGGTGGAGCTAGGGAAGGAGTCACTGATGACATTGAGCTGAGGGAAGAGGCCGCTGCTTTGCCAGACAAAGCACCCTGGGCATGGGTGAGAGAGGATGAGGAGGATGAGGACGGCTTGGTCATCCACTCGACCAAGTCTTTTGCATGTTGCGGCTCAACACGGCCAGCTGCCGAAAAAAAGGCCAAGCGTGTCCCATGGCCACGTGCTGATGAGGATGCACCGTCTCCACGACCAGCACTAGACACAGAGCCTGCTCACCCTCTCTTATTGGCTTGTGACTGTCTGCCTCTCCTTCTTGGCCTTCCAGACATACTAATGGCCTGTAGCTGCACTAAGCTGGGATAGAACACCTGTAATTTTCTTCAGGTAGCTTTATATACTGTAACCAGACAAGCCTGCCTGTCAGTAGGAAGATAACAGGAACGGATCTAGCTGAACACTGTGAGCAGGACGCACTGCACTAAATGTAAATAGCAGGAACGGATCTAGCTGAACACTGTGAGCAGGACGCACTGCACTAAATGTAAATAGCAGGAACGGATCTAGCTGAACACTGTGAGCAGGACGCACTGCACTAAATGTAAATAACAGGAACGGATCTAGCTGAACACTGTGAGCAGGACGCACTGCACTAAATGTAAATAGCAGGAACGGATCTAGCTGAACACTGTGAGCAGGACGCACTGAACTAAATGTAAATAGCATGAACGGATCTAGCTGAACACTGTGAGCAGGACGCACTGCACTAAATGTAAATAGCAGGAACGGATCTAGCTGAACACTGTGAGCAGGACGCACTGCACTAAATGTAAATAGCAGGAACAGATCTAGATGAACACTGTGAGCAGGACGCACTGCACTAAATGTAAATAGCAGGAACGGATCTAGCTGAACACTGTGAGCAGGACGCACTGCACTAAATGTAAATAGCAGGAACGGATCTAGCTGAAAACTGTGAGGAGGACGCACTGCACTAAATGTAAATAGCAGGAACGGATCTAGCTGAACACTGTGAGCAGGACGCACTGCACTAAATGTAAATAGCAGGAACGGATCTAGCTGAACACTGTGAGCAGGACGCACTGCACTAAATGTAAATAGCAGGAACGGATCTAGCTGAACACTGTGAGCAGGACGCACTGCACTAAATGTAAATAGCAGGAACGGATCTAGCTGAACACTGTGAGCAGGACGCACTGCACTAAATGTAAATAGCAGGAACGGATCTAGCTGAACACTGTGAGCAGGACGCACTGCACTAAATGTAAATAGCAGGAACGGATCTAGCTGAACACTGTGAGCAGGACGCACTGCACTAAATGTAAATAGCAGGAACGGATCTAGCTGAACACTGTGAGCAGGACGCACTGCACTAAATGTAAATAGCAGGAACGGATCTAGCTGAACACTGTGAGCAGGACGCACTGCACTAAATGTAAATAGCAGGAACGGATCTAGCTGAACACTGTGAGCAGGACGCACTGCACTAAATGTAAATAGCAGGAACGGATCTAGTTGAACACTGTGAGCAGGACGCACTGCACTAAATGTAAATAGCAGGAACGGATCTAGCTGAACACTGTGAGCAGGACGCACTGCACTAAATGTAAATAGCAGGAACGGATCTAGCTGAACACTGTGAGCAGGACGCACTGCACTAAATGTAAATAGCAGGAACAGATCTAGATGAACACTGTGAGCAGGACGCACTGCACTAAATGTAAATAGCAGGAACGGATCTAGCTGAACACTGTGAGCAGGACGCACTGCACTAAATGTAAATAGCAGGAACGGATCTAGCTGAACACTGTGAGGAGGACGCACTGCACTAAATGTAAATAGCAGGAACGGATCTAGCTGAACACTGTGAGCAGGACGCACTGCACTAAATGTAAATAGCAGGAACGGATCTAGCTGAACACTGTGAGCAGGACGCACTGCACTAAATGTAAATAGCAGGAACGGATCTAGCTGAACACTGTGAGCAGGACGCACTGCACTAAATGTAAATAGCAGGAACAGATCTAGCTGAACACTGTGAGCAGGACGCACTGCACTAAATGTAAATAGCAGGAACGGATCTAGCTGAACACTGTGAGCAGGACGCACTGCACTAAATGTAAATAGCAGGAACGGATCTAGCTGAACACTGTGAGCAGGACGCACTGCACTAAATGTAAATAGCAGGAACGGATCTAGCTGAACACTGTGAGCAGGACGCACTGCACTAAATGTAAATAGCAGGAACGGATCTAGCTGAACACTGTGAGCAGGACGCACTGCACTAAATGTAAATAGCAGGAACGGATCTAGCTGAACACTGTGAGCAGGACGCACTGCACTAAATGTAAATAGCAGGAACGGATCTAGCTGAACACTGTGAGCAGGACGCACTGCACTAAATGTAAATAGCAGGAACGGATCTAGCTGAACACTGTGAGCAGGACGCACTGCACTAAATGTAAATAACAGGAACGGATCTAGCTGAACACTGTGAGCAGGACGCACTGCACTTAATGTAAATAGCAGGAACAGATCTAGCTGAACACTGTGAGCAGGACGCACTGCACTAAATGTAAATAGCAGGAACGGATCTAGCTGAACACTGTGAGCAGGACGCACTGCACCAAATGTAAATAGTCTAGATAGAAGATAACAGGAACGGATCTAGCTAAACTGAATACAGTGTATATATATATATATGCAACACCTGGGATGCATATATATACACAATACACTGTAAGTGCAGCTAACTGACTGACTGTTCTGCCTAATCTATCTAACTCAAATCAAATGACACTGTCTCTCTCTCTATCTCTCAGCACACCGGAACACACACTACACAGGGCCGCCGTGCAGGCGGCCTTATATAGTGTGGGGCGTGTACTAAATCCCCTGAGCCATAATTGGCCAAAGCCACCCTGGCTTTGGCCAATTACAGCTCTCTCTACTGACGGCGCTGTGATTGGCCAAGCATGCGGGTCATAGTGCATGCTTGGCCAATCATCAGCCAGCAATGCACTGCGATGCCGCAGTGAATTATGGGCCGTGACGCGCCACACGAATTTGGCGCAAACGGCCCATATCGTTCGCAATTCGGCGAATGACCGAACAGCCGATGTTCGAGTCGAACATGGGTTCGACTCGAACACGAAGCTCATCCCTAATCAGTACCATTTGTTGCATCTTCCTCATCAATTATAGGAAGAAGAGTAGCCGGATTTAAAGTAACACATCGTTTGATTGTTAAATTCGATGGAGCAAAAAGAGCAGACTGGTACTTGTCAAATCTACTGGCAGACACATGTCTAGTATTTACTTGATTCATGATTTCCTGTACTGCATGTGGCACATACAGGATCAGAGCAGAATCTAGTACAAGCTCCGTTACTTTGTCTATCAGCAAAATGCAGGCTGCTATGGCTCGCATACAACTGGGGGAGCCTTTGATGACAGGGTCTAATGAGGCTGATACATACATCACAGGCCTCTGTTTGTCTCCATGTAGCTGGGTGAGTACACCTGCAGCAAATCCATTGACTTCATGACAGAACAACGAGAAAGTATAGTCAGGAAGTCCAATGGCGGGAGCTTCAGACAAAATTTTAATAAGCTCCTTCATCTGCAATTCATTGTCCCATGTGAGTTTGAAAGGGTTTCTAGTGGTAGCCTCATATAGAGGAGCCATAAGTTCTGATTCATTTGGAATCCAGTCCCTACAATATCCCACTAACCCCAGGAAGGCACGTAGTTGCCGTACATTTCTTGGCTTTTCAAAGTTTTGTAGAGTTTTAACTCGATCTGGGGTTAGGTGACGGATTCCATGTGAAATGCAGTGACCCAGGAAGATCACTTTCTCTTGGCAGTATTGCAGCTTATCTTTGCTAACTTTGTTGTTACTGTTATAGAGAAACAGGAGAAGGCTTACTGTTTCTCTGCTACAAATGTCCTTTGTATCAGAACAAATAAGCAAATTGTCTATGTACTGAAGCAAAACTGTGTTTGGGTGTAAGGGGGACCATTGGTCCAATACTTGCTTTAACGCAGTATTATATTCAGAGGGGCTACTCACACAGCCTTGGGGCAATTTTGTCCATGCTAACTTTTGGGCATCATGGGTAAATGAAAAAAGGTGCCAGCAATCTGGGTGCAAGGGCACCGAAAAGAAAGCATTTGCAAGATCAATCACTGTAAAGCAGGTGCTGGAGGCAGGTATTCCACTTAGTAAAGTGCGGGGGTTGGGCACGATCGGGGTATCTGCCTCTATTATATTGTTAATGGCTCTCAAATCATGCACCATGCGATATGTCACCTGCCCACCTTTCTTGTCTGGCTTCTTTGCAATTGGGAACAGGGGAGTATTGACCTGGGACTTAATTGGTACAACAACCCCTGCTGCTTTCAGTTGAGTGATTTGATCCTTTATCCCCTGAGTCTGAGCAATACTCAGTGGGTACTGTTTAATCTGTGGGAGATGGGCTCCTGGTTTAATTTTTATCATGACTGGGGTGCAATCCAGCAGACCTACATCATATTTGCTGGTGGCCCATAATTCAGCGGGAATCACTTTCAATTCTGGTGGAAATGGCGGAGTAGAGTCTTGGATTAAAAATACTCCACAGGCAGAATTTAAAACTTCTCCTGACAGACTACTGACCACTTGGACTCCTGTAGGAGTGTAGTCTATGTTTGCTAAAATTTGGTTCAAAATGTCAGCTCCCAAAAGATTGGTAGGAACTGTGTCTGAAACTAACACTTTAGTGACGATTTCTGTTTGCTGTCCTAGCCTGAGTTTAAGTGGCTTGGACTCAACCAAATCAGTAGAGGTCCCGGTTAGGCCAACACCAGAGATAACATTTGTAGATAATAATCCTGGAGGTAAGTCCTCTATATTAAAAACACTTCGGCTTGCACCAGTATCAATTAAACAGGTTAATTCTGTTTCTCCTCCAGGATAGGGGAGTTCTTGTAAAAATACATTTACTCTGGCCTCGGGACCATTGTCTCCCCTATTTAACATGATTGATACTGGCATGCCATTTTCCTATGCCTGATCCACTGCTTTTGGCAGAGAACTGGGATCAGCATGAGGGGCCTGTAAGCTCTTTTCTAGTCTACAGTCAGGAAGATGGCAGAATTTGGCTATGCCCTGCTGCTTCCTCTTTCCCTTGCTTAGCATTCATAAATTCAGCATGTCTGGTTTGTCCATATATTTGGGGCAATTTTTCCTTCAATTTCTCACAAACCTCCCGTCCACTAACCATCTTACCTAGATTTTTGACGTCTACACCACATTCTTTAAGTATATAGCCAGACATGTTGCTTCCCACTGCTTTAATAAGAAGCTGATGAATGTCAGTAGCAGAAGCCTCATATGCTTCCTGTGCAGCACTAAGTTTGTTTGCAAACCCAATTGGATTCTTTCTAGGATCTCCCAATCCCTCTAAAATGGCTCTCATATCTTGGGGACTAAAAGGTACATGCCATTTAATTTGAGACTTACTGTCAACAGCATCACCTTCAAAAACTAATTGGGTTCTGACAGGATAAACTGCAACAGATTTCTCTATGCCAGGGGCAGAAGGGCTGGCATCTCCCTTCCTTCTCTCTTCATCTTGCTGCCACAATTTGGAAATTATGGTTTGCTCTGGAAGTTCAGACTCTATCTCTCTTTCTCTGGCCAAAGCCTTAAGTTCAGAGAGATCTAGGTTTGCATATGTGCCTTTTGATTTATGCCAATCATCTGTTTCTAGGATACGAGCCAAATCCCTCTTTGTAGGTTGATATGGGACTGTTAAACCTCTGCTCTCTACTATATTGCATAGCTCATCTTTTGTGTGTTCCATGTAATCTAATTCTTTTGCTTTTGTGCGTGGACCCCTTAAAGCCAAACTGGCAGCCACATAAGGTGGGGGGTCCTCCTCTACAGAGTCTTCTGGCCAAACATAGTAAATTTGGGCAGTACTTTTATTAAATATCTCCGTCAAGCCAGTTTGATTTGCTACTTTAGCTTCTGTCTCCCATGTGCAAGCTATTCTCCACGTTCCTTCACTGCACAGTAGTGGGCCATAATCGTGCAGAAAAGTTTGCCATACTTTTAAATCAAAAGTCCGTTCATGTTTTAAAAGTTTAGCTGTTCCCTTTGTCCATTCTACCCATTTATCTAGGGGCTCAGTATAGGCAGAACCGTACCTTCGGTTCATATATTCTCTAGCGCTCATCTTGCGCTGGGCATTTTCTGAAGGCCTCTCTCCCTTCATTCCCTTAATTAATTTAATGCCTATAATGACTGGCCAGTCTTCTCTCTTCTCTACTTGTGCCTATACCCTCTTGCCTCTAAAACAAATAGTACAGCAAATCTGCAGATTTACAAGAATAGTCTCCACTTATCTACGTGGATAGAAGGGGTTTATGACAATAGACAAAACACTCATTAAGAGACCCTCCTCGTCTCTTCTCTGTGAGTTTTATCTGACCCTACCATGCGCCTCTGACCCAGGTCGCCCACAAGGAGTCAACGCAGGGAACTGCAGAGGATTTTCCCTATCCACACACAGTCCAACCCGTGAAGGGGGACACTAACACATTCACACACACACGTTACCCAACCAGAAAGGTCCGAGAGTGGTCTGGTTTCATTGAGAACTGACAGATAGGATACATAGGAAAAGGCAGAAATATAGCAAGCTTAAGGGCAGCTTACCTAGCCGGCATTTGAGGTCTGCGTTTCCCGATGATCCCGATCGAAGCGCGGTTCCTTCTGGAGACTCTGCCAAACTCCTGTTATGGCTCGCCAAGACTGATATGAATGATTTCTGATTGGGACTCTAAAACAAAGTTAATACTGCAGCTGCAGGAACAGATTCACAGGACTCAATCACTGTGTTTAAAATGTCTGTTCGGTGAAAATTTTATTATTACATGTTATTTTATACATAGATAAGAAAGGGGTGGTGTGAGATGTTATTAAAAGCTAACAAATAGAAATATGTTATTAAAAGCTAACAAATAGAAATATATTATTAAAAACTAGCGAATAGAACAATTGCAAAAGTAAAACCTTGAAAAGGGAGGGGGGAGTAGAGAGCGTTTAGTAGGAGAAGTGTCTGTGTGTTAAGTGAAGGTTACAGAACACATTTCAACAGTGAGAACAAAATGGATTCTCTTGTGCTTAAATGAACAGTACAATGAATGTCCATGTCATTACCATAAAATAAACCAATTATTATCTGTAAGTCTTTTGGCTCTTGCCTCAGCTCAAAGAAAGTAAAATCAAACATTGTATTTCTAGATTTAGAGGAAGTAATGTCAGTTTTGTTTTGGTGTGTTAAAATGTCAACACTTTGCTTACTAAAATATGTAATGCAAAAAGCCTCCAATTACTTAATGACAAGTAGAGATTCAGTTGGTTAGGTCTAGAAATGCAATACAAAATATATATTTATTTCTCAAGTAACTCAGATATTCAAGTGGCATCATCTATTTACGTATTCTGCTCTTTTAAACTTTACTCAGAGAAAATGTGTGAGGTTTTAATTGTTATTTGGGATCTCATTGGGGAGACTCACCCCACATATGTCCTGTTAGCCTTGATAGGAAATCCATAAATTTACAGTTTTCCTCATAAAAGAGGTAAGGTGAATCCTCCAATGGAGAAACCAATTCTGGTGACAAATGTCTAAGAGGGTAATTCCCCTGCTTTTGGGAATATTTCTTCTCACCTCCTGTTGCACCTCTTGGGAAAGAAGCAAAAAGAAAACTCTCTGAAAGGATAGAGAAAAATAAATAAAAGTGTAGACAGAAAATATTCTTTAAAATATTTTGTTTCTGGTAGCTCCATGTATAGTATTATTATGCCTGAAAGTCTCCTGCTCCTGTTAAGTGTATTACTGTTTTTGTGACAGTGACAAAATAATTTGAGTCTTCAGCTGTTCACTAAGGTCCACCAGACATCAGTCACCATTATTAGGTCTTTATATTGACACTATTAGCTTCAGTTTCAGATTGCAACAATGAAAGATGTGAAAAATTATTACTGAGTGGGGCAGTGCAGCAGCAGGGTGGGAGTTGGAAACATTGATTAATTTCTTTGTAGCAATCATTTTTCTCTTTTTATCTGTGAATCAAATAAAAACTGATGGCATCAGTAAATTTCCATGAAATGTTATGAGTAGAATGGAGATGTTATTGAAATAGATGGACAGTCCAATAACTGAAGTCCAGTGATAACACAAAAAAAACACCTTTTGACTCCATTGTTTCTACAGCTCAGTTATAACGTTCACAGTATTTCATATCTGTTGAGTCTTTTTGCTGAGCCCTTTGTTCATATCCACTGCAAAGCTATTTTTATTGGCTACCAGACATTCTTTTTTCTGACCTCCTGACAATTTCCACATAGAATATTGGGATAAAAAATGACCATTATTAATGTACCCATTCATAATCCAGTTTTGTTATTTTAAAGATGCTTTTAAATAAAAAATTACCATGTTGACAGGATAACATATGAGCATGTGCAAGGTCATCATCATCATACTGCCTCCAACCTACAGATCTTTTTAGGCACCTGATGCTTGAACTGGTTAAATGTCTACACATTCTTCACTTTGAGCATTTGTACTGCTGTACTGTAAAGAATAGGCTATGAAAGGCTTTGTATGTTCTGGAGTTGCCTTTCTTATAATGTACCTGCTTACAGTAGATCTAGCCTCATAGATTTTTTTCATGTTAAACTATGTTAACCACTTCAGCCCCGGAAGGATTTACCCCCTTCCTGACCAGAGCACTTTTTACAATTCGGCACTGCGTCGCTTTAACTGCCAATTGCGCGGTCATGCAATGCTGTACCCAAACGAAATTTGCGTCCTTTTCTTCCCACAAATAGAGCTTTCTTTTGATGGTATTTGATCACCTCTGCCGTTTTTATTTTGTGCGCTATAAACGGAAAAAGACCGAAAATTTGGAAAAAAAATGATATTTTCTACTTTTTGTTATAAAAAAAATCCAATAAACTAAATTTTAGTCATACATTTAGGCCAAAATGTATTCGGCCACATGTCTTTGGTAAAAAAAATGTCAATAAGCGTATATTTATTGGTTTGCGCAAAAGTTATAGCGTCTACCAGCTAGGGTACATTTTCTGTAATTTAAACAGCTTTTAGTTTATGACTGCCTATGTCATTTCTTGAGGTGCTAAAATGGCAGGGCAGTACAAAACCCCCACAAATGACCCCATTTTGGAAAGTAGACACCCCAAGGAAATTGCTGAGAGGCATGTTGAACCCATTGAATATTTATTTTTTTTGTCCCAAGTGATTGAATAATGACAAAAAAAAAAAAATTACAAAAAGTTGTCACTAAATGATATATTGCTCACACAGGCCATGGGCCTATGTGGAATTGCACCCCAAAATACAGTCAGCTGCTTCTCCTGAGTATGGGGATACCACATGTGTGGGACTTTTTGGGAGCCTAGCCGCGTACGGGGCCCCGAAAACCAAGCACCGCCTTCAGGATTTCTAAGGGCATAAATTTTTGATTTCACGCCTCACTACCTATCACAGTTTTGAAGGCCATAAAATGCCAAGATGGCACAAACCCCCCCCAAATGACCCCATTTTGGAAAGTAGACACCCCAAGCTATTTGCTGAGAGGCATGGTGAGTATTTTGCAGCTCTCATTTGTTTTTGAAAATGAAGAAAGACCAGAAAAAAAAAATTTTTTTTTCTTTTTTTAATTTTCAAAACTTTGTGACAAAAAGTGAGGTCTGCAAAATACTCACTATACCTCTCAGCAAATAGCTTGGGGTGTCTACTTTCCAAAATGGGGTCATTTGGGGGGGGGGTTTGTGCCACCTGGGCATTCCATGGCCTCCGAAACTGTGATAGGCAGTGAAGAGTGAAATCAAAAATTTACGCCCTTAGAAAGCCTGAAGACGGTGCTTGGTTTTCGGGGTCCCGTGCGCGGCTAGGCTCCCAAAAAGTCCCACACATGTGGTATCCCCGTACTCAGGAGAAGCAGCAGAATGTATTTTGGGGTGCAATTCCACATATCCCTATGGCATGTTTGAGCAATATATCATTTAGTGACAACTTTGTGCAAAAAAAAAAAAAAAATTGTCTCTTTCCCGCAACTTGTGTCACAATATAAAATATTCCATGGACTCGACATGACTCTCAGCAAATAGCTTGGGGTGTCTACTTTCCAAAATGGGGTCATTTGGGGGGGTTTTGAACTATCCTGGAATTTTATGCACAACATTTAGAAGCTTATGTCACACATCACCCACTCTTCTAACCACTTGAAGACAAAACCCTTTCTGACACTTTTTGATTACGTGAAAAAATTATTTTTTTTGCAAGAAAATTACTTTGAACCTCCAAACATTATATATTTTTTTAAAGCAAATGCCCTACAGATTAAAATAGTGGGTGTTTCATTTTTTTTTTTCACACGGTATTTGCGCAGCGATTTTTCAAACGCATTTTTTGTGGTAAAAACACACTTTTTTAAATTTTAATGCACTAAAACACACTATATTGCCCAAATGTTTGATGGAATAAAAAAGATGATCTTAAGCCGAGTACATGGATACCAAACATGACATGCTTTAAAATTGCGCACAAACGTGCAGTGGCAACAAAATTAATACATTTTTAAAAGCCTTTAAAAGCCTTTACAGGTTACCACTTTAGATTTACAGAGGAGGTCTACTGCTAAAAATACTGCCCTCGATCTGACCTTCGCGGTGATACCTCACATGCATGGAGCAATTGCTGTTTACATTTGACGCCAGACCGCCGCTTGCGTTCGCCTTAGCGCGAGAGCAGGGGGGACAGGGGTGCTTTTTTTTTTTCTTTATTATTTTTTTGCTTTTTTATCTTATTTTTAAACTGTTCCTTTCATTTTTTTTTTAAATCATTTTTATTGTTATCTCAGGGAATGTAAATATCCCCTATGATAGCAATAGGTAGTGACAGGTACTCTTTTTTGAAAAAATTGGGGTCTATTAGACCCTAGATCTCTCCTCTGCCCTCAAAGCATCTGACCACACCAAGATCGGTGTGATAAAATGCTTTCCCAATTTCCCGATGGCGCTGTTTACATCCGGCGAAATCTAAGTCATAAAATGCTCGTAGCTTCCAGTTTCTTGGGCCATAGAGATGTTTGGAGCCACTCTGGTCTCTGATCAGCTCTATGGTCAGCTGGCTGAATCACCGGCTGCTTTCTCAGGTTCCCTGTTGAGACAGGAGAGCCAGAGAAAAACACGGAAGACGGTGGGGGGGGGGGGCATTCCCTCCCACTGCTTGTAAAAGCAGTCTAGAGGCTAATTAGCCGCTAGGATTGCTTTTACATGAAAGCCGACCGCTGGCTGAAAAGAATGATATCAAGATGATACCTAAACCTGCAGGCATCATTCTGGTATAACCACTCAAAGTCGTGAATGGCGTACCTGAAGACAAAAAAATGGTTAACAATAAAGCACAGTAAACGGTAAAGTATAAAAAATTGCATATCTGAAAAGCAAACATGATAAAACATAATAACAATAAAACATTGCAGAATAGAATACAGTAAAAAAGAGCAGAACAATAGAGAGAGAATAGAGAGAGAGAGAACAATAAAACAACAACTATTTTTTTTTTATTTTTGTTTGTGTTTTTTTTGCAAACTTATAACTTTTATAACGGTAACCGGTTCCAGGTTCGGGTCTCTCAAAATGCGATGGCATCTTGTGAAAGTGTGCCTAGTCTGTGGAATGCTGTACCCTACGCTAATACTCAACTAGTGAATGGTAGCGTTCAAAACATTCACCAATGCAAAGACCAGGATTGTCAAGACAGGAGGGACAATAATAGCGGGTGTCACGCCTATATCCGCGCTTGCTGCAGACACAACATCTATTTTGGGGGGGTTTGTTGGGTAGGGGTACTCGGGAGGACATAAAAATGCCTCTCATGCAGCCGACTGCATTTGGTTGGGGATGTGAATAGGGGAAGTACGGGCGCTGCAGAAGCGGTGGGTTCCCAATTAGGATTGGCGAATGCAGCAGGAAGGGCATTATGGGCACGACGGGCCTGTGTTTGTCTTTTTGGTGGCAGTGGGACACTACTTGTGCTTGCCACTACACCAGCTCGAACTGCACTTATGGGACTCGCCACGTCACCAAGTGTTACTGCAGTGCTGGTTTGACTACGACCGGGGTGTACTAGGCCGCTGGTGCTTGCCAGTTCACCAAAACGCTACCAAAAAAACTGTTAGCGATCGCAGGGATCAGGCCTGACTCTGCGAATGCTGCAGTTATGCGTTTAGTGTTTTGTAAGTGTCAGTGATCGATCGATACTGCACTTGGGTGGGCTGGGCTAGGCTGGGCGGAGGGGCAAAACGCAGGTGCTAACAGGTATCTGGGCTGATCCCGCTAACACTGCGTTTTTGGGAACCCTAAACTGCTGGGGACGTTAGTATAGATCTGATCGGATCAGATATTGATGCGATCAGATACTATACCACTAAGGGAGGCGTATGCTGCGTGCGTGGGTGTTAGCGGTACTGGCGCTAATCTGACGCTGCCTGGGGCGACGCATATCACCGCCGGGCGATCAGGGGGCTAAACCTTTATTCGGTAATAAACGGCGGGTGCCCTGACACTATAAAAAATAAACGAACTAACCAGCGTCACCCGTAACGGTTATACGGTGATCACTGGTGAAAGGGTTAACTAGGGGGCAATCAAGGGGTTAAAACATTTATTAGGTAGTATATGGGGGTCCCTGTCGCTATAAAACGCTGACGGCGAACCTAAATATTTATGTCCCTAACTAGCGGAACCAGTGACACTAATACAGCGATCAGAAAAATGATCGCTTAGCGACAATGGTGAGGGGGGGTGATCAAGGGGTTAAAACTTTATTAGGGGGGGTTAGGGGGGTACCCTAGACCTACAGGGGGGTAATACTAACTGTCCTACCACTGCTAACTGTCACAAACTGACACTATGCAGTAATCAGAAAAAAAAAAAAACCTGCTTGGTGTCAGTTTGTGACGGGGGGGGTGATTGGGGGGGGATTGGGGGGCGATCGGGGGGGGGATCGGGGTGTTTAGTGTGCCTGGCATGTTCTACTGTGTATGTTTGTGTTGTGCACTTACTTACATGTCATCTCTCCTCGGCCCGGAACGGAAACTCCCGAGCCGAGGAGAGATGACATCACATCCTCTGCCTCTGTGTACTATACAGAGGCAGGGGATGTTTCTCATTGGCTGGGAGCGATCGCGAGGGGGGGGGCACGATCGGATGGCCTCCCCCTCGTCTCTCACCTCTCCCAGCCAAATGCCGACCGCAGCTGGCACGGGGGGGGGGTCTGATCGGACCCCCCGCCCGCGGGAAGGCAATCACGTTCCAGGTACGTGATTTTGCCTGCCCGTGCCGCTCTGCTCACGTATATAGGCGTGAGGCGGTCGGCAAGTGGTTAAAGTTTTGAGTAGACTGGGTAAAGCCTAGAACCTATATGCTTTTTTTTTTATATTCACAATTGCCCATGCTAGAGATATTTCACGTAACTCTGGTGACCAACCAGAATGAAGGGAGATATTCCCATTGCACAGATAGCAATAAAAATCTGACAGAGGTTATCACAATTCCCCGCTTCATACTGAAAAAAAAATATTTATTATGATTCATATGATTCATACAAAGAGATTTTGCTTAATTCCTGTCTCAGTGAACATATGGGATGTGATGGGGAAAAAAAAAATTGTTAATATGAGGAACAACAGCCAGATATATAGTACAGACATGCTGCATAGACGTGCAGTTCGCTTCATTCCGAATCAAAATTTGCATAATTGTTTTGTTATTCGGATGAATCAGAATTACAATACTAATGAATTCAAACAAATCCGAAAAATCAAAAACAAAATTTTGTCTGAAACTTGAATCAAATCAAATTCTAATAGGATTAAAAAAAACAAAAGCGAGTTAGAAAACACAAATAGAATAAAATAGAATAGCATAGAAATGAATAGAAAAAAAACATTTAGAATATTCCCTTGCATTCAAGGGAAAGATAAATGTGGCCAATTATAGGGATATCCTGGACGAAAATCTTCTCCAGAGTTCTCAGGACCTCAGACTGGGCCAAAGGTTTACCTTCTAACAAGACAATGACCCTAAACACACAGCTAAAATAATAAAGGAGTGGCTTCACAACAACTCCGTGACTGTTCTTCAATGGCCCAGCCAGAGCCCTGACTTAAACCCAATTGAGCATCTCTGGAGAGACCTAAAAATGGCTGTCCACCAACGTTTACAATCCAACCTGACAGAACTGGAGAGGATCTGCAAGGAGGAATGGCAGAGGATCCCCAAATTCAGGTGTGAAAAACTTGTTTCATCTTTCCCAAAAAGACTCATGGCTGTATTAGATCAAAAGGGTGCTTCTACTAAATACTGAGCAAATGGTCTGAATACTTAGGACCATGTGATATTTCAGTTTTTCTTTTTTAATAAATCTGCAAAAATGTCAACAATTCTGTCAATATTGGGTGCTGTGTGTACATTAATGAGGAAAAAAATAAACTTAAATGATTTTAGCAAATGACTGCAATATAACAAAGAGTGAAAAATTTAAGGGGGTCTGAATACTTTCCGTCCCCACTGTATATATATTCAACATATAGTGTCATACATAAACTTATCCGTGAGATAACACATAGTGCTAAACATAGCAAGCTACAATCCTCACAAATGTCCAAAAAACAACAAGCTCCTTTGTTGAAAAAAAAAACTTGTATGGTGCAAGTTGAAAGATATGTATAAAAGTCCAAAATACAGATTCATACCAAAAGATACAGTTTAGAAAAAAGGTGTGATCCATCCATGAAGTAACAGCTGCGTGTCAGAGAACCATCACCAGGCACCTCTATGTGAAATGCCTGCTCACCTTAGA
Source organism: Lithobates septentrionalis (assembly GCA_037952835.1). Lineage (NCBI taxonomy): Eukaryota > Metazoa > Chordata > Amphibia > Anura > Ranidae > Lithobates > Lithobates septentrionalis. Next base: position 2,493,047 of record JBBDGP010000358.1, read on the forward strand.
TTCAACCCATTACAGGTTTTGCTTCGCCTTTTCATATGTTAAAGATCTGGTGTGCTCCATTCATGAATATGCCCCTCTTGCGATGGATTTTTTAGTGGATATGCTTCACTGGAGGAAGGATGCTTAGAATATAAAGGAACAGGCCAATAGCATAATATGCATTTATATAGATTTCTTTTATTACAGTTAAAAACACTTAAATGAAATTGGCTTGCCACATAGCATGTAGAGCAAGAGGTAACATTCCTAGGGATAGTGAATCGCCTCCTGATCGCAATACGTCCGTGTCTCTGAGACATCAGAAGTGACGTCACTGGCTCCACCTGAAAGGTTGCATCACTTGTCATGTGACTTCCTCAGACCCTTGAAGATAAAAAACCTTTAGAACCGCTTTAATGTTGTTTGGTATAGTCAATTGGTATCATCTGCTGCAGGGGTTTGGTCTTCATTGGTGATCCGGGACTGGTTCGCTTTTATAAACGTGAGCCCATCAAGAAGGGCGGATTATTTTTTCTGTCGCAGAACCAACTGATACACTAAATGCTACCTCAAATTGATGCGGACATGGACCTGAATAAGGGTCCCTGTGTGATCCTGAAACATTGCTTTTCTATGTGAGTATACAAAAATTAAGAACTTGGATGAACTTTAAAACAAATTTGTTGATGTGCTGACAGCAGATTTCATCCTATATTTCAAAGAGGGGGTCCCAGATTACAATATGATTTACCCCTCAGACCCCCACAGCCACAGGGCCAGAAATGTGTAGAGCAGGCCTTTGCCCCAATCAACACAGGAATAAGGTTTTTTGTCTGGGGGAGGGGGGGGGGGGTTGAGCTTGCAAGGTACCTTCTCCATATTCATCTTGAGGGCACTCATTACCCTTAAAATGAATATAAGACCGCTATATAGGATAAGGGTCTAGTATAGATTTTTGAGGGTCCAGTAATATCATTCATTACTAGAAAACAAGTGACCCCATCCTTTGTTATAAGGACACAGGTGGCCACCAGAATCATAGCAACCATTCTCTGCTGCCAAAGATACTTGCTTCTCACACAACAGGAAGCTGTCATTTAAAGGTGGTAGTAATATACACTCAATAAATGACTTCTGACTGCTGTAGTGGTGAGAGGTGTATGCAGATGGACAGGCCTTACCTGCCCATTTGCCCATTTTGTTGAACTACTAACAGATAAAGATCACTGAGAACCCTGCATTGCAGTGAACTAGAACCTTACCCCTAGTACCCTGTTTCCCCGAAAATAAGACCTAGCGTGATTGTCGGTAATGGCTGCAATATAAGCCCTACCCCCCAAATAAGCCCTAGTTAAAGTCCTTGTAGGTCTTACTTTCAGGGTAGGGCTTATTTTCGGGGAAACAGGGTAGGGCTTATTTGGGGGGTAGGGCTTATATTGCAGCCATCACCGACAATCACGCTAGATCTTATTTTCAGGGAAACAGGGTAGGGATGAGCCAATTAAGTTAATAGAAGCTAAATGTTAAAGTAATGACCATTTTCTAGGCTAATTTAACAGCCATTAACAGGAATGAAGCTGTCATATATAGTAGCAGTAGAAATATTATATTATATCAAATTTTCAGCTCTGACCAAACAAAGAGTGTATTGTGTTTGGATAGAACCTTGAGCTTGTCCCCAATTCCTAGCCCTAAATATAACAAAAAATTATTGCCAGTTGTGGGGTCAGGACCTGGGGCACTCAGCAATAGATGCGGGGTATATGTCCTGGTTGTCTGGCACTGAAAACACCCATAAATGGGACAAAATAATTTCTCTTAACAGTGTTTTTATCTCCCTGTTTCCCAAGAAAGTCAGCAACAATTGCATTCAGATATCATCTGTGGTGAACGTCTACTCCCCATACTAAGGAAAGGTACAATGTTATATCCTATTCTCATGAGTCATGACTGGGGAAGGGGAATGCAACCACTGATGCATCGCTCTCCCCAGTTGCTCCTCCTTGGATTTAGAACAGTTGCCTCACTAGAGTGCACAGGCTACTTTTTGGCAAAAAAAAGGTACATTTTTTCTGTTAATTTATTCATGCAGATTTGTAAAGTATTCAATGTGCTTTCTCTTAAATCTGTTTTCCTGGTACAATAGCAGCACCAGTCTAACCAGGCTAACCGGTGGAAGGCTTATGAAACGCTCAACTGACATTCAGCGTCTTTGAACATCTCTGTTATTGACACCAGATCTAAAAAGAAATCATTGTATGGTAATCAACATGATAAACTGGAATTCACTTTAAACAAATAAACCGTCATTTCAGAGTAGCTTAATATCATCCCTCCTATATTAAACATAACCTCATATTTTAGAGGACAAGGGCAATTCTTGCATTGTAGGCCCTTGTATGTTCATTGCCCTTATTTTTTTCCTAAAAGCTACAGGTGCAGTTTAAAGTGAACATATAAATACTGTAATTAAAATTCATACTTTACATGATTCAGTGAGACACATCTCAACATTACCAAATCACATTTTAATGCTGGGTAAGAAATGACCTCTTTTTTCAATGATCTAACACCTAGGCAATGTGAACTGATAAAGCGTGTTAGTAGCAAATTTTAAATGACCATCATCCCTAATCAAATACACATGCATTTCCTTTGGGACTTTAAAGGCCATCCTGAAAACCTTAATTGATGTATGCCTAGCGTATAGAAAAAAAAGGGGACCCTCAATAAGGCGTGAGCCACAAACAAGATCATATGCGGAGACACCACCATCAGCTGTCACCCATATGTGTCTATATGGACTCATGCATAACGTCTGAAGATACATCTGAATTGCATCCATATGAGGCAAAAGTATATAACCGCATATGGCCACCAGCCAATATAAATAAGGGAAGATGTACATAGTATCCCATTGTGGCACATGCCCAAAATTATTATAACTATGTCCACCCTCATCCCATCCAGGGAGACTGAGTTGTAACACATGATTACCCAAGTACAAGTGCCAATGTTCTTCTTTTGGGGGACTGGATATATTGGCCTTGACTCTTACAACATATTTGCAGCTCCAATGGAAATGGAGAGGCCACCCCTTGTATAAATACCATCTATTATCGGTGAGTCCTGACCTCAACTAGATTTAGGGTCTTTAGTGTCAAAGATGGCATCCAAAGAAACCTGCCATGTCCTCCATGTATATAACTGCCTTCATAACTTCCGGCATAGGAGGCTGCCCTGTCCACTTGGGCACAATCACATCACAACTCAGGAAGGCCACTGGCGCTTTCATTATTATACTGTCAGGTATTTTCCTAACACAATCCTCCCTAACACAATCCTCATGCTTTTTTACTGCAGCTCTGTGGGCCCTATTGTTTGTGTGGTCTCCCCCTGGTGGGTCCTGCTTTCTGGCCAGTAGCTGTTGAGAGATGGTGAGGCACTTGCATGCTCTGGAATATTTTTAATTTAAGGCTGGTTTGCTTCTTTCATGCATAATCTGTGATGTAAGTAGAACTTGCCTTTTCCTGTTTTTGTTGTATCAAGCAATTATATGTGTCACATGTACAATGATGTAACTTTATTGTAGATATGTCATATCCTTTGAAAAAGAAAAAAGAATATCTCGAAATGTGTTGGTTAGTTCCTGCCCGGGTGTCAGTGTGGATATGCTAAAAACTATGAAAATACTATGATTATCCCCTGATCAGGGACGTTTTGGGTATCTTATGACATATTGCATTGTTTAGTTTACCAGCTGCTATGTATTTTTAATAAAGGAGAGAAGGAAAAGGGCCTCTATGTGTAGTATAGCCAGTACAAATGTAATCAAGCCCTAACAGGGGCTTTATCCTCTGTGTGAGTAGCCCCTGCTAGGGCTTGAATACATTTTTACTGGCTATACTACACTTAGAGGCGCTTTTCCTTTTCTCCTTTTGTCCCCTCTTTCTTAGAGCCAGCTTAAACTCTCGGATCAGCTTGCCCAAAGGGTGTTTCGACTGCCTTATACTAACCCACAATCAATGTCTTTTTTTTTAACAGATGTAGACTGGATTGTTGCAATTGCACTTACCATCCCTTATATATGTATCTTTTAATGAATATTTTAAATAAAGATGGTTGTACTTTTAATTTTGAGGAATTTTGTTTCTATACTTTAGCCTTTGAAGTGTTACTAAACCCACAAAAGTAAAATCAGTCTGTGTATGCAGTAAAGCATGCTTGTTATACTCACTGTGGAACCCAGGGGTTTAATACTCTGCATTGTGTAAAAATGTTGTTTGATCTGGTCTTCTCTGATCCTCCCCTTCTTTCACTGTCCATGCTGATAGAACAGAGCTTTGGAGGCACTCTGGACATGCTCAATTTGGTGTGTATTGTTAGAGAGTTTTTTTTTTTTTGGGGGGGGGGGTGCATGTGATCAGCATAGGGCCAATCAGCATTGTCCAGACAGAAATTCAGGGGTCATGCAGCCTCATAGGACAGTCAGAGCAGAATGAAAACTTGTCCTACAAGTTCTTACAAGTGCTTGGCTGGAAGTCACAAGACTGCTATATACTGCTGTTTAGAAAAGGTATTTAGCAGTTTATATTTACTAAAATAGTTGCATTTCCATTTTCTGTGTGCTGTGGGAGACCAGATATAGTAAAAGCAGGGTCCTGGGTTTAGTAACACTTTAAAGTCCCACAGGAAATGTATGTATATTCTGTAACACCTAGGCAAAGATCACATGGCCTCTGTAAGTAGAGAAAAAAATCCCAACCTAATATATAATGGAAAACTGCACATATAAGCAAGATTTATAATAATAGCATTCATTGAAACATCATATACATCAAGTTGATTCATGCACATGTACACGTATGTACACATGGCTGTACATACGTGTACATGTGTACATGTATGTACACATAAAATAAAAAGTGTTAGAAGTGGGCATTTCAGGATGAAGATGTGACACTAACATGAATCTGGTCCTTATATATCGAAGTAGATTAGAGATATAACAAAAACTGAGAGAGACTATGACTATTCTCTACGGTACTAAATCATTTTTTTTTATGCTGTCTGGGTTTCTGTTGAAGATATTACCCAATTTCTGTCCCATGTAGCATCAGTTACTGCAAGGCCAGAATAACCAAGGGAATTTTACCCAAATATTTACATACTCTTTACGCATAGTAAATTAAGTTTAAAACAAGCCTTCATGGACCCATGTAGCTGTACACACTGAGGAACAACGTATCCTCAAGCTTACAGCAGGGATTAATTAGACAATCACTGCATTTGCATTGGTAGATGCAACAATTTGAAAGCTCATTATGGTGTACATTTATGATTGCTAGCAATTATGTAGAAAATGTAACATTTTTCTTGTTATAAATAGAATAAATATGTGGTCAAGCATTGTTAAATATACTTGTGCCTTGGCAAATATGAGGAAATTATGCAGTACATGGGCTTTATATATAAATCAAATATTTTCTCTACAATGTGTGGTGAATGTGTTGATAAATCTATTAGAAATGTGCCTCAAGGGGGCGTGGCCTAGCACCAGAGGAAAATGGCAGCATAACCTGAGAGCTCCACCATCCAGGGGTTCTACAGCGCCTCTAATCAGTGGCATAATCCTTCCACACAACAGTGAGGATGACCGGGAGAAGCTCATCAGCTACCCGGTCCTCGCAGGACCCATCCACGCAGCTCAGCCGCAATATGCCGGCGATGTTCCGCACTCAGCACGCAGATCCACAGGCTGCATCTCAGGCCTCGGACTGGAGTTTCACGGCCGCTACCGCTGACACTCCTTCCCCTCTGCAGTAGCAGGTACACTTAGCCCGCACTCCTTCCCCTAACTGTGCCTGGCAGGACCTTGATAATAGGGGCCGCAGGCGTAACCTACGTGTAAGAGGCATACCAGAATCAGTAGAAGGGCCCCAACTACAAACCACTATCTGGGCTATCTTTAATACCTTGCTGGGCAGACCGCCAGACGCCCCAGTGGAGATGGAAAGATGTCACAGGGCCCTCAGGCCGAGGGGCAGAGACACTGACCCCCCAAGAGATGCAGTATGCTGCCTAGTGAACTTTATACAAAAAGAAGAGATACTGCGACTGGCGCGCAATCATGAGCACCTGGAACATGAAGAGGCACGCATTCAATTGTTTCAGGACTTATCAGCCATTACGCTGCAACACTGGAGAGATCTCCGTACCTTGTTGCAATCCCTACACGACAGACACATCTCCCACTGGTAGAAATTCCCCTTCAGCCTTCAGGCCACTGTAGGTAATCACACAGCGCATCTAAGAACCCCTGCCGACTTGCAGCCATTCTGCGACACCCTGGGCATTCCTGTAGTAGATGTCCCGGATTGGTACAGTGTGTTTCTGCAACCAGATCCTTGGATCCCCACGCAGCAGGACGCCACACCAAGATCACAAAGAATGAGACAGAGAAGACACAGAATCTCAACTGCCTCACCATCGAGGATCCGGGGGGACATGGAAACAGATGAGAGTCCAAGAGTATCCCCATCATCCGTTCGGCGCAGAACCGATCGTTAACTAGACTTCAGATTGACGGGTGAGCGGATTTGCACCTCCCTCTTTTTTTGTTCATACTTTGAACGTTGAGATCTACCTTTTGCTATAGGTGACCACGTTGGCACCATGATGTTCCATTACATAACTAGCCTCCGATAGATAAAGGCCAGCACATGATGGCTATTCGTATAAGAGGCGCTAGATAACCCTGTGACTAACAACTGCACAGGAACCGGACAGCAGGCAATACCCCCAGGCCTGGGGATGAGACTGCTTATGTTTTCCGGTTCTGTTTAACTTACGTTACAACCATATGCAAGCACAATGAACTGGCAACTCTCCTAGCTGCAGAACTTGGTTGCACAAAAAGTGGAGAGACACGTTCCCCTACGCATAGGGAGTGACATACTAATTTGCATTAGTATATGAGTTCCATGTTACTGTTGTCTTAAAGGTTAACACTGAGCAAGTGTACAAGGAGGGTTATGGGAACCGCGGTGCTCCTCCACTGAGCCTTTGGTGGAACTTGCCAACCACAGAACATTTGCCTTGTAACCTTTCTTTTTTTTTCTTACAGCAACGTCATTGGGTTACTAGGTTGTTTCTTGTTCTATGGGACCCACAGATTCCTCCTGTCAGCAGGAAGACACTTGGGGCTCCCGTGAACCACCGAAACACTGCTATAGCCATGATTATTGATAAGGATGCATATAGAGGTTATGTGGCTCGGTTTTAGCTTACCTTACCTACTCAGAGCTATATGTTTTTGTTAACTTGTTATTTTTCTTTTTTCTGTGCATGGGTCTCTTTACTGAGGAACACATCCATCTTTGGATAATGAGGGTTCAGAGCTATTTTTCACAGGCTCTTATCCGGAACCCCCGAGATCCAAATTTTGTTGTTGCAATGCTCCAGGATGCTCCTGGATCTAGCAGTTATGCTGCAGCTGCCGGAGTGCATATATGACATGGAAATGGGGGCTGACATCCCCAGAGATGTCAACTACACTGTTGGGTGATTGCCTATAGACTCCAGTGACCGGAGGCTTCGCGCCCTCTGGTTCTGAGAGCTGGGATCTAGTGGGGATCCAGGGCCTGTGGTGTTTGAGGATGCCAGTCCACCAACCTTCAAATGGCTTAAATTGTCTTATACATTTGATACCCAGAAAGCATGATCCTATGTCTTATATATTCTATATATATACGTTGAATGTTTTACGTGGTCAGGAATGATTTCTTATATACCCATAGACATACTCTAACCTCAACTTTTTAAGGTATGCTATCCTACAGGGGACAAGTGTCAAGGGGGAGAGGGGGGAGACTACTGATAACGTCAATAATGGCTGACTATAACAGGATTATATCTGGTATTCTTAGGCCTCTGTAGCGGAAGGATATCCCATAATTGTTAAGCTCCAACATGGAACTCTCTGGGTGGTGATAGCATCTGGTTCCACTTTGGTGTTAGGCTCCTTTCCTACCTCAAGGAGGCAGGTTCCCCCTTTGAACATACCCGGAATAGTCTATTCCTATACCCGTATCCCTGTAGACCATCCACTAGGTGGGTAAGCAGGGCTATACCCACCCCTGGTAAATTTAACGCTTTGCCCATACTAGGGACGTTCACCAAGCATAGGTAGGGGTCTCCAGTTGGTACTGGAAGCCTCTACAAAGTATACATAAATTTCCGATTTCTTCTTTCTCTCAGGTCGTACTCATTCCTTTAACCCTCTAGCCTCTTCCCTCCCCCCCCCCTTTTTTTTCTTCTCTCTCTTCTCCTCTCTCCCTTTTTCCTCCTCCTTTTCTCCATCCTCCTCTGTCTCTCATCTCTCTATCTCTCTCATCCCTCTCCCCTTCCCGTGCGAGCCCTCTCCGTCTATAAAGCCTGATAGAACTTGAACGACCTTATATAGAATACAAGGACTAATGCGCAAAACCACAACCTCATACACAATAAAATCTAAATGCTAAAATGCGATACCAGATAGAGAAGCTGCCAACATGAATGGGTGCACTCAACACCTAAATCCACGAAATAAATATTGCAAGGTATGTGGCGCTATTCTACCCTCCTGTACCACACTGTGGATAATACTAGAAATGACCGTCAATGTGTCTAAAGAATTACTAATCCAGAAGATAATGATAGCACAATAGAGGACAATGTGGGAATGACAATACGTAATAATATAAAGCCCCACCACACCACCTGATGTATAGAATAATAAAGTGACTAGTGCACAATGGATAAACAGATGTAAAAGAACCAACAAAATAACATGTGTCACAAAATAATTTCCAAATGAAAGCAAGATGTAGATAAATAAAAAAGTGGCTGGTGCACAATGAAAAATCTAATGCAAAGAATCATCAAATAGCATGTATAACCAAATATGTCCAAATGGATAACATCAGAAAAGGCTGTCAGTACAGCCCACACCACTAACTAAAATGCAGTATTAAATATAAAATGTGGAGATCCTCAAACAGTGCACACAACACCTCAAACCCAGCGATAAATAAAAAATGCAAAGAAGTGTCATAAGTGATAATATGCAACTGAAGATGAGGGAAATAACTTTCCGCAGCAATACATATAAAGTAATATAGTGACAAAAGTGCAAAAAATATTAATGAATATAAAATAATGAAAGTTCAAAAACGTGACAATAGTGCAATAAAAGTCCACACCGATGCTATTGTCATGCAAACAGTGACTTCTGGTGTTCACACAAAAGAAAAGTCAATGTATAAAGTGCATATAACAGTGCTTAGTGCTGTTCTTCTTAAATTCTTCTGGTGCACACACCAATTGTTCCCCCCAGCCTCTCACCTCTAGTAGCGGCCCCCAAATGGGCCGAGTAAGGCAGATGGATAATGCTCTGGTGGAGGGGTTCCTGCAGTGGTAGTCCTTTCTTGGGGGATGTCCGTGGATCTGTCTATTCGTCTCACCTCTCGCCTCTCATAGCACTCCCACAGCGGTAGTTAAAACGAAAGGACAAACTCCCATGGTGTAGTAGTTTAAAGATGAAATTTATTTAGCAATGTAGTGACTTACAGAGAAAATAAAGACAAGCAGTAAAAACCGTATAGTAGCTTCCGGGTTCGGCCGTCCCCGTGAAGCGTCGGCACCTGGCTCCTCCTAACCTGACGCGTTGCGTCACACCACGTGGCTCCCATGGGGGGGGCGTCCATCCATCCATCCGGGCACAATCCCGCATAGTGGGGGGGGGGGCACCGCCCGCTTCTTCCTTTCATCCCTCTGTTCTGACAGCCCCACCCGCTTCTCCTGGCACTCACACCGCGGGGGAGGGGGGGGTTGTGCCTTCTGTCCAGTCGTCCATCCTTCAACCACCCACTTTCCCCACAGCCCCATCTGTCTGGGGTGCTGCCCGCCCACTTCTCCCGGCTCTCATGCCGGGGGGAGGGGGGGCGCGTCCGTCCATTCTCCACCCACTTGCCACTCGCCCGCCAATTCACCTCCCTGGTGCCGCACATCATGGAGGGGATGCCTGCACGTCTCCCAGTTTTTCATGGCCGGGGGTGGCGCTCGCACGCCTCCCAGGCATCCACCGCTTCAGTCACAAGTGTTCATAGTGTGGCATTTCAGCCCCAGGATTTCTGTCATAGCGTCATAGCGTTTCTGTTTAGGCGTTTAGTCGCAGCACTTGTTTTTCCATCATGGCATTTTTCTGTCATTAACATTTACTGCCTTAGCATTTCTGGCATAGCGTTCAGCATTTCTGTCTTAAACGTTCTGCCCAGCATTTTTGTCATAGCATTCAGCATTTCTGTCGTAGTGTTTCAGCATTTCTGTCGTAGCATTTAGCATTTCTGTCGTAGGGTTCAGCATTTCTGTCGTAGGGTTCAGCATTTCTGTAGTAGCATCCAGCATTTCTGTCACGGCGTCCAGCATTTCTGTCATGGCGTCCAGCATTTCTGTCACGGCGTCCAGCATTTCTGTCACGGCGTCCAGCATTTCTGTCATGGCGTCCAGCATTTCTGTCACGGCGTCCAACATTTCTGTCACGGCGTCCAACATTTCTGTCACGGCGTCCAACATTTCTGTCACGGCGTCCAACATTTCTGTCATAGCGTTCTGCCCAGCATTTCTGTCATAGTGTTTAGCATTTCTGTCATAGTATTTAGCATTTCTGTCATAGCGGTCTGCCCAGCATCACTGTCATAAGCGTTCGGCATTTCTGTTATAGCATTCAGCATTTCTGTCATAGCGTTCAGCATTTCTGGCTTGACATTCTGCCTAGCATTTCTGTCATAGCATTCCGCATTTCTTGCTTAGAGTTCTGCCCTAGCATTGCTGTCATAAGCGTTCAGCATTTCCGTTGCCGCGTGCTGCCCTAGCATTCACGTCACAGCATTCTGCACTAGCATTTCCATCTCAGCGTTCTGCCCTAGCTTTTCTGTCAGTGCATTCTGCCCCGGCATTTCTGTCTCGGCGTGCAGTCTCGGCATTTCTGTCATAGCGGTTCTGCTCCAGGATTTCTGTATAGCATTCTGGCTCAGGATTTCTGTCATGGCATCTCTGCCCCAGGGTCTCGGTCATTACATTTCTGCCCCAGGGTTTCTGTCATTACATTTCTGCCCCAGGGTTTCTGTCGTTTCATTTCTGCCCCAGGGTTTCTGTCGTTTAATTTCTGCCCCAGGGTTTCTGTCGTTTCATTTCTGCCCCAGGGTTTCTGTCGTTTCATTTCGGCCCCAGGGTTTCTGTCGTTTCATTTCTGCCCCAGGGTTTCTGTCGTTACATTTCTGCCCAAGGGTTTCTACCGTTACATTTCTGCCCCAGGGTTTCTGCCGTTACATTTCTGCCCCAGGGTTTCTGTCGTTATATTTCTGCCCCTGGGTTTCTGTCGTTACATTTCTGCCCCAGGTTTTTTCTGTCATTAAATTTCTGTCCCAGGTTTTTCTGTCATCACGTTTCTGTCTCAGCATTTAGTTCAGCATTTCTGTCAGAGCTTTTTCTGTCATAGCGTTGTTGTCCTTGTGTTTCTGCCCCAACGTTTCTGCTTCAGTGTTCAGCCTCAGCATTTCTCAGAGGGGCATTTGTTGTTCAGTCATGGCATATACTCCGGTAGCTGTTTCATCTTCGTTGTTTGTCATGTATCATCGTTTTTGTTCATGGTTTTACCTGCGTCAGGTAGCTAGGGCTCACATGTCAGGATCTGTCACGTCTACAGATCCATTTGGGCTGAGGTTTCGTTTGTTAATGATTGTTAACCACAATCTTCTCGCCCGTATAACATACGTCATACGATGCCTGTTCATTCACCACACCTGTACGATTACCCACCATGGTCTGTGGGTACACCAGCCCTGAGTTTTCAGTTAATTACCTGTCTCTGCGCGGCAGGTTACTCGGGCTCACTCTTTAATCACACGGGGGGGGTGTCTATCATCAGGTTCATTGGCATTTCTGCTCATGTTCTCATACTTAGGTAGGCACAGAGGGGCGTTGTTGTTCTCATGTCTTGTCTGTCATTTCTCTTGTGCATGTTCTCAGGTTGGGCTGTATTGGCATTTGTCATCCCCTTGTTGGTTCTTAAGTGGTAGGTTTGGGCAAACGTCGTCATGATTCTGGGTTCCACGCTCGGCTCGGATCTCGTTTAGGATGTGGCCTGGAAGACTGCTCAGGGACGTCAGTCCAGTCATCTTTTCCGTTCCCCAGCCGGTTGCAGGTAGGGGGGGTTTCAGTCACATTGGGTATGACTGTTTCATGCCATGGGACTTTTTCCCTGGGGTGGAGTTTGGCCCTCCTTCCTTGGTTCAGGTTTCAGACTCAGTTGCCAGGTCACAGGCTGAAGCTCGACCCGATCGTATCAGGTGGGACCAGTATTCTGTGTATAGCATGGTTTCTCCATGTTGTCAATGCTTATTGCCACAGTGCATGGGCCTCATCCATCTACTCCATCACATCCTTCAGGTATTTAGCAGTTTGAACTCCTGCCAGTTGTCCTTTGGCACTCACCCTCGCACTTCCCCACACCAGTATGCCAGGCCAGGGCTTGGGAGGGGTTTCACTGAGCACTTCACTGGTGTCCATTTGAAGTTTCGATCTTCGCGGCTATCATTTTGCAGGGGCTCCTCGGGACAGCCATTGCTCCCTTTCCCCCACGCATCCTCTTTCACAAGCAGTTCATTCTCATGTCTGGGTCGTCTCGGGCTTCAGGCTTTGTCCAATCATTCACAGGACATTTAGTTGGGTTCTGGGTAGCTTCGCAGGTTCTGTAGGGGATTCTGTCTCATCACCAAGTCAGGAGTCGGGGGAGGTGTTTCTCCGGTCATAGCGGATACTTTTCGGATACATACTGTTGCCATCTGGGCGCGCGCTACTCCACTTGATGGATTGTTATCTTCCCTTCTTCACCTAAATTTGTGTCTTTTTGCCCTCTTTTCAGGCATACTGACCAGTCAGGCCAAGGCACACCTCAGGCCTTGGTGCTTAGGAGTATCACTTTTCCTCACTTGAAGACTCTGACTACAAGTGTAAAGGCTAGCCGGAGGCTAGCCTGTATTTGTGGGAGGAGTCTGAGAGGGCTATTTAAGCCTTCTCCTCTGTCAGGCCAGGGCTCTTCGGCGTTTATGGGTTCCCACCCACCCGTTTCCCCCAATCTTCATACATACTCATATTACTTTTTCTTACATTCAGGGTATGCCCTCTTTTCAGGCATACTGACCAGTCAGGCCAAGGCACACCTCAGGCCTTGGTGCTTAGGAGTATCACTTTCTCACTCGAAGACTCTGACTACAAATAACAGTAATTCCCAAAGAAAATACATACCCCATTGATGTGACATCTTATCGACCAATATCACTCCTGAATGTTGATGTAAAACTTTTCTTGAAAATACTGGCAATGCGCCTATCATACTATGTACCAGCCTGGTATGGAAGAGATCAAGTAAGCTTTGTTCCGGGCAGGGAAGCCAGGGACAATACCATTAAGGCCCTAAATTTACATCACTGACTGACTTTGACGCAGCGAGAGGAATTCTTCCTGTCAATGGATACGGAGAAAGCGTTCAATAGGGTGGCCTGGGACTATATGGATACAGTTCTTGACGCTCTTGGATTAGGAAGATATATGCGTACTTTTATTGGAGCGCTCTCTGTATATCCAAGAGCTAGAGTCAAGGTCAACGGCCGCCTATCGGACGCCTTCCCCATTCATAATGGCACAAGACAAGGATGCCCTCTTTCACCTTTACTATATATTCTTACCCTAGAGCCCCTCTTACGCTGCATCAGGGCCAACCCAAACATAAAAGGTATCGAGGTCCATGGTAAGGAGTACAAGACTGCGGCCTTTGTGGGCGACATCTTGCTTTTCCTTTCAGCGCCACTGACGTCCCTGCCAAACCTCATGCCAGTCCTCGAACAATTTAAACACATTTCTAACCTAAAAATAAATTACTCAAAATCGTTCACATTGAATGTCTCCCTACCGAACAACATAGTAAGGCAGTGTCAGTCAAATTTTCCCTTTAAATGGAAAACAGAGGCCATCACCTATCTTGGTATTCAACTTCCTACTAAATTAGATACCCTTTATGAAAAGAACTTTTCATCTGAACTAAAAAATTTAAAACAAGATTTACAAAGATGGGATGTCCCTACTCTATCTTGGTTTGGACGGGCCTCTGCTTTGAAAATGACAGTCCTCCCTCGAATATTATATAAAATGCAAACTATACCAATACGCCTACAGCCAACTACAAGAAGTTATGTCGATCCTTCCTATGGGGATCAAAACAAGCACGCATTGGATGGGCGAAATTAGTTCTACCCAAAGCCAGGGGGGAATTGGCCTCCCTGACTTACTGCGTTATTATTGGGCGGTACATATGACTAGGGTTGTAGACTAGAAGATACATGCCAGGTACAAAGACTGGGTAGATCTTGAACGATTGATGTTAGGATATGATCTTTGCCTGCTCCCTTGGTTTTCCAAAAAACCCACATGCCCTCATCTCCACACACACCCACTCATTGGGGCAACCCTTCAGGAATTCCATAGGGCCTGTAAAACACAAGCACTTACAGCCACGGAGTGCTCGATTACCCCTATCAGGGGTAACCCTGACTTCCCTCCAATACTAGCTAAATCCTATCTAGCACAGGAATGGCCTTATACAGAGATGCAAAACATTTTTTCCATAGGGGCAAGTTTATGCGACAAAAAGATCTAGCAACATTATCTAACACCAAATCCTTTCCTCTCTGGCCCTACATTCAGCTGAAACATTTTCTAGACGACACGGGGAGAAGGGTAGGCTATACACTTACTGTGTTCGAGTCTCTGTGCTCGAGCTTGGCTCCCCAGAATCATATAATCTCATCACTCTACGCTTCCATGTTTGGTGAGTCTTATTCTGTACTACACTCAGACCACGCATTCTGGCTACCCGCACTGGAGAGGGAGATTGAAGATGCTGACTGGGATCGCGTTCATCTAAATCCACAAGGGATCTCTTAATATAAATGCCCAGGAAAATGGCTATAAAATTAAAACGAGATGGTATAAAACCCCTGAACTGCTTCAAAGAATATTTCCAACAGTATCAGATCAATGTTGGAGATGTGAAAAGGAGACAGGCACTTTCCTCCATATATGGTGGACATGCACATTAATTCAGCCATACTGGAGGAAAGTACATGAAGTAACAACTGCCATTTCTTCGTTACCTCTGGAATTCTCTCCAGCGCAATATCTCCTTCATCTATCTAAAATTCCCCAAAAGAAATACACTAAGTCAGTAGCCATGCATATGATAAACGCTGCTAGGCTGTGTATTCCGGTACTTGGGAGATCCAAATCTCCCCCCTCTACCAAAAATTGGATACATCATATTAACCGCATAGAGACAATGGTGGAGCTGATCCACACTTCACAGGATAGGATATCTAGCTTTTCAGCTATCTGGGAGGCGTGGCTCACTTTTAAAAAGTCACAACAGTATCAAGCACTGATACAGAATAACGACTGACCCTTGGCCGAGAGGCTATGTCATTGTAACTGACGTTCGGTTTACAGGCAATACCACTTGCATCATCATACATGGCTCACCTGGAATATCTAATGGTGTTGGTCCACTATAATACTATGCTGAATGTAGACAGAGAGGGCAGCTGGTGGGACTCCCCACCCCCACTCTGTCTAGTAGCTTGTCTCTTCGTTGCCCATTCTCACCCATCCCACCACACAAACCCCTCTACTCCCCCCCCCCCTTTTTTTTCTTTCTTCTTTTCTTTCTTCTTTTCTTTTCTTCTCTTCTCTTCCCTTTCTCTCCTCTTTCTCCCCTCCTGCTCTCTCTTTCCTCTTGCTACTTATACCTCCTGTATTATTATCCACTTCTCTCCTTATACCCTTCTGTCCTTCCTCTTGGAGCTTTAGGGTGAAGCAGAAATTGAGTAGAAAGAGAAACGGAATTGCTAACATTGAAAGTTGATATGACCGAGGCTCAGAAAACAATTATATCTAGACCAGCTGGATTTGTCCAGTCTCTGAGTTAACATCGGTAGAATCTCAATAAGAATTCTTTACTAAAATGGAGAATAGAATTAGTTATATTTCATAACATCAAAGCAGATATAAACAACCATACTATATTAGAAGAATTATTATTATTATTCAGGATTTATATAGCGCCAACAGTTTACGCAGCGCTTTACAATATAAAAGGGAGACAATACAGTTATAATACAATAAAATACAAGAGGATTAAGAGGGCCCTGCTCAGAAGAGCTTACAATCTAATAGGGTGGGGCAGGTGGTACAAAAGGTTTTAACTGTGGGGAATGAGCTGGTGGAAGTGGTAGGAGATTAGTTGGAGACGTGATAGCCTTTGCTGAAGAGATGAGTTTTCAGGGATCGCCTGAAGGTAGCAAGAGTAGGGGATAGCCGGATAGATGGAGGTAGCGAGTTCAAGAGGATGGGAGAGGCTCTGGAGAAATCCTGGAGACGAGCATGGGAGGAGGAGATGAGAGAGCTTGAAAGCAGGAGGTCTTGAGAGGAGCGGAGAGGTCGATTTGGATGATATTTGGAGACAAGATTGGTGATGTAGCTCGAGGCAGAGTTGTGAATGGCTTTGTATGTTGTGGTTAGTATTTTGAATTTAATTCGCTGGGTGATTGGGAGCCAGTGTAGGGATTAGAGTAGAGGGTTGGCAGACACTGAGCAGTTGGTAAGGTGGATAAGTCTGGCAGCAGCATTCATGATAGGCTGAAGAGGGGATACCCTATGGAGAGGTAAGCCAATGAGAAGGGAGTTGGAATAGTCAAAGCAAGAGATAACAAGGGAGTGAATGAGGAGCTTGGTGGTTTCATTTGTTAAAAAGGGGCGAATTTTAGAGATGTTACGGAGGTGAATTCTACAAACTTTTGACAACGATTGGATTTGAGGCTGAAATGACAAGTCAGAGTCTAGGATTACACCTAGTACCCTGGCGTGAGGGGAGAGACTGATGGTTGCATTGTTGATTTTGATGGAAAAGTCATGGAGGGGGGCACGGGCGGGGGGGAATATTAATAGCTCAGTTTTAGAGAGATTTAGTTTAAGGAAGTGGTGCGACATCCATGCTGATATGTCAGTTAGTAAGTTAGTAATGCGAGAGGAGACTGAAGGAGTGAGGTGAGGAGTAGACAGATAGATTTGGGTGTCATCAGCGTATAAGTGGTATTGGAAGCCGTGAGCAGTTATTAAGTGACCGAGGGAGGAGGTGTAGATAGAGAAGAGAAGGGGTCCAAGAACCGAGCCTTGGGGGACCCCCACAGAAAGGAGCAATGGAGAGGAGGAGACAGAGTTGTAGGTGACACTGAAGGAACGCTGTGATAAATAGGCAGAGAACCAGGATAGAGCAGAATCTCGGAAGCCAAGGGAAAGTGAGGCCCGGAATGAGACTGACTAAAAGGAGGGGTAGTGTAGGGCCGGGCATGACAGTGTGTCTAATGGACACGGAAGGGGTTAAAATATTAGGCTGAGAGGTAATATGGGTAAAGGGGAGGTATGAGAGTTTACTTGGAAAGAAAAGGGGAGTGGTGATATTTAAGGGGGGGAGGAGCAAGTGAGGTCAGTGTGAGGAAGAATTAATCAGAGGAGGCAGTTTTTTTACTACTGCTCCTCCACAATGGCTGCTGTGGAAGCAATCTTGGAAAAGCTGAGGAGGGTGGCAGCACAGAAGGGACCCGAATGGTTGCAGCAGCAAGTAGGGGACATAGGAGATGAGGAACCGAGCGGATCGGCGGCGGGTGAGGTGCCTTATCGCCCGCGAAGGTCGCGGCCTTCAGCGCGTTTTTCGCCAGGGCCTACATCGCGGCCCGTTCAGAGCACTAGGAGCCAGAGGGAGGTGAGATCGGTCCCCCCAGGGAAGAGGAGACAAGACTCGGCGGCCCCCGGGCGGTCCACACGCCGCCGGCCGAATTCGGGGGGTGGGGCCACGGGCCAACATGGCGCCGGTTCCCTGCCCAGGGAGAGCAGCAGGATGCAGAGTCCATCTGTGGAGCGCAGAGGAATGCAGGAGAGGACGGCTAGGATGGTCGGTGAGCCGAGCAGAGCTTTGGAAGAGGGCCCCAGACATGCTGTGAAGATCGGGAGGGGGCGGAGCCTGACGGAGGAGCGTGTGGCCGGAGGAAGTGGCAGAAAAAGACGGGAGAAGAGCAGCAAGCAGTCCAGTCAGCAGGATGGTGAAAGAGACAAGACTGTTAGTGCACAGACGGTCAGGTCAGGTCAGCGACGCCTGTCTGACAGCAGCAGTGCTTCCAAAGTGAAGATGGCTCCATCGCCATCTCACCCCACGGCCTCTGGGGCTGCGTCACCCGGGCGGCTGCACAGTCAGGAGGATGGAGAGCGGGACGACCGGTCGGAAGGGGAGCTGTCGGAGGAAGAGGAGCCAACAATACCAGCGAGGGCGAACACCGCGACGGCTGTGGGGAATGTGCCTGGTCAGCCTGGTAAGTCGATTAATTCAGTATCATTGTCTGGGGCAGTTCAAGATTTATTAGGGGGGGTTACAGTGGGTATGGTAGCACAAGGGGGTCTGGGGACACAGTCGGGGGGGGTCAGGCCGGAACAGCAGCTGGCGGGGAGCAATCCTGCCGGTGCAGGGTCCGGCCAACAAATGATGGAATTTTTACAGGGACTGCGGACCTTAATGGGAAGATTTGAAGGGGGACATGGACAGCCTCCCCAGGTGGCCCCGTGGACAGCACCGTGACAGAGTCCGGGGGGGAGTAATGGGGCAGGGGGGGTAGGGGTGCCCCCGGCAATCTCGCCTCCTGGACAATCCGGGGTTGGCGGGGTGGTGGTGGAGGCAGAAAAAGCAGGGTCCACAGAGAAGGCGGAAAGGTCCGATGTGGTTAGGTTGGCGGATGCTGCGAGGTGCGAGGTTTATGTCTGCTTTGAGGGCCCCTTGGGAGCACATCTGAAGCAGGATGTCAGGGAGAAGATTCAAAAAGGTGAGTATGTGGAAATTTTTTCACTGCTACCATTGGAAAAATTTAATTTGGACAGGGTAAAACCCAATTCGTCCAAAAAGGATGATGAAGAAAAGAGGAGGTATAGGCTGATACCGCGGACATTTGTAAACTGGCTTCAGGCGTTTGCCATTATGGCAAGCATAATTGGGGAGAAGAGCCCCGAGCATTGTTCGGCGTTATTCTGTTACATGGATGCTATTGGAGAGGCACATAGGGTATATGGGGGTACTGCTTGGCTGAGATATGACGAGCAGTTCAGACAGCGGATGGCGGTTCGCCCGTCCCTGCGTTGGGACCATAAAGATATTAGCTTATGGATGAGGCTCATGTCTTCGGCGAAGGCCCCGTCTCAGCCGTTTCAAGGGGGGCCGGGGGTGCAAATTCCTCAGGATCGTCGGCCGGAAAAAAGTGGGGTGTGTGCTGGCAGTATAATGAAGGCGCCTGCAAATTCAGGGGGACATGTAAGTTTAGACATGAATGCTCGGGGTGTGGGGGGGCTCACCCGTTGTCAAAATGTTTTAAACGAGGAAAGCGTGCCGGTGACACTGCGCAGAAGAGGGATGACGCCGGTGAGAGTGGAAAGAATGCTCCCTTTTCTAAGTAAGTATCCGGATCGGGAAGCAGCTAGGTTGTTGGAGTCTGGGTTTAAGGAGGGTTTTAAGATTCCTTGTTCATTGGTGATCATTCCCCCTATGGCACGGAATTTTAAATCGGCATTAGAACATCAAGAGATAGTTGGGGAAAAATTGCAGAAGGAAGTAGCATTGGGACGCATGGGAGGGCCGTTTGCCAATAAACCTTGGCCGGACTTAGTGGTATCACCTTTGGGGGTGGTGCCCAAGAAGGAACCTAATAAGTTCCGATTGATACACCACTTGTCCTTCCCAAGGGGGGGTTCGGTCAATGATTTCATTGACCCGGAGGAGTGTACAGTGTCATACACTTCCTTTGATGCGGCAGTCAAGTGGGTGCGGCGCTACGGCCAAGGGGCTCTCATGGCAAAAGCTGACATATAGTTGGCTTTTCGATTGTTGCTGGTGCATCCGGAGAGTTTTCGGCTGTTGGGGTGTCACTGGCAGGAACAGTTCTACGTTGACAAATGTTTGCCCATGGGTTGTTCAGTTTCCTGTGCCATGTTTGAGGCGTTTAGCTCATTTTTAGAATGGGTAGTTAGGGAAGTCGCGGGCCTAGACTCAGTGATACACTATTTGGATGATTTTCTGCGTATAGGCCCCCCTGCCTCCGCTGTGTGTGCGATTTTACTTTCCACGTTGCAGCACATCGCAGGCAGGTTCGGAGTCCCCTTGGCGGCTGAAAAGACTGAAGGCCCCAAGACTGAACTTAGTTTTTTAGGCATAGTTATAGACTCGACGGCTATGGAGTGCCGTTTACCCAGGGGGAAGTTGGAGGACCTGCAGAAGGAAATTCGGGACATCCACGGGCTGAGGAAGGTACAGTTGAGAGCCCTTCAGTCATTGTTGGGTAAGTTGAATTTCGCTTGTAGAATTATCTCAATGGGGAGGGTTTTTTGCCGACGGCTGTCGACTGCTACAGCAGGGGTAAAACAGCCAACTCATTTCATCCGGCTGACAAGGGAACACAGGGAGGAACTAAAAGTTTGGTATGAATTTTTAACTTCATACAACTGGAGGGCGGTGTGGATGTCTGGCCCGGTGAGCAATTTCGATGTGGAATTGGTCACTGACGCGGCGGGCTCCATGGGTTTCGGGGCATATTTTCAAGAAAAATGGAGCGCGGAACCATGGCCACAGTCGTGGGAGAGGGCGGGTTTACTAGGTAATCTGGTCCTGCTGGAATTGTTTCCAGTGGTGCTGGCATTGGAGTTGTGGGGAGAGGCATGCAGGAATTTGAAGCTAAGGATCAATTGCGACAACATGGGTGTAGTGCAGGTGGTGAACCGCATGTCAGCATCTTCGCAGCCGGTGATTCGGCTTTTGAGACAGCTGGTGTTTAGGTGTTTGAGTCTAAATATTTTCATTTATGCGGTTCACATTCCGGGTGTGGACAATGCACTGGCTGACTCCTTGTCTCGTTTTCAGTGGGACAAGTTCAGGGAGCTGGCGCCGGGGGCCGACAAGGAAGGAGTTCCTTGCCCGGTTTGGATGTGGGAGCTGCCTTTGGAGTCGCCGTGGGATGGATCCGGCAGTCAGTAAGTGATTCCACTTGGACGACCTACAGCAAGGTATGGAAGGAGTGGTCGGGGTTGGTAAGGGAGGCCGGTGTGGTGGTACTGGGGTCAGAAGGCAGGTTATTGGTGTTGCATTTAGTTTCTAGGAATATGGAAAAGGGATGCGCAGCGTCCTCTATTGATCGGAAGTTGGCAGGTTTGTCGTTTTTGTTTAAATTAATGGGGGGTGAAGATTGGACCAGGGATTTTTGGGTTCGGCAGGCCTTAAAGGGCTATAGAAAACAACACAAAAAACGGGATGTGAGACGGCCTGTCACATTTGCGAATCTAGTCTCAATGTGTGAAATGTTGGAGTTCGTTTGTCGGTCAGAGTATGAAAGCCGACTGTTCACGGCGGCCTTTTCACTGGCTTTTTATGGGGCTTTTCGAATAGGGGAATTGGTTAGCCCGTCAAGACGGGTAGGGGGAGGTTTGTTGGACAATGATGTTCGCTTGGAGAGGGGGAGGGTGTGTTTACGTTTGCGGAGGTCCAAAACTGACCAACAGGGAAAAGGGATAGATGTCCCCCTTTTTGAGTTACCAGGGTCAAGGGTATGCCCAGTGGAGGCGGTAAGGGCATTTAGGTTGGTCAGGGGCAGGGGGGCAGGGCCTTTCCTTAGGCACAAGGATGGGTCTTATCTGTCACGTTATCAATTTGTAACGATTTTTCGAAGATGTCTACAAAGGGCTGGTTTGGTAGGGTCGGAGTATGCTTCACATTCCTTCCGCATAGGGGCAGCTACAGAAGCTGCCAGATGCGGTTTGGAGGAGGCTGCTGTGCGCAGACTCGGGAGATGGGAGTCTAGGAGATTTCGGTCTTATATAAGACCGTCATTGGTGATTGAATAATTTAATATTGGTGATGGCACATTGTTCTACAAGGGGATGCTGTTTTGTTTGGGTATAGTTGGTTGGAGAGTGAAGTCCAGAGTAAGAGGGTGCCGCTATTTTGTGTTTTGCTTTCATTACAGATGGAAACCCTATGCGCCTTGTCTGGATCGTAGGTCACTCCTATGTTTGCTGGGGGGCCAGGAGAGGTGACGTGCGTCCGGACGGCAGACAGCTGGGGATTTCCAGGAGGGAGGCGTACATACGCTGGTTAGGTAGACCAGGAATGTTATGGGGTAGAGTGATGGGGGTAGTGGAGAGGTATGTGCGGTTGGATAGGCCCCCTGATGTTTTGGTGATTCATGCGGGGGGGAATGACTTGGGTGTCCGGTCGGTCAGGGATTTGATGGCGGACATCAAAGCGGACTTTATGAAGTTACGGGAAACATTACCAAACACCATTGTAATTTGGTCAGATATTGTGGCCAGAACATCATGGCATTGGGCTAGGTCTGTGGCGAGCATTAACAAAACGCGCATTAGGCTTAATAAAGTGGTGGGGAGATTTGTAAGGCAGAATGGTGGTATTGTCATTCGCCACCGAGAGCTGGAAACGAATGTGGGATTGTACCTTAGGAGGGATGGGGTTCATCTCTCTGACGTAGGAATTGATTTATGGTCCCTGGGTTTACAGGAGGGGATACAGCAGGCCCTGAGGGTGTGGGGGTGCCCTCAAATGTAAGGTAGTCACGCTTTCGGGCTGTGGCGGTATTTTATTCTGGTGGTCTTTGACGGGGGCGGTAAAAGGATGGATTTAAAGGGGTAGGGGGCTCATCATTACCATGTTCCCCTCCGGTGTATTCCTGAACGGTGGAGGGAATACTGGTTTTTGGTGGCGCTGCGGGAAACGGTTGTCTCCGAGCGGCTACAGCTGGAGGCCTATTAGTTTGAAAAATCCCGCAGTGTGGTGGTTATACATGGTTATATATATGGTTATATATATATATTTATATATATATTTTGAAAGGGGGCTCACCGTCAGAGACCATCAGACTGTGGTTAACATTCTACGTTATTAATATGTTATTGTTTTTGTTATTGATTATTTATTGGTTATTTATTGGAGTGATTTATTTTGGAGTTGGTGTTTTATAATAAAGGCTGTTGTGGCCATATTACTCCAAAATAAAAGTGTGGTCTCATCATTTTAGGTGGGAATTTTAAGTGGAAGGGTGGAGTATAAAAGGGGGAATTATGGAAATGGATGGAGGTAACATTTGGACTACACTAGTCAAGTGAGGCCCGGAATGAGACTGACTAAAAGGAGGGGTAGTGTAGGGCCGGGCATGACAGTGTGTCTAATGGACACGGAAGGGGTTAAAATATTAGGCTGAGAGGTAATATGGGTAAAGGGGAGGTATGAGAGTTTACTTGGAAAGAAAAGGGGAGTGGTGATATTTAAGGGGGGGAGGAGCAAGTGAGGTCAGTGTGAGGAAGAATTAATCAGAGGAGGCAGTTTTTCCCACCCTCCCTCCCTTTAGTTTGATGGTTGAAATGTTATGAGTTATGTGTAGTTGTTGTTGCGTATTTTTTCTTTTTCAGGAATGGATCGGGTCGTCATGACAGCTGAAATGTCCAAGGTTGAGGTGTGGCGGTATTTTATTCTGGTGGTCTTTGACGGGGGCGGTAAAAGGATGGATTTAAAGGGGTGGGGGGCTCATCATTACCATGTTCCCCTCCGGTGTATTCCTGAACGGTGGAGGGAATACTGGTTTTTGGTGGCGCTGCGGGAAACAGTTGTCTCCGAGCGGCTACAGCTGGAGGCCTATTAGTTTGAAAAATCCCGCAGTGCGGTGGTTATACATGGTTATATATATGGTTATATATATATATTTATATATATATTTTGAAAGGGGGCTCACCGTCAGAGACCATCAGACTGTGGTTAACATTCTACGTTATTAATATGTTATTGTTTTTGTTATTGGTTATTTATTGGTTATTTATTGGAGTGATTTATTTTGGAGTTGGTGTTTTATAATAAAGGCTGTTGTGGCCATATTACTCCAAAATAAAAGTGTGGTCTCATCATTTTAGGTGGGAATTTTAAGTGGAAGGGTGGAGTATAAAAGGGGGAATTATGGAAATGGACGGAGGTAACATTTGGACTACACTAGTCATGTAGTTTATTGAGAAGGAGCGGGTGGTCAACAGTATCAAAGGCCGCAGAGAGGTCAAGTAGTAGGAGTATGGAGTACTGGCTGTTGGTTTTAGCAATTAGTAAATCGTTAGTGAGTTTTAGTAAGGCAGTTTCCGTCGAGTGCTGCGAGCGAAAGCCAGACTGTAAGGGGTCAAGAAGGTTATTTTCATTGAGGTAGGAGCTAAGACGGTTGTAGACTAAGCGTTCTAGAAGTTTAGAGGTGAATGGGAGCAATGAGTCGGGTCTTAAGTTGTTCAGGTCGGTAGGGTCCAGTGAGGGCTTTTTAAGAATGGGAGTGATCTGCGCATGTTTTAGAGGGGAGGGGAAGATGCCACTAGAGAGGGAGAGATTGAAGATATGGGTGAGGGAGCATGGGATAGAAGAAGAGGGTGACCGTAGTAGTTGTGAGGGAACAGGATCCAAGGGACAATTGGTTAGGTGGGCATCCGAGAAAATTTTTGTAACCTCTTCCGTAGAAGCCAATTCAAAAGAGGAGCGTGTTGAATGTGCTGCTAGGCAAGGTATGTTGGGTGGGGAAGAAGTACGCACAGAGGAGATGTCTTCACAAATTGCATCGATCTTGTCTTTGAAATGATTGGCAATCTCTTGGGCAGTGAGTGAGTTAGTGGGTAGAGGGGGTGGTGGACGAAGCAGAGAGTTAAAGGTTGAGAGGAGCCGACGGGGACTGGATGACTGGAATTAATAAGAGAGACAAAGTAGGCTTGTTTGGCAGCATGGAGGCATGAATTGTATTTTAGAAGGGCAGATTTATATAGGGTGAAGTCTTGCAGGCATTTGGTATTACGCCACAGTCGTTCAAGAGCACAGCAATGTCTCTTGAGATTTCTAGTGTTGTCCGTTTGCCAGGGTTGTAACGGTCGGGGCCTGATTCTGCGTGTGGTTAGAGGCGCAAGTGCATCTAGTGATGATGAGAGTGAACTGTTGTAGACAGAGGTGGCCAGGTCAGGAAAGGACAGGGGAGAGATTATGTCATATAGGTGGTCAGTAGCAGAATAGAGAAGAGAAGGGTTAAAGTGGCGAAGGTTTCTACAAGTAATTGTTTGCTGCTTGGAGGGATGGGTGCTTGGAGGCAAGGATACAGTGAAAGTAATGAGGTTGTGATCAGATAGAGGAAAGGGGGTGTTGGTGAGGTTGCCAGGGTTGCAGAGATGGGAGAATACAAGGTCAAGGGTATTACCATTGGAGTGAGTGGAAGTATGTGTCTATTGGGTTAGGTCAAAAGATGAGGTTAAGTCGAGAAGTTTAGCTGTAGTTGGGCTGTTAACATTATGTTAAAGTCACCAAGAATAATGGCGGGTATTTCAGAGGAGAGAAAGTAGGGTAGCCAGGCAGCAAAGTCATCAAGAAAGAGCGATACCTGTCCTGGAGGCCTATAAATTGCTGCAATCCTCAGAGAAATGGGAGAAAACAGACTAATACAGTGCATCTCGAAAGAAGAGAGGGATAGAGAGGGAGGGACAGGAAGGACTTGGAAGGTGCTTTGTGGGATAGAAGGAAGCCAACTCCACCTCCTTTCTGTCTGTTGGGTCTGGGGGAGTGAGTCCAATGGAGACCACCATGGGAGAAGGCAGCAGGAGAAGCTGAGTCAAAATTTTTAAGCCAGGTTTCTGTTATGGCGAGTATGTTCAAGCCATGAGAGATGAAGAGGTCATGTACAGATGTTAGCTTGTTACAGATGGAGCGGGCATTCCATGAGATTGGTGGGGTGCTTTGAGGAAGCAGGGGGATAGAAATTAAACTGAGTGGATTGCGGTGGTTGCCAGAGGAGGAGGGGTATTGGATATGTGGCTTGCATTTGGAAAATGGCGGACCAGGATTAGGAGAAATGTCACCTGAGACTAGGAGAAAGAGGAGGGCGAGGAAGGCAAGGTGGGAGTGGGATGTGCATGAGCGCACGTGTCTAGTGGCCCTGGTGTTTATGTCAGCATGTGGGTGCAGCAAATGCAAGAGAGGATGGGTGCCATAGTAGGGAGAGGATCTATATACTGTTTAATATGTCTACTTATATAGGCCCCTTACTATACATGACCTGTGCCTCTCAACATATGTAACATATGTAAATCCTTGTTCAGCCATATGACATGTTAAACATTGATTGTTATTCTGGTACTTTGTTTCTCCTTTTTTACGCTGTATGATGCTTAAAATTTACAATAAAAACTTTTTGGGAAAAAAACCAGAAATGAGCCTCAAACAATGGTGAATATGAAAATTCAGCATTAAAAAAACATTCAATTAGCTACTTTTGTTTACAGTGTGTTTTTAAATGCTCTTTTGGCAGAAAAGATAAGGATCAGCATTAGATTTTAGCATGCTTTTGCACAAAAACACTGCAATGTGTTACAGGAGGGTTTCTATGTGCATTGCTGCTGTGTAATCAATATTCACCTGTGGTTACGTGCACAAAGTTGATGTTGTGTTAACCTTTTTGCTCTGTCTTTGCTGGAAATCAGTGTACTGGCATGTCAGTAATGAGAACTAATATAGAGCAATTATTTCTGCCCATGTACTGAAAAACAATTACTTGTATACCAAACATGTAGCATTGATCAACAAGATAACATGTAGACTAAAATACAAGTATTCAATCAAACAGAATTATCCATGTTAAGGAAAAGTCATGCTTTACTAACAAATTAAAGCATATCTAAACCCAAAAGCATACATTTTATATATTGCAAAATACCAATCATTAGATGAGGCTGCAGGCTGCATTCATGTATAGCCTTTTTTTAAATTTTATTTTCATTCGGTAGTGCACCCAGTAACAAACGTTTTGTCTTAGGGTGGCTGCAGTCATTCCTCCACTGTATCTATGAAGCAGCATTGTCAACCTGTGGAGAAAGAAGCGGTAGATGGATTAGTAGATTTAAAGGGTAACTCTGCTTTTGTGGGGGAAAAAAATAATATAGTATGCTGTATACTGTACAATTGCGACTCAAGTCATATCATATTTGTATGTTAAAATGACGTTTCCTTTTCAATCTGCTCTTTCATTTTTTTGTAAAATGCAAGGCAATATGGCTACCTGGTCGGTGTTCTGTACACAGAATGTGTACAGAATGCCGCCAGAAACATAAATTCCTGCTTGTATTATTGGCTCACTTTTTTTCCCAGAAGTCTGCATTGAGATAGAAGTCAGACTTTCGGCATCCCCTGCAACAAAAATGTAATTTTTAGTGAGACACTCCCAATAGGAAATCACGGCTAAAGGGAGGCAGACCCTGCGATTTTCCTTTATTAGAACCCTGCAATGGAAGCAGCTGATTGATAATTATGAAAAACACTACCATTCCATATACTTTCCACATGGACACAGACAAAAACACAGAGATTTCTACAGAATAACAAAAGGTAAGAAACTGCAAAAAAAAAAAAAAAAAGTTAAAATCCTTGTAATGTACACCGATCACCCAGAGGGGAATGTTTTTTTTTCCAACAAAAGTGGAGTTACTCTTTAACTACTTGATCCCTAGGCCAATTCTAGCATTTCTCTCATACATGTAAAAATCTGCATTTTTTTTATCTCTCTCTCTCTCTCTCTCTTTCTCTCTCTCTCTCTCTCTCTCTCTCTCTCTCTCTCTCTCTATCTATATATCTATATATATCTATATATATCTGTATAGATATATATACACACACAGTGCCTTGAAAAAGTATTCATACCCCTTGAAATTTTCCACAAGTGGAAGGAAAATGATAAATGGTTTTTAACATTTTTTACAAATAAATATCTGAAAAGTGTGGCATGCATTTGTATTCAGCCCCCTTTACTCTGATACCCTAACTAAAATCTAGTGGAACCAATCGCCTTAAAAGTCACCTAATTAGTAAATAGAGTCTACCTGTGTGTAATTTAATCTCATTATAAATACACTGTTCTGTGAAGCCCTCAGAGGTTTATTAGAGAACCTTAGTGAACAAATAGCATCATGAAGGCGAAGGAACACACCAGGTCAGGGATAAAGTTGTGGAGAAGTTTAAAGCAGTGTTAGGTTATAAAAAAATATCCCAAGCTTTGAACATCTCATGGAGCACTGTTCAATCGTTCATCCTAAAATAAAAAGAGTATGGCACAACTGCAAACCTTCCAAGACACTTAAACTGACAAGCCAGGCAAGGAGAACATTAATCAAAGAAGCAGTCAAGAGGCCCATGGTAATTCTGGAGGAGCTGCAGAGATCCACAGCTCAGGTGGAAGAATCTGTCCACAGGATAACTATTAGTCGTGCACTCCACAAATCTGGCCTTTATGAAAGAGTGGCAAGAAGAGAGCAATTGTTGAAAGAAAGCCATAAGAAGTCCTATTTGTAGTTTGTGAGAGGCCATGTGGGGGACACAGCAAACATGTGGAAGAAGATGCTCTGGTCAGATGAGACCAAAATTAAATGTTTTGGCCTAAAAGCCAAATGCTATGTGTGGTGGAAAACTAACACTGCACATCACCCTGAACACAGCATTCCCACCGTGAAACATGGTGGTGGGAGCATCATGTTGTGGGAATGCTTTTCTTCAGCAGGGACAGGGAAGCTAGTTAGAGTTGATGGTAAGATGGATGGAGCCTGTGACAGACCTAGCCGGGAGAGAGACTTTTGGAGGGGACTGTATGCTAGCCTCTTGCCGATCGATCGTGGGCCCTTGTATTTGGGGGAACGGTACTCTTTGTGAGCGGTATGCCTGGGGACCCTTGAGGTGGTATTACTGTGGATTCGGGTCCTGGTCCCCCAGGACACACAGACTCTGGGGATCCTGGATTTGCCATATTGGAATAGTGACTGATTCATACCACTGGGACTCCTTCTGTTAAATGCTGGGACAGATCCTGCTAGGAGATGCTGATGTAAATTCCAGCACCTGTCTGTCTGTTGCCTGCTAGAATGTGTATTGTAAATAAGTTTTTAGTATGGGATCTAAGAGTCATTAGATCCCCATTGTGGTTTGTGTTAATTAATTCTGCTATTGTGTGAAGAAGAGTCTATGTTGATTGTGATAATGTTGATTGGGGGTTCTAAGCTACAAGATGGCCAGTCTGGCCTAAAGGTCATGTCTGAGTCATCTAGGCTGTCTAAAGAGATTAGTTAATTAGCCCATGGTTATTAGGTTAATTAGGTTACAGGTGTATTGTTAGAGTAATATGAGCCGGAGGTATGCACCTCCACTTTTAGTGTATAAAAGAGCCTGTGTATTGCAATAAAATAGATTCCTGGTTGAACTTACATACAGCCTGCCTAGTGTTTGTTCTGAGCTATCACAACTGGACTAGAACGGCACAGACATGTAGTTCTAATCCCAGAGCATTGGAAGACCGAACCATCAGACGTTGCAATGTGATTCAATAGCTGCAGAGGAGTGTCAGGAGAGTGGAACCGAGCGAGCAAGGGACTCGTTACATTGGTTGGCAGCCGTGGGATTTTCTCTCCAGTTACTGGGACACTCCAAACCAGCCTGCAGGAGAGCCACGCTGAAAGACTTACTTGAGAGCCGTGGAGGGAATGGTGGGATCGTGCTTCCTTGCCGTGAACACATCCAAACCATCACCTGGATCCAAGGTCCAGATAGCAGGAGAGGAGAGATACCAGCCACCATGGATGAGGAATTCAGAAGGAGGTTGCGAGAGAAGCAGATACAGCACAGAGGACCAGTATCAGAGCAGGTCCTGCTAGGATGGTTTGATTCTATCCGCTGCAAGCTCTGGAAGGAAGAGCTAGCCCGTGAGCATCGACACCAGGGAAAAGTTCTCCCCTCCATCCATGTGAGGTACTGGTCGCAGTATGAAGTGCGAATGCTGTTTTTTGGGGAACAGCCGAACCAGGAGTGGACAGCCGAGTTAAGCAGGCTGATCCGGGCAGAAATGCGTCTGGACGAGAGCTACAGAGCCCTCCAGTGGTATGTAGCCCAAGTTTGCCCGTGGACAGCGGATGACAACCCCACGGAAGGCTTTGACTACGATGGCCTGGGATTGTTATACTGGAGGCTGTCCAGGGACCCTGACTTTGGGAGTGATCGGGAGTGGCGTTTGGAGGAAATAATGGATCATAGAGAGTGGAGACTGAATGTCTCAGAAGTGCACTGGGCACAGGAAGATTTGGAGTTTCTGGCCGTTCAGGAATGGGAGCTGGATATCGCCTACAAACAGCTGTTAGACTCTGCTCAGCAGCAGGGTGGTGCTCCCTTTGCCTGGGACTATCAGGAAATACCAGTTGACAACTCTGGAAACCTGGCTGAAGAGTTGAAAATGTGGCAGAGTAACAGTGTGCTTTGCCAACCTGCCCCTGCAGCTATGGAGGCGGAGGTCTTATGGCGGATGCAGCAAGTGCTGACTGACCTTGATGAACCTGTTTCTGCATTGGATGATCTTGGATGGAGGAATGTGCCTGTTCAGCAGAATGCCAGAGAATCGGCAGTGGAAAATCTGAAGATTGCCGTCCCCAAACCTGAAGTGCTGACAACAGGGCAGAGCTCTGCTAACCTCTGCCCAGCACTGATAGCATCTTCTGGGTTCCATGCAGAGGAGATGGTGAACTTTTATCCCCAGACACCAGTTGCAGAGACAGGGGATTTGATAGACTTTTCTGCTGAGGAAGAACAACCTGGTGAGCCTCCAGCGGAAGAAGAGCTGTTATTAGGGCCAAACTTCACTGTGCTCTGCCCAGCACCAACAGAAGTATCTGTGAAGTTACAAGGAACTTCCCCAGCTGAAGCGCTGGCAACCGGACAGAGGGTCCAAGATCTCTGCCCTACACCTGCGGCGGTTCCGGAGGCTCAGGGTGAGAAGGAGGTGGTCACTTCCCAGCAGCAGATCAGGATACAGGAGAAAAGGGAGAGGAGGTGTTCGTCCTCCCTCCCCAACAGTTACCCAGAGCAGATGGTGTGGGGTTTCCAGCAGAAGGGCTGGCAACAGGGCCGAGTACTGCTGAACTCTGCCCTCAACTAACAGAGGATGGATTTCCTGTGAAGGTGGATGGGACTTCAGTCTCCACCTGTATACCCCAGGGATGCTGGGCAGTCGGTCCAGATCCCCAACAGCATGACGGAGTGAGCCCAGACACCCTGTCTTCTCTCCAGCGGCAGAAAGGACTCCAGGGAGAAGGGCCAGTCCAGGCCTCTCCCCAGCGGCAGATATGTTCTCTGAGAGAGGCATAGGTTGGCTGGGTGAGTAATGCTTTGTTTGGAACAATTTGTTTGGGGTACTGTGTGGGTACAGGCATTAGAGGACTGGAACTACTGACTAACTTCGGAGTCAACCCGTCTGGGGTCTCCTCCTGTGTTAGTCTCCTGCCGAAAGGGGAGAAATGTGACAGACCTAGCTGGGAGAGAGACTTTTGGAGGGGACTGTATGCTAGCCTCTTGCCGATCGATCGTGGGCCCTTGTATTTGGGGGAACGGTACTCTTTGTGAGCGGTATGCCTGGGGACCCTTGAGGTGGTATTACTGTGGATTCGGGTCCTGGTCCCCCAGGACACACAGACTCTGGGGACCCTGGATTTGCCATATTGGAATAGTGACTGATTCATACCGCTGGGACTCCTACTGTTAAATGCTGGGACAGATACTGCTAGGAGATGCTGATGTAAATTCCAGCACCTGTCTGTCTGTTGCCTGCTAGAATGTGTATTGTAAATAAGTCTCTAGTATGGGATCTAAGAGTCATTAGATCCCCATTGTGGTTTGTGTTAATTAACTCTGCTATTGTGTGAAGAAGAGTCTATGTTGATTGTGATAATGTTGATTGGGGGTTCTAAGCTACAAGACGGCCAGTCTGGCCTAAAGGTCATGTCTGAGTCATCTAGGCTGTCTAAAGGGATTAGTTAATTAGCCCATGTTAATTAGGTTAATTAGGTTACAGGTGTATTGTTAGAGTAATATGAGCCGCAGGTATGCACCTCCACTTTTAGGGTATTAAAGACCCTGTGTATTGCAATAAAATAGATTCCTGGTTGAACTTACATACAGCCTGCCTGGTGTTTGTTCTGAGCTATCACAACTGGACTAGAATGGCACAGAGCTGTAATTCTAATCCCGGAGCATTGGATGACTGAACCATCAGATGTTGCAATGTGATTCAATAGCTGCAGAGGAGTGTCAGGAGAGTGGAACCGAGCGAGCAAGGGGCTCGTTACAGAGCCAAATACAGGGCAAACTTAGAAGAAAATCTGTAATGCCGCGTACACACGTTAGGAATTTCTGACAACAAATGTTCGATGTGAGCATGTTGTCGGAAATTCTGACCACGTGTAGGCTCCATCGGACATTTGCTGTCGGAATTTCTGACAACAGATGTTTGAGAGCTGGATCTCAAATTTTCCAACAACAAAATCCATTGTCATAAATTCCGAGCGTGTGTAGACAATTCTGAAACACAAAATTCCACGCATGCTCTGAATCAAGCAGAAGAGTCACACTGGCTATTGAATTTCATTTTTCTCAGCTCATCGTAAATGTTGTACGTCACCGCGTTCTTGACATTTGGAATTTGGAATCTTCCACTCCACCATGATGACATCATGGAGCTGGTGGATGTTAGAGACATTAAGCTCCTCCACCTTCCGTTTTAGGATGTCCCACAGATGCTCAATAGGGTTTAGGTCTGGAGACATGCTTGGCCAGTCCATCACCTTTACCCTCAGCTTCTTTAGCGAGGCAGTGGTCATCTTGGAGGTGTGTTTGGGGTTGTTATCATGTTGGCATACTGCCCTGTGGCCCAGTCTTCGAAGGGAGGGGATCATGTTTTGCTTCAGTAGGTCACAGTACATGTTGGCATTCATGGTTCCCTCAATGAACTGTAGCACTTATGCACCCTCAGACAATGACACCACCATGCTTGACTGTAGGCAAGACACACATGTCTTTGTACTCCTCACCTGGTTGCAGCCACACACGCTTGACACCATCTGAACCAAATAAGTTTATCTTGGTCTCATCAGACTCCAGGACATGGTTCCAATAATCCATGTCCTTAGTCTACTTGTCTTCAGCAAACTGTTTGCAGGCTATCTTGTGCATCATCTTTAGAAGAGGCTTCTAAAGCCAAGCAGACCAATTTGATTCAGTGTGCAGTGTATGGTCTGAGCACTGACATGCTGATTCCCACCCCTTCAACCTTTTCAGCAATGGTAGCACTCATACGTCTATTTCCCAAAGACAACCTCTGGATATGACACTGAGCATGTGCACTCAACTTCTGTGGGCAACAATGGCGAGGCCTGTTCTGAGTGGAACCTGTCCTGTTAAACCGATGTATGGTCTTGGCCACCATGCTGCAGGTCAGTTTCAGGGTCTTGGCAATCTTCTTATAGCCTAGGTCATCTGTATGTAGAGCAACAATTCTCTTTTTCAGATCCCCAGAGAGTTCTTTGCCATGTTGAACTTCCAGTGACCAGCATGAGGGAGTGAGAGTGACAACACCAAATTTAACACACCTGCTCCCCATTCACACCTGAGACCTTGTAACACTAACGAGTCACATTACACCGGGGAGGGAAAAGGTGTACTCACTTTTGTTGCTAGTGGTTTAGACATTAATGGCTGTGTGTTGAGTTATTTTGAGGGGACAGCAAATTTACAATGTTCTACAAGCTGTACACTCACTACTTTACATTGTAGTGAAGTGTCATTTCTTCAGTGCTGTCACATGAAAAGTTATAATAAAATATTTACAATAATGTGAGTGGTGCTTGCCGTCGCTATCTGTTGGTACGTAAGTACTTAAGGCCAACAACCATGGTTTGTCCTGTTGTATCTACCTCAACATCAGGACTAACTTCTACATTACATGTTTCTACAGATATCTTATAATATCCGCCCCTGAAAAAGTGTCTTTACACAGAAATGCGTCGGTCTTTAAGGATATTGCTATGTGCCCTACTGGGATATATATCTGGACATGTCATATTTTTTGTATCACTAAGGTTGCCAACTGCTATGTGAATTAACCCTGCTATTGTTTTAAACATTTTTCTTCAATTTGTTATCAATTTTTTTTTGTTGTTATGTGCAGACTATGTATATAACTGTAAATACGACAATATCATTGTTGTACACATGTACAGATGTGTTAACATTTATTTATTGTCTCCCCTACATTAACTATATCATTGATATGTATTTATATACTTTAAATTCCAACAATAAAATCTGCTACATTTTACACAAGTCAACCACCTAATTTAAAGTCCCAAACATCCTGTTTTGATTTATTGTACCCGGGATGGAGGCACATCACATGATGTGCCTCATTTAAAGTCCCAACTCCCCACTTTGTTTATTTAATGAGACATGCTGGGTCTAAAAGACACACAGCTGCAGTGACCTGATTGTGTGTGAAATACCCTGCTCTAAGGTCCATACGATGTAAGGACCTGGCAGTGAAAGGGTTAAAAGCCTTTACGGGTTACCAGTTTAAAGTTATACAGGAGTCCTGGCCCTACAATTATTGTTCTCACTCTGGTGTTTGTAGGGATACCACACATATGTGCTGTGATCCCTGTTCACATATGCATGTGAGATCTACATAAGCAATTGCCTTTGCATGTGAGCATGGGATGTCAATTTGATCAACTTTATTGCTATCACAAGGGATTAGCAACGTCCCTTGTAATAGCATGGGCCATGACAGGTCTTCCTTTAAAAGAATCCAATAAAGCAAGATTGGTTTGACTGCTGTACAAGCCAGTGACAGCTTGTAAATAAACAAACTAAAACACCTAGCATCACACAAGGGGAGGAACAACATCAGTTCCTCTCACTGTGAGCAAGGAAGCCTATGCTGCTGCTCGCATCAGTACCAGGCTCCTGGGTGGCATGGTGGAGCCCAATAAAGGCAGCAGTGGGAGGGGGGCCCCCTTTTCCCCCATGTAAAAGTAATGCTCTAGCTGTATAGCAACTTAGTTGCAGCCTCTACCATGATCCCAGTATAACCACCTCAATACAGGGCCGTATATATACTGTACGTACAGCGGTATTGAGGTGGTTGAATTGACTTTAAAAAGTGACTAACAAATTAAAGATACCTTTTAGCTAACACTCTTTATCAGTCTCAAAAATATTTTTTTTCCCTTTTGGGATAAGGGTGTTAACTTTATAAAGTACCTGATCCCCTGCACTACTATGTGCAATAAAAACTGAAAATAATCGTGGGGTCCGCTGCTGTGCACCTATATGTGTTCCCACATAAACTCAAAATATAATTGATAAATGGTAGAGCGCTACCAATACATAATAAAAAAATATAGGGCAGTAATAAATAAAACGAGAGGTGTCAATATCCAAGGTAGTGAACACGTTTTCAGTCCCTACAAACTTCCTGGACAAAATAATTAGGTTTACAAGGTAGGCGAGCTCCAGGCAAATGGCGGTGGGCTCCAACAAAATGGAGCCTGTATTGTTTAGAATTAAGGCTTGCTATTTAAGCATGCATGGTGATGCTGGGACTTGTACGCCTTTAGGAAGTCATATGATGAGTAATGAAACGCGTCATTGAGGGGCCTAGTAATGTCCTCACGCATGAGTAGGAAGTGTTTTCCCTATCTCTCCAGAGCCGAGTCACAGCAATATCCAAGTGGCATTTTAAGGGGCCAACACACCCCAAATGTGTCAAGTATATTAAGACAAAAAGGAAAGGGCACATCACAAATGCATCCACTCTAGTAGGGTGGTCACTCGTAGATCACTCACCATGTAAGGTGTAGTTACCGTAACCAAGGCATATACAGTATTCACCCCCTTGGAATTTTTCGTGTTTTTTTGCCTCACAACCTGGAATTAACATGGATTGTTTGAGAATTTGCATCATTTAATTTACAGAACATGCCCACAACTTTAAAGATTTTCTATTGGATTGAGGTCTGGGCTTTGACTAGGCCATTCCAACACATTTACATGTTTCCTCTTAAACCACTCAAGTTTAGCTTTAGCAGTGTGTTTGGGGACATTGTCCTGCTGGAAGGTGAACCTCCGTCCATAGCCTCAAATCACACACGGAGTGGTACAGGTTTTGCTCATCCAACTTATGGTATGGTAATGTACCCCCACCAATACGGTGGACCATACAAGTACACGATTGGAAGTCCCCTGTTATGACCCATGTTCATGTGATGTCCAATATATCTGTTCCTTACCAGCTGTTGGCACCACTCTGATAGTATCAGTCCAATGGGATACAATCCATCACGACCAATAATTGCATAAGTGACATCTGTGTATTGCCTAACCAGAGGACTTTTTTAGCAGCTAATTCATTCTATAGCACACTATAATCAAGTATTGGGATATGAATATATATTGACTATATTATGTGCATGACGCAGATATATTTAGGAAATCACTCCAATTTCAGCACAGCAAGCCAAATAGATAATTTTTCCCCAAATCCAAACCGGGACTACTTCTTCTCCTCACATGCAATGTATTGAGCTATACAAGCTAGCATGACTTCCACCCATACCAGCTGGCTCCCTTTTTTCTTCCCTCCCCTTCCATATCCCCTTCCTCCCTTCTCAATTCCTTCTCTTCTCTCCTTGGGGCCACACACAGCTAGGTTGTCTTATTTTCCACCAATCAAATGCTTATTACTACTTACTAAGAGAAGATTTTTGACAGACAACCTACCTGCGTGTTGTAACATGGTATCCGGACGTTTCTGTATAAGTTGTGTGTAATGTCTTATGTCTATGCTTTATTTGATGATTCACTTCACATGTAATGGAGCACCATTATCAGCCAATCACTGTGAAGCTGTGTTATAACTCATTGGCTTTAGAATTGCCATATCTTGCCTTATTAAAAAAAAATTTTTTAGATATAAACTTCAGTATGATCCATTTGCACCGATTTCCCCTGGTGTTCTATATCAGGTCATGTTGTGATATGTGTCAAGTATATTGCCTATGTGCACTAGAGAAAGTGCACCCTAAAATGTGAGTTTATAAATTGTAAAGCTTTTATTAAAGGATTGTTTTTTTAAAGTGATTTAGCTCTTTGCCAGTTCTCCGATAGGATTTTTGTCACAAGATATTAATATTTATTGATTATTGGAGTTATTATTCCTTTGATTTGGTATGTATTATATATAATATAGGGGTAGCGCTCTACAATTTATCAATTATAAAGATGTTAACTAGACAAATGAAACCTGACTGTTGTATGTACATCTGTTAGTGTTAAATGGTTTATCTCAAGCTTATCTTTAAGTTTATTTTACATTTTTCACAATATACAATATAATGAAAGGAAAAAAATAAGTAAAAAAGTTTGGTTTGCATTTCACAGTGAAAATCTGAGTTCAATCAAGAAAAGAGTCACATAGTCACATTGGAACACGAGTAAAACAATACTAATAAAGAAAAGGCATTCAAAATCAGTAAGCTATGAACTGGTAGGACACTGCTAAGTAATGAACTATATAGATGTGTTGGGTGCAAAAGAAAAAAGTACCATCTACACTGGGGGTCAACAACCTGTAGATCGCAAGCTACCAGTAGATCGCGGACAGGTGACTGGTAGATCACGGTCTGGGCTTGCTGATCCACC
Organism: Lithobates septentrionalis; assembly: GCA_037952835.1. NCBI lineage: Eukaryota > Metazoa > Chordata > Amphibia > Anura > Ranidae > Lithobates > Lithobates septentrionalis. Next base: position 2,530,830 of record JBBDGP010000358.1, read on the forward strand.
ATCCCAGAGCATCAAACAGAGTGCAATTCAGAAGGACTACTTGTAAAGTTGGAGCTGTAGTAAAGAGCCGAAACCACATAATCTGATGCCTCCTCTGTAATGCCAGCTCCTGTCCCATGTGGAGCGATACCAACTGCACTCCACCTCTTATCCCATCTAGCGGTCTCCAGAGTGGTGCCAGCAGCAGGAAAGAAGGTCAGTGTGAAGCAATGCACTGGGCATTATAGTATAAGGCTGCTTTCACACTGATGTGCTGCAGATTACCCACACCGTGGGTGCAGTGCACTGTACCTGCAGCTTTTCTGCAGGTTTACTGGGTTTAGCCCTAGACTTCTATTATATCCTGTGGGTGTGGTGAACTTTCTGAATGTAGGAATTTTGGTGCATTTTCAAAAAGTGTACCACACCTGCAGGATATAATAGAAGTCTATGGCAAAGCTCAGCTAACCCAGGAAAGTTACGGATGCACTGCACTGCACACGTGGTGCAGGCGAACCCCAGGACATCAGTGTCAAAGCAGCCTAATTGTGGCTCAGAACAGTAAGAATTTATTTACATTTGCATTTTAGGGGATGTAAAACCACATAGTTAAGATATGTTTTTATCACCCCCATGTTAATGGGGACAAGGACATCATCCCCACAACCATGGCCGGTGGTTGTGGGGGTCTGTGGGCAGGGGGGCTTATTGGAATCTGAATGCCTCCTTTAACAAGGGGCCCCCCAGATCCCGCCCCCCATATGTGAATGAGTAAGGGGTACATTGTACTTATTCACTACTTATTCACCAAAATAGTGTCAAAAAGTAATAAAAATACACACACAGTTTTTGACAATTCCTTTTTAAAAAAAATAAAAAATAAAAAAATACTGTCACTGATGTAAATCTGTCATCAATCATGCCACACAAGAAAAATAAAAAAAATAAAAACGCTCCTGCGGATGTGAAGCCTGGCCACCTACTGCAGGCTAAGCCATTTGACAGTTATTATATAGATAAGGGGGGGCCACCTGGCTAAGTCACCTGGTGGCACTCTGCCCCTTCTGAAGTCACGGACCGGTGCATGCTGGGTCAGTGATGTCAGAAGGGGGTGGTGCCACTAGGTGACTAAGCCAGGTGGCCCTACTCCTTACCTATATTAGAATTGTCAAATGGGTTAGCCTGCAGTAGGTGGCTAGCCTTCATGTCGGCGGGACCGTTTTAATTTTTTTTATTTTCCATGTTCGGTGGGTGGCGTGATTGACAATGGATTTACATCTGGGGACACTATTTTTTTTGAATATGGGAATTGTCAAAAACTGTGTGTTTTTATTACTATTTGACACTTTTTTGATAAATGGGTAGGAGTACTATGTACTCCATACTCATTCTCATAGGGGTGGTGGGATCTGGGGGCCCCCTTTTTAAAGGGGGCTTCCAGATTCCAAAAAGACCCCTGCCCACAGACCCCCACAACCACCGGCCACAGTTGTGGGTTTGAGGCCATTGTCCCTATCAACATAGGGACAAGGTGCTTTGGGGTGGGGGGGCTCCCTGTGAATGGTTGGTAATCTGTGTGGAAGCATGTGGCGCTGCTTTGGTGCCATCTTGATGCTGCTGTATGGCCAATTGGAGAGAAGAATTCAGTATGGCAGCGTGGTCCAGGCGGCTTGCTTTTTGGACATAATGTATGGGTGTTGCATGTAAGATCTCCCCTACAGTGGTAGAAGTGCTGCTAGGAGCTGAGTGGAGCTGGAAGATTATGCTGCCATCTTGCTCCGCACCCCCCTCCCCCAACTGCCACTTTTGCTGAAAAGCTTGGTCTGTTAAAGGAAGTTAAAAAGTAACAGACTTACTGGCAGGATCAACAGGTAATAACATTATTATCATGTTACACATGCATTGTTGCCTTTAACCACCTCAAGTTCAGACATTTTAACCCCCTTCTAGTTCAGGCTATTTTTCAGCTTTCAGAATACTGAATGCCAATTACTCAGAGGTGCAACGCTGTACCCAAATTAAATTTGTATCATTTTGTTTTGACAGATAGAGCTTTCTTTTGGTGGTATTTAACCACTATAGTTTTTTTTAGCTATATATATAAGAAAATACCAAAAATTTGGAAAAAAACATGTTTTTCTTAGCTTTTCCAGGCTCTCCTGCTCTACCAGGGAGCCTGGGACTGAAGCCAGCAGTTCCACAGGCTTACCATAGAGACGAGGAAGGAAGGGAAGTTCCCCGATCATCCCCAAGTTCAATGAAACTGGAAGCGACAAGCATTCAATAACTTACGGTTTTGGTTTGTTGTTCACAAGCTGTTACCGGTTGTTATTGTTCAAGGGATGTATATAAAAGAGACAGTGTAAAAAAAATCCAAACAAATGAAATAATAATATTTAAAACAAAATTCAAGTGAACTGATCCCCATGGGCAAATGCAAAAATATACTGTAAGTTGACACTGCATGTAAACGGCAACTGCACAACACAATTGAGATATCGTCGTGAATGTTAGAGCAGGAGCAATGATTCTAACACTAGACCTCCTTTGTAACTCTAAACTGGTAAACTGCAAAGGCTTTTAACCGTTGCCTATGGAGAGAAGCTGGGTGAGGTGATTGACAACCGAGGCCAGAAGTGACGCAGGAGCTGCAGCCCCCCTGTCAGTTTTATGTGCCAAGTTATTTTATATTGATGTAAGTGCATTTTAACATATTAAAAGCAGTTTAAAGCAATATTACATATCCCTATGTCCTGTGAGCTTGGTTGCAGAGCGGAGGAAGTTTGGTCAAACTCTGAAAGGGACCACACACTTAGTTGTCCTTGATGGTCCATATACCACCATCCTGGAACATGTAAGGAGGAATACCATTAGTGACAACATCTGAGTCTGAGAAGCATTGATAGTGGGGTAGGCGTTTGTGACCTGATCTAACACAGGGCCACATCACTGAGCATAAATTTGAAGGATTGATGCATTTACACATGTGGTGAACTGTGAATAATATTGGGATTCTTATGTAATAAGAAAACACAAGAGACTTTTTTGCGTGTGGAAAAAAATATATACTTTATTTATTTTGTTTTTTATAGGTTTTTTTTTTTTAATTCCTTTATTTTGTTATGAAAAAGGCATAGATACATAAACCAGTATAAGTCCAGTCATACATTTTCAGACATTAACACAATTTGATTCTGTTAGATTGAGACTGAAAACCAGTATCAAGTATACACAAACATATGGGATAATACAGGTATGTTCCAGCCAAAATTATATCTTTTACATACATAGTGAAGCAAGGTGACCTAAAAATGGGCCTCCTTGCATAAACATCAAACTGGTCATAAACAATATTGTTATGCATTAAAGCGTTTAAACGTTTTAAGACAAATATATCGCATAATATATTAATAAACATTTCCGGCTCGCCGTATATTAAGTATTTACAGTATTTCCATTACCGCCGTCACCACGGCTACATAGCGAGCATGCTAGTACAGAGAACATAAAGAGGAAAACAAGATAGAGATTAGAACAGATATCTAGATGGGAAAGAAGCGAAAAAGGCATAGAGGAGGGGAAAGAAGAGGAGGACCAAAAGGGGTTAAGGGGAAGAAATGGCGACACCGCCCCCCTACCGACCTCACCCCCAACACTTTTAGAGGATGCGTATAGGTACTTGTTTAGATAATAGCTACGGAGTTGTCATCTCAGGTAGCCTGGGTTTGTGCCTGAGCTATCTTGTGTAGGTATGTGTTAGTGCTTACAAAATATCTCCAGGGCCTCCATTTTTCATTAAATTGTTCCTCCTTATTTTGCAAAGTTGCAGTCAGTTCCTCCATACGGAGGATACAATTTACTTTAGAATACCACAGGACCTTGGTTGGTGGAAGGGGTTCATGCCACAATGCAGGAATACAAGCTCTCGCTGCATTTAGGAGTTGCATTGTCAGTGTTTTCTTATACTTTCGGGTCGGTCTCAGATGCAGAAGACATGCAGCTGGATTGTCTTTAAGTTCGACCGTGGTCAAACTTTGAATGGTCGATGTCACCCCCTCCCAGAAAGGCCTCAACACTGGACACGCTCAAAAGACATGTAACATACTTCCAACTTCTGTGTTGCACCTCCAACATCTATCTCATAACGAAGGGTTCATTTTATGTAACACAGATGGGACTTTATACCATCTGGTCATGATTTTATACCCCGATTCTTGATAGTGGCTCACAATCGAGGATTTGTGTGCTAATACCAAAACTTTCTCTATTTGTTGTGTGGAAAACTGGATCCCCAAGTCCCTTTCCCATTTCAATAGAAACTCTGGGGTCGGATCTTCCCTCTGATTAGTAAAGAGACTGTATAGAAATGAGAGCGTGTGCCTCGTTGGTTCCCCAGATTTGCATAGAGATTCCAAAGGAGTGAGATCACGGGGGACATAGGAAGATTTCTGGAGAGTCTTCAGAAAATGTCTGAGCTGCATGGTGCTGAGATTATCTAACGGTGGCTCCGTAAGACTAGAGATGGTGGAACCGGATTAAGCTCTCCTTGGGGCCAAACCTCACCCAGGGACTGTCTCTCAAATGCAATCAGTTGTCTTAATCTACGGCTAGTTAAGTCGGGAATTAAATCCGGATTTCCTATGACAGGTGTCATGGAGGAGGGTAGCACTGATATGTCCATATTGCGGAATATTCTCCTCACTACCATGAGAGTGGCCCCTATCAGAGAGTGAGCTTTCAGGTCCACCGGGGGCGGAGACATAAGCCACGGGGACGAGAGCAAAGGGATGGAGGCATCTTCAACTTCCATTCTTACCCATTGTTTTGAGTCTTTGTTACAATGCCAATCAACAATCCTGGCAAGGTGCACTGCTTTGTAATATCGGAGAATGTCCGGGAGACCTATGCCTCCTCTCTCCTTGGGTCTGGTCAATGTTTGCATTTTCGTTCTGGGAGACTTATGAGCCCAAATAAAAGCCCGCACTATAGTCTGAATTTGCTTAAAAAAGGTCAATGGTATCTTTATCGGCAGTGTTTGGAGTATGTATAAAACCCGTGGTAGAGCCGTCATTTTCAGGGCATTACATCGCCCAAACCAGGTCAAAGTCAAATTATGCCAAGTCTGGAGGTCTATTTTAAGTCTTTGTAGTAGAGGTAGGTAGTTATGTGTATACAAATGTGTCAGGTCCGGAGTGATGTCTATTCCCAGGTAGCGTATAGATTTTTCTGCCCACCGGAACGGGAAGGATTTGCACATGATCCGTGCTTCTGAGACTGGTATTGTAACATTTAACACTGCGGACTTGGCACAGTTGACCTTAAAATTTGATACGTCACCATACAATCTTAGAGCCGCTAGGATGTTAGGTAATGATATCTGTGAATTGGATACGAAGAAAATCAGGTCATCAGCGAAAGCCGCAATTTTGTGATGTCCTGAGGGCTTCGTAATCCCGGTGATATTGGGATTTCCTCGGACACTGTATAGGAATGGCTCAAGTGTCAAAATAAAAACGAGTGGAGAAAGGGGGCACCCCTGTCTCGTCCCATTAGCGATGTTGAAAAAGTCCGAATGCCACTCGTTAACCCGCACCGCCGCTGAGGGAGCAGAGTAGAGAGATGAGATCCAACACCTCATATTTGGTCCAATACCAATATGTTCCAGTGTGGCCCGCATAAAATGCCAGGCCACCCTATCGAAAGCCTTCTCTGCGTCTGTTGAGAGCAGCAGAGAAGGCTTTTTAACAGACCGCGCTTCGTGTATAAGGTTGATGACCCTTATGGTATTGTCTCGCGACTCCCTCAGCGGTACGAACCCTGCCTGGTCGAAGTGGATTAAATGTGGGACATGCGGTAGTATTCTGTTTGCGAGAATTTTGGAGAACAATTTAAGATCTACGTTTAGTAGCGCAATCGGGCGGTAATTGCTACAGTGGTTAGAGTCTTTCCCTTCTTTTGGTATTAGAGATATAAATGCCCGTAGCGAGTCTGCCATGTTAGTACTGCCCCCTTTTAACGCATTGTATGCTTTCAAGAAGTGAGATGATAAATTAGTCACAAAGGTCTGATAGTAGGTCAGGGTAAAGCCATCCGGTCCAGGTGCCTTCCTCGGCTTTGTTTGTGCCAAGGCTGTCGAGAGTTCTTCAGACGTGATGTCAGTCTCCAAGGAGTCTCCTACATCAGCTGGTAGGGTAGGCATACCTGAGGACCTGATGTATTCCCCTGCTGCCGCAGCCTTTTCAGTTAAGGACTCTGCGGATTCCCCCTGTGTAAATTATACAGTTGTTGATAATAGGCAGCAATTCTATATCCTTAGAGGAATGTACTTTAGACCCCTGTGAAGTCACTATAGAGGGTATATAGGTGCGCTGTCTCGGGCCACGTAATAATCTGGCCAGCATTGTACCTGGCTTATTCGAGATTTCAAACAAGGTCCTTCTCGCCCAGGCCAGGCTTTGTATCGTTTTTTGGTACAAAAGGTCTTTCAGTTCACCTCTGGCCTTTAACAAGGCCTTGAGATGCGTTTTGGCCAATGACTTCTTATGTAGCAGTTCGAGAGATCGCACCTGGGAAATCAAGAGATCAATCTGTTTGTTTTTTTCCCTTTTCCTTGCAGCCCCAATACTGATCAATTCCCCCCTTATCACACATTTATGTGCCTCCCATACCATCATTGGAGACAGTGACGGATCTATGTTTTCTGAAAAATAATTGGTCAGCGCCTTACTTATCTCCCTGCGTACCTCTGGAATTTGTACCAGCAATTCGTTTAATTTCCAGGTTGGGGGGGATTTGAGTTCCGTATCCCAGCATAGGGTCACATGAATAGGTGCATGGTCAGAGAAGGAGATATAATCAATCTGGGAGGCGGTGACATACGGGAGGTCTTTATGCTGAATCTGAAAAAAATCTATCCTGGAGTATGTGCGGTGTACTGAAGAGAAGTAGGTATAATCCCTATCTTCTGGGTGCATGATCCTCCACGGATCTACCAACTGCAGGTTGACCAGTTCTGTCTTAAGTTTTTTCAGGTAGGAGAAAGATAAATGCGACGCCTCTCTCGAGACATCTAGTAATGGTTCTTGAGCAAAATTAAAGTCCCCACCCATCAGAAACAGACCCTCCCGAAAATCCAAAATTAAGGGAATGAGGGACCTCATGAAGGACAGGTGGTTAGAATTAGGGAAGTAGACATTAACCAGGGTCACTATGGTATTCCTGATTTTGCCTTTTATGAGCAAGTATCGGCCTAGTGGGTCTGCTCTCTCCTCTAATAGAGTTCACGGCAGCGATTTAGCTATCAAAATGCTGACACCCTTTAATTTTGACAGAGGGGAAGGAGCATGGTAGACATTAGGGAAGTCCCTATTAGATAGTCTGGGGACTGCCAACTGCTTGAAATGTGTCTCCTGAATTAACGCCACCTGAGTGTGTGTTTTTTTTTAGATCAGAAAGCAGCCCGGAGCGTTTTTCCGGCGTAGCCAGGCCCCTAGCATTTAAGGAGGTAAATTTTATCTCCCCACGCAGACGTGAAGTCGGGGGTACTCCCGAGGGGGCCATGTCGTGCACCAGTGTAGGTTGGGATAGGGTAGGGTAGATCGAGGATGGGTAAAGGAAGGGGGCAAGGGAAAGGGGGGAGGAAGGGAGGGGAAGAAGGAAGGCGAGACACGAAGGAAAAGACGGTAAGTTGGGAAAAAAGTAAAAGCAAAGCTGAAAAAAGATGAAAGAAGAGACCAGAAAGGATATAGGTTATCCAACTGTTGCTATATTAAGCCTTGCGCAGATAAGCGCTTCCTATTGGTGGGTGTGGAAGACTAGACTCCGTGACACAGAGGGAGACGTGTCATCAGGAGAGAACCGGCGTTATGTAAAACACCCGACTATTACTTCTAGATACATCTAAAATTAAGATCCAGTAACAATTTAAGTTCTAAAAGCAAAACCTTCATACTGAGGGCTTGTTTTCACTTTCAATATAAATGCTTATGAACCTGTTTATATATACGCATTGCGCTCATAGTACAACATAGGTATCACAAATATCTCACTTGTCTTAAACCATGGGGTGGTATTCTATATGTGCCCCTTTGCCTTTTGGATAGGGGCCACCCCGGCACCCCTACCTCGTGTCTGAAAAAATAAAATATAGTGAAGGATAACAAAAATTCCTTCTGAAAAACTGAAAAACAACCAGGGGGAGGTGCGGCGGGACGACACCAGCTATGTTCAGTTTCAGACATTAATTCTAAGGCACCCCATCCCCTCATTGAGGGGTAGGGTATTACCTTAATACACACTCAGTATAAACCTCAATAACTTTGTGAACCACTCACAGAACTGTGTGGTCTTAATGTGAGCACAAAAAGGATACCAGTTCGGTCTAGGCCTCTAGGACCCCCAAAAGTCCCCATCTTCTCTCAGCAAGTGTTACTCTTTACTGTTGAGTCCGATCAAGACTCCGGGGAGGTAGGGTTGTCTCTTGGGGCTAGACTGGATCTTGAACACCACTATCTTCTGCTGGCTCTTTGAGGTCTTGGTGATGTAGATCTCAAGTTGTTAAATGTGATCGGTAAGTCCAGCCAGTTAGGTACAGAAAACCCGGGGATTTCCAGGAACATAAATAGCTCAGGAAGTTGGTCCGGCCATCGCAACACAAAAGAGTTGTTACCTTTCAGCACAATCAAGTGGAAGGGGTGGCCCCATCTGTAGGTGGCTCCTGCTGTTCTGATCGCCTCTAGGAGTGGCCGCAACTGTCCTCTCATTCGCAGGGTTAACCGTGACAAGTCTGGGAATAGTTGCACCGATGCACCATCGAAGTCTACAGGGCCCTGAGTCCATGCCCTTCTTAGTATTTCTTCCTTGATCATGTAATAATGGACTCTTGCCAGGACATCTCTCGCTGCTAGATCATCTCCTCCTCTGGGACCCTGAACACGGTGTACGTGATCTAGTTCCAATTCCACCGTCGGGGTTTTGTCTAATAAACGGTTAAATATGGCCACAATCGTAGCCCTGAGATCTCCTCCCGAAGTGGCTTCAGGCAGGCCGCGCACTCTGATATTGTTTCTCCTGCTGCGATTTTCACCGTCATCCACTGAAAGTTGCATCAGGATCAGGCGTCTTTTATATTCTGTGTGTGCCTTTTCCATAGCTGACATTCTTGATTCTAGCAAGGAAGTAGATGTTTCCACCTCATTTACCCTAGAGTCCACAGTATCTATCCTTTTCTTGAGGTCATGGATTTCTTTAGATAGGGTATTCACAATAGAGGCTGCAGATTCAGTAATGTCCTTTTTAGTGGGAAGGAGGGCGATTATCTCTTTCCAGCATTCTGGGAATGGTTGCTCCTGGGTATTAGCAGTCTGTGAAAACGAGCAATCATCCACCCCTAAGATGTCTGGGGATACGATCGGATAGTCCGGTCTGTTAGGAAGAGACCCAGTCCCTTGAGAAGTGGGAGAGAAGAAATAAGCCGTGATGTCCGTGTTTCTACTCACTGCGGGTGATCCCGGTGGTCTGTCCGTCATGGACATGTAAATAATGTCAAGGTACGTGCACTAAATCCGGTTCCCTACCCGAGCGATACACGGAGCTCTCAGAAAAAGCAGCCTCACAGCGCCATTGCCAAGCCACGCCCCCTGGTTTTTATATGTTTATCAGCACGGAATATAACATATGTAATAGGTCGAGCAACCTTTTTTTATTTGTATTATATGTAGATCACTGTGGGAGCACACATTTATGTTTGCAGCCACTGGTCCATATTGTCAGGATTATTAAATGTATTTGATATTTGGTACGTTTGTTTATTATCACACCTTCAGTATATAACAACATTTTGTTTATTCATATTGCAATTCATATTGGGGTAGTGCAGGAGTGTCATTTTATTTAGGTGATCACAGACATTGTAACTGTCATGGCGGTGATCACATACACTGTAACTGGTGTGGCATGATCACAGACACTGTAACTGTCGTGGCAGTGATCACAGACACTGTAACTGATGTGGTGGTATATAAGGACACTGTAACCTGTGTGACGGTGATCAAGGGCATATAACTGGTGTGGACACACTCTAACCAGTGTGGCTCTGATCAGGGACACTGTAACTGGCGTACTTCTGGATCAGGGACTCTGTAAGCAGTCCGGGAGTGATTAGGGACACTGACTAATGACAGCGACTTACAAAAAGCTTATGTAGATCTTGGGGTAAGGCCGTCCATCTGCATCGGTGCTGCTCCTAGCCATCCGTTTATGTACATGGGCCAAATGGGAAGCGGTTAAATTATTTTGTCTCTTCCTCACTCTGTAGCTAGGAGATGCTTTGTGTAGCTAGCAACCATCTTTTAGTGTGTCTTTCGTTCTGAGCACAAGTAATTGCTAGAGCTACTGTAGACATACTATGATTTTTTGGCCTATCTGATGTTTGTCTGTGAAGATCTGCGCAAGTTTTGTATTAAAGCTTTCTAATTTCTGCATGATGTAATTTGAATCGAGTTACTGTCTGCTAATGCTACTGAGACTGCAAGTTAGCACTATCCTGCCACGACTGGATCAATTATAGAGATCACACTTTCAGTTCTTAGATTGGGGAGGCAGAACTATTATGTTATGGAGAGTACTCAGAAAAACAAATGCTGACATGGTAATGTTAGTGAAATACTGTATCATACTGTATATCTCCCTTTTTATTTCATTTCATTCCATATTAGCAGACAGTTAATCAGATGCAGGAACTGTCAGTGAACTACCAGGGCGCTGATAAGTGTTCTGGTAGTTCATTGAGAACTATAAGCCGTCTGCCGTGGTGAAAGATGGGAGTTATAGTTGTCTCATTCACAATTCTTTGTGAATGAGGCTCTGCCCACACAGCCAGATCATTCAAACAACCACACTGTTTTTAAATTATGACAGCAGATGCGGGAAAGTATTCCCTACCTGCTGTCACAGAGGGGGTTAAATATTAAGACCCCTTTCACACGGGGTGGATCCGCTCAGTGGGGGATCGATTCATTGATCCCCGCTGAGCAGGCGGATCACAGGTCCGTCTCTGCTCACTCTGTGGGGATGGACCTGTCAGAGGCCCGCTGTTCTCTATGGGAAGATCGGATGAAAACAGACAGCGAACGTATCACCATCCGTCTGTTTTCAGCGGATCTTGTTGAATCAGATGGCAGGCGAGTGTCAGCAGTAGGGATGAGCCGAACACCCCCCCCAGTTCGGTTCGCACCAGAACCTGCGAACGGACCGAAAATGTGCACGAACGTTAGAACCCCATTGACGTCTATGGGACTCGAACGTTCGAAATCAAAAGTGCTCATTTTAAAGGCTAATTTGCATGGTATTGTCCTAAAAAGGGTTTGGGGACTGGGTCCTGCCCCAGGGGACATGTATCAATGCAAAAAAAACTTAGAAAAACGGCCGTTTTTTCGGGAGCAGTGATTTTAATGATGCTTAAAGTAAAAAAAAAAGTGAAATATTCCTTTAAATATCGTACCTGGGGGGTGTCTATAGTATGCCTGTAAAGTGGCGCGTGTTTCCCGTGCTTAGAACAGTCCCTGCACAAAATGTTGTTTTTAAAGGAAAAAATGTCATTTAAAACTGCTTGCGGGTTTAATGTAATGTCGGGTCCTGGCAATATGGATGAAAATCAGTGAGACAACCGGCATGGGTACCCCCAAGTCCATTACCAGGCCCTTTGGGTCTTGTATGGATATTAAGGGGAACCCCGCACCCAAATTAAAAAAAGGAAAGGTGTGGGGCCACCAGGACCTATATACTCTGAACAGCAGTATACAGGTTGTGCAAACAAGACAGGGACTGTTTGTTGTTAAGTAGAATCTGTTTGTAATTTTGAACGGGTACATTTTTAACGTGTTTAGCTCCAGCCACAAAACCTTTTTTTAGCTTTTTGGAAAACATAGGGAAGGGTTATCACCCCTGTGACATTTGTTTTGCTGTCTGTGCTCCTCTTCAGAAGATTTCACCGCACTTTTTGTCCCAATGACAAATGTTTTTTGAAAATTTGGGTTTTTTTGTAAAACAAGGATTGGTGATAAAGCATCAGTGGAAAGGAGAAATGTTTTTCCCATATTAACTCTTACAGGAGAGAATTTCCCTTCCTAGGGGTAAATTTCATCCCACTTCCTGTTGTCTCCTTCCGTTTGAAAGTAGGAGTCGTTTGTAAGTTGAATGTTTGAAATTAGGGGCCTGCCCTATATACTCAGCAGAAATTTGGGCCTTACGTGTTGTTGTGGCCACAACACTGTAAACCCTCACAGGGCCCTGCTGTGAAATATTAGATCAAGAATCGTAATGACATGCCCCTGTTGAACAGGGGCAGAAAAATTGGGCCTTTGGTGGTGGTGGTGGTGCTGGTGCCACAACACTGTAAGTCCTCACTCGCTCTTGGTGGGCGCAGAAATGGGCCCTGCTGTGAAATATTAGATCAAGAATTGTAATTACATGCCCCTGTTGAACAAGGACAGAAAAATTGGGCCTTTGGTGGTGGTGGTGGTGCTGGTGCCACAACACTGTCCTCACAGACACTCTAGTTGGAACGCAGAAACGAGCCCTGCTGCAAAGTATTGCATCAAAAATTGTAATTACACGCCCCTGTTAAACAGGGGCTGAAAAATTGGGCCTTAGGCACTGGTGCTGGTGCGACAACACTGCAACCCCTCACAGATACTCTAGTTGTAACGCAGAAACGAGCCCAGCTGCAAAGTATTGCATCAAAAATTGTAATTACACGCCCCTGTTAAACAAGGGCTGAAAAATTGGGCCTTAGGCACTGGTGCTGGTGCCACAACACTGCAACCCCTCACAGATACTCTAGTTGGAACGCAGGAACGAGCCCTGCTGCAAAGTATTGCATCAAAAATTGTAATTACATGCCCCTGTTAAACAGGGGCTGAAAAATTGGGCCTTAGGCACTGGTGGTGGCGCCCAGAACCAAAAATGTTCTTACAAACTATCAGCGTGATCATTGAGGAGGAAGAGGATAATTACTTAGGGATAGTCACTCAGCATCAGCATAGGCAGTCTTTGAAGGGATCTGAGATTTCAAAAAAAAATATTCGGTTACATCAGCATCAGGTGCTTGGTAGCTGGTGGTGATCCAAGACTGATTCATTTTTATGAAGGTCAGTCAATCGACCGAGTCGGTGGACAGACGCACCCTGTGATCGCTTACAAAGCCTCCAGCAGCACTGAATGTGCGTTCCGAAAGAACGCTGGATGCAGGACAGGCCAGTAGCTCAATTGCATACTGTGCAAGCTCTGGCCAGTGATCCATCCTCAAGACCCAGTAACCCAGAGGATTTTCGGTGGGAAAGGTGTCCAAGTCAGATCTTGCCCCAAGGTATTCCTGCACCATGTAAAACAGACGCTGGCGATGGTTGCTGGAACCGATCATACCTTGGGGCTGCAGACTAAAAAATTGTCTGAACGCATTGGTCAGGCGACCACCTTCTCCACCGCTCCTTCTTTGACTGACCGAAGCCTCAGCAACACGTTATCCAGAAACAGGAGTTTGTAACCTCCCAGTCTCTGGGAACGCATTGCACAAACCTTTCTGCAAGGCCTCCCGAAGATGTTTCATCCTCTGCTCCCTCTGCGACGGCAAGATAAGGTCCGCAAACTTACCCTTGTAACGTGGATCAAGGAGGGTTGCCAGCCAGTATTGGTCCTTCTCCTTGATACCACGAATACGAGGATCCTTACGCAGGCTTTGCAGGATCAGGGAGACCATGCAGCATAGGTTTGCTGAGGCATTCGGTATGGGGTCCTCTGGGTCACTAAGGATGACATGGTCCGCAGCCACCTCCTCCCAGCCACGTACAAGTCCATGTGTTTCTTGGGACTGATCCCTTAAAGACTGCTGCTGATGCTGAGTGCCAGGCTCCTCCTCCATACTGACACAATCATCCTCCTCCTCCTCCTCGTCCTCTTCCTGTGTGATCGGCGGGCACGCAGGAACACTGTCTGGATAAAGAGGGCCTTGAGAGCTAAGGAAGTCCTCCTCTTCCTGCCTCAAGTGCCCTGTCCATTATTCCACACAGCGTGTGCTCCAACAGGTGGACAAGGGGGACAGTGTCACTGATGCATGCACTGTCACTGCTCACCATCCTCGTGGCCTCCTCAAATGGTGACAGGACAGTGCATGCATCCCTGATCATGGCCCACTGGCATGGGGAAAAAAAACAAGCTCCCCTGACCCTGTCCTGGTGCCATAGTCGCACAAGTACTCATTGATGGCCCTCTGCTGCGTGTGCAGCCACTGCAGCATGGCCAATGTTGAGTTCCACCTGGTGGGCATGTCACAGATTAGGCAGTTCTTGGGCAGGTTAAACTCCTTTTGGAGGTCCGCCAGCCGAGCACTGGCATTATATGACCGGCGGAAATGCACACAGACTTTCCTGGCCTGCCTCAGGACATCCTGTAAGCCCGGGTACCTGCCCAAGAACCGCTGCACCACCAAGTTAAGGACGTGAGCCAAACAGGGCACATGGGTCATTTGTCCCTGTCGGAGGGCAGAAAGGAGGTTGGTGCCATTGTCGCAAACCACCATTCCTGCCTTAAGTTGGCATGGCGTCAACCACCTCTGAACCTGCCCCTGCAGAGCTGACAGAACCTCTGCCTCAGTGTGGCTCCTGTCCCCCAAGCACACCAGCTCAAGCACCGCATGGCATCTGCGTACATGCGTAGCCCCTTGAACGCCTACGGAGCACCGCTGGTTCCGAGGACAAAGCACAGGAAGAGGCCATGGAGGAAGAAGAAAAGGAGGGGGTGGAGGAGAGAGGTGTGTCACAATCATTAGTAGTGGCATTTTGGAGGCGTGGTGGCGGAACAACCTCCAACACTACTGCACCTTGTCCTGGATCCTTTCCAGCTGCCAGCAGAGTCACCCAATGCGCCGTGAAACTTAGGTAACGTCCCTGTCCATGCCTGCTGGACCATGAGTCAGCGGTAATATGTACCTTACCGCTGTCCGCCCTGTCCAGCGAGGCATGGACATTGCCTTCCACATGCCGGTAGAAAGAGAAAAAGTGGCGTTTGGGTACCTGCCACTGAGGAACCGCACATTCCACAAACTCACGGAAGGGGGCAGAGTCTACCAACTGAAAAGGTAGCAGTTGAAGTGCTAGCAATTTTTCCAAGCTAGCATTCAACTGCTGGGCATGTGGATGGCTGGGAGCAAACTTCTTTCGGCGGTGCAGCAGCTGGGGCAGGGAAATTTGCCTGGTACAATCTGACGTTGGTGTACCGAAACCAGATTGCCCGCAAGTACTTGGCTGTGACACACCTAATTCTACACCTTCATTCCTCTCAGTGCAGGTCTCAGAGAGGACTGAACGTATAGTGGGGTTGGAGATCTCAGCTGATGAGGAGCAAGGAGAGGTCCTCTTTGTTCTTTGGTGTGGGTCTTATAGATACGCTTGCCAACAAACTGCATGGCAGGTCAACATATGTCTGGTCAAGCATGTGGTACCCAAGCGTGAGATGTTTTGGCCACACGAAATACGCTTGAGACATATGTTGCAAATAGCAGCGGTGCGATCTGATGCACTCGTCTCAAAAAAGGCCCACACCAAAGAACTTTTTGAATAACGTGCAGAGCCCTGCACATGTGGAGCTTTGGGGTGTGATGTAGTCAGTGTGCTGCCCTTAGGCTGGCCCCTGGAGGGCATCCTGCCTCGTTGGTGATGTGCCCCCTCCTCCTCCTCCTCCTCCTCCTCTCTCCTATCATGCACCCACGTTGAGTCAGTGACCTCATCATCCCCTCCCTCTTCATCACTGGAGCAAACCTCGCAGTATGCTGCAGCAGGGGGAGCATGACTGCCAGATAGCTGTCCTTCTTGGGCACCCCCTCTGTCCGTGCTCACGTTACTGCCTTCATCTAGCTCAGTATCATCATCAGAGCCTTCCAAACACTGGGCATCCTCCTGGAGCATGTACCCAACACTGTGGTCAAACAGTTCGAGGGACTCCTCAGGAGGACATGGTGGGGCAAGGGAAGGAGTCACTGATGACATTGAGCCGAGGGAAGAGGCCGCTGCTTTGCCAGACAAAGTACCCTGAGCATGGGTGAGAGAGGATGAGGAGGATGAGGACGGCTTGGTCATCCACTCTACCAAGTCTTTCGCATGTTGCGGCTCAACACGGCCAGCTGCCGAAAAAAAGGCCAAGCGTGTCCCACAGCCACGTGCTGATGAGGATGCACCCTCTCCACGACCAGCACTAGACACAGAGCCTGCTTGCCCTCTTTTATTGGCTTGTGACTATCTGCCTCTCCTTGTTGGCCTTCCAGACATACTAATGGCCTGTAGCTGCACTAAGCTGGGATATATATATATATATATATATATATATATATATATATATATATGTACTGATACTGCAGCTAGCAAAATCAACTGCCTGCCTGTAGTATGAGAACACCACCAACCTTCTACAGGTAGCTTTAGCTGAACACTGTGCAGAGCTCGCAAAAAACTAACTTGCAGCTTATTTAGCTGCCTGCGGTAGTGATAGGATCAGGAAAACACCACCAACCTTCCACAGGTAGCTTTAGGTGAACACTGTGCAGAGCTCGCAAAAAAATAACTTGTAGGTTTAGCTGAACACTGTGAGGAGGACGCACTACACTAACTTGTAGTTTTCGCTGAACACTGTGAGCAGGACGCACTACACTAACTTGTAGCTTTAGATTAACACTGTGCAGAGGTCTCTTTACACTAACTTGTAGTTTTAGCTGAACACTGTGAGTAGGACGCACTACACTAACTTGTAGCTTTAGATGAACACTGTGCAGAGGTCTCACTACACTAACTTGTAGTTTTAGCTGAACACTGTGAGCAGGACGCACTACACTAACTTGTAGCTTTAGCTGAACACTGTGCAGAGGTCTCACTACACTAACTTGTAGTTTTATCTGAACACTGTGAGCAGGACACACTACATTAACTTGTAGCTTTAGCTGAACACTGTGCAGAGGTCTCACTAAACTAACTTGTAGTTTTAGCTGAACACTGTGAGCAGGACGCACTACACTAACTGTAAATAGTCTAGCTGCCTGACTGTGGTACTAATAGGATCAAAAGAACACCAGCAATTTTCTTCAGGTAGCTGTAAATACTGTAACAAGACAAGCCTGCCTGTCAGTAGGAAGATAACAGGAACGGATCTAGCTAAACTGAATACAGTGTATATATATATATGCAACACGTGGGAGGCATATATATACACAATACACTGTAAGTGCAGCTAACTCACTGACTGTCCTGCCTAATCTAGCTAACTCAAATGAAATGACACTGTCTCTCTCTCTCTGTAAGCACGCCGGAACACACTACACAGGGCCGCCGTGCAGGCGGCCTTATATAGTGGGGTGTGTTCTAAACCCCCTGAGCCATAATTGGCCAAAGCCACCCTGGCTTTGGCCAATTACAGCTCTCTCTACCGACGGCGCTGTGATTGGCCAAGCATGCGGGTCATAGTGCATGCTTGGCCAATCATCAGCCAGCAATGCACTGCGATGCCGCAGTAAATTATGGGCCGTGACGCGCCACACAAATTTGGCGCGAACGGCCCATATCGTTTGCAATTCAGCGAATGATCGAACAGCCGATGTTCGAGTCGAACATGGGTTCGACTCGAACACGAAGCTCATCCCTAGTCAGCAGACACATCTCCGCTGACATCCGCCTGTCCATACAAGTCAATAGATGGTCCACTTGGATCTGCCTGAAAAATGGACAGGCGGATCTTTGAGGGCCAATCGTGTGAAAGGGGCCTAAGAGTAAATACGGGTGTAACATGTAACATGTTACAGAAGATGATCTTAACCTTAAAGGGTAAAACGTGGGGGGGGGGGCGCATGCGCGGCGCGGAACTGGAAGGTCGCTTCTGAGCAGAGCTCCATCATAGCGGGAACCTTAACGCCTTCCCCGGGGCCAATAACATTTCTAATTACTCCTAAACTTACCTGCACTCCCAGGGGAACAAGCAGTGCATGCCGTCCTACAAGTCCCGTCGCGGGAAACCGGCACAAAGGTCCCTAACTAACTATCTCCTCAGAGCCCAGGAGATGGCAGAGAACTCCCAAGATGACTCTCAGCATGCTTCAGCTCCTGCACGCAGCCTGATTGCCTCTCCTGCACATTAATTTGGGGACGGTGCGTACACGCTGCAACTCACAAGGGCAGACCTGGATGACAGCCTCACAGCCATGTATAACAAAATAGCTGAGAAATTCCAGATGGAGCTGCACAAATCTACTAACACACTACAGAATGAGATAGCAGTTCTGGGTGGGAGAACGGATCTCTTAGAGACTAAGCATGATGAGCTGCAGCTCGCATACACTGACCTTTGGAGAGATCATGAGGCCCTCACAGATTTTGTTACCCAACTCCAGGCCCATTTGGAGGACCTGGACAACAGAAATCGGAGAAACAATTTAAGAATCAGAGGGGTCCCTGAGTTGGTCACTGAGTTAACCCCTGCTGTTTACAAGCTTTTCCAGTCCCTGCTCCCAGAATCACCACTGACTGCCTTTGCCTGCGACCGGCTACACAGAGCCCTCCGTCCTAAACCTCCAGACGACAGGCCCCCAAGGGACATAATTTTATGTCTCAAGGATTATCAAGTGAAAGAAGAGATTCTTAGGGCCTCACGTAACACCCCTAACATATTGCTGGACGGCACTAAAATTCAAATGTACCCAGACCTATCACCAGCCACCTTGGACAAACGTCGCAAGTTTAAAGAAATCACTACCTCTCTCCAAGAAGCAAGTATCAGATACAGATGGGGGTTTCCCTTTAAACTCCAGGTCTTCCATAATGGATCCACGTACAGCGTCTGCACACCGTCTGCACCATCCAGGAAGGAAAGGAACTCCTAGTGAAAATAGGTCTCATGGCCAAAGAAGACCTCCCTAGGATGCCATCTACCCCTCGCCCTATGCCATCTGGGCCACCCCATCTCCTCAGAGAGATCGCAGAAGACAGAGGCAAGAAGGCAGAGATCGCAGATTTTAGAGTTGCAACTCTTGCTTCCACCACCGGCTCTCTTCCCTAAGATGCCTCTTTTCCTTTGGGCCTGTTTTTCTGCGTGTTGTTTTTTATTTTCTATTTTATTTCTCACATGGAATACCGGTCTTTTTTGGATCGGCTGAGGTGCAACCTGATCTTCCTCTGAAAGGGTGAGAGAGAACTGCCTACTTTAGTGACACTGGAATCCCTCGCCCTCCCACAATATGTATCCACCTCCATGCACATTTTTTTCTGCCAATGTGTTCCCTGCAATGTTGACATTCAGTGGTGCCCGCTTGGTTGTTCCCCCCTCTTGCTGATCTACACAGTTTTAGGGACCAGGATAGTTCCCTCATCCAGGCAATCAAGAGTGTTGGACATTAGTGTCCTACTGTTTAAAAAGTTTTTACTTTTACAGTTAAGCATAGTATCCTCTCGTCGGGATGGGCTTTCCCCTCCTGACCCCAATGTTGTGCACTTTTGTTTCTATGTTTTTTAGTTTATGGTTTTTGGGTTGCAGGACCTTGTCTAGGAATGTCACTGGGCTAGTTTTACTCTGTAATGTATTTACAACTATATGCCAGCCTGTCATCCCCAGCCTTCCGAAGCCTGAGGATGCTGGCTACCAACCCCTCGGGATCACCTCAAATTGATCTGTGCCCTTGTACCATTCTACACTTACAATGGGTCCTAAATTAATATCCCATAATGTAAGGGGTTTCAACTCCCCACATAAACGGAAGAAGGCCTTTACTTTATATAAACGCCTTCAGGCGGACATCATTCTCCTACAGGAGAGTCTCCGAAAACAATCACCCCACATATTTCAATAGAGCTTTCGGTCAAGGGTATTACACGACTTTCGGTTCTAGATCCCGAGGGGTTGCAATATTTATCAAAAAAGACTATTTTGCCACCAATAACATAGGAGACGTTTCGCCCCCCATCCTTTGGGCAGCCCATAAGGTTGTGATCAGAGGCCATTTAATCCAGATTGCTGCGAAAAGGAGAAAACAAAAATTGATCGATATTACCAAACTAACTTCAGAGCTAGATAGGTTATACCATTTGCACACACAGAACCACTCCACTGACCTCTTACAACAAATTAATAACACTAGATTTGAACTAGATAAAATCCTCTCGGAACAGACGGAAAAGGCTCTTAGATGGTTGACGGCTAAGTTTCTGTTACACAGTAACGCGGCATCGGCTATGTTTGCTAGAAAGCTCAACAAATTCATCCGACCCCCACATACTTACAAGTTACGAAATTCTAAGGGGAGCTTGGTCTCCCACCCAACTGAGGTCCTTCAGATTTTTTCTAAATTTTATGAAAATCTGCTTTCTCCTCCCACCTCCTCTCCTGACCCTGCCCTTGATACATGGCTTGATAACATCCCTCTCCCCAAACTAACACAGGACCAGCTTTTAGCGCTTAATGCCCCTTGCTCGGACCAGGAAATTACTATGATCATTAAATCCCTGAAACCTTCTAAAACTCCAGGCCCAGGTGGTTATTCGGCCCCTTACTACAAGAAATTCACCCAGCTTCTGACCCCATATCTACAGGCTAATTTTAATCATATATTAAAAGGTAATGTTTTCCCAGATGATATGCTTCACGCGAACATGTCATTAATCCCTAAACCCAACTAGGACCACTCCTTACCACAAAATTACAGGCCAATTTCTGTCATCAATACCGATCTAAAGATATTCAGACGTATTTCGGCAGACAGACTTTCGCAAATCATTACTTCCTTAATCTCACCTAATCAAACAGGATTCATCCTGACTAGACAAATCACTGACAATATCAGACTGGCTTCTAATATTATACAGGATGCTGACCTACACTCCCGTAAAGTACTATTTCTAAGCCTGGACATCCATAAGGCCTTCGATAGTGTGCTCTGGCCATACCTCAAACTAACCTTAGAAAAATTTGGCTTTATGGGAGCATTTGTTAATGGCTTCCGGGCATTATGTCATCAACCTGGCACTCAGATTAGGTTACCGGGCTGTAACTCCGATTATTTCAGGTTGGGCAGGGGGACAAGGCAGGGTTGCCCCCTGTCACCGCTTTTATTTGCCCTCGCCATTGAACCCCTGGCCCAGTTCATTAGCTTGGACCCTAATATCAAGGGTTATATAAAAGGAGACCAGAAGTTCAAGTTAAGTCTTTATGCAGATGATGTTCTCCTATTCCTTCCTGATCCGATCAATTCCCAACCTGATTTCCACCCTCCATACCTTCCGAGATCTTTCGGGTTTAGGGGTTAACATTGCTAAATGCTCAGCCCTTCCTATAAACTTTCCCCAACTTATTATCTCTACAATTCAATCCAACTTTGGTTTTGCCATGGATGGACAGTGTCTGTCTTACTTAGGGATTAAATTGGCACCTTCTCTCTACAGATTATATTTAGCTAACTACCCACCAGCATTTACCAGAATCAGACAACTTTTGATCGCGTGGAATTCTTACCATATCACCTTTCTAGGTAGGATCCAAGCAATTAAAATGTCCATTCTTCCCAAACTTTTATTTTTTTTTAGGGCCCATCCAAATTATGTGTCTCAGCAAACGATTGATTCCATCCAAAGAGACATTAATAATTTTGTATGACACAATAAAAAACCCAGATTAGGTAAGCAGATGATTTATAGACCCCGAGCCCGGGGAGGATTGAGCCTTCCCAATCTTTGGCACTACTACCTTTCAGCCAGACTCATTCAGCTAGCTCAGTGGCATGTCCCCCCTCTTGGGATCCCCTGGCTCAGTTTTGAGCGTTCTTCCATAGCCCATTACTTTCTACCTGGCTTATTATGGGCCCCAGCAATCCGTCCAAAGGATATCTCCCTCCTTAATTCAGTGGTGGGCCAATCCTTACACCTGTGGTCCCTGTACAAAAAGAAATTCTCCCTACTCCCACCTTACCCCAAATGGGCCTCGTTTGTTAGTAACCCTTCATTTATCGCTGCTTTTTCCAACCCTAATTCCTTTGCCCTAGGGATTTCTGCGGACCTGGTCACACTCGGCTCTCTCCAAAGGGATGGGGTGCTCCACTCCTTTTTATCTTTACAAACTTCTCATTCTTTACCCCGGTCTGAGTTTTACAAATATCTTCAGATCAGACATTTTTAAACCGCACATTTTCCTAATCCAGTCCCCTCACCTGTCAACACATTTGAAGATCTTTCTGGCCCAACTTCTAGAGACGAAGGGATGATCTCACTGACATACATTTATCTGGGTGGCTTAGGCCTCTCGGAGAAATCCTCTGCCATGATTCAGTGGGAAACAGAGACTGGACAGGTGGTTTCCCCCTAGGAGTGGATAGATAGGATAATGAACCTACATAAGTGTACCAGGTCCGTAGCGGTTAAAGAAACAGTGATGAAGCTACACACAAGGTGGTATTACACCCCCGCTAAATTGCATAAATTCTTTCACACTGTTTCTGAAAATTGCTTTAGGGGTTGTCTCGAACAGGGGACCCATCTACATATTTTTTGGAGTTGTATGGCCCTGAGAGACCTCTGGCAGAAGGTTACAGCCAAGGTGGCAGAGATTACAGGGGTACAGGTTACTATAACCCATCAGATGGGTTTACTTTTCGCTGATATCCCTGGGGCCTCTCCCCCTGACCAAAAGCTGTCCCATACACTATTTAGTGCGGTCCACTGGTGTATAGCCCTGTTTTGGCACACATCCAGGGTCCCCTGGGAACAGGTCCTTCGACGAATGTCTGCCATTCAACTTATGGAAAAAATGTTGCATACAATTACAGGCACTATGCACGTTTATGATGGGAAATGGAAATCATGGGTTCCTTAAACACCCAAGATTCTCTTGTATTAATTAGCATGGTCTCCTTAAGATAATGGCATCAATGCCATTTGGTCCACATGGGTCTCCCATAACCCGATCTGTACCACATGTTAGTGGTTGCATATCCATGTTTTTTTTTTGTTCTTTTTGTTTCTTTTTGTTTTCAGTTATTTAAAGACTCTAGCATTTATTTGCTTCACATGAGTGTCAAAACTAAGTGTACAGAGCCTCCAGCTCTTTCTCAGGCCCCAGGACTCTCCCTTCTGGGAGGCCTCCTCAGCTCATGATGTTTCATTTAGTAACTTATATCTTTGTGACTACTGTACGTACATCTGATATTCAGAGTTCTGGACCTGACATGCCTGCTACATGTATTGTTTCTGACACACTATGTATTCTGTACTAATTTTCAATAAAAATGTGTATTAAAAAAAAAAAGGGTAAAGCGTGGATCCACCAAATACTGATTTCATTTTTATAATTTTTTTTTTTGCTTACGTCATAAGAGATAGTCCTGGATGGGGTATAGGTATAGCACATAATGAGCAACACCTACTCAGATGAAATAAATATTTATTGTCAGCTTTTACATTTCTCTAAGAAGCCACAGGAGCCTTCTTAAAATTACCCTATTCCCAGAATAAAAAATATCCAAATAAAGATATCCTGCAAGAGAAGAGCTCTTATACTCACCTTTTGGAGGCCCATGTTTCCTACCTTCCCTCCATTCCAGCTCCGTTGTCTCTGTTTAATTATAACTACAACCCCTGGCAAAAATTATGGAATCACCAGTCCCTGAGGATGTTCCTTCAGTTGTTTATTGTTGTAGAAAAAAAGCAGATCACAAACATGGTCAAAAACTAAAGGCATTTCAAATGGCAACTTTCTGGCTTTAGGAAACACTAAAAGAAATCAAGAAAAATAATTGTGGTGGCCAGTAACAGTTAGATTTATAGAACAAGCACAGGAAATAAATTATGGAATCACTCAACTCTGAGGAAAACATTATGGAATCATGAAAAACAAACAAAATAACACTCCAACACATCACTGGTACTTTGTTGCACCACCTCTGGCTTTTATAACTGCTTGCAGTCTCTGAGGCATTGACTTAATGAGTGATAAACAGTACTCTTCACCAATCTGGCTCCAGCCTTCTCTGATTGCTGTTGCCAAATCATCTTTGATCTGCTTTTTTTCTACAACAATAAACAACTGAAGGAACATCCTCAGGGACTGGTGATTCCATCATTTTTGCCAGGGGTTGTAGATACCATTGCATGCATTTGAAGAGTTAAAATGATGGAATAAACCAAACGGATGTGTATTTGCTAGATATGCTGCTGAGTACAACATATGATTTCAGGAGGTGAGACCATTGGTGGGATTCAAACCCATGGTTTGAACCTTTGAAGGTAGCAGCACATACTACTATGCTATGGAGCTGAGCACAAACATATGTAGAAAAACCTATTACTAATGTTTGATTCTTTTCATTGTATACAATAATGTTTTGCATTTGAGACATTAATTTTATGGTACCAACCATTCTCATGTGGCATTGGGCAGAACGCCCCTGGTTCGGTTCACAAAAGAACTTGTGAAGAGGCCAAAAATCTGTGCGAACATCGTTAAAGTCTATGAGACACTAACATGAAAAATCAAAAGTGCTAATTTTAAAGGCTTATATGCAAGTTATTGCCATAAAAAGTGTATTAGGACCCGGGTCCTGCCTCAGGGGACATGTATCAAAAAAAGTTTGAAAAACTGCAGTTTTTTCAGGAGCAGGAAAACAATAAAAATGACATATTCCTTTCAACCACTTGCCGACCGCCTCACGCAGAATGGCACGGGCAGGCAAAATCACGTACCTGTTCGTATCGATCGGACCCCCCCCGTGCCTGAGGCGGTCGGCTTCTGTCCGGGAGTGATCAGAG
Source organism: Lithobates septentrionalis (assembly GCA_037952835.1). Classification (NCBI taxonomy): domain Eukaryota; kingdom Metazoa; phylum Chordata; class Amphibia; order Anura; family Ranidae; genus Lithobates; species Lithobates septentrionalis. Next base: position 2,555,627 of record JBBDGP010000358.1, read on the forward strand.
GTAAGGGGGAAGCCATCCATTCGTGGCCCCCCTCGCGATCGCTCCCAGCCAATGAAATCCTTCCTCTTCTGCTGTATAGTAAACAGTGGCAGAGGAAGTGATGTCATCTCTCCTCGGCTCGGTATTTTCCGTTCCGGCGCAGAGGAGAGAAGACATCGATGTGAGTGCACAACACACACACAGCAAGTAGAACACGCCAGGCATACTTTTCACCCTCCATCACCCCCCGATCACCCCCTGATCACCCCCCAATCACCCCCCCTGTCACAGTGACACAGAGGAGTTTATTTTCTGATTACTGCATTGGTGTCAGTTTGTGACAGTTAGTGTGGTAGGACAGTTAGTGTCAGCCCCCTTTAGGTCTAGGGTACCCCCCTAATCCCCCCTAATAAAGTTTTAACCCCTTGATCACCCCCGTCGCCAGTGTCACTAAGCGATCATTTTTCTGATCGCTGTATTAGTGTCACTGGTGACGCTAGTTAGGGAGGTAAATATATAGGTTCGCCGTCAGCGTTTTATAGCATTAGGGACCCCTATATACTACCTAATAAAGGTTTTAACCCCTTAATTGCCCCCTAGTTAACCCTTTCACCAGTGATCACCGTATAACTGTTACGGGTGACGCTAGTTAGTTATTTTTTATAGTGTCAGGGCACCCGCCGTTTATTACCTAATAATGGTTTAGCCCCCTGATCGACCGGCGGTGATATAAGTTAGGTTTTAGGGTCAGATAGGGTCTGCATCGCCCCAGGCAGGGTCAGGTTAGCGCCAGTACCGCTAACACCCACGCACGCACCATACACCTCCCTTAGTGGTATAGTATCTGAACGGATCAACATCTGATCCGATCAGATCTATACTAGCGTCCCCAGCAGTTTAAGGTTCCCAAAAACGCAGTGTTAGCAGTATCAGCCCAGATACCTGCTAGCACCTGCGTTTTGCCCCTCCGCCCGGCCCAGCCCAGCCCACCCAAGTGCAGTATCAATTGATCACTGTCACTTACAAAACACTAAACGCATAACTGCAGCGTTCGCAGAGTCAGGCCTGATCCCTGCGATCTCTAACAGTTTTTTTGGTAGCGTTTTGGTGACCTGGCAAGCACCAGCCCCAAGCAGCGTCAGTTTAATGCCAGTAGCGCTATCACCTACGCACACAGCATACACCTCAATTAGTGGTATAGTATCTGAACAGATCAATATCTGATCTGATCAGATCTATACTAGCATCCCCAGCAGTTTAGGGCTCCCAAAAATGCAGTGTTAGCAGGTCGCAGTCAAACCAGCACTGCAGTAACACTTGGTGACGTGGCGAGTCCCATAAGTGCAGTTCAAGCTGGTGAGGTGGCAAGCACAAGTAGTGTCCCGCTGCCACCAAAAAGAAGACAAACACAGGCCCGCCGTGCCCATAATGCTCTTCCTGCTGCATTCACCAATCCTAATTGGGAACCCACCAATTCTGCAGCACCTGTACTTCCCCCATTCACATCCCCAACCAAATGCAGTCGGCTGCATGAGAGGCATTTTCTTTATGTCCTCCCGAGTACCCCTACCCAATGAACCCCCCAAAAAATGTCATGTCTGCAGCAAGCACGGATATAGGCGTGACACCCGCTATTATTGTCCCTCCTGTCCTGACAATCCTGGTCTTTGCTAGGGATGAGCTTCGAGTTCGAGTCGAACTCATGTTCTACTCGAACATTGGCTGTTCGCAAGTTCCCCGAACAGCGAACAATTTGGGGTGTTCGCGGCAAATTCGAATGCCGCGGAACACCCTTTAAAAGTCTATGGGAGAAATCAAAAGTGCTAATTTTAAAGGCTTATATGCAAGTTATTGTCATAAAAAGTGTTTGGGGACCCGGGTCCTGCCCCAGGGGACATGGATCAATGCAAAAACGGATGTTTTTTCAGGAGCAGTGATTTTATTAATGCTTAAAGTCAAACAATAAAAGTGTAATATCCCTTTAAATTTCGTACCTGGGGGGGTGTCTATAGTATGCCTGTAAAGGGGCGCATGTTTCCTGTGTTTAGAACAGTCTGACAGCAAAATGACATTTGGAAGGAAAAAACTCATTTAAAACTACCCGCGGCTATTGCATTGCCGACAATACACATAGAAGTTCATTGATAAAAACGGCATGGGAATTCCCCACAGGGCAACCCTGAACCAAAATAATAAAAAAAAAATGATGTGGGGGTCCCCCTAAATTCCATACAAGGCCCTTCAGGTCTGGTATGGATATTAAGGGGAACCCCAGCCAAAATTTAAAAAAAAAATTGACGTGGGGTTCCCCCTAAATTCCATACCAGACCCTTCAGGTCTGGTATGGATTTTAAGGGGAACCCCGCGCCAAAAAAAAAAAAAAAACGGCGTGGGGTCCCCCTAAAAATCCATACCAGACCCTTATCCGAGCACGCAACCTGGCAGGCCGCAGGAAAAGAGGGGGGGACGAGAGTGCGGCCCCCCCCCCTCCTGAACCGTACCAGGCCACATGCCCTCAACATTGGGAGGGTGCTTTGGGGTAGCCCCCCAAAACACCTTGTCCCCATGTTGATGAAGACAAGGGCCTCATCCCCACAACCGTGGCCGGTGGTTGTGGGGGTCTGCGGGCGGGGGGCTTATCGGAATCTGGAAGCCCCCTTTAACAAGGGGACCCCCAGATCCCGGCCCCCCCCCTGTGTGAAATGGTAAGGGGGTACTTACCCCTACCATTTCACTAAAAAACTGTCAAAAATGTTAAAAATGACAAGAGACAGTTTTTGACAATTCCTTTATTTAAATGCTTCTTCTTTCTTCCTTCATCTTCTTCTGGTTCTTCTGGCTCTTCTGGTTCTTCCTCCGGCGTTCTCGTCCAGCATCTCCTCCGCGGCGTCTTCTATCTTCTTCTCCTCGGGCCGCTCCGCACCCATGGCATGAGGGGGGAGGCTCCCGCTCTTCTCTTCATCTTCTTTTTCATCTTAATCTTCTTCTTCATCTTCTTCTTCTTCTTCTTCTTCTTCTCTTCTTCATCTCTTCTTCCTTCTTCATTTCTTCTGCGGGCCGCTCCGCATCCATGCATGGAGGGAGGCTCCCGCTGTGTGACAGCGTCTCTTCGTCTGACGGTTCTTAAATAACGGGGGGCGGGGCCATCCGGTGACCCCGCCCCCCTCTGACGCACTGTGAATTGACGGGACTTCCCTGTGACGTCACGGGGAATGCCACAGGGAAGTCCCGTCATGTCCCGTGCGTCAGAGGGGGGCGGGGTCACCGGGTGGCCCCGCCCCCCGTTATTTAAGAACCGTCAGACGAAGAGACGCCGTCACACAGCGGGAGCCTCCCTCCATGCATGGATGCGGAGCGGCCCGCAGAAGAAATGAAGAAGGAAGAAGAGATGAAGAAGAGAAGAAGAAGAAGAAGAAGAAGAAGAAGAAGAAGATGAAGAAGAAGATGAAGATGAAGAAGAAGATGAAGAGAAGAGCGGGAGCCTCCCCCCTCATGCCATGGGTGCGGAGCGGCCCGAGGAGAAGAAGATAGAAGACGCCGCGGAGGAGATGCTGGACGAGAACGCCGGAGGAAGAACCAGAAGAGCCAGAAGAAGAAGAAGATGAAGGAAGAAAGAAGAAGCATTTAAATAAAGGAATTGTCAAAAACTGTCTCTTGTCATTTTTAACATTTTTGACAGTTTTTTAGTGAAATGGTAGGGGTAAGTACCCCCTTACCATTTCACACAGGGGGGGGGGGGCGGGATCTGGGGGTCCCCTTGTTAAAGGGGGCTTCCAGATTCCGATAAGCCCCCCGCCCGCAGACCCCCACAACCACCGGCCACGGTTGTGGGGATGAGGCCCTTGTCTTCATCAACATGGGGACAAGGTGCTTTGGGGGGCTACCCCAAAGCACCCTCCCAATGTTGAGGGCATGTGGCCTGGTATGGTTCAGGAGGGGGGGGGGGGCCGCACTCTCGTCCCCCCCTCTTTTCCTGCGGCCTGCCAGGTTGCGTGCTCGGATAAGGGTCTGGTATGGATTTTTAGGGGGACCCCACGCCGTTTTTTTTTTTTTTTGGGCGCGGGGTTCCCCTTAAAATCCATACCAGACCTGAAGGGTCTGGTATGGAATTTAGGGGGAACCCCACGTCATTTTTTTTTTTACATTTTGGCTGGGGTTCCCCTTAATATCCATACCAGACCTGAAGGGCCTTGTATGGAATTTAGGGGGACTCCCACATCATTTTTTTTTTTTAATTTTGGTTCGGGGTTGCCCTGTGGGGAATTCCCATGCCGTTTTTATCAATGAACTTCTATGTGTATTGTCGGCAATGCAATAGCCGCGGTAGTTTTAAATGAGTTTTTTCCTTCAAAATGTCATTTTGCTGTCAGACTGTTCTAAACACGGGAAACATGCGCCCCTTTACAGGCATACTATAGACACCACCCAGGTACGAAATTTAAAGGGATATTACACTTTTATTGTTTGACTTTAAGCATTATTAAAATCACTGCTCCTGAAAAAACGGCCGTTTTTAAAACTTTTTTTTGCATTGATCCATGTCCCCTGGGGCAGGACCCAGGTCCCCAAACACTTTTATTGACAATAACTTGCATATTAGCCTTTAAAATTAGCACTTTTGATTATTCATGTTCGTGTCCCATAGACTTTAACGGTGTTTGCGTGTTCGAACTAATTTTTTTCCTGTTCGCATGTTCTGGTGCGAACCGAACAGGGGGGTGTTTGGCTCATCCCTAGTCTTTGCATTGGTGAATGTTTTGAACGCTACCATACACTAGTTGAGTATTAGCGTACAGCATTGAACAGACTAGGCACACTTTCACAGGGTCCCCCAAGATACCATCACATTTTGAGAGACCCGAACCTGGAACCGGTTACAGTTACAAAAGTAACAGTTACAAAAAAAGTGTAAAAAAAACCCACAAAAAAATATATAAAATAAAAAAAAATAGTTGTCGTTTTATTGTTCTCTCTCTCTCTATTCTCTCTCTATTGTTCAGCTCTTTTTTTACTGTATTCTATTCTGCAATGTTTTATTGTTATTATGTTTTATCATGTTTGCTTTTCAGGTATGCAATTTTTTATACTTTACTGTTTACTGTGTTTTATTGTTAACCATTTTTTTGTCTTCAGGTACACCATTCAGCTGCAGCGCGGATTTATTTATCTTGACAGCAACAGCATTTGCTCCCACGATATATAAAGTCGTGACTCCAGCGGAGGTTATATATGCCGAAGCTTGGGGGCAGCAGGGGCGGAGGAGCGATTTCCTCAGATGACGTCTTGATGACGAAACGCGCAAGGCGTGGCCTCGTGATACGCACACGTCAGCATCTCTCTGTTTGAGCTTGTGTTTGTTCCGGTTTCCAGCTGGTGGGCGGTGGAACGCACGCCACACCACGCTGCTCAGCAGCTGCGAGCCGGCTTTTGGAGCATTGTCAGCTCCGGTGTTTTTATACTGGTTTAAACTTTTTACCACGATTGTCATGGACTTTTATTAATAAAATCTAATTTTTGCGGATTTACGCTATGAAGTTTTCTCTTTCCTCACTTCATATGGATGTTTGTGATTGGGGATACTACAGGGGTGAGGCAGTCCGGTGAGTGTAAGCACGAGTGGGGGTACAGTGAAGGATGGGGACCATATCAGTTAAAGCTGAGACCACGTTTTTTTCACCAAAAGGACACATTTTTGGGACTTTGATTTTGGACACATATGTTTCACATACCTTTTTTCTTTTACACATTTTTTTCAAATTCTTGATTTTTTATGCACATTTGTTGGGGATTTCTATATATATTTTTTTCTATTTTCAATGCCATAACTGTTTGCTCGTATTGCAAAATACTGCTTTGATTGCCATAATTGTTTGTTTATCTGTGGGCACATTCCCCTATACATACATGGATACTTGATATATTGAGGTAATGGCACATTTACATACATTTTAGGAGCACGTTGCACTTTATTGCATCATTTGCTAGGGGTATTGCTTGCATTTGATATACCTTAGCCCTTGCCACGCATTGTTTACACGCACAACATCTTTTACAAGCATTTTTTATTTTATTTTATTTATTATTTTTTTATTTATATGTATCTATTTATGCGCATATAGCTGGACAGCCCCAATTCCCTTGTTCAGAACAACACCCCAAGCTATTTGCTGAGAGGCATGTCGAGTCCATGGAATATTTTATATTGTGACACAAGTTGCGGGAAAAAGACAATTTTTTTTTTGCACAAAGTTGTCACTAAATGATATATTGCTCAAACATGCCATGGGAATATGTGAAATTACACCCCAAAATACATTCTGTTGCTTCTCCTGAGTACGGGGATACCACATGTGTGAGACTTTTTGGGAGCCTTGCCACGTACGGGACCCCGAAAACCAAGCACCACCTTCAGGCTTTCTAAGGGCGTAAATTTTTGATTTCACTCTTCACTGCCTATCACAGTTTCGGAGGCCATGGAATGCCCAGGTGGCACAAAACCCCCCCAATAGACCCTATTTTGGAAAGTAGATACCCCAAGCTATTTGCTGAGAGGTATAGTGAGTATTTTGCAGACCTCACTTTTTGTCACAAAATTTTGAAAAGAAAAAAAAGAAAAAAAAAAATTTCTTGTCTTTCTTCATTTTCAAAAACAAATGAGAGCTGCAAAATACTCACAGTGCCTCTCAGCAAATAGCTTGGGGTGTCTACTTTCCAAAATGGGGTCATTTGGGGGGGGGTGCCACCTGGGCATTCCATGGCCTCCGAAACTGTGATAGGTAGTGAAGAGTGAAATCAAAAATTTACGCCCTTAGAAATCCTAAAGGCGGTGATTCAATTTCGGGGCCCCGTACACAGCTAGGCTCACAAAAAGTCCCACACATGTGGTATTCCCATACTCAGGAGAAGCAGCTAAATGTATTTTGGGGTGCAATTCCACATATGCCCATGGCCTGTGTGAGCAATATATAATTTAGTGACAACTTTTTGTAATTTTTTTTTTTGTCATTATTTAATCACTTGGGACAGAAAAAAATTAATATTCAATGGGCTCAACATGCCTCTCAGCAATTTCCTTGGGGTGTCTACTTTCCAAAATGGGGTCATTTGGGGGGGGGGGTTGTACTGCCCTGCCATTTTAGCACCTCAAGAAATGACATAGGCAGTCATAAACTAAAAGCTGTGTAAATTTCAGAAAATGTACCCTAGTTTGTAGACGCTATAACTTTTGCGCAAACCAATAAATATACGCTTATTGACATTTTTTTTTACCAAAGACATGTGGCCGAATACATTTTGGCCTAAATGTATGACTAAAATTGAGCTTATTTTATTTTTCCTATAACAAAAAGTAGAAAATATCATTTTTTTTCAAAATTTTCGGTATTTTTCCGTTCATAGAGCAAAAAATTAAAACCGCAGAGGTGATCAAATACCATCAAAAGAAAGCTCTATTTGTGGGAAGAAAAGGACACAAATTTTGTTTGGGTACAGCATTGCATGACCGCGCAATTAGCAGTTAAAACGACGCAGTGCCAAATTGTAAAAAGTGCTCTGGTCAGGAAGGGGGTAAATCCTTCCGGGGCTGAAGTGGTTAATATTGTGCCTGGGGGATGTCCTTAGTATGCCTGTAAAGTAGCGCATCTTTCCCATGTTTAGAACAGTACCACAGCAAAATGACATTTCTAAAGGAAAAAATGTCATTTAAAACTAATGTCATTACGGCTGTAATATATTGTCGGATCCTGGCAATATAGATAAAAATCATTGAAAAAAATGGCATTTATAAGTCCATTACCAGGCCCTGTGGGTCTGGTATGAATATTAAGGGGAACCCGGCATCAGAATAAAAAAAAATTGCATGGGGTCCCCCAAAAATCCATACCAGACCCTTATCTGAGCACACAACTTGGCAGGCCGCAGGAAAAGAGGGGGGACAAGAGAGCGTCCTCCTGAACCGTACCAGGCCCCATGCCCTCAACATAAGGAGGGTGCTTTGGGGTCCCCCCCAAAACACCTTGTCCCCATGTTGCTGGGGATAAGGGCCTCATCCCCACAACCCTTGCCCAGTGGTTGTGGGGGTCTGCGGGCGGGGGGGCTTATTGGAATCTGAAAGCCCCCTTTAACGAGGGGACCCCCAGATCCCAGCCCCCCTATGTGAATGGGTATTGAGTCAGTGACTGTTAAGTGTGTTTCTATAATCTTGCAGATAAAAATGTGATGTGTTGCCCGTTATACACTGAAAGTAAAGCTGTGTCCACTCTAAGGTTTAGACAAATTTTAGATTGTAAGCCCTTATGAGCAGGGCCCTTCAAACCCAATTGCCAACTGTTTTGCTAAATGTAGCACCATATATCCTGTAGAAATTTTTTTTTGAAGCTAGTAAATTAATGTACATAGCTTTCTCTCCTGCCATCGCCTACTTCTCCCACTGCCGTGTTCCTTCGTTGTGTTCTCCCCACTGTCTGGCGCCTCTTACACGGCCATGGGGCGTGACCATCTGTTGATGTCACACGGAGAGCCCGTCCCATTTTTTCCAGAAAATAAAGGGGCGGGCTCTGTGTGTGACATCAACGGATGGTCACGCCCCATGGCCGTGTAAGAGGCGCCAGACAGCGGGGAGAACACAACGAAGGAAGACGGCGGGGGGGGAAGAACACGGCAGACAGAAGGAACACGGCAGTGGGAGAAGTAGGCGATGGCAGGAGAGAAAGCTATGTACATTAATTTACTAGCTTCAAAAAAAAATTTCTACAGGATATATGGTGCTACAGTTAGCAAAATAGTTGGCAATTGGGTTTGAAGGGCCCTGCTCATAAGAGCTTACAATCTAAAATTTGTCTAAATCTTAGAGTGGACACAGCTTTACTTTCAGTGTATAACGGGCAACACATCACATTTTTATCTGCAAGATTATATAAACATACTTAACAATCATTATTCTTACAAAGGATTCCAAAATAATATGAAAAAATCCACATGTTCAAAATATAACACCCGCCACCCCCACACATATACATACATTGGTGACCATGTTCTGCTGGAAACTGCATTTCTCTGTACATGATTAAGCAATGAAATCAAAGAGTAGAAGGTCAACACATGCTCTCAAACCATGAATGTGTGGTCAGACAGGAATAATACACACACAACATTGACAACATGGCCACATAAACCCACTTTTGATTGAAAAAATGCACAAGAATTTAAGCAAACAAACAGCCCCTAGTTGGGCATTTGTCAATCGGTCCAATATCATTCCTTCGCTGTAGGTTATATTGTTAGCACACTGACACATGCCCACCAGTATCTTTCAATCTATCTGTTTGTGTATGGCTAAAGTGATTGCACCTGATGGGCAGGAACACCTAATACTATTTGCAACTGTGTTAGCCCTTGGCTATGTGCATCAAATCAATCCAACTACAGGCCAAATATCTAAGTCCATTTGCATGCACATAAACAAAGCAACAGTTTTCTAAGCATATGTACCTGTGCAGTATAAAGCCTACCATTTTAAATGTCCAAGTCCCTGGGCACAAACATTAACATCAGTCCCTGGCTGCAATGAGCTTCTAATATGAAGTCCAAAACTAATTTTCTTACATTAGAGACTATTTCGACTGGAGACAAATAATACACCAGCATGTATTTGGATTGTAGTGAGAAACCCACACAGGAGAGCATATAAACTTTGACACAAGCATTAGGATGTTGGGGAATTGAACCAGCAACCCCAGTGCTGCTCAACGGAATTGCTACCCACTTAGCCAGCAGGCAGCCTCACACATGTTCTCTGCATCTCTGTGGTGTGAACCAGCTCTAAGTCCATAGCCATGCTCAGTGTCACAAGCAATATATAATATATTGGCCTAAGTATTGGGATGCCTGCCTTTAAATGCACATGAACTTTAATCGTATCCCAGTCTTAGTACGTAGGGTTCAAATTTCATTTGGCCCACCCTTTGCAGCTATAACAGCTTCAACTCTTTTGGGAAGGCTGTCCACAAGGTTTAGGAGTGTGTCTATGGGAATGCTTGACCATGATTTCAAGGGCATTTGTGAGGTCAGGCACTGATGTTGGACGAGAAGGACTGGCTTTCAGTCTCCGCTCTAATTCATCCCCAAGGTGTTCTGTGTTGAGGTCAGGACTCTGTCCAGGCCAGTCAAGTTCCATAAAGACATGGATGAGTGAGTTTGGGGTGGAGGAACTTGACTAGCTGCACAGAGTCCTGAGCTCAACCCGATAGAACACCTTTTGGCTGAATTAGAGCAGACTATGAGCCAGGCCTTCTCATCCAACATCAGTGCCTGGCCTCACAAATGCACTTCTGGAACAATGGTCAAATATTCCCACAGACACACTAAACCTTATGGACAGCCTTCCTAGCCTTTCCAGAAGCTGTTCTAGCTGTAAAAGTGTGGGCCAAATCAAATTTTAACCCTACAGACTAAGACTGGGCTGCCGTTAAAGTTCATGTGTGTGCAAGGGCAGGTGTCACAATACTTTTGACTAGATTGTGTATCTGGCAAGATTTTCAATGGTGGTGGAACCCTCTTACACATAAATACTACACTTAGATATAGTTTTAGGATCTGGGAGATGAGACAACTTCTCTACATGAAGCAGCATGTTTGGGAACCAAACCCAGATGCTCAGGGATGCTAAGCAGAAGTGCTAACCTCTAAGCCACAGAGCTGCCACACATGAGAACCTTCTACACATAAATACTCATAAATCCTGCATTTCTTTAGATATACAGATGATGGAATCACATTACTCAAGAGTTATTCTTCTTGATTTATTCTGTGATATTTGTTGTTTCTTTGTGGGTTAGTGTAGAATAGTGATATTACCCTCACATTTTTGGGAATTAGATTTTGATTTCTTATGTTGGCACACATATCACATTTTTTGGGCTCAAATTATGATTATTTGGAAATAATAAAAAGCACAAAAAAATGTTAATCATTTTAAATTTGTATCAGCAATGGTATTGTTTGTGCTTTGTAAAGACACATGTGTGTGTTTGGGTAAAGATTGTTATGAGATGGAGTGTAACAAGTGAAAGTGACAGAGAAAAATATATTTTACCAAAACATCAAAACATTCCACATTCTAGCATTCTTAAAAACAAAATATTTGAAGTAGACGCAACAATGTTGCAAAGGAAACTTTATTTCAGAGAAAGATACATTTCATCTCAACATTAAAAGGTTTTATTTGTTAAAGTTACAATTGTTCCATTAGAATCAATGGCTAAAACTTGCATTGGACTATAATAACGCAGATTTTCACTTCCAAAAAATGCTCTTTAACTCAACGCTCATTTTCGTATTTACTATAGCGCCCTGTAAAAAAGACACTGGAGCTAAAATGAGAGCTGTTTGCAGGTCTGAGCATGCTCAGTTGTGTTGGCACCTTGTTGTACAAAAACAGGGAATTTATCTCTTCTCAGACTTTTAAAGATATTTCAGTGTAGAAATCACTTTTTTCACACAGTTTTAAAGCAGATTATCTTTAAATAATATACAGCATATTTCAGTATATTATTTAGGCAATTATATCATCCGCTAAAAAATATTTCCATGTGAAATTCTCCAGGTTTTAGCAGAGTAAGGATTTGGGCACTATTTGGTTTTAGGGAACTATAGTAAATTTGAATTTGGGAGTATTTTCTCACCAGCGCTATAGTGAATACCGTTTCAGCGCTAATTAGCACTAATTACCGCAATTAGTGCTAATTTGCGGCAATTAATAATTTGCAAACATCTATAGCATAACATTAGGATAATAGCAAACTGTGTTTGTGCACAAAAATTAGCATGATGATGTAATTTCACAGGTTTGCAATCACAGAGATTCTAAATGACATTGCACTTGCTTAGGTAGTGAATACAGGTCATCCAGAACAGGGACATGCAACAGCCACTAAGATCAAGTGTGTTTTGTAATCATGCTGGAGAAAATGTAATCTTTTTATTGTTTTAAAATATCAATTCAAATATTTAATTACAGTGGAACTTCACTTAAAATACAAGGTTCTGCTCATCCTGCTACTCCCTCATCATCTGCCATCATTAGATTATTTTCGTTTTCTGGGAATGGGTACCTATTTCTGACAGGCACTCGCACCACTTCCATTTTTTCTCCTCCCCAATTGCCTCACCTCCCCATCCCCATCCCCACTGCAATTTCCTGGGACACGTCACACATCCCAGGAGGATGCAGTACCAGTCTGCAAGTGCAGGGTGGAGCCAGATGTCAAACAGCAGGAAGTCACAGCCAGCTTCCCACAGCCAAGTTGGAAGCTCCGGGGACCCAAAGACCTGCAAAGAACTGGCCCAGGTAAAGACAGTGCTGGACTTTTGGACCCATTTATTAAAAGTCAGCAGCTACAGTATTTATTTATTTTTTTTAATAAAACCTCCTCCTCTTTAGGGAGTGATCTGTTTGGTTATCTTCATTATAGTGTCACGGCAAGAATTACAGGTTTCACTGGAGTGAATTTAATGTGTATATAAAAACACAAAAGATGCAGCACGAGAAATAACGTGAAAAAAACTTTAAAATAAAAAAAAACTTTGAAATGAAATTGTGTCTGGAGAAAACTAAGGCAGAGTCTTATACGCATACCAGCATATAGTCAATGGTGAAGATTCATATGAAACATAATCTGGTGAACAGTAATGCAAAAACATATAAACCTTTACAAGTGAGAAATGTAAAGAGGGAAAGTCCCATCAAGTATCAGTCCATAAGTAAACAAGAAAAACACCCATCCGTGGGGATGCAAGAAAACCAGGAAAAGGAAAGGTAATCTTCCGTGTAGTTTCACACCCAAGGTGAGTATTATAATACGTTTACCAGATGGTGATGACCGCTATTACGGCAGTCTTGCCCAACCCAGGGAAATTGGTCTCCCCAAAACCCAAGGCACAATACCAGAACAGCAACTAGCGGCGGATAATTCTCGGGAGTATGAAACGAAAAAATAAAAAACTAGGGGCCCTTGTAAGGACAAGAAATTCCCATCACAGATCTTTCATTATAGACATTGTCCTTGAATGCCAAGGGCAGCTGGCAACTATGTGATGATCTGCTTTATATACACTGGCTCTGAACAAACATGCCTCTTTGACCTCTTTCTGCCTGCACTGTGTCCTGTCTGTGTTGATCTTGTCCTAGAGTGCAGCCAATAATCAGGTCCCTCCTGGGGAGTGCAAGGGTCTTGTCAGTGTAGGACAGGGGAGAGCACAGACTATCATCCCTGCATGATGGTCAGTGCAGGAAAGCATGTATGTCAGCAGCAGACCAGGACATGCTGACGTCCTTTTTTTTCCCACAAATAGAGCTTTCTTTTGGTGGTATTTGATCACCTCTGCGTTTTTTGTTTTTTTTTTGCGCTATAAACAAAAAAATGCAGCCAATTTTGAAAAAAAAAAAAAAAATTTTACTTTTTGCTATAATAAATATCCCCAAAAAATATCAAAAAATAATTTATTCCTCAGTTTAGGTTGATATGTATTCTTCTACATATTTTTGTAAAAAAAAAATCACAATAAGAGTATATTGATTAGTTTGCGCAAAAGTTATAGCATCTACAAAATAGGGGATAGATTTACGGCATTTTTATTATTTTTTTTTATTATTAGTAATAATGGCGATCTTTATCATGACTTTATCATGACTGCGACATTGCGGCAGACAGAGCGGACATTTTTGACACTATTTTGGGACCATTGACATTTATACAGCGATCAGAGCTAAAAATAGCCACTGATCACTGTATAAATGTCACTGGCAGGGAAGGGGTTAACACTAGGGGGCGATCAAGGGGTTAAGTGTGTTCCCTCAGTGTAAAAGAACTACAAATCCCAGAACGAAAGATGGGACTCCTTGTGAGAAAGTGGAAGATCCAATCTGCTGGTAATTCTTGGTGACAAGGCCTCCACCACAAAACCAATGCTCTTACCAGAAAAGGTGGACCCCTGATAAAACAGAAGGTCAATCACGCTTGTATCCATAATAGGATGATGGCATTCTCTAGTACGGCAGTAGAACTGGAACATCCAGGGCAAGAGACAAGGGGACATGATCTAAGTGCTCTCCCTTGATTTATTTTAAAAAGATTAGAAAAATAGCATATGGTGATGGCACCAATATCGCACTACATGTAAGGCCAAAATGCCGGTGTACAACTGAAAACATAAGATCCGAAGATCCAGAGATGGCAATGGGTGACGTCCGCAAGATAGCTCCTCCCCCCATACGTGTTACGCCCTAAGGGACTTTGTCAGTGAGGGTGAGGCTATCATGTGAAGTTTAAATAGACAGCTGGTCTCCATGGAAAGCGCAGCGAGCCGGAAGTCAGAATTGCTTAAACGGTCACACATTCCCATGGGGACACAAACTATTACATAAAAACACATATCACTACTAAATGAGTACAATATTTAATATGGGCATAGTGATTGCTAAATCTAAGCCTACACTTGTAATTAAAAGAAAAAGGGGATTATAAATAAATAAACAGACCTGTAAACCCACAGCCATCTCTTCACATGGAAAAAAGACATTATAACAGAATACTTTTAAAAAGTGTTTAAAAAAAACTGAAAAATAATTATTTATCTGATATGAAACAGTTTAGATCAAATCAGACATTGGTGCCATCACCATATGCTATTTTATTAATATTTTTTTAAAATAAATCAATGGAGAGCACTTAGAACGTGTCCCCTTGTCTCTTTACACTTGCCCTGGATGTTCCGGTTCTACTGCCGTGCTGGAGAATACCATCATGGGTTATGACTAATGTCCCGTACACACGGTCGGATTTTCCGATGGAAAATGTCCGATCGGAGCATGTTGTCAGAAATTCCGACCGTGTGTGGGCTCCATCGGACATTTTCCATCGGATTTTCCGACACACAAAGTTTGAGAGCAGGATATAAAATTTTCCGACAACAAAATCAGTTGTTGGAAATTCCGATTGTGTGTACACAAATCCGATGGACAAAGTGCCATGCATGCTCAGAATAAATAAAGAGATGAAAGCTATTGGCCACTGCCCCGTTTATAGTCCCGACGTACGTGTTTTACGTCACCGCGTTTAGAACGATCGGATTTTCCGACAACTTTGTGTGACCGTGTGTATGCAAGACAAGTTTGAGCCAACATCCGTCGGAAAAAATCCTAGGATTTTGTTGTCGGAATGTCCGAACAAAGTCCGACCGTGTGTACGGGGCATAAGGCCTTATAGGCTGAGACGCGTCATCTGACTTAATCTGCGTTTGTTCACTGTGGCTATTCAATAAACTGAAGAAATTTTAAGAGCAACATCCGGAGTTAGGATCATTTTTTTTTTTTACAGAATACCATCATCCCATTGTGGATACAAGCGTGATTGACCTTCTGTTTTATCAGGGTCCACCTTTTCTGGTAAGAGCATTGTTTTTGTGGTGGAGGGCTTGTCACCTAGAATCACCAGTGGAATGGATCATCCACTCTCTCACGGGGGGTCTCATCTTTCATTCTGGGACTTGTAGTTCTTTTACATTTTTGGATGGACATTCTTTTACTCATATTGTGCTGCACTAATTACTTTATTTTGTATACCCATTGAAGGCGATGTGATTAACCTATAGTGTTCAGCTTGCATTTTTCTGTTTAATTTAACTCATTGTTTGCGCTGATTGTTCTTTATATATTCATATTGTTTCATATCACATTCCTCTCAGCAGCATTCATGGATGTGTTTCAATTCCTAGAACACAGAGAGGTTAGGCTTAATGAAGTCTTCTCTGACACCCAGCCTTCAAGCAGCCTAGATGATTTGTCTATTTGCTTTAAGAAGCTGGGTTATATTTTTGAAAAGAAAATTAAAGCTTGGTGTGTCATTTGAACAGTACACAAAATGCAAATTAGTACCCAGAAGACTAAGGTGGGATCTCCCACCCAATGATGGTCTAACTGATTATGAGTCTGGAATGGCATGATTTTTTGATAAAAAGGCCCAGGAACTGATGGATTTTTTTGATGGAAACAGAGAAAAATGAAAATGTTGGATAAACAAATTGTTGATCTCAAAAATAAGATAGAACCATTTCAGGATTCACTAGAATTCCCCAAACTTTCCAGTGAATTAAAAAATAAAATGGTCAAATGGGATAAGGAGGTTCAGGAAAGGAAAAAGAACAAATATATTAGAGACTCTGGTGACTACTCTCGAAGGGAAGTTTTCAAATGGTAATCTAAAGTTCAAATTTTAGAACCTGTGCCCATTAATGTACCAATGAATCAGACCTCCCATAAACCCCCTCCCTCTACCCCAGTTAATATTTCTAATGTCCCCACCTCTCAGGGTATCAATAATAGGGGTAGCACCCATCCCAATAATAGAGGCCGAGGAAATTTTAATAGAGGGGGGGGGGGTAGAGGAAACCATCATTATTATGCACCTCCCCAGATTTAAGGATATTGGGAAGATAATTGGGGTCCTCCACGTCCTCACAGAGGCAGGACCCAGTGGTGTATTTAGGTTTTGTGCTGCCCTAGGCCTGACTAAACTCATGAACCCCTTAATTTAAATATGACCCACCCCTTCCTGCGAAGGCCACACCCCTTTCTGTTTAAGACCCGCCCTATCATCTGTAAACCGCACCCCTTCCTCTTTAGGTTCAACCTTTTCCTCTCTGTACATTAAAAGTGAGTACCAAGTGCCTACTTGTAAGCTCCTTGAGGGAAGGGACTGATGTGAATATACAATCCATGCCTCAAAATTTTATGTCCTGTACCACTAGCCAGGCCTTAAGAGTTACTCGCCACCACTTGCCCCACCCAACCCCTACCCTGCTCCGCCCCTAAGCCCGATCTTAAATTATCTCATGAAATTACACTGTTAAATGTTTTATACAGAATTAATATTCAAAAATAAATATTGACAACTTTAACAATATTCACATGAATCACAACAGTGCCCATCAGTACAGCCTTATCAGTGCCCATCAGTGCGGCCTCATCAGTCGCCACCAGTTTAGGCCTCATCAGTCACAACCAGTGCAGGCCTCATCAGTTGCCACCAGTGCAGGCCTCATCAGTTGTCACCAGTGCAGGCCTCATCAGTTTCCTCCAGTGCGGCCTCATCAGTTCACATCAATGCGGCCTCATCAGTTGCCTCCAGTGCGGCCTCATCAGTCGCCTTTAGTGCGGCCTTATCAGTCGCCACCAGTGCATCCTCATCAGTGCAGCTTAAGAGTGCCTCATCAGTCGCCACCAGTGCAGCTCTATCAGTACCACCTTAAGTGTGCCGCCTCATCAACATCACAGCTTATTAGTTGTATATTCATTGCGTATGGATTATAGCACTGAGCACTTTGCAGTACATAAATTTTCACTGAATATGCCCGATGTTCGAGTCGATCGTAAGTTCAACGCGAACATCGGGTGTTCTCCTGTTCGCCGAACAGCGAACAATATGCGGTGTTCGCTGCAAATTCGAAAGCCGCCGGAACAACGTTAAAGTCTATGGGACACTAACATGAAAACTCAAAAGAAAAATCAAAAGTGCTAGTTTTAAAGGCTTATATGCAAGTTATTGTCATAAAAAGTGTTTGGGGACCTGGGTCCTGCCCCAGGAAAAAAGTATCAATGCAAAAACATTTTTTAAAAACTAACGTTTTTTCTGGAGCAGTGATTTTTTTAATGATTAACGTGAAACAATAAAAATGGAATATTCCTTTAAATATCGTGCCTGAGGGGTGTCTATAGTATGCCTGTAAAGTGGCGCATTTTTCCCGTGTTTAGAAGAGTACCACAGGAAAAATGACATTTCTAAAGGAAAAAATTGTCATTTAAAACTGATTGCGGCTGTAATGAATTGTCGAGTCTCAGCAATATAGATAGAACTAATTGAACAAAAGAGCATGGGTCCCCCCCCAGTCCATTACCAGACCCTTTGGGTCTGGTATGAATATTAAGGGGAACCCCGAAACAAAATGTGGCTTCCCCGTGGCATCAGAGGAGGCGGGGTCACCCATTTACATCACCGGGTGGCCCCACCCTCAGCTATATAAGAACTGTCACAGAGAAGATGCGTCAGTTGACGGGAGCCTCCCGTGGAGGCGGAACGTTTGCGGGTTTTTTTTTTCTTTTTCGGTCTGTGGGGCGGCGTGAATTTACATTGTGGGACATTTTTAATGTTTTATTTTTTAATAAAGGACTTTTACCAAGCTGTCTCTTGTCTTTTTTACCATTTTTGACACTTTTTTTGTGAAATGGTAGGGGTATGATGTATCCCATTACCAATTCACATAGGGGGGAGGCTGGGATCTGGGGGTCCCCTTGTTAAAGGGAGCTTTCAGATTCCGATAAGCCCCCGCCCGCATACCCCCACAACCACTGGGCAAGGGTTGTGGGGATGAGGCCCTTGTCCCCATCAACATGGGGACAAGGTGCTTTGGGGTTCGTGCTGCACTAATTAGTTTATTTTGTATACCCATTGAAGGCTATGTGATTAACCTATAGCAGTTATGGTGAACCTTGGCACACCAGATGTTTTGGAACTACATTTCCCATGATGCTCTGGCACTCTGCAGTGTAGTGGAGCATTATGGGAAATGTAGTTCCAAAACATCTGGGGTGCCAAGGTTCGCCATCACTGACCTATAGTGTTCAGCTTGCATTTTTCTGTTCAATTTGTTTGTTTGTGCTGATTGCTCTTTAAATGTTCCCTCTGTGTTCTAACTGTAGGGGGGATGGGCTCACTAGAACATGACAGAGATCACTACTCTTGATCACTGGGAGCAGTAGATCCCTGTCATGTCACCAGGCAGAACAGGGAAATGCATTTTTACATAGGCATATCCCCTTTCTGCCTCTCCGATCGCGGGCCTCTGTTATGGAAATGATTAAGAGCTCCAATCGAGCCCAAGGTTATCTGCTGCTGTCTCTAATTGGAAAGTGTGGATATGCATGCATATAAAAGTAAACACTCTGAGACACGCTCAGCACCGTTACTTTTTACACTTCTGATTTATTCAAGGCGGTGCTAATGTTTTATACACAAAAATACGTCATTGCTATGTTAGTCTAATAGGTACATCTCATTGGTTAAGATAGAAAAGAAGATGGAGAATCTTCATAACGAGGTTTGGCTGTCCTTGGTTTTATCTTCAGTTCCACGTTCTTCTGATGTGTGGGATGTAGGGGGTACCCGCCATTTTGAGAAAAATATAGGAACAGAGCTAATCTGTATACTTATATAATGAGTAAGGAGAAAAATATGTATGCACATAAGAAAATAGACATTTTCAGATTATTATTATTATTATTTATATCACATTCCTTCACAATCCCCCCTAAAATGACTATTTTCTCTTTTCTGTCCCTAATACTAAAGGTCCCACTTTGGCCTGGCCCTTCTCCTCAGCAACTCTTTTAGGCTGTATATAGAATTGGGCAGCAACTGTTCACTTCCCTCCTCGATACAGCTGGAGAGGTGCAGTCAGGCGCTATCTATCCCTAAAACCCTATAGGATTGTGAGGTTATGGACAGGGAGTGACTGTAGGGGAGTGAAGGGTTTGTCATCTTCCATCATAAGGAGGTCCTCTTCTTCTTGGTGGAGAAATGTAGGTGTGCTATTGTCTACAGCCTTGCTCATTAACTTTTTTCAAAAGGTAGAATACAGCATACAATCAGGGCTAAAAGAACCAGGATTATTAATACCCTTACCCGTATCTGGACGAGCACCTTCTGCCACCCACTCATCCAGCTAAAGTATTGATCCCATGGGTCTGTGATACCTGAGTTCTTCAACTCCAATGACAGATCTTCTAATTTCTTTATAGCTAAAGTAACCTTACCATTTGGGCCAGTATTATCAGGAATGTATGTGCAGCAAGTTCCCGTTTTTTCCTATGATCTTACAAAACACCTCCTTTCCCAGCTAGCACCATGTCTAAGGCCATCCGGTCCTGGAATGTCATGTAGGAAGTGGGGGCTAACTGGTCAGCAATTCCCTGGAGGGCATCTTTAGAGTAATTTACAAATCTCTGTTGGTTATAATATGTGTAGTGTCAGGTCACCTAGAGGCTGGGTGACAGATGCACACCGTTGGGATCAGGAGTGCACCGCAAGGTAGTGGACCCTACGGCTGACTGCTGCGGATTGTACCCTGGGAGGTTCAGGAAGAAGGTCTACTGGATCACTGACACAGATCCCACTGGGAGCTAGAGCATAGATTCCCCAGGGCGCGGAGTCTAAGAGCCAGCAGGTGTTCACCAGAGCCTATAATGGTAAGGATGGACTGCGCTGCAGTCTGGCTCCAGGTCGCGGCCCCCAGGGTCTCACAGCTCACGGTAGACTACAGGAGAAGAGGAAGGAGGCAGCAGGCTGGAACAACAAGGAAAGTAAGGGACAAGCCAAGGTCGGTAACAGGAATCAGATGTAGGAAACACAGCAAGTACACACAGAGGCTAACACACAATGGTTGATCAGCACTGCTGGCTTGCAGTGCACAGGTTAATATAGGGTTCCCTGATAGGGCCTGGGGTGGGGCCATGCTTAGAGGAGAGGTTACAAAAGCAGTCAGGTGAGGGTCAGCTGGTCTCTAGAGATGAACACATGGAGACAGGTATGCTGATCGACAAACTCTATTGCATAACCATGACATGTAGTTAATCCAATCTTCATTCTTGCTGACAGTTGTTATGGGGATCAAAGACTCAAAACCAGCTTTTACCTGGCCCCTGGCTTTAAATTCATCAGGGACCCCCCTTGTAACCCTTATGTCATCTATGTATACATGAGGGTCAAAGCTTCCGGAGAGAGCTGCTCGCTTCCTCCGCTGACTGTGTGCTGGGTCAGTGTATGTATCAGGGGTATCTTCAGTTAGGAGATAGGGCTTTCTATTTTCATCTTTTTTGTCTAATGCACTCTGTGGTCGCCCAGTCTGGCCCTGTGTTCCAACCCACTGGCCCCCACAGAAACCACAACTCTGTCCCCAGTAACTGTCTGTGTGGCATACATATATGTCCTTACCGTCAGGGATATCACTGTACTAATGGCATCACCATGAAGGGTCAAACGGACAAGGTATTATTGGAAAGATATAGGAGTGTGGGCAGGCACCAAGACTTTATAGGCACAATAAAGATACTTGTATCATTAAAAATCTAGTTTATTTTATTTCAAAAAATAGTGCATTAAAAGCGGGGAAAGACAAAGACAGAATAAAACCTTATGAAATAAACATCATTTACAGAATATGCACTCCATACAAAATAAATCAAGAGACAACGAAGCTATTGGATCAATAAGGGATAAAAACAACCTATTGATCTATATAGTTACAGTACATATCGTTGAATCAGCGCCATGTGGTGATGGTAGCCAAGATTCTGTAAAAGATTATGGGCTCGACATGTTGCGCGCTCTAGCGCTTCTTCAGGAGCAAACACTACGATAGCTGTAATGGATAGTATATTATTAACAGCCTTCCCAAATTATTTATGTATATATATTGTTAATATAAATACTTTCATGCGGGTCAACAGATAATACATAGGGACCGTTAAAGACAGAAACACCAGGAGGACAACAGCACTGTAAGCATATCAAGCCGGAAAAGGGGCAATGTGGGGACAGATGTAACATAATATAGATGTGTAGTGAAAGATGGAAGGGATATAAAAGTAAAAGTAAAAAATAAAAAATGAGGTAAAACGTATATAGGATAGGGGGGGGTGGAAGAGGGGAAAAGGAGGGAGGGAAAGGGGTGGGGGGGGGGGGGGGGGGAGGGGGGGAAAGGGAGGAGGGAAAAGGGAGGGGGGGGGGGGGGAAACAGTAAGAAGGGGGGGGGGAAAGGAGAGGGGGAGGGGAAAGGGGGAGACAAGGAAAAGAGAGGAGGGGAAGGGGGGGAACGGACAGGGGGCAGGGAAGGGAAGGGATCATGAGGGAAAGGAATGAAGGGAGGGGGGGGGGGGGGGAAGGGGAAGGGAGAGGGTAGGAGAAGGGAGGGAAAGGGAAAAGAGTGTTGATAGTTGGAGATAATAATAACAGATAGGCCATGCGGTATATATATAGTTGTTACTGTATATATGTGTATATGCAACTTTAAGTAAATATAGGTGATTCCCAATAGTGGTGGTATAACTAACAAATCCATAGATAAGTAGCTTGATTGGAATGAAATATAGTACATTGAGACTTACCCTAGTTAAGTGAGGCTATGTTTAAAAGCGGGAGGGGGCAGAAATACCCAACCCTCAGCTGTTTCTCAGTTAGATAGAGGTAGTTCCCAGCAAGTAGGTAGAGCAGGGGGGAAACAGTTTGTTGGTCATAAGCTGACTTAAGGTACATCTACATATAGGGACATAGTAGTTCCCAGCGATTTATATCCCCAGTCTTGCTGAGTCTGTTAGGGTGGGTAAAAACAAATGATAAAATAAAGTAACATCTGAATTAAATGGGAATAAGGGAGAGGGAGAGAGGTAAAGGCATTATACGCTTACCTATTTGTAGAGAATGTAGGTATAATAGTTCGTGGTGGAGCGCTAATGCGCCATCCCGCCACAGATGGTAGTTAGTGCAGATCGTATCGTAGGGGACGCCATTGCGGCGTCTCTTGTACATCCGCCCCACCTGTAGTCACCAATCGGCGTAGCCGACGTGACATCATCCAGGTCGGCCGCTGGCGCGTACTGCGCATGTCCCGAAACCCGGCGCCGTTCCAGTGACGGAAGAGCGCCAGGCCGGGAAAGGGCAGCTGCGTCTAGGTATCCAGGCAACCAGGGGAGGAGGCCAGGCCCGTCGCGTCCATCCATAGTCCTCCGCCTACATATGGGAGGGGAAGAGGAGGGAGATAACGGCGAGCCTAGGTCACCCCGGCAACCACGGAATACCATATGCGCCAACACCTGCAGACAATTGGCATGCAGATGTGGCGCTGGGCGGCCGCACATTGCTCCTGATAGTCCTGCCCGAATATTGCAATACAGGGAGTGCATCCATGGTGTTAAAGGACAGCCCCTATATTATAAGTGTAAAGGAGATTGTCTATAACTGTAAGCATGTTACTGATAAACAAATATTCTAAAAGGATAAATTGATTTTCAAAGCAGTATGAGCAGTAAGGTCGGCATCCAAGGGTCATGATCACGGTGTAGTAGGGAACAACAAAACAAAGGCAAATTATAACAAGACAAAACAGAACATAAATTCGGCAGAAGGCACATAATATACAGTATATAACAGTGTATGGTATTTTACTAAAGATTCTATTAAGCAGTATTTGATATGTAATATCTTAATATATACCCAAAAATATACAAAAAATTTTTTTAAGAGTAGTAATGCATATCCAGAGGTATATAGGGAGTTCAAAGGTAATAACCAAAGCTGTTGGGCTCCCAACCAGCCTGATTTTAGTTTAGTATGCATGTATATTATATATAGTGTTTGATAGAATTAAGTCAGGAAATAGGATAGATTAAAGGAATGGTTTGTATGATTGGGCCTCGTTTATCCCGGGGGGGACCGTGGCCCCCAAACGTTCAATCCATAGTGTTTCCTGTTGGCATACTTTTTTGTCCCACTCCCCGCCTCTGGGGTCCAGTGGGACAACTGTTAATGCAATAAATGAAACAAGGGAGGTATTAAACTTGTGGTAGAGGTCAAGATGTCTACTGACTGCCGTTATCATTTTTCCTTCCCCAGAATAATAAATATGATCCCTAATTCTGCAGCGTAGATGTCTAATAGTCTTCCCAACATAGAATGCGCCGCATTGGCATGTCATTAAATATACCACACCTTTTGTATCACAATCTGCGTAAAATTTAGGTGTAAATTTTTCTCCATTAGGTAATATAAAAGAATTTCCTTCTTTCACCCAAGGGCAGAAGGAACATTTCCCGCATTGGGACATCCCTGATTTGGAATGTATAGTTTTGGGTGTAACAGAGAAGTGGCTTGAAGTTAATTGATCACCTAAAGATTTAGTACGTTTGAATGTGATCTGTGGGAAGGGGTTGATGTACTTATTTAGAATGGGGTCCTCCTGAAGGATCGGCCAGTGTTTGTTCAATATATCCCTTAGTTTATGATGTTGTTGGGAGAATCTAGTAATGAATCTCACTGGGCTGTTGGTCAGGGCTTTTTTTTGTTTATAGAGTAGAGAGTTCCTTGATTGGCGAATGGCTTTGTTGTATGCACTGCGTAGTAAGGTTTTTTTATAGCCTCTTAATAGCAGTCTCCGACGGAGTGCTAGAGCTTGAACTTTAAATTCCTCTAGGTGTGTACAGTTACGGCGTAATCTAAGATATTGTGCATAGGGAATACTCTTGATAAGTGATCTAGGGTGGGCACTGTCCGCATGTAATACGGTATTTCCTGCCGTTTCTTTTCTGTACAAAGTGGTGGCTAGACAGTTATCCTGATCCTTGAAAATGGTTAGATCTAGAAAGGTAATTTGATTCACATGGGTTGAAGTAGTGAACTTAAGGTTCATTGAATTATGGTTGATTGTCTGGACGAATTGGTCCAGTAGCTTATGAGTACCTGTCCATACTAGAAAAATATCGTCTATATACCTCCGCCATATGAGAATATGGTCGGTGTATATAGACTGGTCCTCCTGTGAGAAGAGGGCACGTTCCCACCCCCCCAGGTACAGGTTGGCGTAGGCTGGCGCGCAACAAGTGCCCATAGCCACGCCCTGCACCTGGAGGAAGTGGGACTCCTTGAAACAAAAATAGTTGCGAGTCAGTACAAAGTGGAGTAGTTCGAGTATGAATTCACAGAATTCCCAACTGTAGTGATCTTGTTCCCTTAAAAAGGTGCGTACCATCCCGATGCCCTGCTCGTGAGGGATGCTAGAGTACAAAGACTCAACATCCAAGGTCACGAGGAGGGCATCGGGAGGGACCGGCAAACCCTCGATTTGTTTCAGTAGATCCAGTGTGTCACGTGTGTAAGACGGAAGACTCAATACATGTAGCATTAATACAGAGTCTACAAAACGGCTAGCATGTTCAGATAAAGAACCAATACCTGAGACAATTGGTCGGCCCGGGGGCAGTGTAGGATGCTTATGTATTTTTGGTAGGGCGTAAAAGGTAGCCTCTTTAGGATTTCTAACATTCAGATAATTGTACATATCTTGATCGATTTGGCCCTTTTGGAAGGCTTGACCAATGATCTCTAGGTATTCTTGCTTAAATTTTGTAATTTGTGTCTCAGGTAGCAGGCGATAACAGTGCTTATCCGCTAGGATTTTGTTGACCATGGTTTCGTAGTGGGTTTTAGTCATTAGGACAATATTCCCTCCTTTGTCCGCAGGTTTTATTTCTAAATCAGGTTGATTTTTTAGGGCCAAAATGGCTTGTCTTTGTGAGTAGGACAAATTTCCTACGGTTATTGGCATAGTCATCTCTTTTATATCTTTGATAGTTGCAGTCAGGAAGGCCCAAATATGTGCGTTTGAAGTTAATTCTGGAAATCGTTGTGATTTGGGTTTGAATTTTTTAGTATTGATTGTATGTACAATGGGTGTATTTATTTCTTGTATGGAATTGGAGGGTTCGTTTTCCTCCAGTAACAATATGAGGTCTCGAAGAGCTCGAAAGTCTTCCATAGAGAAATGTTTAACTTGCTCTGATATCGCCTTGTCTTGTTTAGACTGTATTACATCTTTATCAAAGAGAAATTTGTATGTTAGATTACGTGAAAAAAGATAGACATCTTTTATTGTCTCATATTTGTCAATATTCGTTGAGGGGCAGAAACTTAATCCAAGCTTCAGGACCTCAAGTGTCTCCTTCTCAAACAAGTAAGGAGTTAGGTTGATAATTTCCATGCCTGGAGTCATGTCGGCATTGTCATGTTCATAGGAATTTGAAAATTTGACTGTGTCAATGGGACTTGAATATGTGCATCTAATGTGCTTTGTCTAGTGTTGAGTGTTCGTTGTGCCAGTGGTAAAGGGATACTCGGGGGATTTATGCCCATATCAGTTGGGCCTGAAGTGCTGGATTGTGTCGGATTGGGTGTTTGAGATTGATTATTCAATAACTGTATTGCTTGTAAAGCAGTGGCTCCTAAATATTTAGGTTGTGCTAGTGGTTTTCCATTGGGTTGTGATGTGTGTCCTTTTGTTTGTGAATGTGTCGGGAATCTCATGTCTACTTTCGGGGGGCGTTTAGAAGAAGGTGTATGTGGGTCCCCACCATAGTTTCTTTTCTGTGCCGTAGTGTTGTTACGGGAATAGTGATGGTTATGTCTGGGGGCAGAAGATGTAGATCTGAATGACGAGTCTGATTCAGTATCTTCATCAGTAGTCCCATAATTGTTAGTTTTCGTGGCCCGTTGATGGTTTCTAGAGCCTTTTCGTAGCATGGTATTCTGCCAGTGATATGCAAAGCCTTCAGAGAAGGCTAATCGATCTTTTGATAATTTATTTTGTTTTTTATAAATGATGTCTTTAGTAATCTTGGTTATGTACTCTTTTATTTCTTGGACTCGTTTGGAGAAGAGGGTATGCTCTCTAATGGTTTCGTTAGATGTTTGTAATAGGAGAATCTCCTGATCTAGTGTGTTTAATTCTGTCTGATAATGAAGTATCAGCAATTTCATAAGTTCTATGCTACATTGGGTCAGTATGTTTTCCCATTTAAGTCTAAATTCTGCGGAGGTTACTTGAAAGGAGGGATAGAGTTGAATCCTAAGCCCTAGAGGATTAATGGTTTCCCGTACATATTTCTGGAGAAACTCAATATGCCAGTGCAGATTGGCTTTCTTTTTAAGAACTCGTTTAAGTTTAGCCATATATTGGTTTATACCAATTTCTTGCTCGGTGTCTGTATTACAATTCGTTTGAATCTCTGTCATATAACCCAACCAACCATTCCCAATAAATTCCATATTGTATGCAATACAATTGATATACAATTATTACTAGCCGTAAGGAGAGAAGAGAAAGAGAAACACACAGCAGTGCTGGAAAAGGGGAAAGAAGGAGGGAAAAAAGGGGGGCAGGGGGAAACTACACAGTGATGCCCTTGAGGTAGATAGGCCGTCCAATAATTATTCTAGTGAAAAAAAGACAAAAGGGGTATACTGGCCACTAGAAATTGCCCGGGTGCTTCCACCCATATTAAATTACATAAATAGGGGACGTATCATCGCATAGTGGTCATGCGGATACAGGGTAAGTATGTGTGCCACGTCTAATGTGAATTATTGGAAAGATATAGGAGTGTGGGCAGGCACCAAGACTTTATAGGCACAATAAAGATACTTGTATCATTAAAAATCTGGTTTATTTTATTTCAAAAAATAGTGCATTAAAAGCGGGGAAAGACAAAGACAGAATAAAACCTTATGAAATAAACATCATTTACAGAATATGCACTCCATACAAAATAAATCAAGAGACAACGAAGCTATTGGATCAATAAGGGATAAAAACAACCTATTGATCTATATAGTTACAGTACATATCATTGAATCAGCGCCATGTGGTGATGGTAGCCAAGATTCTGTAAAAGATTATGGGCTCGACATGTTGCGCGCTCTAGCGCTTCTTCAGGAGCAAACACTACGATAGCTGTAATGGATAGTATATTATTAACAGCCTTCCCAAATTATTTATGTATATATATTGTTAATATAAATACTTTCATGCGGGTCAACAGATAATACATAGGGACCGTTAAAGACAGAAACACCAGGAGGACAACAGCACTGTAAGCATATCAAGCCGGAAAAGGGGCAATGTGGGGACAGATGTAACATAATATAGATGTGTAGTGAAAGATGGAAGGGATATAAAAGTAAAAGTAAAAAATAAAAAATGAGGTAAAACGTATATAGGATAGGGGGGGGTGGAAGAGGGGAAAAGGAGGGAGGGAAAGGGGTGGGGGGGGGGAGGGGGAGGGGGGGAAAGGGAGGAGGGAAAAGGGAGGGGGGGGGGGGGGGAAACAGTAAGAAGGGGGGGGGGGAAAGGAGAGGGGGAGGGGAAAGGGGGAGACAAGGAAAAGAGAGGAGGGGAAGGGGGGGAACGGACAGGGGGCAGGGAAGGGAAGGGATCATGAGGGAAAGGAATGAAGGGGGGGGGGGGGGAAGGGGAAGGGAGAGGGTAGGAGAAGGGAGGGAAAGGGAAAAGAGTGTTGATAGTTGGAGATAATAATAACAGATAGGCCATGCGGTATATATATAGTTGTTACTGTATATATGTGTATATGCAACTTTAAGTAAATATAGGTGATTCCCAATAGTGGTGGTATAACTAACAAATCCATAGATAAGTAGCTTGATTGGAATGAAATATAGTACATTGAGACTTACCCTAGTTAAGTGAGGCTATGTTTAAAAGCGGGAGGGGGCAGAAATACCCAACCCTCAGCTGTTTCTCAGTTAGATAGAGGTAGTTCCCAGCAAGTAGGTAGAGCAGGGGGGAAACAGTTTGTTGGTCATAAGCTGACTTAAGGTACATCTACATATAGGGACATAGTAGTTCCCAGCGATTTATATCCCCAGTCTTGCTGAGTCTGTTAGGGTGGGTAAAAACAAATGATAAAATAAAGTAACATCTGAATTAAATGGGAATAAGGGAGAGGGAGAGAGGTAAAGGCATTATACGCTTACCTATTTGTAGAGAATGTAGGTATAATAGTTCGTGGTGGAGCGCTAATGCGCCATCCCGCCACAGATGGTAGTTAGTGCAGATCGTATCGTAGGGGACGCCATTGCGGCGTCTCTTGTACATCCGCCCCACCTGTAGTCACCAATCGGCGTAGCCGACGTGACATCATCCAGGTCGGCCGCTGGCGCGTACTGCGCATGTCCCGAAACCCGGCGCCGTTCCAGTGACGGAAGAGCGCCAGGCCGGGAAAGGGCAGCTGCGTCTAGGTATCCAGGCAACCAGGGGAGGAGGCCAGGCCCGTCGCGTCCATCCATAGTCCTCCGCCTACATATGGGAGGGGAAGAGGAGGGAGATAACGGCGAGCCTAGGTCACCCCGGCAACCACGGAATACCATATGCGCCAACACCTGCAGACAATTGGCATGCAGATGTGGCGCTGGGCGGCCGCACATTGCTCCTGATAGTCCTGCCCGAATATTGCAATACAGGGAGTGCATCCATGGTGTTAAAGGACAGCCCCTATAGTATAAGTGTAAAGGAGATTGTCTATAACTGTAAGCATGTTACTGATAAACAAATATTCTAAAAGGATAAATTGATTTTCAAAGCAGTATGAGCAGTAAGGTCGGCATCCAAGGGTCATGATCACGGTGTAGTAGGGAACAACAAAACAAAGGCAAATTATAACAAGACAAAACAGAACATAAATTCGGCAGAAGGCACATAATATACAGTATATAACAGTGTATGGTATTTTACTAAAGATTCTATTAAGCAGTATTTGATATGTAATATCTTAATATATACCCAAAAATATACAAAAAATTTTTTTAAGAGTAGTAATGCATATCCAGAGGTATATAGGGAGTTCAAAGGTAATAACCAAAGCTGTTGGGCTCCCAACCAGCCTGATTTTAGTTTAGTATGCATGTATATTATATATAGTGTTTGATAGAATTAAGTCAGGAAATAGGATAGATTAAAGGAATGGTTTGTATGATTGGGCCTCGTTTATCCCGGGGGGGACCGTGGCCCCCAAACGTTCAATCCATAGTGTTTCCTGTTGGCATACTTTTTTGTCCCACTCCCCGCCTCTGGGGTCCAGTGGGACAACTGTTAATGCAATAAATGAAACAAGGGAGGTATTAAACTTGTGGTAGAGGTCAAGATGTCTACTGACTGCCGTTATCATTTTTCCTTCCCCAGAATAATAAATATGATCCCTAATTCTGCAGCGTAGATGTCTAATAGTCTTCCCAACATAGAATGCGCCGCATTGGCATGTCATTAAATATACCACACCTTTTGTATCACAATCTGCGTAAAATTTAGGTGTAAATTTTTCTCCATTAGGTAATATAAAAGAATTTCCTTCTTTCACCCAAGGGCAGAAGGAACATTTCCCGCATTGGGACATCCCTGATTTGGAATGTATAGTTTTGGGTGTAACAGAGAAGTGGCTTGAAGTTAATTGATCACCTAAAGATTTAGTACGTTTGAATGTGATCTGTGGGAAGGGGTTGATGTACTTATTTAGAATGGGGTCCTCCTGAAGGATCGGCCAGTGTTTGTTCAATATATCCCTTAGTTTATGATGTTGTTGGGAGAATCTAGTAATGAATCTCACTGGGCTGTTGGTCAGAGCTTTTTTTTGTTTATAGAGTAGAGAGTTCCTTGATTGGCGAATGGCTTTGTTGTATGCACTGCGTAGTAAGGTTTTTTTATAGCCTCTTAATAGCAGTCTCCGACGGAGTGCTAGAGCTTGAACTTTAAATTCCTCTAGGTGTGTACAGTTACGGCGTAATCTAAGATATTGTGCATAGGGAATACTCTTGATAAGTGATCTAGGGTGGGCACTGTCCGCATGTAATACGGTATTTCCTGCCGTTTCTTTTCTGTACAAAGTGGTGGCTAGACAGTTATCCTGATCCTTGAAAATGGTTAGATCTAGAAAGGTAATTTGATTCACATGGGTTGAAGTAGTGAACTTAAGGTTCATTGAATTATGGTTGATTGTCTGGACGAATTGGTCCAGTAGCTTATGAGTACCTGTCCATACTAGAAAAATATCGTCTATATACCTCCGCCATATGAGAATATGGTCGGTGTATATAGACTGGTCCTCCTGTGAGAAGAGGGCACGTTCCCACCCCCCCAGGTACAGGTTGGCGTAGGCTGGCGCGCAACAAGTGCCCATAGCCACGCCCTGCACCTGGAGGAAGTGGGACTCCTTGAAACAAAAATAGTTGCGAGTCAGTACAAAGTGGAGTAGTTCGAGTATGAATTCACAGAATTCCCAACTGTAGTGATCTTGTTCCCTTAAAAAGGTGCGTATCATCCCGATGCCCTGCTCGTGAGGGATGCTAGAGTACAAAGACTCAACATCCAAGGTCACGAGGAGGGCATCGGGAGGGACCGGCAAACCCTCGATTTGTTTCAGTAGATCCAGTGTGTCACGTGTGTAAGACGGAAGACTCAATACATGTAGCATTAATACAGAGTCTACAAAACGGCTAGCATGTTCAGATAAAGAACCAATACCTGAGACAATTGGTCGGCCCGGGGGCAGTGTAGGATGCTTATGTATTTTTGGTAGGGCGTAAAAGGTAGCCTCTTTAGGATTTCTAACATTCAGATAATTGTACATATCTTATGTCACAGTAATCTAAGGTAAAGGTGGTCACATGTGTACCTGAAGAGTTACACCAAAACGTAATTATGTTATCATTTTTGTGATGGCCACCTCCTGGGCCCCTTCCCCCTAGATCAAACAGAAAAAGGTTATGCAGCACCCGAAAACACGCTCTCCTGCAGTGATAAGCATGCATTCAGGTGTTCTTCCTGGCCAACTTGACTGAGGTGGCTGTGGTCAGCAAAACTTGGAATGGACCATCATAACTTGGCTCAAGGATCTCCAGACAGTAGTTGGTGTGTTCCTGTATCTAATTCAGGATCTGGAATGGAAGAAAACACCTGGACATGCATTCAGGTTAATTCTCGTGATAATGTGGTTACATAATTAGTCAACACATCAGACTGCAACTGTAACTGTTGTGGAAAGTAACAACCAAGTCTGGGAGCTGAACCAAACAAAATTTCATTAGGGGATAGGGCATGTTTCCCCCGGGGGTGTGTCTGACACTGAACAGGGCAATGGGCCAACTCATGTTAGTCTCTTGGGCCATCTTTAACATCCTGTTTTTAGTGTCCCATTCATCCTTTCTACCTTCCCGCTACTTTGAGGGTGGTATGGGATGTGTAGTGCCAACTGAACCCCCAGTGCTGCCCAAATCTCTTTTGTAAGGGTTGCTGTTAAGGCTGGTCCCTGATCTCTCAATATCACCTCTGGGACCCCAAATCTACATACTATCTCACTCAGTAGTTTCTTAGC
Organism: Lithobates septentrionalis; assembly: GCA_037952835.1. Taxonomy (NCBI): domain Eukaryota; kingdom Metazoa; phylum Chordata; class Amphibia; order Anura; family Ranidae; genus Lithobates; species Lithobates septentrionalis. The sequence continues at coordinate 2,587,641 of JBBDGP010000358.1, forward strand.
TGTGGTCCTGGCAGTCATGACCACTTCCACTAGGGCGTTTTCGAATCTGACACTTCTTAGCACTTGAGAATGATCAATTTGCATCCTCTGGAATGGGGTATAGGGCTTTTGCCAGGTGCTTCTTCTGTGCTTCTTCTGTGCATCCTGGGTTACATTTGCTGCAGATAATGCATTATCTGCAGAAGTTGTCAGTCAGTGGAGTAACTCTTGGTGCAACACTTGTTGATAAGAGAGTTCATAAAAGTCTTTGTCAAGTGGGCAGCTCCATGTGCCCATTGCACCACGGCTGGGTACATACTCCTGGGTAGACAAGGCTTCTTGTTGCACTCGAATAGTCCATTACTGAGAGTTGCTCCTCTCCGTTTCCAGCTTTCCTTCTTTTTTTTTGTTTCAATATTTTTATTGAAGAAATAGCAGGTTACAAATAACTCGACATTGAATTACACTGCATATACACTTGTGATATATCGTTACAAACAAAAGCAGGAGCATGAACCATAATGTTATATTTATAACACTCTAGGACACGTATATACGTGGCACAAAGTTTCGGATTGAAACTAAGGCATAAGGCCCGGGAGTATTCTTAGGGACCGGGTGTTAAACCTGTGCCACACGCACCCCCGGCGGGAACTAACTGTGCGTGGGCAAGGTTGGAAATGCATTAGGATCATGCCTTAAACTAGCCGGTCTCTCCGGTATAGTCCTCACAGGTATAGGTCCTGTTGTTGCTGTGGATAGTCGATGTGCATCCTGTTTACTAAGGTCTGTCTATGTGGATAGTGAATGCATGTGGAGATGGAACGATTAAAAAATAAAAATAGAAATAAAAAGGGGGCGTTAGGGAAGGAAGGAGGGGGTGGGAAGTTCGAGATCGAGTGTGGTGCTGGTACGGGAGGCATTATGTACCATCTCGTCCCCCAGGTCAAGCTATGCAGGTTTCGACATGATGTTGTTGTAGTCTGTCGTTTCTTTGAAATGTAACCAGCAAGCCCATGTTGTATAAAATTTAGTCGGTGTATCCCTAGCTTGGTGTATTATATCTTCCATCTCAGCTATTTTCCCTATTCTACGGAGCCATTCAGCAATGGTGGGAGGAGAAGTAGTCCGCCAACGCGTGGGAATGCAGAGTTTCGCCGCATTTATGAGATGTATAGTAAGAGTTTTTTTATAGGTCGATGGTGGTATAGATGTATGGTGTAAGAGATATTGGGCCGGCGTGAAGTCGGGGGTATAGGTTGTGATCTGCGAGATAAGTCGGTGAACTTCTGTCCAGTATGGCGTGAGTAGTGGACATTCCCACCAAATGTGCAGTAGAGAGCCGTGAGCGGTGTTGCATCTCCAACAAAGCGGAGAAACCTGGGGGAGGAATTTGTGGATTCTGTCTGGTGTTCTATACCATCTAGAGTATAGTTTGTATCCATTCTCTTGTGCGGATACGTTTATAGATCCTTTATGAATGTGAGTATATATGTTATGCCAGTCTTCTTGTGTAAGGTTTATGGATAATTCTCTCTCCCATTTTTGGCGTGTCGTTGCTTCCATGGACGGTGTGTCGGGGAACAGCAGAGAGTACATGACTGAGATGATGTGTCTCAGGGGGCTGTGATTCGTGCATAGGGCTTCGAACGGGGTATGGTCTCTGTACCATTGGGATTGTGGATTAGAGCTTTGTAAGAAATGACGAATTTGGAGATATTTAAAGAAGGGTATGTCCGTGTCAGGAAGTCGAGTTTGGATGTGTTGAAAGGATAACAATTTTCCTTTGTCAAAGAAGGATTCAGCTCTGATGGACCTCGGTGTGGGTTCATTATCGGTGTCAAGATGTGTGATGCCTGGGGGAAAATCCGGGTTCCAGTTAAGTGGGGTCAGTGGACCGGGTGAGGAGGCAATGTTCATTTTTTTACAGACTGTGCGAAATATTTGTAACGTGGGGCCTGTTAGGGGATGTGATTTGTGTTCGTGCGGTGTTTTGGGTGCGCTTATCCATGGTAAGTGGTGAATAGGCAGAGAGGAAAAGTTTCCCTCTATATCAATCCACGCTTTAGTCCCTGAATGTAAGTGCCAGTCTATGATTCTAGCTAAGTGGCAAGACCAATAATATTTTTGTATGTCAGGGAGGCCGATTCCTCCTTTCAACTTAGGGATTACCAATTTTTCCCAGTGTATACGTGAATGTTTGTCAGCCCATAGAAATTGTAGGCAAAGCCTTTTATATGTATCAAAGAATGTCTGTGGTAATTTAATCGGGATTGTTTGGAGTAGATAAAGGAGTCTGGGGAGGATGTTCATTTTTATAATTGCTGCTCTTCCAAACCATGAGAAGGTGCCTCTATTCCAGTTTTGGACGTCCTTCCTTATTGTTTGCAAAATGGGAGCATAATTTTTAAGATAGAAGTCATTTAGGTTGCTGGGAAGCTGGATCCCTAAGTATGTAATGGCTTGTGCATCCCATCCAAACGGAAAGTTGGCTTTACAGAGGGTCACTGTGGAATCTGGTAGGGAAATGTTAAGGGCTTTAGATTTGGAGAAATTTATTTGGAGATTGGACAGTTCCTTGAAAAGGGAAAAGTCTTTTAATAGATTAGGAAGTGTGGTGATGGGGTCTGTTAGGAATAGGAGAATGTCATCAGCGTACGCTGCAATTTTGTATTGTTTGTTGGCTATTTCGACTCCTTTGATGGTTTGATTCGCCTTAATCCTGCGGAGTATTGGTTCCATTGTGAGTATAAATATGAGGGGGGATAAGGGACACCCCTGTCTGGTTCCGTTCGACACGGAGAAGGCATCCGACAGAACACCGTTAACCCTGATTTTTGCAGTTGGGGACGAGTAGAGGGTTAAAATGTATTGAAGCATGCGTTCTTTAAACCCCAATTTGCGTAAGACTTCTGTCATGTAGTCCCAGGCCACCCTGTCGAATGCCTTCTCCGCGTCGAGGGAAAGGAAGAAACCCGGGGTGTTGGAGGACGATAATCAGTGGTGAATATTAATAGCTTTCAGGGTATTATCCCTGGCCTCTCGCCCGGGGATGAATCCTACTTGTTCTAGGGAAATCAGCGAGGGGAGTAGGGGGAGTATACGGTTTGCCAAAATTTTTGCGTAGAGTTTCATATCTACATTGATAAGCGAAATAGGTCTGTAATTGGAAACTATGGTAGTGTCTTTACCCGGTTTTGGGATCATCACAATGTGAGCTTCGAGCAGGTCCTTACATTTGTCAGGTTGGGTATATAGTGAGTTGAAGGTGTTTAGTAACTGTGGTATGAGTGTATCAGTGAAGGTCTTATAGTAGCTGACAGGTAGACCATCAGGGCCAGGGCTTTTGCCTGGTTTTAGTTGTTTAAGGGCAGCTATGAGTTCCTCCTATGTGAAAGGTTTATCTAACTCATCGGCTTCCGCGGTAGTGATGGGGTGTGGGCCAAATTGCGATAGGAAGTCCTCTATCAGTTTGTTCCTGTCATCAGTCAGGTCAGTCGTTGGGTGAGTCTTCAAATTATATAATTTGGAATAAAATTGTTGAAACTGGTTTGCTATATCGATTGAAGATTCTATTTTGTTCCCTTGTGGGTCTAGGAGATTGTGGATAGTTGAGTTTGCTCTTTTGGATTGGAGGGCTCTGGCGAGCATTTTACCAGATTTGTTCCCAAATTCGTAAAAAAATTTTTGCGATAAGGCGAATTTACGTCTGGTCGATTTCCCTATTTCCTCTAGGAGATCCTCTCTGGCTTTCAATAGCTCTTGGAAATTTTGATCCGTTAACGATTGCTTGTGTTTTCCTTCTAGAGATCGAACTCTGTCAGATAGTTTGTTTAATAGTGCTTGCCTAGCTTTGCGTTGTTGCGACGTTATTGAAATTAATTCTCCCCTAATGACGCATTTATGAGCCGCCCATAGGGTCACCAAGTTGGTGTCGGGGGAAGCGTTTTCTCGAAAGTAATGGGACAAGCAATCGTTAAGTCTCTTCTGATGCGCAAGATCCGTGAGGATAGAGTTATCTAGTCGCCAGTTCGGATGTCTCGGGTAGGAGGCTGGGAATGTAATTGTGATGGAAATAGGATGATGGTCTGATATTACCATTGGGTCGATTGTAGCGGTCAGAAGTGAATCTAGGTCGTATTGTGACAGGAAAAGGTAGTCTATCCTTGTATACCTATTGTGAGGCGATGAGTAGAATGTATAGTCTTTAGTATTTGGGTGCAGTGTGCGCCATGCGTCGTGTAGAGTTAGGTTGGCCAGTTGCGTTTTTATTGCGCGGAGTGCACGATAGGTGATAGAGGATGCACCTGAAGATGCGTCCATGGAGGGGTTAAGGGTTAAGTTGAAGTCACCCCCAAAAACCAACAGACCCTTTGAAAACGTGGAGAGGTGTTGTAGGGTGTCGCGAAAAAAGGGAACCTGTTGCCTATTGGGGGCGTATAAGTTAGCCAGTGTAACAGGCTTGTTGTGCAATTTGCCTTTCAGAAAGATGTATCGTGCGTTGCTATCAATCATTGTGTCGTATATCTGAATGGGACAATTTTTGGAAATTAGGATGGAAACTCCCTTAGATTTGGCATCTTTATTTGTGGCGTGGTATACTGTTGGGTAAGATGAATTAAAAAGTTTGGGAATGGCGTCCGATCTGAAGTGTGTTTCTTGGAGAAACACTATATCTGCTTTGGCTTTCCGTAGTAGTAGAAGTAATTGCGATCTTTTTTCGGGGGTATTGAGTCCCCGTATGTTTAAGGAGTATAGCTTGACCTGGGGGGTGTCACCTCTTCTAGGAGGTGGCATTTCGCTATCAAGTGCTTGCACTGTGTGTATGTGTAAGTGGTGTAAGTGTTGTGTAAGGGGGCGAGGGGGCTGGGGTGGGCGAGGAGAGAATAAGGGAAAGGGGGTATATTAGGAGGTTGATACTCCTAAACCGTAAACCGAACAGGCCTGGAATCAAATCCAATACCTGTGTTAATATGTTCGGTAAGGTACAGAGTGGGGGAAACGAGAACCTATCTAAGAGAGGTCCTCACCTGTCCAAACTACTGTGTGGGGGTTGAGAAAGTCTACACGGGAAAGATGAGAAGTGAAGTAGGATTATGGTATGCCGCTACCGTCTAAGCCAGAGACGGGATGAGTATATGTTTTTGGGAAGCGTTGTGTGTGTTTGCGCCATATCTGTTTTGGTTTCCTTATGTTCCTGTCTTTGGTGTTGGATATGTGAGTGGAATAAATGGGAATATTTATATATTGGTAAGTCGGGCGGACCGTTAGGTCAGGGAGGAAATCGCAGTCCAACATATGTGCCCAGTTTTGTTAACCGCTGTATGTGTATTTAAGTATGGCCGGACCAGTCATGGAGATCAGGTGCAATGGAGTTCAGACATTAAGGCCTTGTAGAAAGAAATTCAACAATTGGTAAAACCCAACAGCAAACAGAACTTGGTATGTATATTAAGAACTTAATCTGAACATGAGAATGTCCTGAGGTTTCCGACTCCTGTCCCAAGTGAGACCAAGAGTAGGAACTTCGAGATCTGAGGTTTCTGCATTGTATGGATGGGACGAAGGGGTGTTGTCTATAGAATAGGGTATAAGGTTTTACCTTATTGTTTGTGGAGAATGGGGTCACAGTTGGTCAAGGGGGAGTCATGTTATGGTATGAGTCCCTATAGCTCGTGTGACCTATCTTCATCTGCTGGGTAAGTTATGAGTTACTCCCTGTTAGTTAGTATTACGCATGTGAAACAGGGTCAGATAGAAGATAGAAATGAAATGAGCTAGCCTTGGTCTCCACCACTGCCAATAGCATCCCCTGGTAGGTGAATCATAAGTAGAATGGGAGGGGCAGTAGGTATGCGAAGTGCCAGCTGAGGCGCATTAGTCAGAAATAAGCAGGCTTATGTCCGGGGGGTTCGTAAATAATTAGAGACATTGGGGGCAAGTTTAAAGGGTGATTGGCAGTAGGGAAAACCCCGGCCAGCCCATATCAACACACCCTGCATACATATACCATTTTTGTTACGTATGGCAGTGAGTTAGTTACGTTAAAACATTTAAATGTGATGCATGTGGATAACCTGAGTAACATACCACATGTATTATCTATAGGCAGATTAAATAGTTGAGCAGAGCAAAAAAACAGTTCCAATGTACAACCCATTAAATCGATCGATATGAGAGTGATGGGGCAAATAATACAATCCCTTTCAGGGAAAAATAGTCCCGTATTTGGAGACTCATTGTCTCAGATCACATGAGTAAAATGAGCAGAGACTTTTGAGTGGTAAAAAAAAATAAAAAAAAAATAAAATAAAAATTGAGTCCTCAAAATCGATCGAGTGTTGCTTACCTCAGATCTCGAGGTCGCAAAAGTGAACGTCAGGAACTGTCCAACTGTGGAATGCGTGAGTTTAAACGATCCTAAAAGAAAAAGGAGAAAAAACAAAAAGGAAAACAGAAACAGCTGGTAACTTTTCTGTGCATGCGATGAGCCTCTGATCAGATAGGTGGAGAGTGATCGTGAGTCGGGCCAAAATCTCTTCTGGCTCGTCTTGATCGCGGAGAGTCGGTTGGACTGATGTCAGTGCGGTTCCCTCTGGAGGATGTGTGCGATCTGTTGCCCGACGGTGATCTGCGTCTGCGATATCTGGCTTCCTGCGTTTCCATAGATTCTTCGTGCCGTTGATCTCTCTTAGGTGGGGGGAGGCGGAATTCGGCATACCAGTTAGGGACTTCCATCATAGGGATGCCCATGGCGTCGCAGAAAGGCGGTAGGTCTTCGGGTACTCTGAGTAGTGCTGTGCGGCCGTGGTAGGTAGCGGAGAGACCAAACGGGAACTTCCATCTGTATGGTATGGCTTTGGCGCGAAGTGCGTCTAGGAGTGGTTTCAGGTCCCTCCTGTGTTGCAAGGTAATGCCAGAGAGATCTTGGTATATATGTATCTCTGAGCCACCATGGGTGGATTGGATCCTATTTCTCGCTTTGCGGAGTATGTCTTCTTTCAACCTGTAGTCCACCAGGCAGCACACCACATCTCTGGGGGGGTCAGATTCTTTGCCTTTGGGTCTGAGTGCGCGGTGGAGTCTCTCCATATCTATATTGGTCTGTGCCGGCCGGTCTAATATGTTGTTGAATAGGGATGTAATGGCGGCAGGAAGCTGGTCATTTTCAACAGATTCGGGCATTCCTCTGACACGGAGGTTGTGTCTTCTGCCCCTATTGTCCAAATCTTCCACATGTCTCTGTAGGTCTCTCAATTGGATGGTGTGTGCATCAATCTTGTGGGTTACTTTGCGGAGGACAGTGTGGTGCTTGGCTGTAGTTTTTTCCACATCTTGCACTCTGTCAGCTATGGCACGAAAATCAATGCGCAGGTCGGCTATGGCAGCTGCCAGTGTATCTTTAATATCAGCCGCTACTGTTCTGAGGTCTAGGAGGCTTGGGTGTTGCTGTGCGAGTGCGCTGTGGGCTCCGGAATCTGAGGCGATGAGGCTGGGAGTCGCTCCAGGCATTCCAGGCAGTGGCGGTGTTGAGAGCTGTGAGGGAGTGTGGCGGGATGCCACCATATTGGATCTCTGGGAGCGGAACAGTTCGGGGATGCTCTGGCCGTTCTGCTGTTGTCCTCTTGGTGAACGGGAGAGGGAGGCGGAGGATGTCCGCGAAGCTGTCCCCATCTTTCAGTGTCTGGCAGTGTGTTCAGGCGCTTGACTGGAGCGGAGAGGCTATGAGGTAGCGGGAGCTAGTCTCTCAAGCGTCTCTCAAGCGTCCATCTTCCTGAGCAGCCAGGCCACGCCCTCCAGCTTTCCTTCTTATCTGGACTTGTTGTTTCCTGTAGTTCTTTTAGATAAACTCTGTCCACTGGGAAAGTCTGTAAGGTAAGCACGGGGTGGTCTTCTTCTACCACCCTGCTGTCCACTTCCCGTGGACCACCAGCTGTCTGTTTGGCAGCTGAATTGGCTAGATGATTGCCTCAAGCTTCCTTTGAGTTAATTTTGTCGTGTGCTTTACTCAGAATAGTCACTTGGGTTGGGAGAAGCAAGGCATACATTTTTCACAGGTGTTCCTGCAGCCGTCAGGAATCCTCTGTCCTAGATAACACCATAATCATGGACAATGCTGAAAGCATATCTTGAGTCCATATGAATGTTGGCTCTTTTTCCCTCTGCCCATTTCCATGCTGTAGTAAGTGCTTACAGCTCTGCCTCCTGTGCAGACATCACCGGTGGTAAGGCTTCAGCTTGTAGAACAGTGTTTTCAGTGGTGACCGCGTGTCCTGTGTGGTCATGGGGTGACAAGTCAAGAATCTACTCCTCCTCCTCCTTTCCCCCCTCGAGAAGTGGAAGAAGGGTGGTAGGGTTCAGTGTTTGACAACTTAATAGAGTAATGCTGTCCAGTAGGAGGGAACACAGGAGTCTCAAGTGTCTGGTAGTGGACAGGTGTTTCGTCTGGATCTTGGTTGAATATGGCAACAACGTCATCATGAGCAAGCAGAACGAGGCAGTGTCTGAGGACCAAGTTCAAAGTTTTGTCAAGCAAGGCTTGTGTAGCAAAGCCAGCTCGCAGACACAATAGGCCTCCTCTTGCTACCGCATCCAGCCGACAGGAATAATATTCTATGGGGCGTAGGCTGATGCCGTGTGATTGGGTGAGTACACCCGCAGCATGTCCCAGACGTTTGGATACAAAGAGCTTGAGCGTTTTGTCGTAGGCTGGGAGCCCTAGCGCCGGGGGTGGCGCACTTAAGGGCTTCAAACTTTAGATATTTCTTCAGGAGACATCTGGAAGGGTCTGATTGCAGAGCATCAGTAGGAAGGCTTCTGGAATCCATGCTCTGCACTAGGAAATTAGTCCAAGGAAAATGACAGGTGTTGAGCACCACTGCAATTTGGGCTTTGAGGCTCTGCAGCCCTGGTTGGAAAGATAGCACAACAGGCTTTCTGAGCTGACTTCAACAGGGGGTACGTCAGCTGCACAAAGGAGAAGGTCATCAACATGTTGGAAGAGAATCACTTCCGGGTGTTCCTCTTGTCATGTGTCAAGGATGATAGCCATAGCTTTTGCAAACTATCTTGGAAAGTTCTGTGCCCCTTGCGGCACAACTGTTTAGGTATGTTGCCGTTTCTTTCTGTGGATGAATGCAAAAAGGTACCAGCAGGAGGGGTGAGGGTGGACACTGAAGAAAGCGTTTGTAAGGTCCACCTCTGTGAGGTACTTTGCAGTCAAAGGCATCCACCGCAGGTACCTGGTTCTCCTTTAGGGGTTCTCTTCTTGGGGTTATTGTGGTTTCCGGGGCAATGATGCGCCCTCTTTTAGCGCCCTCTTTTAGCTTGACAGAAACTGGTGGCACCTTTAAGTGACCGTTGTCTTCCGGTCCTGTGGACCTTAAGCACGCAGGGATTCTGTCAAGTACTTCCTGCAGTATTGAGCTTGAAGTTATTGCTTCATGAAGTGTCGTCAGGAGAGGCAAAAAAACACAAAGCAGATGAGTCTTCTAAACATAGGGGAGTATGTAACTACATCCCCCCTTCAGGCGTGTCCTGATTGTGGCCTGTAGTCTGGACAACACATCAGCTCCTAGTAGATTAAAGGGACATGTAGAGGACACCACAAATCTGGCAAGCAAATCAGGAAATGTCCCCACTTGGAGTGGCTCAGTAAGTGGACTAGAGCGGGGCACCCTATCCATTCCCACGCAGGAAACGTGTATGTCTCTTTTCATAGTGGGAGAAACTCAGATCATCAAAGGCCTGTACGAGTCTAGCATGATACTTCTTCACAGACTCCCCTTTATCTTGGGTAATATCTTGGATTGTGGTGGTCTGACCCGTCAACTTCTCCTTTGCCCAGTCGTGGAGTTGTGCACAGAACTCCACGACTGAGGTGTAGGAAGTGGCACTTGTCAGGCAGGCATCATTGAAGGCCGTCTGCATGACCAGCCAAAAGACATGTCCTGCTTTGATTTGGCATAGGCTGATCAAGTCTCTCCAGGCAGCTGAGTAAGTTTCTTGTATCTGCACTATCCTGTGGTAGAAGGGAATTGGCTGCTTCTCTGGGTCAGGCAGACTTGTCACTAAGGCCGCTGCTTGTGATGGAGTAAAAGCGACATACATCACTGGTGCCCCTTCTGGTAACCGAGACTGTTCTTGGGGCGGGGGCTGGCAAGGGGCACTGTTCTTTACGGTTGCCAGCATGTGTTTGAGATCCTCTCGGAACTGTGAGTCCGGAGCCGGATTGGGGGTTAAATCAGTGGGTGGCCTTGCTGCCTGCTGTTGGGCTTCCCACTCAGATGCTTCTTCATCCTTAACATATCCGGCCTGGGAATGTGATGCTTCCGTATTGGGGAAGACAGATGTGTGGTACGAACCATCCTGGTTAAAACAGGGAGGGCTGGGTACAGGCTGTTTAAGCTTACTGGGTGTACCAAGATGGCCGCCGGCAGGAAATGCACTGGGCTGGGTAGAAAGTGAAGGCATGGGTGCACTAAGATGGCCGCCGGGCTGAGTTGTCACAGTGGGTTGTGCTTGGGTGGTGAGAAAGGAGTGGTTGTTAGACGGAGGGGAGTGCTGTCCCTCCCCTCCTTTTGTTTCAAATTCCAACATAGCGTGGTAATTTCACATACTGTATCATCAACTCTGTGATACACATACATAATACAATCGCCATCTTTCTTAACTTCCTTTATCCAATTTTCTTTATCACACAGGATTTTTCTCCCTGTTTCTTTAGCAACATAACTTTCGCCACTTCGTTCAACTTTGTTAACTATTTCAACATCTTCTTCTCTCCTTCTTTTACAATATCACTTTCTTTTCTCTCTCTGTTTCTCGGCTAACGGTTTGAGAGGAGAATACGTACAACGAATGGGTTAATATTCTTTCTCACTGCTCCTTATCAACAAATTCCTTGGGTGGGGGCACATAAGACTGCGCTCCTAGCTGCTACTGTCTGCTATAACCCTGTAATGTATGGTTAATCTCAGAACAAGAACAAACACATCAGGGGTAGTGAGGAGCAACGGCCCGCGACCCAACAGATCCCCCGGGCAGCCCCCCCTCCGACCTTAACCAGTCCCCAACCCCTCTCGTGTATAGCAAACAGTAAACCACAAATACACTCACGACAGGACATTACACCTGCCACTCTTCGAACTGCAAAATTTCAGCAGGCTAAGGTAACCTCAGGGGCAGACAACTCCCCTTAAACCCAGTTAAAGTTCGTCATTACAGTTACTCCCAGAGGCCGACAGCTCATCCGGGGGTGAGACATCTGTAACGCTTTCAGACTGCGGGGGGCTCCAGCAGCTGAGATTTCCCTCAAAGGTCCGTCAAACCCTTGAGTAACCCGTCCTTTAACCGTCTACTACAATAACCCATCTCACTCCAGAGGCCGACAGCTCGTCTGGAGATGAGAACACACATGTAGCACTTTTAGACTGCCGAGTTTCGTAGCCCAAAGAATGGCAGACAGTGAACAAATACAGACAGCAGAAACCCATCGGCAGGTTCGTTAAAACAACCTCAGGTGAGGAAATACCTGCCTCTAAGACAGTCCCAGCATACCGACAGAATCCAGCGGTCAACCAAAAGATAAGAAAGTCGTACAGTGGTAAGAATATAAAGAAGACTTACCGGTACTGTTAGGGCTGCGCAAACCCCCGTCTCATCTTTCAATTTACGCTCGAATCCTTATCGTGGTATGCTTCGACTGTAGCCTGAGGTCCCAGGTTTCGGCACCATCTGTTATGGAAATGATTAAGAGCTCCAATCGAGCCCAAGGTTATCTGCTGCTGTCTCTAATTGGAAAGTGTGGATATGCATGCATATAAAAGTAAACACTCTGAGACACGCTCAGCACCGTTACTTTTTACACTTCTGATTTATTCAAGGCGGTGCTAATGTTTTATACACAAAAATACGTCATTGCTATGTTAGTCTAATAGGTACATCTCATTGGTTAAGATAGAAAAGAAGATGGAGAATCTTCATAATGAGGTTTGGCTGTCCTTGGTTTTATCTTCAGTTCCGCGTTCTTCTGATGTGTGGGATGTAGGGGGTACCCGCCATTTTGAGAAAAATATAGGAACAGAGCTAATCTGTATACTTATATAATGAGTAAGGAGAAAAATATGTATGCACATAAGAAAATAGACATTTTCAGATTATTATTATTTACATCACATTCCTTCACACCACCAACGGACAATGAGTCCGTGGGATCCGCCGGCGATGTGCGCGCACCCGCTAGCCTGCGATGACGGAGGGATGTACGGGTATGTCCATTTGCGCAGCCGTGCCACACTGCCAATGTACATTGTCATGCAGTGGTCAGCAAGTGGTTAAACTACATGACAGCTAGGAACAATCACAAACCTCTATAATTACAGCACAGGACATGTCACTATGAGGTAGGCCTTGATAGTCTGAAACACGTTAGTGTTGGCTCTGTTTGGAATATGTGTACTCCTTGGACAAAATAAAGAGACATTTTATTCATCCTCACTACGGATGAGCCGAACATCCCGCCGGTTCGGTTCACAGCAGAACACGCGAGCAGGCAACAATTTTGTTTGAACACGCGAACACCGGTAAAGTCTATGGGACACAAACATGAAAAATCAAAAGTGCTAGTTTTAAAGGCTTATATGCAAGTTATTGCCATAAAAAGTATTTGGGGACCCAGGTCCTGCCCCAGGGGACATGTATCAATGCAAAAAAAAGTTATGTTGTTTTTTTCAGGAGCAGTGATTTTATTATTGCTTAAAGTGAAACAATAAACATGAAATATTCCTTTAAATATCATGCCTGGGGTGTGTCCTTAGTATGCCTGTACAATAGCGCATGTTCCCATGTTTATAAATGTAATTGTTTCTGTTATAAAGGAAAAAATGTCATTCAAAACTGCTCGCAGCTGTAATGTATTGTCGGATCCTGGTATACCAAAGATACCAAAATAAAACGGCGTGGATGTCACCCCCAAAATCTATACCAGGCCCTTCAGGTCTGGCATGGATGTTAAGGGGAAACACAAATTGTTTTAAAAATGGAGTGGGTGTCCCCTAGGCCCCCAGGCACTATATGAACAGGAGTATATATACTATACGGCCTGCCCTATATACTATGCAGAAAATTGGGCCTTTGGTGTTGGTGGTACCAGAACACTGTAAGGCCTCACAGTTACTCTTGTTGGTAGCAGGAATGGGCCCTGCTGTGAAATATTATATCAAGAATTGTTATTACATGCCCCCCGTTAAACAGGGGCAGAAAATTTGGGCTTTGGGCGGTGGTGGTGGATAGGGATGAGCCGAAACACCCCCCTGTTCGGTTCGCACCAGAACATGCGAACAGAAAAAAAGTTTGTTCGAACACGCGAACACGGTTAAAGTCTATGGGACACGAACATAACTAATCAAAAGTGCTAATTTTAAAGGCTTATATGCAATGTCATAAAAAAGTGTTTGGGGACCTGGGTCCTGCCCCAGGGGACATGGATCAATGCAAAAAAAAGTTTTCAGGAGCTGTGATTTTAATAATGCTTAAAGTCAAACAATAAAAGTGTAATATCGCTTTAAATTTCATAGCTGGGGGGTGTCTATAGTATGCCTGTAAAGGGGCGCATGTTTCCCGTGTTTAGAACAGTCTGACAGCAAAATGACATTTCAAAGTTAAAAAGCCATTTAAAACAACTCGCGGCTATTGCATTACCGGTCCGACAATACACATAGAAGTTCATTGATAAAAACGGCATGGGAATTCCCCACAGGGGAACCCCGAACAAAAATTAAAAAAAAAATGATGTGGGGGTCCACCTAAATTCCATAACAGGCCCTTCAGGTCTGGTATGGATATTAAGGGGAACCCCGGCTAAAATTTAAAAAAAAATGACGTGGGGGTCCCCCCAAAAATCCATACCAGACCCTTATCCGAGCACGCAACCTGACAGGCTGCAGGAAAAGAGGGGGGGTGAGAGAGCGCCCCCCCTCCTGAACCGTACCAGGCCACATGCCCTCAACATTGGGAGGGTGCTTTGGGGTAGCCCCCAAAAACACCTTGTCCCCATGTTGATGAGGACAAGGGCCTCATCCCCACAACCCTGGCCAGTGGTTGTGGGGGTCTGCGGGCGGGGGGCTTATTGGAATCTGGAAGCCCCCTTTGACAAGTGGCCCTGCAGATCCCGGCCCCCCCTGTGTGAAATGATCTTTTAACAATAAAGAAAATACAGGAAGAGAGTACACTAATGAGACCTGGAGGGGAGTCTCTCTGATGCACACACAGAGGGCTGTCTGTTAGAAAGAGCCCCTAGACATAATACAGGATACGGTCAAAGACTGCAGACATAATACAGGAGATGGTCAGAGACTGCAGACATAATACAGGAGAAGGTCAGAGACTGTAGACATGATACAAGAGACGGTCAGAGACTGTAGACAAGATACAAGAGATGGTCAGAGACTGCAATCGTAGTACAGGAGATGGTCAGAGACTGCAGACATGATACAAGAGAAGGTCAGAGACTGTAGACATGATACAAGAGATGGTTAGAGACTGCAATCATAGTACAGGACATGGTCAGAGACTGCAGACATGATACAAGAGATGGTCAGAGACTGTAGACGTGATACAAGAGACTGTCAGAGACTCTAGACAAGGTACAAGAGACGGTCAGAGACTGCAATCATGGTACAGGAGATGGTCAGAGACTGCAGACATTACACAAGAGAAGGGCAGAGACTGTAGACATGATACAAGAGACGGTCAGAGATTGCAATCATAGTACAGGAGATGGTCAGAGACTGCAGACAAAATACAGGAGATGGTCAGAGACTGCAGACATGATACAAGAGATGGTCAGAGACTGCAGACATGATACAAGAGATGGTCATAGACTGCAGACATAGTACAGAAGATAGTGTGAGAGACTGCAGACATGATACAAGAGATGGTTAGAGACTGCAGACATGGTACAGAAGATGGTCAGACTGCAGACATGGTACAGGAGATGGTCAGAGACTGCAGACAAAATACAGGAGATGGTCAGAGACTGCAGACATGATACAAGAGATGGTCAGAGACTGCAGACATGATACAAGAGATGGTCAGAGACTGCAGACATAGTACAGAAGATAGTGTGAGAGACTGCAGACATGATACAAGAGATGGTTAGAGACTGCAGACATGGTACAGAAGATGGTCAGACTGCAGACATGGTACAGGGGATGGTCATAGACTGCAGACATAATACAGGAGATGGTCAGAGACTGCAGACATAATACAGGAGAAGGTCAGAGACTGTAGACATGATACAAGAGACGGTCAGAGACTGTAGACAAGATACAAGAGATGGTCAGAGACTGCAATCGTAGTACAGGAGATGGTCAGAGACTGCAGACATGATACAAGAGAAGGTCAGAGACTGTAGACATGATACAAGAGATGGTTAGAGACTGCAATCATAGTACAGGACATGGTCAGAGACTGCAGACATGATACAAGAGATGGTCAGAGACTGTAGACGTGATACAAGAGACTGTCAGAGACTCTAGACAAGGTACAAGAGACGGTCAGAGACTGCAATCATGGTACAGGAGATGGTCAGAGACTGCAGACATTACATAAGAGAAGGGCAGAGACTGTAGACATGATACAAGAGACGGTCAGAGATTGCAATCATAGTACAGGAGATGGTCAGAGACTGCAGACAAAATACAGGAGATGGTCAGAGACTGCAGACATGATACAAGAGATGGTCAGAGACTGCAGACATGATACAAGAGATGGTCATAGACTGCAGACATAGTACAGAAGATAGTGTGAGAGACTGCAGACATGATACAAGAGATGGTTAGAGACTGCAGACATGGTACAGAAGATGGTCAGACTGCAGACATGGTACAGGAGATGGTCAGAGACTGCAGACAAAATACAGGAGATGGTCAGAGACTGCAGACATGATACAAGAGATGGTCAGAGACTGCAGACATGATACAAGAGATGGTCAGAGACTGCAGACATAGTACAGAAGATAGTGTGAGAGACTGCAGACATGATACAAGAGATGGTTAGAGACTGCAGACATGGTACAGAAGATGGTCAGACTGCAGACATGGTACAGGGGATGGTCATAGACTGCAGACATAATACAGGGGATGGTCAGAGACTGCAGACATGATAGAATGGACGGTCAGAGACTGTAGACATGATACAAGAGACGGTCAGAGACTGCAGGCCTGATACAAGAGATGGTTAGAGACTGCAGACATGATACAAGAGATGGTCAGAGACTGCAGACATTATACAAGAGATGGTCAGAGACTGTAGACATTATACAAGAGATGGTAAGAGACTGCAGATATAATACAGAAGATAGTCAGAGACTACAGATATAATACAGGAGATGGTCAGAGACTGCAGTTCCTATGGACGTTAGTAGATAATGGCCGATCGGCCCTCTCCCCTGACCCAGCGATACAGCAACGGTTCCTCTGATCAGGAGTCAGCTCTCTCTGAATTGCCTGTGGTGACTCTGCTGTATACCCCCCAGGACAAACCCCCCTCTATTAGTAGAGACCCCTCAGGACAAACCCCCCTCCAATAGTACAGACCCCCAGAGGATAACCCCCCTCCATTAGTACAAACCCCCCAGTACAAACCACCCCCCTCCATTAGTACAGACCCCCCAGGACAAACCCCCCTCCATTAGTACAGACCCCCCCAGGACAAACCCCCCTCCATTAGTACAGACCCCCCGGGACAAACCCCCCTCCATTAGTACAGACCCCCCAGGACAAACCCCCTCCATTAGTACAGACCCCCGAGGACAAACCCCCTCTATTAGTAGAGACCCCACAGGACAAACCCCCCTCCATTAGTACAGACCCCCAGGACAAACCCCCCCTCCATTATTACAAACCCCCCTCCATTAGTACAGACCCCCCAGGACAAACCCCCCTCCATTAGTACAGACCCCCCAGGACAAACCCCCCCACATTAGTACAGACACCCCCAGGACAAACCCCCCTCCATTAGTACAGACCCCCCAGGACAAACCCCCCTCCATTAGTACAGACCTCCCCAGGACAAACCCCCCTCCATTAGTACAGACCCCCGGGACAAACCCCCCTCCATTAGTACAGACCCCCAGGACAAACCCCCTCCATTAGTACAGACCCCCCAGGACAAACCCCCCTCTATTAGTAGAGACCCCACAGGACAAACCCCCCTCCATTAGTAACGACCCCCAGGACAAACCCCCCCTCCATTATTACAAACCCCCTCCATTAGTACAGACCCCCCAGGACAAACCCCCCCTCCATTAGTACAGACCCCCCAGGACAAACCCCCCCACATTAGTACAGACACCCCCAAGACAAACCCCCCTCCATTAGTACAGACCCCCCCAGGACAAACCCCCCTCCATTAGTACAGACCCCCAGGACAAACCCCCCTCTATTAGTAGAGACACCCCCAGAACAAACCCCCCCTCCCCTCCCTCCTCTATTAGGGTACATAAAAACACCCAGGCGGCAGCTAGAGAGGAGAGGACAGTGTGCAGCTGTGCCGCCTGGGTGGAGAGCAGATCTAGACAGGCTTAGGCGGGAGTGAGAGACAGAGGAGGAGAATATGTGTCAGGCACAACCCCCCCCCAGTGATTTCACTGCGTGGCTGATCTCTCTCCACACAGAGACCAATCTCTCCAATCTACGGCAGCTGCTCTCCTTCTCTGACAGGAGGAGGGAGGGGGGACAGGCTTGAGCAGCGAAAAACACAGTGGCGGCAGTGACCTGCGGAGAGAGCCGCCTCTGGACATGGAAAGGAGAAGGAGGGAGGGGAGCACTCTGGTGCTTCAGCGCCCCCATCTCTCTGGCGCCCGGGTGCACTGCACCCTGGGCACCCACCTAGGATCAACCCTGACTGGCGTGGTAAAAAGAATCCAAGCTCCCCTGACCCTGTCCTGGTACCATACTGGCCTGCCTCTGGAGATCCTGTAAGCCTGGGTACCTGCTCAAGAAATGCTGCACCACCAAAGTGCCAAACATGGGTCAAGTGTCCCTGTCGGAGGGCGGAGAGAAGGTTGGTGCCATTCCTGACTGAAGCTGGCATGGCGTCAACCACCTCTGAGTCTGCCCCTGCAGAGCTGACAGAATCTCTGCCCCAGTGTGGCCCCAGTCTCCTAGGACCAACTCAAGCACCACATGGCATCTTTTAGCCTGACTGCTTGTGTAGCCCCTTGAACGCTTACGGAGCACCGCTGGTTCAGAGGACAGATCTAGGATGACCACAACATACAGGGATATACAATGTAATACTGACATATAATCACACACATGGCTTGGACTTGAGGGACGTTTGTCTTTTTTCAACCTCACCTACTATGTAACTATGTAAGATCTGCAGAAGAGGCCATAGAGGAAGAAGAGGGGGGGTGGAGGAGAGAGCTGTGGCAGAATTACCACTAGCATTTTGGAGGCGTGGTGGTGGAACAAGCTCCAACAACACTGAACCCTGTCCTGCATCCTTCCCAGCTGCCAGCAGAGTTACTCACTGCACTGTGAAGGAAAGGTAACGTCCCTGCCCATGCCTGCTGGACCATGAGTCAGCCATAATAGGAACCTTACTGCTGACCACCCTGTCCAACGAGGCCTAAACATTGCCTTCCACGTGTCGGTAGAGAGCCAGAATGGCCTTCCATGTAAAGAAATGGTGTTTTGGAACCTGCCACTGAGGTACAGGACATTCTACAAATTCACAAAAGGGGGCCTAGTCTACCATCTGAAAAGGCAGCAGTTGCGGTGCTAGCAATTTGGCCAAGCTAGCATTTAGACGCTGAGCATGTGGATGGCTGGGACCAAATTTATTTTTACGGTTCAGTAACTGGGGTAGGGAAATTTGCCTGCTAAAATCAGATGCTGCTAGCAGATTGGCTGCAAGTACTTGGGAAACCTATTGCTATACCTTACATAGTTACATAGTAGGTGAGGTTGAAAAAAGACACAAGTCCATCAAGTCCAACCTATGTGTGTGATTATGTGTCAGTATTACATTACATATCCCTGTATGTTGCGGTCATTCAGGTGATTATCTAATAGTTTCTTGAAGCTATCAATGCTCCCCGCTGAGACCACCGCCTGTGGAAGGGAATTCCACATCCTTGCCGCTCTTACAGTAAAGAACCCTCTACGTAGTTTAAGGTTAAACCTCTTTTCTTCTAATTGTAATGAGTGGCCACGAGTCTTATTAAACTCTCTTCTGCGAAAAAGTTTTATCCCTATTGTGGGGTCACCAGTACAGTATTTGTAAATTGAAATCATATCCCCTCTCAAGCGTCTCTTCTCCACAGAGAATAAGTTCAGTGCTCGCAACCTTTCCTCATAACTAAGATCCTCCAGACCCTTTATTAGCTTTGTTGCCCTTCTTTGTACTCCAGGTGCGGCGGCAGAGTCTTGTAGAGCGGGAGAATTATCGTTTTATCTCTGGAGTTGATCCCCCTTTTAATGCATGCCAATATTCTGTTTGCTTTATTAGCAGCAGCTTGGCATTGCATGCCATTGCTGAGCCTATCATCTACTAGGACCCCCAGGTCCTTTTCCATCCTAGATTCCCCCAGAGGTTCTCCCCCCAGTGTATAGATTGCATTCATATTTTTGCCACCCAAATGCATTATTTTACATTTTTCTACATTGAACCTCATTTGCCATGTAGTCGCCCACCCCATTAATTTGATCAGGTATTTTTGCAAGATTTCCACATCCTGCGGAGAAGTTATTGCCCTGCTTAGCTTAGTATCGTCTGCAAATACAGCGATTGAACTGTTTATCCCATCCTCCAGGTCGTTTATGAACAAATTAAATAGGATTGGTCCCAGCACAGAACCCTGGGGAACCCCACTACCCACCCCTGACCATTCTGAGTACTCCCCATTTATCACCACCCTCTGAACACGCCCTTGTAGCCAGTTTTCAATCCATGTACTCACCCTATGGTCCATGCCAACGCACCTTATTTTGTACAGTAAACGTTTATGGGGAACTGTGTCAAATGCTTTTGCAAAATCCAGATACACCACGTCTACGGGCGTTCCTTTATCTAGATGGCAACTCACCTCCTCATAGAAGGTTAATAGATTGGTTTGGCAAGAACGATTCTTCATGAATCCATGCTGATTACTGCTAATGATATCATTCTTATTACTAAAATCTTGTATATAGTCCCTTATCATCCCCTCCAAGAGTTTACATACTATTGATGTTAGGCTAACTGGTCTGTAATTCCCAAGGATGTTTTTTGGGCCCTTTTTAAATATTGGTGCTACATTGGCTTTTCTCCAATCAGCTGGTACCATTCCAGTCAATAGACTGTCTGTAAAAATTAGGAACAACGGTCTGGCAATCACCTGACTGAGTTCCCTAAGTACCCTCAGATGCAAGCCATCTGGTCCTGGTGATTTATTAATGTTAAGTTTCTCAAGTCTAATTTTAATTCCGTCCTCTGTTAACCATGTAGGTGCTTCCTGTGTTGTGTCGTGAGGATAAACACTGCAGTTTTGGTTACTGAAGCCCCCCGATTCACTCGTGAAGACTGAGGAGAAGAATAAATTCAATACCTTCGCCATCTCCCCATCCTTTGTAACCAGATGTCCTTCCTCATTCTTTATGGGGCCAATATGGTCTGTCCTCCCTTTTTTACTGTTTACATACTTAAAGAATTTCTTGGGATTTTTTTTTGCTCTCCTCCGCTATGTGTCTTTCATGTTCTATCTTAGCCGTCCTAATTGCACCCTTACATTTCTTATTGCATTCTTTATAAAGTCTGAATGCTGAGGATGATCCCTCAACCTTGTATTTTTTGAAGGCCTTCTCCTTCGCTTTTTTATGAATTTTTACATTGGAGTTAAGCCATCCAGGATTTTTGTTCGCTCTTTTAAATTTATTACCCAATGGGATACATTGGCTAATGCCCTTATTTAATATGCTCTTAAAGCAAACCCATCTCTCCTCCGTATTCTTTATTCCTAATATTTTATCCCAATTTATGCCTTTTAGCAAGGTTTGTAGTTTAGGGAAGATGGCTCTTTTGAAATTCAGTGTCTTTGTGTTCCCTTCATGTTTCCTATTTGTGTGATTTATACTGAAACTAATTGACCTGTGATCGCTGTTACCTAAATTGCCCCGTATTTCCACATCTGTGATCAGGTCTCTATTGTTGGTAATCAGTAGATCCAGTAATGTTTTATTTCTAGTTGGTGCGTCTACCATCTGACCCATAAAATTGTCCTGCAAGACATTTAGGAACTGGCGAGCCTTAAATGAATGCGCGCTTCCCTCCGCCCAGTCTATGTCTGGATAATTAAAATCCCCCATTATGATAACACTTCCCATCCTTACTGCTAATCCAATTTGTGATAGGAGATCCGTCTCCACTTCCTCCCTCAGGTTAGGGGGCCTATAGCATACTCCCAGTATTATTTTCCCCTTAGCTTCATCCCTTTGGAGCTCTACCCATAAAGATTCCACCTCCTCCCTAGCTCCCTCAGTGATGTCATCTCTCACATTCACTTGTACATTATTCTTGATATATAGGCATACCCCTCCCCTTTTTTTACCCTCTCTATCCTTGCGGTATAGGGTATACCCTTGAATGTTTGCCAGCCAATCATGAGAGCTGTTGAACCAGGTCTCTGAAATTCCCACAAAATCCAAATCCTCCTTGTACAACAGTATCTCTAGTTCACCCATCTTGTCCGCCATGCTCCTGGCATTAGTGAACATGCCATATAGTTTAGACCGGTCGCATATTGTCCTCATATTGGGTGTTTCAAGATTGCAGCTAGGACTTGCTACTATACTCACCTTGTGTTTTTGTGTTTTGGTTAACCTACCACTAATGCCCCCAATACTACCCTCTGGAATATCTTCCGCGCTGGCTATCACTGTCTCTGGACCCTCCCCCCATCGCCTAGTTTAAAAACCCCTCTAACTTTTTGGCCATCTTCATTCCCAGCAGATCTGCACCCTCCTCATTTAGGTGCAGTCCGTCCCTTCTATAGTACCGGTTACCGACTGAGAAGTCGGCCCAGTCCTCCAGGAACCCAAACCCCTCCTTACTACACCAGCTCTTCAGCCACTTGTTTACTTCCCTAATCTCCCTCTGCCTTTCTGGTGTGGCTCGATGTACCGGTAGTATTCCTGAGAACACTACCTTGGAGGTCCTTTTCCTCAATTTAGCACCTAAATCCCTAAAATCGTTCTTTAGGACACTCCATCTGCCTCTGACTTTGTCATTGGTGCCAACGTGCACCATGACAGCCGGGTCTTCCCCAGCCCCTCCCAGTAATCTGTCCACAAGATCCGTGATGTGCCGAACCCGAGCGCCCGGTAGACAACATACTGTTCGGCGCTTCAGGTCTTGGTTACAGATTGCCCTCTCTGTCCTTCTAAGAATTGAGTCCCCTACCACCAGAATCTGTCTTTCCTTTCCCTTTGCTGCCCCCCCACTCTCACTGGAGGAGTTCTTCCCCTGGCAGCTAGGAGAGTCCCTCATCTCCAGCAGTGCTGGTCCCTGACTGGTTTCACCAATGTCACTCAATGGAGCGTACTTATTGGGATGCTCCAGTCCTGGATCTGCCTCTCTGGCACTTCCCCCTCTACCCCTCCTGACTGTCACCCATCTACTCTTTGCTAGTGCCTGCACCTCTTTGTCTCCACCCGCCTCTGTGCTGGCCCCTGCCGGCACCTGCCGTGTACGTTCCTGGCTCACCTTTAGTATGGAGGGACTTCTCAGTGCTGACAGTTGCTTCCCCAGATTCAGAACCTGGGCTTCCAGGGAAACAATGTGCTTACATTTTGCACAGCAGTATTCGCCCTCGATCGGATGATCAAGGAACGCATACATGCGGCAAGATGTACAAAGAGTCGCCTCTCCACACCCGCCGGGCATCGTACCTATTAAATATACCTTTAGGTTTTTGCAGGTTTTTGAGAGGACTGGAGGTATAGTAGCGTTGGAGATCCCAGATGAGGAGCAAAGATAAGTCCGCCATTTTCTTTGCTGTGGGTCTTTCAAGTGCTGTTGCCAACAGACTGCATGACAGGTCATCATGTGTCTGGTCAAGCTTGTGGTGCCCAAGCGGCTGCTGTTCTGGCCACGCTTGATCTGCTTCAGACATAGGTTGCAAACAGCAATGGTGCGATCTGCTGCACACATGTCGAAAAAGGCCCACACCAAGGAAATTTTAAAAGTCAGCGGGAAGTCAGCAGCGCCATGCACCTGCAGAGCTCTGTGGTGTGATGCAATAGGGTGACTGTCCCCTAGAGGACATCCTGCCTCGTTGGAGTTGTGCTCCCTCCTCCTCCTTCTCCTCTCTTAGGCACCCAAGTACAGTCAGTGACCTCATCATCCCCTCCCTCCTCATCACTGGAGCAAACATGGTAGTATGCTGCAGCTGGGGAACATGACTGGCAGTTTCTTGTCCTTCTTATGTACCCCCTCTCTCTAGGCTCATGTTACTCCCTTCCTCAACTTGGGAACCAACATCAGAGCCTTCAAATCACTGCGCGTCCTCCAGCAGCATGTATGCGACACTGTGGTCGAATAATTCTGGGAACTCCTAAATTGTTGGTGGTGTTGATGGTGGGGCTACGGAAGGAGTGACTGTGGATAAGGAGCCAGTGCTTGGCAGCTGCTTTGGAAGGCAAACTACTCTGAGCCTGGGTGACAGAGGATGAGGAGGACGAAGACAGCTTTGTTATCCACTCCACCAACTCTTATGCATGTTCTGGCTGAATAACATGGCCAGCAGCAGAAAAAAAAGGACAAGCACCATGTCCACGACCACCACTGTTAACTGTAGACACAGAGGCTGCTTGCCCTCTTTTAGTGGCCCGTGAGCATCTACCTCTCCTTGGTGGCCTTCCGGACATGGTGTATTTTTTGTTTTGCAACACCTCACTACACTGTATTAGATACTGCAATGTATTAGCAACTGTACAACGGCTGCACTGTATTGTATGCTGTGTACACCACCAGAAGTGTAGTAGAAACTGTACACACCGTATTAGATACTGTGTACACCACCTGCACTGTATTAGAAACTGTACTACAGCTGCACTGTATTGTGTACTGTGTACACCACCATAAGTGTAGTAGAAACTGTAAACACTGTATTGTATACTGTGTACACCACCAGAAAAGTTGTAGAAACTGTACTACGGCTGAACTGTATTGTGTACTTTGTACACCACCAGAAGTGTAGTAGAAACTGTACACACTGTATTAGATACTGTGTATTAGATACTGTGTACACCACCAGAAAAGTAGTAGAAACTGTATTACGGCTGCACTGTATTGTGTACTGTGTACACCACCAGTAGTGTAGTAGAAACGGTATACACTGTATTAGATACTATGTACACCACCAGAAAAGTAGTAGAAACCGTACACACTGTATTAGATACTGTGTACACCACCTGAACTGTTTTAGAAACTGTACAGATCCCCTTGTCCCCATCAATATGGACTCTGAAGGACTCCAAGATGGTGAGAAATAAGATTCTCTGGTCTGATGAGACCAAGATAGAACTTTTTGGCCTTAATTCTAAGCGGTATGTGTGAAGAAAACCAGGCACTGCTCATCACCTGTCCAATACAGTCCCAACAGTGAAGCATGGTGGTGGCAGCATCATGCTGTGGGGGTGTTTTTCAGCTGCAGGGGCAGGACGACTGGTTGTAATTGAGGGAAAGATGAATGCGGCCGGAGTGCTCAGGACCTCAGACTGGGCTGAAGGTTTACCTTCCAACAAGATAATGACCCTAAGCACACAGCTAAAATAAGGAAGGAGTGGCTTCACAACAACTCCGTGACTGTTCTTGAATAGCCCAGCCAGAGCCCTGACTTAAACCCAATTGAGCATCTCTGGAGAGACCTAAAAATGGCTGTCCACCAACGTTTACCATCCAACCTGACAGAACTGGAGAGGATCTGCAAGGAGGAATGGCAGAGGATCCCCAAATCCAGGTGTGAAAAACTTGTTGCATCTTTCCCAAAAAGACTCATGGCTGTATTAGATGAAAAGGGTGCTTCTACTAATACTGAGCAAAGGGTCTGAATACTTAGGACCATGTGATATTTCAGTTTTTCTTTTTTAACAAATCTGCAAAAATGTCAACAATTCTGTGTTTTTCTGTCAATATGGGGTGCTCCGTGTACATTAATGAGGTAAAAAAATTAACTTAAATGATTTTAGCAAATGGCTGCAATATAACAAAGAGTGAAAAATTTAAGGGGGGTCTGAATGTTTTTCGTCCCCACTGTATATTATATACACGAATGTATATATATATATATATATATATATATATATATATATATATATATATATATATATATATATATATTAATACACTGCCTGCACATTGAGAATATACACTGAGTATATAGTCTATGCTAAATGCAGAGTATATACATATATATATATATATATATATATATATATACTCTGCATTTATATTTATATCAAATACACTGCCACTAACTCAATAACCTGCCTGCTTAATCTAAATCAAGCTATCTCTCTGTCCACACCAGCAACACTTCACACGGCCGTCATGTCAGCAGCCTTATATGGTGTGGGGTGTGGACTTAGTCCCCCTGAGCCATGATTTTGGCCAATTATGGCTCTCTTAGCAGAGCGCGCTGTGATTGGCCAAAGTATGCAGGTCAGGTGCATGCTTTGGCCAATCATCATACAGCAATGCACTGCGAACTTGCAGTGAATTATGGGGCGTTCCATGGCGCTCAAATTTTCCGCGAATGACCCATAATGTTCGCTTTTCAGTGAACGGGCGAACACCCGATGTTCGACCCGAACATCGAGCTCATCCCTAATCCTCACCTGGTTGCCGACTTTACTTACATGGATGAACTCCAAACACTTTATAGGCAATTACCGTTTTTTTTTCCCCTTTTGGGGTAAAGGTTTTATATACCGTATTTATCGGCGTATAACACGCGCCAGTGTATAACACGCACCCCAAGTTTAGGAGGGCATTTTAAGGAAGAAAACTTTTATGAGGGAGGATTAAGGAAAAAAAACTTACATTTAAATGCCCATCAATGCAGCCTCATCAGTGTTCATCTGTAGCCTTGTCCATCATTGCAGAATGATCAGTGTCCATTTGCAGCTTGCCCAGTGCCGTTTGTAGCCTTGCTAAGTGCCATTTTTAGCCTTGCCCATTGTCATAAGCAGCCTTGCCCTTAGTCATATGCAGCCTTGCCCAGTGCAGCCTTGCCCAGTGCATTCTTGCCCAGTGCAGCCTTGCCCAATGCAGCCTTTCCCAGTGCAGCCTTGCCCAGTGCAGTCTTGCCCAGTGCAGTCTTGCCCAGTGCAGTCTTGCCCAGTGCAGCCTTGCCCAGTGCAGTCTTGCCCAATGCAGCCTTGCCCAGTGCAGTCTTGCCCAGTGCAGCCTTACCCAATGCAGCCTTGCCCAGTGCAGTCTTGCCCAGTGCAGTCTTGCCCAGTGCAGCCTTGCCCAGTGCATCCTTGCCCAATGCAGCCTTGCCCAATGCCGTGTGCCATTTGCGCCATTTAAATCTGCCGCTCATCACGCCGCCCCGCCGCCCCGCCTCCCTGCTGAGGATGAGAAGCGAGCGCTTCTGAAAAAGACCGAGCCGAGTATACTGTGTACTCGGCTCGGCTCCGCTCGCAGTCCCGCCCAGTCCTGCCATTGGACGGGGTGTTATGTCCATCAAAGGAGCTGGGCGGGACTGCGAGCGGAGCTGAGCCGAGTACACAGTATACTTGGCTCGGTCTTTTTCAGAAGCGCTCTCTTCTCATCCTCAGCGGCGTGACGGCGTGACTGCGAGTGGAGCCGAGCACTCGGCTCGGTCTTTTTCGGCGGCGCTCATTTTTTTCCATCGGCGCTCGTTTTTTTCCGCGGCGCTCGCTGTTTTTTGGCACAGAGAGAGTGGGGATCGGTATATAACACGCACCCATGATATCCCCCTGATTTTAAGGGGAAAAAAGTGCGTGTTATACGCCGATAAATACGAGAATCTTCTGCTGCTGAAAAAGTACTGTTTTAATCAAGCTAAATCATATACACCCTGTTCCAAATTATTATACAAATTCTATTTCAGTGTCACAAAAATTAAATATTTTGTTTTTCAGCTTAACTCATGGATGGCATTGTGTCTCAGGGCTCTTTTGATCACTGAAAACAATCTCAGACACCTGTGATAATTAGATTGCAAGGTGAGCCCAATTAAAGGAAAAACTACTAAAGGAGGGTGTTCCACATTATTAATGAAAAAAGAGCAGTACAGCGCTAACAATGTCCCTAAAGATAATCAATAAACTTAAATGTCCATAAATATAATGTCCATAAAGAGAGAGGGGAATTCCAGATGAAGATCCCAATGTGCAAGTGATATCCAATAATGATAAGTGACTGATAAAGTGATAACAATCCACCACCAGTATCGCTAGCCTCTCACCTCAATGAGGTCTCAAAACAGCCTTTCCCACAGTGGGAGATGTGTAGGGGCAGGTAGCTGGAACCAGGTAGCTTGCAGTCTCTTCCTACCTGGCCCAGCTCTGGTACAACACAAGTGCTTAAACAGCCCGCCTTCAGGACGCAGCCCGCTGTCCAGGGCGCCCTCGATCTCACCCGAAGCCGACCCGTCCCGTCGGGTGAGATCGAGGGCGCCCTGGACAGCGGGCTGCGTCCTGAAGGCGGGCTGTTTAAGCACTTGTGTTGTACCAGAGCTGGGCCAGGTAGGAAGAGACTGCAAGCTACCTGGTTCCAGCTACCTGCCCCTACACATCTCCCACTGTGGGAAAGGCTGTTTTGAGACCTCATTGAGGTGAGAGGCTAGCGATACTGGTGGTGGATTGTTATCACTTTATCAGTCACTTATCATTATTGGATATCACTTGCACATTGGGATCTTCATCTGGAATTCCCCTCTCTCTTTATGGACATTATATTTATGGACATTTAAGTTTATTGATTATCTTTAGGGACATTGTTAGCGCTGTACTGCTCTTTTTTCATTTGTTTGGTTGGATTTGATAGATTTTATCCTCAGTATTCAGCTGCTTTAGTACTTTGCATTAGTGATTAGCGCTGGTTGATTCTCATCATTTTATTGTTCCACATTATTAAGCAGAGCACCATTTTCAAGCAATATGGGGAAAGAAAAGGATCTCTATGCTGTCGAAAAGAGTGAAATAGTTCAATACCTTGGACGAGGTATGAAAACATTAGATATTTCACGAAAACTTAAGCGTGATCATTGCACTATTAAGGGATTTGTGGCTGATTCAGAGCACAGACGTGTTTCGTGCAGATAAAGGCACATTGAGGAAGATTTTTGCCAGATCCATGCATCGGATCAAGAGAGCAGCTGCTAAAACACCATTACATAGCAGCAAACAGATATTTGAAGCTGTTGGTGCCTCTGGAGTCCCACGGACATCAAGGTGTAGAGTCCTCCAGAGTCTTGCAACTGTGCATAAACCTTCCATTCGGCCACCACTAACCAATGCTCACAAGCAGAAATGGCTGCATTGGGCAGAAAAATACATGAAGACTAATTTTCAAACAGTCCTGTTCACTGATGAGTGCCATGAAACCCTGGATGGTCCAAATGGATGGAGTAGTGCATGGTTGGTGGACGGCTACCTTGTTCCAACAAGGCTGCGACATCAGCAAGGCAGTGGTGGAGTCATGTTTTGGGCCGGAATGATGGAAAGAGAGCTGGTCGGCCCCTTTAGGTTCCCCAAATGTGTAAAGATGACCTCTGCAAAGTATGTGGAGATCCTGACTGACCACTTCCTTCCCTGGTACAGAAGGAAGAACTATGCTTTCCATAATAAAATCATCTTCATGCATGACAATGCACCATCTCATGCTGCAAAGAATACCTCCGCATTAATGGCTGCTAAGGGGATAAAAGGAGAGAAAGTCATGGTGTGGCCTCCATCCTCCCCTGACCTCAATCCTATCGAGAAGCTTTGGAGCATCCTCAAGCAAAAAATCTATAAGGGTGGGAGGCAGTTTACATCCAAACAGCAGCTCTGGGAGGCTATTCTGACATCTTGCAAACAAATTCAAGCAGAAACGGTCCAAAAACTCAAAACTATAAAACTTCAATGGATGCAAGACTTGTGAAGCTGCTATCAAATAAGGGGTCCTATATTAAAATGTAACGTGACTTGTTGAAATGTTTAAAAAGTTAAAATGTTGTTCAAAGTTTGATTGAAATAGCTTTTGATTACAGTAAATATGTTGCAAACACAACAAATGACAATTTTAAGTTCTTTACAACCTATAAAGTGTTTTGAAAATTACTGTGCGTAATAATTTGGAACAGTTCATTGTAAGTTTTTTGTTTTGAAAAAAAAAAAAAATAACTGTTATCATTAGGAGGTTTGTTCAATAAAATTTGAATTGTACTCTTAATAGTTGATAACATGAGAATTATGCTGACTGTTGTTTACATCAATTATTTAGGTAAATGAGAAAAATATCATTGACATAATAATTTGGAACAGGGTGTATTATGCTATATGTTATAACATATTAATTTATTATTTATCTATTTACTGTGAAATTACTGGTTGGAAGTTATAACTTCAAACTTCAGTAATTTGTCCGTTAAAGTGGGGTTCCCATTTAAAAAAAAAAAAATTAAAAGTCAGCAGCTACAAATACTGCAGCTGCTGACTTTTAATTGGACACTTACCTGTCCCAGGGTCCAGCGATGCGGGGGATCAAAGCCCCGCTCGTCTCCCCCTCCGTTCGGCGGCGCCAGCATTGCAACTGTGGGCGCCGGGCTGTGGCTTCATACCCAGGCACCCACTGCGCATGTGCGAGCGGCGCCGCGTGCCGTGATTGGCCGCTCAGTCATCTGGGACCTGTAATGGGTTCCAGATGATTGACAAGAGGGAGGGAGCAGAGCTGAGCCCTTCCTGTGCCTAGGGGAAGTGATGTCACCAGCCCAGGCACTGAAAGAGGCAAACTACGAGGGACCCCCTAGCAACAGGCATTTAGAGGTAAGTTAAAAAAAAAAAATTTCCAAATGTTTTTTTAAATTTTTTTTAGGGTGGAACACCACTTTAAGCCACCTGCTTGAGTACAGTTTTTGATAATATAGTAAATTATCTTAAAAACAATATATGATATTTAATTGTTTATTACTTATTTATGGTAATTAACCCCTTGCCACCCAAGCCAAACCTGACACTTCTCTACTACATAAAAAAATCATAATTTTTTTACTAGAAAATTACTCAGAACTAGGGATGAGCCAAACACCCCCCTGTTCGGTTCGCACCAGAACATGCAAACAGGAAAAAAGTTTGTTCGAACACGCGAACACCGTTAAAGTCTATGGGACACGAACATGAATAATCAAAAGTGCTCATTTTAAAGACTTATATGCAAGTTATTGTCATAAAAAGTGTTTGGGGACCTGGGTCCTGCCCCAGGGGACATGGATCAATGCAAAAAAAAGTTTTAAAAATGGCTGTTTTTTCAGGAGCAGTGATTTTAATAATGCTTAAAGTCAAACAATAAAAGTATAATATCCCTTTAAGTTTCGTAGCTGGGGGGTGTCTATAGTATGCCTGTAAAGGGGCGCATGTTTCCTGTGTTTAGAACAGTCTGACAGCAAAATGACATTTCGAAGGAAAAAAACCAAATAAAACTACTCGCGGCTATTGCATTGCCGCTCCGACAATACACATAGAAGTTCATTGATAAAAACGGCATGGGAATTCCCCACAGGGGAACCCCGAACCAAAATTTAAAAAAAAAATGACGTGGGGGTCCCCCTAAATTCCATACCAGGCCCTTCAGGTCTGGTATGGATATTAAGGGGAACCCCGGCCAAAATTTAAAAAAAAATGACGTGGGGGTCCCCCTAAATTCCATACCAGACTCTTCAGGTCTGGTATGGATTTTAAGGGGAACCCTGTGCCAAAAAAAAAAAACGGCGTGGGGTCCCCCCAACAATCCATACCAGACCCTTATCCGAGCACGCAACCTGGCAGGCCGCAGGAAAAGAGGGGGGATGAGAGAGCGACCCCCCTCCTGAACCATACCAGGCCACATGCCCTCAACATTGGGAGGGTGCTTTGGGGTAGCCCCCAAAACACCTTGTCCCCATGTTGATGAGGACAAGGGCCTCATCCCCACAACCATGGCCGGTGGTTGTGGGGGTCTGCAGGCGGGGGGCTTATCGGAATCTGGAAGCCCTCTTTAACAAGGGGACCCCCAGATCCCGGCCCTCCCCCCTGTGTGAAATGGTAAGGGGGTACTTACCCCTACCATTTCACTAAAAAACTGTCAAAAATGTTAAAAATGACAAGAGACATTTTTTGACAATTCCTTCATTTAAATGCTTCTTCTTTCTTCTATCTTCCTTCATCTTCTTCTTCTGGTTCTTCTGGCTCTTCTGGTTCTTCCTCTGGCGTTCTCGTCCAGCATCTCCTCTGCGGCGTCTTCTACCTTCTTCTCCTCGGGCCGCTCCGCACCCATGGCATGGGGGGAGGCTCCCGCTCTTCTCTTCATCTTCTTCTCTTCTTCTTTTCTTCTGTTCTTCTCTTCTTCATTTTCTTCTCCGGGCCGCTCTGCATCCATGCTGGCATGGAGGGAGGCTCCCGCTGTGTGACGGCGTCTCCTCATCTGACAGTTCTTAAATAACAGGGGGGGGGGCGGGGCCACTCTCACGCACGGTGACTTGACGGGACTTCCCTGTGACGTCACGGGGAATGCCACAGGGAAGTCCCGTCATGTCCAGTGCGTCAGAGGGGGCGGGGTCACCGGGTGGCCCCACCCCCCGTTATTTAAGAACCATCAGACAAGGAGATGCCATCACACAGCGGGAGCCTCCCTCCATGCCAGCATGGATGCGGAGCAGCCCGGAGAAGAAAATGAAGAAGAGAAGAAGAGAAGAAAAGAATAAGAGAAGACGATGAAGAAGATGAAGAGAAGAGCAGGAGCCTCCCCCCATGCCATGGGTGCGGAGCGGCCCGAGGAGAAGAAGATAGAAGATGCCGCGGAGGAGATGCTGGACGAGAACGCCCGAGGAAGAACCAGAAGAAGAAGAAGATGAAGGAAGATAGAAGAAAGAAGAAGCCTTTAAATAAAGGAATTGTCAAAAACTGTCTCTTGTCATTTTTAACATTTTTGACAGTTTTTTAGTGAAATGGTAGTGGTAAGTACCCCCTTACCATTTCACACAGGGGGAGGGCGGGATCTGGGGGTCCCCTTGTTAAAGAGGGCTTCCAGATTCCGATAAGCCCCCCACATGCAGACCCCCACAACCACCTGCCAGGGTTGTGGGGATGAGGACCTTGTCCTCATCAACATGGGGACAAGGTGTTTTGGGGGGCTACCCCAAAGCACCCTCCCAATGTTGAGGGCATGTGGCCTGGTACGGTTCAGGAGGGGGCGCACTCTTGTCCCCCCCCTCTTTTCCTGCAGCCTGCCAGGTTGCGTGCTCGAATAAAGTTCTGGTATGGATTTTTGGGGGGACCCCACGCCGTTTTTTTTTTTTTTGGCACGGGGTTCCCCTTAAAATCCATACCAGACCTGAAGGGTCTGGTATGGAATTTAGGGGGACCCCCACGTCATTTTTTTTTAAATTTTGGCCGGGGTTCCCCTTAATATCCATACCAGACCTGAAGGGCCTGGTATGGAATTTAGGGGGACCCCCACGTCATTTTTTTTTTTAAATTTTGGTTTGGGGTTCCCCTGTGGGGAATTCCCACGCCGTTTTTATCAACGAACTTCTATGTGTATTGTCGGAGCGGCAATGCAATAGCCGCGAGTAGTTTTAAATGGGTTTTTTTCCTTCGAAATGTCATTTTGCTGTCAGACTGTTCTAAACACGGGAAACATGCGCCCCTTTACAGGCATACTATAGACACCCCCCAGCTACGAAATTTAAAGGGATATTACACTTTTATTGTTTGACTTTAAGCATTATTAAAATCACTGCTCCTGAAAAAACTGACGTTTTTAAAACTTTTTTTTGCATTGATCCATGTCCCCTGGGGCAGGACCCAGGTCCCCAAACACTTTTTATGACAATAACTTGCATATAAGCCTTTAAAATTAGCACTTTTGATTCCTCCCATAGACTTTTAAAGGGTGTTCCGCGGCATTCGAATTTGCCGCGAGCACCCCAAATTGTTCGCTGTTCGGCGAACTTGCGAACAGCCAATGTTCGAGTTGAACATGAGTTCGACTCGAACTCGAAGCTCCATCCCTACTCAGAACCCCCAAACATGATACATAATGTTTTAGCAGACACCCTAGGGAATAAAATGGTGGTCATTGCAACTTTTTATGTTACAGGGTATTTGTGCAGCAATTTTTCATGGATAAAAAAAAAAAAAAACTAAAGCCAGCCTGATGTTTTGTATACTATGAAAGATGATGTTACGCCGAGTAAATAGATACCTAACATGGCACGCTTTACAATTGCGCACACTTTTGGAATGGCACCAAACTTCAGTACTTAAAAAATCTCCTAGGTGGCACTTTAAAACTTTTTACAAGTTACATATTTAGAGTAATGCCGCGTACACACGGTCGGATTTTTCGGCTACAAAAGTCCGACAGCCTGTCCGACAGACTTTCGACGGATTTTTGTCAGACTTTTGGCGGACTTTTGGCGGACTTGCGGCAGACTTTCTTATGAACGGACTTGCCTACATACGATCACACAAAAGTCAGACGGATTCGTACGTGATGACGTACACCGGACTAAAATAAGGAAGTTGATAGCCAGTAGCCAATAGCTGCCCTAGCGTGGGTTTTTGTCCGTCGGACTAGCACACAGACGAGCGGATTTCTGGGTCTGGCGTAGTTACGGCGTAAAGATTTGAAGCATGTTTCAAATCTAAAGTCCGTCAGATTTGTGGCTGGAAAAGTCAGCTGAAAGTCCGCTGAAAGTCCGGGGAAGCCCACACACGATCGGATTGTCAGCCAGCTTTAGTCCGTCTGCATCCGTCAGACTTTTGTAGACGAAAAGTCCGACCGTGTGTACGCGGCATTACCGAGGAGGTCTAGTGCTAGAATTATTGCTCTCACTCTAACGTTCGCAGCGTATGTAACCTGTGTTTCTGGCTCTGATACTAGCCAGTGCCTCACCAGCCACTGACCTCCCCAAATGTCCCTGACCCAAATCTTAAAAATACATTTTGACAGGGCTGTAGGAATGCTGTAGCTGTGATGCTTTACTTCTTTAGCTGCAGCATCTTTAACTCAGCCTGCAGAGTTAATACATTCCACACTCCTCTCCTGTACATACTGCCCCATCATACCCTCCAAACTCCTCTCCTGTACATACTGCCCACTGTCATACCCTCCACACTCCTTTCCTGTACATACTGCCCACTGGCATACCCTCCACACTCCTCTCCTGTACATAGTGCCCACTGTCAACCCTCCACAGTCCTCTGCTGTGCATACTGCCCACAGTCATACCCTGCACACTCCTCTCCTGTAGATAGTGCCCATTGTTATACCCCCAACATTCCTCTCCCTCACCTGCACATACTTCCCACTTTTATACCATCCATACTCTTCCCCTATGCCTCTTACCCACAAAAACAGTTCTTTAAAATTATATTGAATATCCTCAATGTTACCAGCTCTAGAATGGGCACACTTTTGTTAGTTCAACTAAAGGAAATCTTCTTAGTCCTCATATTTGTTCTGCCCATTATTAGTAATCATTTAATTTTGTGATTACTATTGTGAGGAACATAGGGGATGTCAGCTACTCTAAATATACAACTAGTGTCCCTGAAAACATTTTTGAAATTTTGGCAACTATGCACTTGGGCACTGCCCAAGGGCCACCGGGTCAGTAGGGGGCCCCATGAGAGACTCTTAGGATCCTGTGATATAAAAGCAGTAGTAAACTTTACTAACATTACTACTTTTTAGAGGCCCTGAGGTAGATTATGCCATAATGTACCAGTATAAACAGCATATTAGCACATTAGGGTATAGATACCTGTCAGACTGAGCCCTCCAGTGCTGTGCTGTGATCAATCTGGCAGGTCCCGGGCGCTTCCATCTTCACCTGGTCTTCCTTCTGGGTTCTGTGCCTTCGGCCACTTGCCTTGAAAGGGCAGCGTTGATGTCACTCCCACATATGCTCATGCGCATCCTCTCTCTCACCCCCCCCCACCCTTACCCCTCACCCCTCTCTCATACGCTTTCTCTCTCTCGCATTCTCCCTCTCTCTCTATTTATTTAATTTAATTTGTTATAAGAAAAAATAGTTTGCATTATTATTTATTATTATTTTTATTTTTTTTTAATAAAAAAACACACAAAAATCCTCAGCACCAGGCACATGATGTTCTTAATACGACCCTGTACCTATGTGTAAATTTATATGAAAAAAGTGTAGGGTCTAATTAGATGCATTGGCAATTTTTTTATTTACACAAGGACCTATAAAAAAATAAGTGATGTGAATGCGGGCAATTCACATCACGTTGTACTCACATGCACTAGTTTGCAGTGGAAAAATGTAGAGCAAGCCCTATTTTTTTTCAGCACAAGGCATGGTAATGCATGTCAATGCAATGCACATAAACGGACAGGAAAAACAGCAGGCCAGCACAAGTTTGGCACCTCTACTATGCTGCAGACCCTTTATATGTCCCAGGAAGTAAGAAGAAAAGTGCATGTTAAAATGCAACACACAACAATGTAGCATGTCAATGCATAACAATGCATGTGTGTTTACCAACACTCAACACACACATTGCATTGTGAATGGAACCCTACACCAAAGAAATATAATCAGCTTTTACTCCATACATCATACAGCGTCCAAAAGAAAAAACCCACAGGTGTAAAAATGTGAACAATTTTTGCTCCCATTGTAATAAAGGAGGAGTAATTGGTACATTTGTGGGGAGTAAGTGTTTCAAAAAAAGTGTTAATGCCCTGTACACACGGTCGGACTTTCTGACAGAAAATGTGCGATCGGAGCTTGTTGTTGGAAATTCTGACCGTGTGTGGGCTCCATCGGACTTTTTCCATCGGAATTTCCGACACACAAAGTTTGAGAGCTGGCTATAAAATTTTCCGATAACAAAATCCGTTTGCATAAATTCTGACCGTGTGTGGACAATTCCGATGCACAAAGTGCCACGCATGCTCAGAATAAATTCTGAGACGGAACTGCTCGGTCTGGTAAAATTAGCATTCGTAATGGATATAGCACTTTCGTCACGCTGCAATGTTTTAAAATGTTTAATGCAGCGCACTCTCTTCTTCTTTATAATGTTAGAAGAATGAAGTTGTTTTGCTGCTTATATTCACACAGAGTTCTCACAAACTTCTTTCTTTATTATTTCTCGTGGTTTCATGAATATAATATTTTTATTTGACACATCTACCAAAAAAAAAAAAAATGTATATTTATTTTTTTGGTATTATTTGTTGTATTTTTTAAAATCCAGATCTCCTGTATTTTTTTGTTTTTTTTGTTTTTTGGTGATCTCCAGAATTGTTTTGGGTGTGTTTTGTGTGTCAAGTTACCAAAACACCATTATTATTTTGTCTTTTTTAATCTCAAGGAGATTGTTTGGTGTTGGTGTCTCTTGTTAATTTCACATTGTATTTTTGAAATGCACCTGCCTACTCACAAACAAACTGTCCTTTTTGAAGGAAAACACACATAGGCAAGTATTAGTTCCAAAAAATACCTTTATTAAGGGGTTCTAACCAAATAAAGAGGGAGGTAATGCTGGAGAAACAGCAGAAATTGGTGAAGCCTTTGGCCCCCAGGGCACACATCAACTATTTTCAGGCAAAATTGGTGGCCTGAGGAGTCCTTATATAAGGGAGTACAATCTGGTCCAGAAGTCCAAGAGATCATGAACAGCAGCAGATGACATACATGTCCCCAGGCTGTGGTCATACAAGAGCCTGCATCTTTTTGTCAGACCAGACTAAACCCAGGCCATCACTTTCTTGTCTTCCTTTCACTCTTCCTTCCAGGCTGTGCTGTGGTGTTGGAGGTGTGGCAGCAGGTGGAGGAGGAGGATGATGCAACTCACACAGGTGGGTATTGGGTGTGATTTGGGCCCTCAACCCCTTATTTAATGTTTTATAAATGATTTCCTAACACATGAGGTGTTGGCCCTCCTGCAGTTTTGTGACAGCCATGGAGGCAAAGGCCTCTTCACGAGTGGGGGTGGCTCTGAGGGACGCAGAAGCCTCCTGAATCAGCCTGAGTGCTGACTCCTCCACGTTACTCCTCTTCCTGGTTATTTTGTTTGGAAGGCGGAGGGGAGGGACCTGTGATTGTGTGAGGCTCCTACTGGGCCCGGCCACCTCCTGGCTGCCACTTACCCCCGCCTCCTCCTGGCTGCCACATTCCACAGCCTCCTCCTGTGTGCCACGTTCCACAGCCTCCTCCTGGCTGAGGTCTCACTGTGTATGAAAAAGGGACATAGTTTTAGTTTTTTCTTCATCAATCACACACAATTTTCATCTCATGACTGTTGCAAATTGAATGTTAATAAATAGAAAAGACTATCATTCTGAGCCCAGCATTTTTCATTCTTGTCACAATCATTTATGCCAACTACTGTCTATTGATATGTAAACGCCTTTATTAAATCAGCATTTAGTGATTAATAATAACATCTAGTAAACATCATTTATGTTTTGCCAAGAAATATGTAGAACAATGCTATACCTGGCTCCAGCTGGGCTCCTCCACTTCTTCCTGGCTGGAAGTCCCAGGTTGGAGATCGGGAGCCTCAGCTGGGGTGGAAGATAGGGTGGAAGGAAGAGTGGAGAGGGATTCCCTGACTTCAGTCTGTTCTGACAGAAAATGAAGTCTCTCATAGTACCACAG
This sequence comes from Lithobates septentrionalis, assembly GCA_037952835.1. Taxonomy (NCBI): domain Eukaryota; kingdom Metazoa; phylum Chordata; class Amphibia; order Anura; family Ranidae; genus Lithobates; species Lithobates septentrionalis. Next base: position 2,625,517 of record JBBDGP010000358.1, read on the forward strand.
CCTGGGGACATAAATGTCATCTGCTGCAGCTCCTGATCTCAGGGAATCCTGGACCTTCTTGCGCTCCCTAAGATAAGTGTTCCTCAGGCCACCAATTTTGGCTTTTAAATAGGGGATGGTTGCCGTGGGGACCACCGGCTTCACCAACTCCAGCAGTTTCGCCAGCGCTGCCTGCCTCTTTTGTTTATGATTATAATGTGGGTGTTTGACCTGCCACGGACAGGGCAGCTCCCTGTATTTGTCTATAAACAGGGGGAGGAAGTTGTCATCATTGAAGCCATCCATTTTCTCTGCAAGACACAACACAAGACAAACCCTAATGTCAGGCTAAACTCTCCTAATCTTGTCCCAACATAGGCCTCAATCTATAAGCAGTATAGGCCCAAGTTAAACTTGTACTTTCATTATCACGATCGGTGCTTCCGATACTCCTTCCTTCGCTCACAGATCGCACGTACGACGCACGCGTGCTACGCTTTATATAGACTGCGCATGTGTGAAACTCCGCCCGCCCCTGACGTTCTTTCTAGTCTATTCCCCGGCTCTTCTATTTCGGTGCAGTGGGGGAGAGCACATGGCGGAGAAAGAGCAGGTGCGTGATAATTCCACTAACGAGGAGGACGACGAAATCCCAGAGCCAGAAACGTCACAATCCCGGAGAAGAAGATTTAAGGCCTCGAATATGGCCTTTGTTGAGATGGTGGACATGGTGGACATATTGAAGAGGGCCGACTATGATGGGAAGCATGGACCCTACCCAAACCCAATTGTCAGAAAGGCCAAGATCATGGCTAAAGTTGTGAAGAGTCTGCACAGGAATTTTGGGGTACGGCGATCCAAGGATTAACTGAGGAAACGGTGGTCGAACCTCAAATTAAGGGAGCACGATCAGTGTAGAAGGATCAGGAGAGTGCTGCAAAAAGTAAGTAGTTGTCCTGTGTTCCTATTCTTTCTTTTTATTATGTTCCTGCTGCTCCATGTGCTTTTCTTTACTTTTGTACAGTTAAAAATGGGAACTTTCATGTTCATGGGCACATTACTCGTTCGTAGTAAACATTGTTCTTTCGGCCACTAAAATACGATGTTTTGGCCAGATGCTGTTCAATACTGTTTTTCTGGCCTACTTCTATTAAAAAAAGTTTGTTGTCTAGATGGTTTTGTAACTAGAATGAAATGCAAACTAGATTCTGTGTAAGGAGAGGACACCCAGCAGCTATTTACACATCTGGACGCTGGAGCACTAGTGTGGGACACCAGAACACAATTTTTATTAGGGGGCCCCACACAGGTGCTCCAATGGATACTAGGGGTGTCTCCATCTGTGAAGCTTGTACAAAATAGGTAAAGTATTCAAGCTTTACAAAGGGCAAAAAAATTATTCAGCTTGGAACTCTGCCAAAACAGGCAATTGTACCCCACTTCCAAGCAATGTTTCATATTCCTATTTCTGCCATCAAATATCTGTGTGCTAAGTATACCTATTTTTGATCACATAGGGGACAAAAGACTCGAAGGAAACCACTCATCAGAGGACACCAGGGACCCCCCACCTCAGGAAGAAGGGGAAATCCCCCAAACTCAACCAGAGGAGGAGGTGGGAGACGTTGTAGAAATAGTCACCACAACAGGTGAGTGTCTGTGACCACAGCTTCAGGTAAGAGATGGATGCCTGCATATTTATAATACATGGTGTGCTTTTTTTGTTTTTTGTAGGTGATGGGGATATTGTGGAAGAGGAATGTCATTTCACCAGTGAAAGTGCCCAGATCCTCATTGGGGAGATAATGAGGTGTAATAGAGATTTAGAAAACATAAATCAAAACATCAATGATGTTCAAAACAAAATGAAGAACATCATTGATGTTTTAGGGAGAATCTAAAACACCCAGAATTTCCTAAACTTCTTCTGCTTTTTTTTTAAGACTAAACTTTTTTACGTATGTTAAAAGCCAAATTTAAGATGCACATGTCAACATGTGCTATCTGCCATCACGGAAGATCAATGTACGCATTTTGTGAGTGCAACCCCTTCCTCGATAATAAAGTAGCTGAGAGGAAGGGGTTGCACCCACAAAACACGTCCATTAATCCCCCATGATGGCAGCTAGCACATGTTGACATTAGGCAATTTGAGTACATCTTCTAAATTTGGCTTTTACAGGGGTGACATCACCCCATCTGCTGAACGCAATATCAAATACAGTTTGTACATACTCATGTCTGATATTGCCTTCCCTTTATAAAAGTTGAGCTTTGTAAGTTCCAGAGTTGTGTATTTTATGGTTTTAAACATGCCCGTTTTACCTTAAGAGGCAATGTCTACTTAATGTGTCCTAAAAAAAGTTATACAACAAACATGTTGGTTTGTTCAAAAACCCATTTATAAATGCACGTGATTGTGCTTTGATTAATAAAAAGATTGATAATCAAGTCCCACAATCCGCTTGAGTGCTTCTGTCAGTATACCACTTCCTCCCAGTCTGGATACAGATATCAGAAATTCTAACCGCTCACAAAGCACAAAACAAGGCGAGACTTGTTTCACTGCTAACATGGACTGTTTTTATTAGAACCAAAATTACAAGTCTTTATATACCGTTAAAGAGAAGGTTCCCCCTTCCTGCTGATATTACTCTAACAATACAACTATAACTTAATTAACATGAGTTAGTTTACTAAAACATTTACCCAGACTAGATGACTCAGAGACATGACCTGTAGGACACAGACATGTGGTCACCAACCTTCACACAGTAGTATAAACACAATAGCAAGAGCTAATTACAATAAACAATACAAACAACAATGAGTTGAATACTCTTAGAAGCTTTGGTAAGCCAGACTAGACTTATTTACAATAAACACATTATAGCAGACAACAAGACAGATAGTTAATATTAGCTGATATTAGCATCTCCTCACAGTCTTGCCCTGTACACACGATAGGATTTCCCGATGGAAAATGTGTGATAGGACCTTGTTGTCGGAAATTCCGACCGTGTGTAGGCTCCATCATACATTTTCCATAGGAATTTCCGACACACAAAGTTTGAGAGCTTGCTATAAAATTTTCCCACAACAAAATCCGTTGTTGGAAATTCCGATCGTGTGTACACAAATCCGACGCACAAAGTGCCACGCATGCTCAGAATAAATTAAGAGACAAAAGCTATTGGCTACTGCCCCGTTTATAGTCCCGACATACGTGTTTTACATCACCACGTTCAGAACGATCGGATTTTCCGACAACTTTGTGTGACCGTGTGTATGCAAGACAAGTTTGAGCCAATATCCGTCGGAAAAAATCCATGGATTTTGTTGTCGTAATGTCCGAACAATGTCCGACCGTGTGTACAGGGCATAAGTGTCCGAACAGTATGAATCAGTCACTATTGCTAATATGGCAAATACAGGGTCCCCAGAGTCTGTGTGTCCTGGGGGACAAGGATCCGAATTCAAAGTAACAACACCTCAAGGGTACCCCAGATGCCAGGGCCCATAATCTGTAGGCAAGAGGCTGACATTCAGTCCCCTCTAAAAGCCTCTGTCCTGGGTGAGTCTCTCACATCAACAATGTGTGGCTTCTTCTTTCAATTCTCAAAAGCATTTTTTGGAGTAAAGTTGTTGTTTTCAGTGACAATGGGGGTTATTTACTAAAGGCAACTCCACTTTGCACTACAAGTGCAGTTTCAGTGCAGTCTCAAGTGCACTTGTAGTGCAAAGTGTATTTTCCTTTAGTAAATAACACCCACAGTGCTTTCTCATTTTATACAATCACGCCATTTATATGACTCCCCAAATTTCGGTCATGGTGCTGAAAAATATTAATATTTTTGTCAGTAATGCATTACATACATTAACAACAAAAACAAGGTGTGTGTAGCAGACCCACAACATAATAATAATAGTTAGCCGAAGATTGCCACCTCATGTGTCAATGAAATTTCATTGGCACTGTTGAAGAAAAAGGCCAAAAAAAAAATTAGATTAAAAGATAACCGAGGAGACAGCTAAAAGAAAGGCAAGCAGTAAATCCAAGCAAATATTTGTTCAGTTTAAAATATATTTTTATTTTAAAAATGTTTCAGACATTGTCTGGCATATTGATGGCCCCCCTACCCGCAAAGTATTCCAGGTATCTTATACGGACCTTGCGGGCACTCTGGGGGGGCAAGCCAGGACGGGCAGTTTCAAGCGCCGTCAGGGTTGGTTCATTCATTATTCCGGCCTCAGGCCCAACTGAGGCAGCATAGTTGAAAGAATTTCTCCTTAAAAAATTGTGCAGAACACAGCAAGACAGAATGATGTGATTGAGTTTATATTCCGCCATGTGTATGGGTGTAAGAAATAGGCAGGAACCGGCTGGCCACTATTCCAAACGTGTTCTCCACCACTCTTCTGGCTCTGGCCAGCCGGTCATTAAAAACCCTCTGGTCCATGGTGAGGGTCCTCAAAGGGAATGGCCGCATAAGATGGTCCCCCAGAGCAAACGCTTCATCCGCAACAAAGACAAATGGGAGTCCTTCCGCATTGTCTTCTGGAGGTGGCAAGCCCAAGCTGCCATTCTGGAGACACCTGTAGAACTCGGTCTGGGCGATGACTCCACCATCCAACATCCGGCCATTCTTCCCCACGTCCACATACTCGTAAGTAGCCGACACCACCGCCAACATCACAATACTATTGAACCCCTTGTAGTTGTAATAGTATGACCCCTGAGTTGGGGGGTGGGACTATGTGGATGTGTTTCCCATCAATTGCCCCTCCGCAGTTGGGAAAGTTCCACCGCTGGGCAAAGTGGGATGCCACAGTCTGCCATTGCACATAAACATTGAAAGCAGATTAGACACAAACATTCTTGGCCAACATCAGTATAACATTTATTTTAGGGAGTATTTAAAGACAAAAATATAAGGTCCACCTATCAGATTCCTCACCCCCTCTGATGACCCATTGTAAAAATTTTAGGGGGGGAGATGTTTTGGACAGGTAACCCTCTCCACTTCATTGAGAGATGAATGCCTAAATAATGTGTATTACTTTGGCCAGCCCCTCCTTACTTACACTATTGGCAGCCCACTGGACAGGTAAGAAGTGTCATAATACAAAAATATAAATACACACTGTCCAAATTGGAGCACAATTTTAACATTCTGCAATTACCTATCAAGATAATAATAGGATAGAAAAACTTTAAACAGTACCATTTGAAAGTATTCAGGCAGGCCCTTGCACTGCATGCTTTGGGAGAATTCATACAGAAATCTGACCACAAAAGAGGTAGGTATAGTGTGTATGGGTTTAGCAAAGTCAGCAGATAGAGGATTGGTATGGGTTGACTTAGCAGGAGGGTTCCAAATGAGTTTGGGACCCAAAAAAAAGCCTCTGCCAGAATTTAAGGACACAAATAACATTTTTACACATTTTAAGGGGTGTTTAGGGTTAATCACTACAATGGAGCTGACAAAATGCATTGCTAAGTGACTAGGCGAGGTGGAGATAGGCCCAGGATAGCATGCTGGGTAGGTTAGTGAAGTCAAATATGCATGAAGGCCAAAAAAAATGTTTAAAAATTCCAGCATGCATGAGGACAAAGGGGACATTCACAGCATATTGCAATCATGGTAATTAGGGAATGATGAAAGAAATACAATATATTATCAAACATTATATTCAATAAAATGTGATGTTAAAGGATAAATCTTACCTTAATATAGTCCTTCTGCAGGACCTGTATGATGGCAGAACAGGTCTCTGGGATAATGATCCCCAGAGCTTGGGGGGAGATGCCTGTCGAGAACTTGAGGTCCTGCAGGCTTCTCCCTGTCGCCAAGCACCGCAACGTGGCGACTAGCCTCTGCTCCGGAGTGATGGCTTGCCTCATGCAGGTATCCTGCCTGCTGATATAAGGGGTCAGCAAAGCCAACAAACAGTGAAATACGGAATCCGTCATCTGGAGAAAGTTCCTGAAATCATCAGGATTATTCTCACGGATCTCACGGAGCAAAGGCATGTGACAGAATTGGTCACGCTGGAGCAACCAATTCTTGGTCCATGAACTCCTCCCCACCCTGTTCATGGACTGGGCTTGTTTCAAAGTAAGAACCCCAACACCAAGCCCAGCACAGCACAAACTCTACGATGAGTACATACAGGAAACATGGCTTCAAAACGGTCGGCTGGTCAGAACGAAGTAACAGAATGCACTGAAGAACAGCAAGGCCTGTGAAGAGCAACCTGAAAATCAGTAACGAGCAGAAAAGAACACACTGAATAAACCAATGGAAACTCACTGCACGCACTGAAGACCAGATACAAACCCACAAGCACAAACTGAACAGCAGAAAAACGATCTGAAAACCACGAGTCTGAAAAAGCGCAAATCATCTCTCACAAAACTTTTACTAACACGAGATTAGCAAAGGGAGCCCAAAGGGTGGTGGGCTTGATATTGAACTGCCTTTTATAGTCTCGTCGTACCTGGTGTACGTCACTGCATTCTTGACGTTCGGAAATTCAGACAACTTTGTGCGACCGTGTGTATGCAAGCCAAGTTTGAGCCAACATCCGTCGGAAAAAATCCAATGTATTTTGTTGTCGGAATGTTCAAGCAATGTCCGATCGTGTGTACAGGGCATTACTGTGGAAACTTTTGTCAGGCTGTGGGATGTTAAGGGCCAGATTTACTAGTGGGCGCAGTGGGCACCAATACTAAAGGTAGCAGTGGTAAAGAGTCAGCTTCTCCAAATATATTCATTGGCCACACGCTTTTTTTTTCGTTTCACACGTACTTTATTATTCTTTTATTTATTATTATATCTGCAGCTTACTGATAGCTATTATGTACCATAACCTGTTGATCAGACAAACATTTTATGCAGGGCTTCCCTGGCACCTAATAAAAAAAAAATTATATATTTATGTATTGATGTAGTCCTTGAGAGGAGAGTGTGCATGCAGGGGTAGCTCCACTAAGATAGCACAAGTAATGCCCTGTACACACGGTCGGACATTCTGACAACAAAATCCATGGATTTTTTCCAACGGATGTTGGCTCAAACTTGTCTTGCACACACACGGTCACACAAAGTTGACGGAAAATCCAATCGTTCTGAACGCAGTGACGTCAGGACTATAAACGAAGCAGTAGCCAATATCTTTCGTCTCTTAATTTATTGTAAACGTGCATGGCACTTTGTGCGTCGGATTTGTGTACACACGATCGGAATTTCCGACAACGGATTTTGTTGTCGGAAAATTTTATAGCCTGTTCTCAAACTTTGTGTGTCGGAAATTCTGATTGAAAATGTGTGACGGAGCCCACACACGGTCGGAATTTCTGACAACAAGGTCCTATCATGCATTTTCCGTCAGAAAATCCGACCGTGTAAACAGGGCATAATAGGAGCCACAACAAAAAACAGAAGTACTGGCTAGCATACAAAAAAAAAAGATCATGTACTAGTGATTAGTGAGTGAGTAGTGATGAACCTAACATACCTGGGTTGAGTTGGGGACAGATTTGGTAAATATTACTAAAGTTTTGCTGCTGGATCCGAACCCCACAGAAGTCACTGGGAGTGGAATGGTAAAAAATAGTAATAGCTATTGTCGAGACTAATAGGCAAAAGATTGTCAAACACATTACATGGGGGGGGGGTCACTGCCCCGGGGAACATGTATCAAAACAAAAACATTTTTTTTTTTAAATTTCCTTTAAGTTTAGTCATGTGTAAAGTGAAAAAGTGAAACATTCAAAATTCTATTAAATAAGATGCCAGGGGGGAAGACTCCTGACCTTGCATTTCAAGTGGTGCATCTGTGTCATGTATACAGACTAGTACAGCAAAACTGAAATTTACAATGAAAAAAGTATGTTTACATTTCCTGCAAATTGAAAGCTTTGCTCTGTTTATAAACAAAGCAGCTGACGATTCAGTTAATCTATGCCAGACCCTTATTCTAGATGAGGATTTGGTACAGATGTTAATGGGGGGCCCCCTCAAAAAATTTCACCACACACGCACACACACACACACACACACACTCTTTTCTCATTCCTGCCTCAGGGAACAATTTAAGCTGTGCAAATTCTACAGCCAGCGTTAGTACACATTAACCACTTGAGCCCCGGACCATTATGCTGCCTAAGGACCAGAGGTCTTTTTCCAATTTGGCACTGCGTCGCTTTAACTGCTAATTGCACGGTCATGCAATGCTGTACCCAAACGAAACGAAATTTGCGTCCTTTTCTTCCCACAAATAGAGCTTTCTTTTGATGGTATTTGATCACCTCTGCGGTTTTTATTTTTTGCGCTATAAACAGAAAAAGACCGAAAAATTACTGCCCTTGATCTGACCTTCGCGGTGATACCTCACATTCATGGTGCAATTGCTGTTTACGTTTGACGACAGACCGCCGCTTGCGTTCGCCTTAGCGCGAGAGCAGGGGGTGACAGGGGTGCTTTTTTTTTTCTTTATTTTTTTTTTTTTTTGCTTTTTTATCTTATTTTTAAACTGTTCCTTTCATTTTTTTTTTTTAATCATTTTTATTGTTATCTCGGGTAAATATCTCCTATGATAGCAATAGGTAGTGACAGATACTCTTTTTTGAAAAAATTGGGGTCTATTAGACCCTAGATCTCTCCTCTGCCCTCAAAGCATCTGACCACACCAAGATCGGTGTGATAAAATGCTTCATCAGTTTCCCAATGGCGCTATTTACATCCGGCGAAATCTAAGTCATAAAATGCTCGTAGCTTCCGGTTTCTTAGGCCATAGAGATGTTTGGAGCCACTCTGGTCTCTGATCAGCTCTATGGTCAGCTGGCTGAATCACCGGCTGCATTCTCAGGTTCCCTGTTGAAACAGGAGAGCCAGAGAAAAACACGGAAGACGGTGGGGGGGGCATTCCCTCCCACGGCTTGTAAAAGCAGTCTAGAAGCTAATTAGCCACTAGGATTGCTTTTACATGAAAGCCGACCGCTGGCTGAAAAGAATGATACCAAGATGATACCTAAACCTGCAGGCATCATTCTGGTATAACCACTCAAAGTCGTGAATGGCGTACCTGAAGACAAAAAAATGGTTAACAATAAAGCACAGTAAACGGTAAAGTATAAAAAATTGCATACCTGAAAAGCAAACATGATAAAACATAATAACAATAAAACATTGCAGAATAGAATACAGTAAAAAAGAGCAGAACAATAGAGAGAATAGAGAGAGAGAGAACAATAAAACGACAACTATTTTTTTTTTATTTTATATATTTTTTTTTTACACTTTTTTTTGTAACTAACTTTTAAAAACTGTAACCGGTTCCAGGTTCGGGTCTCTCAAAATGCGATGGCATCTTGGGAGACCCTGTGAAATGGCGCCTAGTCTGTGCAATGCTGTACCCTACGCTAATACTCAACTAGTGCATGGTAGCGTTCAAAACATTCACCAATGCAAAAACCAGGATTGTCAGGACAGGAGGGACAATAATAGCGGGTGTCACGCCTATATCCGCGCTTGCTGCAGACACAACATCTTTTTTGGGGGGGTTCGTTGGGTAGGGGTACTCGGGAGGACATAAAGAAAATGCCTCTCATGCAGCCGACTGCATTTGGTTGGGGATGTGAATGGGGGAATTACGGGCGCTGCAGAAGTGGTGGGTTCCCAATTAGGATTGGCGAATGCAGCAGGAAGGGCATTATGGGCACGACGGGCCTGTGTTTGTCTTTTTGGTGGCAGCGGGACACTACTTGTGCTTGCCACCTCACCAGCTTGAACTGCACTTATGGGACTCGCCACGTCGCCAAGTGTTACTGCAGTGCTGGTTTGACTACGACCGGGGTGTACTAGGCCGCTGGTGCTTGCCAGTTCAATAAAAAGCTACCAAAAAAACTGTTAGCGATCGCAGGGATCAGGCCTGACTCTGCGAACGCTGCAGTTATGCGTTTAGTGTTTTGTAAGTGACAGTGATCGATCGATACTGCACTTGGGTGGGCTGGGCTGGGCCAGGCGGAGGGGCAAAACACAGGTGCTAGCAGGTATCTGGGCTGATCCCACTAACACTGCGTTTTTGGGAACCCTAAACTGCTGGGGACGCTAGTATAGATCTGATCGGATCAGATATTGATCCGTTCAGATACTATACCACTAAGGGAGGTGTATGCTGCGTGCGTGGGTGTTAGTGGTACTGGCGCTAACCTGACGCTGCTTGGGGCTGGTGCTTGCCAGTTCACCAAAATGCTACCAAAAAAACTGTTAGCGATCGCAGGGATCAGGCCTGACTCTGCGAATGCTGCAGTTATGCATTTAGTGTTTTGTAAGTGTCAGTGATCGATCGATACTGCACTTGGGTGGGTTGGGCCGGGCCGGGCGGAGGGGCAAAACGCAGGTGCTAGCAGGTATCTGGGCTGATCCCGCTAACACTGCGTTTTTGGGAACCCTAAACTGCTGGGGACGCTAGTATAGATCTGATTGCATCAGATATTGATCCGTTCAGATACTATACCACTAAGGGAGTTGTACGGTGCGTGCGTGGGTGTTAGCGCTACTGGCGCTAACCTGACGCTGCCTGGGGCTGGTGCTTGCTTGTCAGTTCACCGAAATGCTACCCAAAAAAACTGTTAGCGATCGCAGGGATCAGGCCTGACTCTGCGAACACTGCAGTTATGCGTTTAGTGTTTTGTAAGTGACAGTGATCGATCGATACTGCACTTGGGTGGGCTGGGCAAGGGGGCAAAACGCAGGTGCTAGCTGGTATCTGGGCTGATCCCGCTAACACTGCGTTTTTGGGAACCCTAAACTGCTGGGGACGCTAGTATAGATCTGATCGGATCAGATATTGATCCGTACAGATACTATACCACTAAGGGAGGCGTATGCTGCGTGCGTGGGTGTTAGCGGTACTGGCGCTAATCTGATGCTGCCTGGGGCGACGCATATCACCGCCGGGCGATCAGGGGGCTAACCCTTTATTCGGTAATAAACGGCGGGTGCCCTGACACTATAGAAAATAAACAAACTAACCAGCGTCACCCGTAACACTTATATGGTGATCAGTGGTGAAAGGTTAACTAGGGGGCAATCAAGGGGTTAAAACATTTATTAGGTAGTATATGGGGGTCCCTGACGCTTTAAAACGCTGACGGCGAACCTAAATATTTACGTCCCTAACTAGCGTCACCAGCGACACTAATACAGCGATCAGAAAAATGATCACTTAGCGACACTGGTGAGGGGGTGATCAAGGGGTTAAAACTTTATTAGGGGGGGTTAGGGGGGTACCCTAGACCTACAGGGGGCTAACCCTAACTGTCCTAACACTGTAACTGTCACAAACTGACACCAATGCAGTAATCAGAAAAAAAAAAACAGCTTGGTGTCAGTTTGTGACGGGGGGGGGGGGGTGATTGGGGGGCGATCGGGGGGGATCGGGGTGTTTTGTGTGCCTGGCATGTTCTACTGTGTGTGTAGTGTTTGGGCACTCACATTTCAGTCTTCTCTCCTCGGCGCCGGAACGAAAAATATCGAGCCGAGGAGAGATGACATCATTTCCTTTGCTGCTGTTTAGCATACAGCAGCAAAGGAATGTTCCCATTGGCCGGCGGCGATCGCGAGGGGGGGGCCACGAACGGATGGCCTCCCCCTCACCTCCGATCGCCGGGGGACAAAACAGGACCGCCTTGAGCACCGGGGGGGGGTCCGATGTATGTACGTGATTTTGCCTGCCCGTGCCGCCTTGCCGACGTACATCGGCGTGAGGCGGTCCTTAAGTGGTTAAGTAGGTTACAAAACTTTTCTCAGATGCCCACCTATCCAATTGTCCCTTGGATCCTGTTCCCTCACAACTACTACGGTCACCCTCTTCTTCTATCCTTTGCACCCTCACTCACATCTTCAATCTCTCCCTCTCTAGTGGCACCCTCCCCTTACCTCTAAAACATGCGCAGATCACTCCCATACTTAAAAAGCCCTCACTGGACCCTACCAACCTGAACAACTTAAGACCCATCTCATTGCTCCCATACCTCTAAACTTCTAGAACGCTTTGTGTAAAACTGTCTTAGCTCCTACCTCAGTGAAAATAACCTTCTTGACCCCTTACAGTCTGGCTTTCTCTCGCAGCACTCCACGGAAACTGCCTTACTAAAACTCACTAACAATTTACTAACTGCTAAAACCAACAGCCAGTACTCCATACTCCTACTACTTGACCTCTCTGCGGCCTTTGATACTGTTGACCACCTGCTCCTTCTCAATAAACTACATTCCCTTGGCCTCCGAGATTCTGCTCTATCCTAGTTCTCTGCCTATTTATCACAGCGCTCCTTCAGTGTCACCTACAACTCTGTCTCCTCCTCTCCATTGCCCCTTTCTGTGGGGGTCCCCCAAGGCTCTGTTCTTGGACCCCTTCTCATCTCTTTCTCCACCTCCTCCCTTGGTCACTTGATAACCGCCCACGGCTTCCAATACCACTTATACGCTGATGACACCCAAATCTATCTGTCTACTCCTCACCTCACTCCTTCAGTCTCCTCTCACATTACTGACTTACTAACTGACATATCAGCATGGATGTCGCACCACTTCCTTAAACTAAATCTCTCTAAAACTGAGCTATTAATATTCCCCCCCACCCGTGCTCCCCTCCATGACTTTTCCATCAAAATCAACAATGCAACCATCAGTCCCTCCCCTCACACCAGGGTACTAGGTGTAATCCTAGGCTCTGACTTGTCATTTCAGCCTCAAATCCAATCGTTGTTAAAAGTTTGTAGAATTCACTTCTGTAACATCTCTAAAATTCGCACCTTTTTAACAAATGAAACCACCAAGCTCCTCATTCACTCCCTTGTTATCTCTCGCCTTGACTATTGCAACTCCCTTCTCATTGGCCTGCCTCTCCATAGGCTATTCCCTCTTCAGTCTATCATGAATGCTGCTGCCAGACTTATACACCTTACCAACTGCTCAGTGTCTGCCAACCCTCTCCTCCAATCCCTACACTGGCTCCCAATCACCCAGCAAATTAAATAAGAAATACTAACCACAACATACAAAGCCATTCACAACCCTGCCCCGAGCTACATCACCAATCTTGTCTCCAAATATCACCCAAATCATCCTTTCCGCTCTTCTCAAGACCTCCTGCTCTCAAGCTCTCTCATCTCCTCCTCCCATGCTCGTCTCCAGGATTTCTCCAGAGCCTTTCCCTTCCTCTGGAACTCGCTGCCTCAACCTGTCCCACTATCCCCTACCCTTGCTACCTTCAAGCGATCCCTGAAAACTCATCTCTTCAGGAAAGTCTATCACGTCTCCAACTAATCTCCTACCACTTCCAACAGCTCATTCCCCACAGTTACAAGCTTTTGTACCACCTGCCCCACCCTATTAGATTGTAAGCTCTTCTGAGCAGGGCCCTCTTAATCCTCTTGTATTTTATTGTATTATAACTGTATTGTCTCCCTTTTACGTAAAGTGTTGCGTAAACTGTTGGCGCTATATAAATCCTGTATAATATTGATAATAATAAGTAGGAGAGACCAGCTGCCCTAGAGAAGACACCAAAATAAGTAGTGAAGCGATATTAGATAGCCTACTGAGAAAAAAACACATCAATATCTTGCGACACTGAAGCATCTAACCATAATTGCCATATCAGAGTAAACTTTTTTGGGCATGGGGGGGTACCTTGCTAGGTGGAGAAACCTCCTGCCAAAGCCTCTTATCTCCATACTATTGAGAACAAGTGCCTCTTCCCAACAAACCTGTCCCATTCTGTGGGTGGGGGGCTTATAGGAATACTGTTCCCTTTAACAAATAGGGGGTACCCTGATACTGCTCCCATAAAACCCCAAAATGTCCCTCAATGTACATCCATCATCCCCCACAATGCAGGTCCACATCAAGCACGATGCCCGATGACCACCAACATGCCAAAAGAAAAAGAAATCTCATTGCTTAAGCAATGAAGTGGGGTATCCCAGGAGACATCACCGATGTTCCGGTCTTACTGAATGGGTAAAGTTTCGGACACTTGTCCGAACGCACGTACAGCCAAGGTTCGAACCTAACCTTAAGCTCATCCCTAGTGCAAAGTAAAAGACAGTGAGGTCAACATGGGATATCAAAGAAGCTTACATGTAATCATGGCTATGTGATGGCAGTTTTTAATATTTGGGCTTAATAACACTTTAATGCACAGTGGTATAGCATATGCTATTGGGTACTATTTTGCATGCTAAAATGAAAACCCTTTTATCAGTTTTACTATAGCACTACTTCTATTGCTTATACTGCTTTTGCCTTTTTACAATGAACAGCCTGAAAGTATGATGCGGGGTCACCATATGAAGGATAAACCTCCCTTGATTAAATGCAATGTGTTTTCTGCTACTAGTGATTAGCAGGAGACACTCAGAGATAATTTATGACCACCCACATCATAATTTAAAATATTGCTTTTCTTAATTACTTCCTCTAATGTATGCCATAAAAAGGAGTTTGCTTGTTTAAAGTAATAACACCTACTTTTAAGCCTAAATTAGAATCAAGCACCCTTTATTAAATTGTAAGTGAGCATAGTACTTTAGATTAATGTATATATTCATCATGATATCATCTAATTTGCATCAGTCATTGGTCTAGGCTGTTGATGTCCCTACTGTATACATGAATATAATCTGCTGCTCAACTGCTACATATGATGGAGTTCAATAACAGTTTCTGATACATTCTAAAAGAGAAAAGGTAAGTTTAGTCATTATTATTAAAAGTATATTATTAGATTTCTTTTAACAACCATACAGCATCTCTGATTGACCATTTTGGGCTAATAATCATGGATAAAGTACCTAGTTAAGTAGCTGGATCTCCACATTATTACTTCCCACTCTTAGAAAACAATCACCAGGTAAAAGGGGTGCCACCCAGCTACAATGAGTAGGTGGATGGCTCTTACCATATTTTCCTGTAGGGGAACCGATCCTGTTGCTCAGCATAGGGTACTGCAAAAAACTGTCCTGTCAGACATCATACTCTACAGAGAATGTTTTTGACACTCTTGGTTCAGAAGATATCAGCAGAACAGTTGGGTACTGAAACTATCTGCTGCCATTAACAAACATTGCTGATTTTGCTGCTAAGGAATCTAAAAGGGGGCAGAGGAGAGATCTGGGGTCTAATAGACTCCAGATCTCTCAGTTAAGCGTATATGTCAAGGCCCAGTGCCAAACCATCTGTTTACTTTAAACTGGCAATGGCAACCTATAAAGGCTTATAAAGCATTGCCTATGGATAACGTAATTTTCTGTAATTTGTTGCTAGTCCATGGAAATGCGCAATTTTAAAAAGTGTGACATGTTTGATCCATTTACTTGGCAGATTATCATCTTTTATATGTCCCCCAAAACTGGGTATTATATTGTGTTTGAGTGCACTAAAAGTAATTATAGTGTATTTCTTTCCTTTTTTACATTTGAAAAATGACTGTCCAAATATCATGTGACATAAAAAATTACAACACCACCATTTTATTATAAAATAAATGTAAAAAACACGCACTCATACCACCAATAGCAGCAGCACTTTTTCAAGTCTGTACATCTGACTCAATATATAGTATACATAAAAATAAGGTGCGCTAACTCCTTA
Organism: Lithobates septentrionalis; assembly: GCA_037952835.1. Lineage (NCBI taxonomy): Eukaryota > Metazoa > Chordata > Amphibia > Anura > Ranidae > Lithobates > Lithobates septentrionalis. Next base: position 2,641,164 of record JBBDGP010000358.1, read on the forward strand.
AAATAAATAAAACAAATCAATATGTGTAATTAAATGGCACAATAAAAACACTATCACTAATTACAATAAAACCATAGTGCTTGTGCATAAATAATCTGTGCATAAATAATTTGATGATTCAGTTGCAAAGATTAAGTGATTAAGAACCAGTCCCAATATTAAGTCAAAAAACTGTGACAGCAATATTGAAATAGTACAAAGAATCCCTCTGGCAATAAATATAGTTAAAAATGTGCTGCTCGGTGCAGGTGCTAAGATAGGCCAACCATTCAAGGCAGCCTGACTGCAAACTCATAGATCTCAGCACAGGAGCAGGGGCGTATCTTCCACGAGGCAAACAAGGCATTTGCCTTGGTCAGCAGTTTTCAGGTTGCGGCACCACCCCCAGGCTCCCTCTTCCTGCCACTTCACCCCACTGCACTGACCCCCCCCGCAAACCCAATGCCCTGCTGCTGCTTCTCTCCTCTGCCCTCCCACTGACTTTGGGAGCTGCAGGGCATCCATAGAGGGATCAGTGGTTCCACATAGATCTCCCTCTGCTGCTCTGACCCTCCATTTAGCGCCCCCCACCTCCCTGATTGCCAGGCACCCCTACAATGCAGCTGCTGGCTGGCTCTCCCAGATCCCCCTCCCGCCAGATGCAGCAGCTGCTAATGCGGGAGATGTGGATGGATGGAGAGCGGGAAGGCTGCTCCGTGTAGCGGCTGGCCAGCTCTCCTGCCTCCCCCTCCTGCTGGCTACAGTCACTGCTAGTGCGGAAAATGTGGTTGGATGGAGGGTGGGGGGGGGCTGCTCCATGCAACTGCTAGTCGGCTCTCTCACCTCCTCCCGCCAGCTGCAGTCACTGCTAGTGCGGAAGATCTGGATGGATGGAGAGCGGGGGAGGCTGGTAAACACGTGTTTACCATCCCCTTTCCTTAAAGAATACAGACAGCAATCACAGTACTGATCGCTTCTGTATTCATTAATCGCTGACACAGTGAACTTTGTCAGTTTGTGAATGAAATATAGTAATTACTGTTTACTATATTAAATTTTATGAATGAATAGGAGTCTCTATACAGACTCCTATTCATTCATCCACAGTGCAGCTCAGGCTGAAGAGAAAGGGACTGTCTTCATTCCCTTTCTCTGTCTCAAAGCAGAGACATTAGAGGTCTGTTTAGACCCCTGATGTCTCTCCAAACCCCCCCACCCAAAAAAATAAAAATAAATTATAAATAAAAAAAATTGTACCTGTACAAAAAAAATAAACAAAGTTGAAAAAATGTTTTAAATAAAACCATAAACACAGGAAGAGCCCTTTCACATGGGTTCTGTAAAGCAGATCCACCTGCTCAGAGGGGGATCTGTCTGCTATACAGACACGGACACAGCTTGCTCTTCTCTATGGGGCGGTTGGATGGAAACGGATCACCATTCAATTTCAATCAGACTGCCATCCAATCCAATCTGCCAGACAGATGGTAAATAGATCTTCTGTCTGTCTGTTTTTGGCGGGATCGGATGGTGGTGGGTGGAGATCTAAAAGCGCTTGGGAAAATGTGTCCTCCAGCCTGCTCAGACTACCATCCATCCACTATGGATCAAAGCCCCAGAGCTCCGTATCAAAAGCAGTTCACAGCCACAGTTACCAATTCCTGGTACAGTAAACCTGTATAACATTTATTAGTAGGATAATTGCACTTGCCATTCAGCAGGAATGTAAAAGCATATAAGGCTAGGTTCACACTAGTGCGGATTAGATGCAGGTTTCCCTGCATCCAATTTGCATGAAAAGAGATTGTGGCCGGCTTCTTATGGAGCCAGCTCACACATCTCTGTAGTGGCTGTAGGTCTTTGACTCCGTTTCAGGGCCAAATTCAGGCAGAAATTTGGCCCTGATTCATCCCTGAAACAGAGAACATGGAAGCACCAGACCCCTGCTGAGAGCCACATCCGGCATCAGTGTGAACCCAGCCTCAAACATAAAACAGGCTCTATGCATTTCTGCAGGTCCCGGCAGTGTGGGGAAACATGTCAGTTGGAGCTGATTAGGTGACGTTATCAGATATACACACTGATATTTTGTGTTTTTATTGTGCCATTTAATTACACTTTTTTTTATGTTTTATTTATTTAATGGGGCAGGCATACCTTATATTTATTACCACATTTTTTTCTTTAGAGCCTCTACTTTCAAAGAATATATGTGTAGGGAAGTGTTCTGTCTGGAGGTTGTTTACATTCATGCCTGGTACCTGTCATAGAGTTCTTATTACAAACGTATTCTTCCTGTTAAGAGGCTGTTTCCTGCCCCTGCTAAAAGGTCAGGAGAATATTCAAGGCTATATATATGGATGTCTTACAGGAATTGAAGAATAGAGTGGCCAGACACATGCTTTGCAGGCCAGGGGGTGCTGCAGGCTGATTTTGTGCTATATCCATCCATTCATCCTTCCAGTCTGAAAATGGACAATACAATATACCCTGTTTCCCCGAAAATAAGACCTAGCGTGATTGTCGGTGATGGCTGCAATATAAGCCCTACCCAACAAATAAGCCCTAGTTAAAGTCCTTGTAGGTCTTATTTTCAGGGTAGGGCTTATTTTCGGGGAAACAGGGTAGGGCTTATTTGGGGGGTAAGGCTTATATTGCAGCCATCACCGGCGATCACGCTAGGTCTTATTTTCGGGGAAACAGGGTAGGCAAGTGGTACTGCACTGTGTAGCTCACTGTTTGTTATATTACTGTCACTCCTGTGTGGAAATCAGAGATACTGTATCTGTTAGAGGCTTCTCTGATTCACTGAAACTTTCTATTTGCATACTGCAATATACTTGGGCTATTCTCAAGTGTATGAGAGCAAAGCTCTTTTGATTATAACCTATCAAGTGACTGGTTTGTGTTGAAGTGTCTGCTACTTCATTATTTAAAGCAACAGTGTCCCTTTTTGGTCTGGAGGGTTCCTAGCTAGTATTAGCCTAGGGAATGGTAAACAGCTCTGAGTAGCGACAGGATAGGCTTCCAATGGCCACTTAGATAGGTAGCGGTCCGGTAGCATTCATAGCCTATAATCAGGTTAGGGACCAAGAGATAGGCTAGATAGGCCTAATTTGCCTCATAGGTGGTGTGTTCCAGACTTCCTAAAGGGTATCACATGGGAAGTAGATAAACACATTGGGAGTATATGGATATAGACTTGCCCAAACTCCCCTACATTATATAATATGGTATAGGACAGTGATGGCGAACCTATGGCACGGGTGCCACAGCTGGCACGCCAAGCCCTTTCTGTGGGCACTTAGCGCGCCTCCAGGATAGGGGAGGAAATCCCCCAGCAAGGTAGCCTCTTGCACTGGTGGTGCAGGTGCGGAGGAGTTGGCTCGCTTCCTATCATCAGTGTCTGCCCCTGTACGCAGCGCTGCGATACAGAGGAAGAGAAGAATGACTCCTCCCTTCCTGGACTTTGAAGCCAATAGGAGAGCGGCTTCCTGTGCAGGGGCTCGGGCGGAGGGCACTAAAGCATGACAATGTGGAGGACTCTGTCTGCACATACACAGGTAGGACAGTGCTATGGGGGAAGGGGGGGGGCGCAGAGGACACTGCTGTGTATGTGGTGGGTATGTGAAGGGGCCAGAGGACACTGCTTTAGGAAGGGCCATCCCCATAGCAGTGTCCTCTATTGGCCATCACATCACCCCCTGATCCATGTATTCTGAGCACAACACATGTCTGATCCTTGTATTCTGAGCACAACGCATGTCTGATCCCTGTATTCTGAGCACAACGCATGTCTGATCCCTGTATTCTGAGCACAACGCATGTCTGATCCCTGTATTCTGAGTACAACGCATGTCTGATCCCTGTATTCTGAGCACAACGCATGTCTGATCCCTGTATTCTGAGCACAACGCATGTCTGATCCCTGTATTCTGAGCACAACGCATCTCTGATCCCTGTATTCTGAGCACAACACATCTCTGATCCCTGTATGCTGAGCACAACGCATCTCTGCATTCTGAGCACAACGCATGTCTGATCCCTGTATTCTGAGCACAACGCATTTCTGATCCCTGTATTCTGAGCACAACGCATGTCTGATCCCTGTATTCTGAGCGTAACGCACTTCTTTGAAAAAGCAGAAAAGGTTTTTTCTGGGCAGAATCGTACATTTTTGGTCCCTTAGGGCTCATTCAGAGGGATGATCAGTTCCATCCTCTGTACAGAGCCGCTAGTAGGTTTAATTCCATGTTGGCACTTTGAAATAAATAAGTTGGTTTTGTGTCATTGTGTGGGCACTCGGGCTCAAAAAGGTTCGCCATTACTGGTATAGGATATTATAAATTATTATTGTAGTTATTATTATTATTATTATTATTATTATTATTATTATTATTATTATTTATCTAGCTTTTTATGTGAATAAACACACTTTAATGTTGATTGTTGGGCCTGCTGCAACTGCTCTACTACTGTAAATGTTAGGCATGAGTGAATCTGCACAGGTTCAGTTAGTGGAATTCTGCTTGAAATCTACAAACTTAGCATTTTGATACTAAATTCTGTCAATTTTCAGAGCTAATAGGCAGTAAATTGTCAAAAAAGGCTATGGGGAGCTGGACACCTCCCCAAGGGCATTTAACAAAACAAAAACAATGTAAAAAATACTGTCAGGTAGAGAGCTTTTTTAAAGCTACCTAGAGGGTGACATGGGAAAAACACCTTTTAATTGCATACTTGGCACAGTATTTGCAGTTATGGCATCATATATTTTGGATGTCTATTGAATTTTTAACTTTTACATTTAGCTTCACATAAATACAATAGCAGAATCCCAATTGGAATCAATCATTTCATCATAAAAAACGCTTTTTTAGGTAGCTTAGGGGCCTGAATTGACAGTGGAGTAAAGAGCAAAAACTGATTCATAGTATAATTTGTGAGTGTCTTCTTGCATAGTACCAACCTGCATTGTCTTAAAAGTAAAACAATGTCAAAACAGAGCACACAAAAGCACTTCACAACCACAACCCTACAGTTCCCAGACCCCCCATCCCTGTTTTCCGCATTGTTATCAAAATATAAAAAATACAGACTTCTGGGTAGTGTTGGGCAAACAGTTCAAGCCGAGCAAACCTTCGGCCCGAACATCGCCTATTTGCCCATTTGGTGAACATCCCGCTAAGCCCCCTACAAGAAAGCTTTTACAGTGTGTTGGAGTGGAGATAGATAGAGCAGGACTCATTTCGCTACTAGTGAGCTAGTGTGTTCACTTATTGTGACTTTGAGTGTAGAGTGTTAGTGTAGTGTTAGTACAGTGTGTGAGTATATTGTGTCAGTATAGTGTAGTGTGTTAATGTAGTGCAGTCATAAACCACTTCAGCCCCTGAAGGTTTTACCCCCTTAATGACCAGACCATTTTTTGCGATAGGGCACTGCATTATTTTAACTGACAATTGCGCAGTTGTGCAATGCTGTACCCAAATAAAATTGATGCCCTTTTTTTCCCACAAATAGAGCTTACTTTTAGTGGTATTTGATCACCTCTGCGGTTTCAATTTTTTGTGCTATAGACAACAAAAGAGCGACAATTTTGAAAAAAACACAATATTTTTTACTTTCTGCTATAAAACACATCCAATAAAATTTAAAAAAAAATCTAAATTGGTCTCTGTATTTCTTTATCAGTCTAGGCCAATATGTATTCTGCTACATGTTTTTGGTAAAAAAAAATCACAAAAAGGGTCTACAAACTATGTCTACAAACTATGTGATATATTTATGGAATTTTATATATTTTTTTACTAGTAATAGCGGCCATCACCGATTTTTAGTGGGGCTGCGACATTGCAGACAAATCTGACACCAAGTGGCACTTTTTGGGAACCAGTGACACTAATACAGTGATCAGTGATAAAAAAACTGTACTAATGACACTGGCAGGGAAGGGGTTAACAGGGGTGATCAAAGGGTTAAATGTGTTCCCTGGGAGTGCTTGTTAACTTCAGAAAGGCAATCTGCCTTGTTTACATAGGCAGACCGCCATTCTGCCTCTCTCGGGAATGATCGCGGGTGGCCGTCAGACCCGCTGATTGGCTTCCCCCTCCCCATCAGTGCGCAATCGGGTCTCCAGCAGCACAAGTGTGTCCCCCAGAGGCTATTGCATGAAATTACATACAGGTACATGAGTTTGCGTAATAGAGCCACTTTGCCGTGGTAAATGTACATTACTCGGTCGGCAAGTGGTTAACACGGTATTACATAACATTAGTGCTGTATACAGTGCTGTATACCCTTTTTTTTGGTTGCTGCATGGGGAGGGGGGTTTTGTCCCCTGGCTGCCCCTTCTTTTTAAAATTGTCAGCGCAGTTTTTCTTACTGTGACGCTGGTGTTCCCCCTCTTTTATTTATTTATTTATTTTTTATATAATTTTTACATTACTGTCAACGTTAGTCCTCAATTTAATGTGCACCAAACACCACTTTTCATTCAAAAAAATGTGTCTGATCACACATTTCCCAGTTACTATAAAATTTGGGTAATAAGTCCTCCCCCCATCATGTCTGGGAAGCCAGCAAGGAGAGGCAGACGTTCCTATGCCACTATGAGGGGGCCAGCAGCATCTGTGTCCACAGGCAAAGGTGGATGTAGTCTGTCCTCAGGCATTTTAGTGATGTTACCTGTGCTATCCAGCCACAGCATATAGAGGAGGTGATGGACTGGCTTGCTAAACCATCCTTACCCTCTATGACCCAAGCTGACACTAGTGCGCAGTCCACCACAGCTGCCAGAGTGGCTTATTCTTTCTCTTTGTCCATGGCTACTCCTGCCATAGCCCCAGCACTATGTATGGAGGATTCAGCTGAATTATTTGAACACAGAGTCAACCACTTGCTTCTTTAGGATGCACAGACATTACTTGATTCTGATGTTGGTTCTGAGGTAGAGGAAGGGAGTAAAATGAGCCTACAGAGAGGGGAGAACACCGATAAACAACAAATTGACACTCATGTTCCCCCAGCCACAGCGTGTTGCCAAGTTGGTTCCAGTGATGATGAGGATGGAGGGGATGATGATAATGAGGTCACTAAAGTGACTTGAGTGCCGGATTGACCAGAAGAGGAAAATGAGGAGGAGGCACAACCCCGGCGAGGCATGATGTCCTACAGAGGCAGAAATACTGGAAGAGGAGATAGCAGCCACCCTATTGCATCAGATTGTGGAGCTGTTCTCTCCCGGCCCATTTCCCACAGCTCAGCCATGTGGGTCTTTTTAGCACATATGCAGCTGATCGAATTGTTGCAATTTGCAATCTCTGCCACAAGCAAATCAAGCATGGCAAATACACCAGTCATTTGGGTACCATATGTTTGACAAGGTATTTAAGCTCCCACCACTCAGCCCATTGGCAAGAGAACCTGAAAGCCACACACAAGGCACACAATTCTTCTCGTTCTCACACCTTACCTTTCAGGTCTACGCCAGCTATATCTCATGACCTCTCAGCAGCCTCCACTGACAAGGATGATGCTATAGCAAAGGGTGTCACAGGTCTTTGTAACATGTCTGCCAGCAGCACACCACCAGCTGTAAAGTATTGCAGGCAAATTTCTCTGCCCCAGCTGCTGCAGCAAAAAAAAAAAAAATACACTCCCTGTCACCCACATGCTCAGTGCCTAAATTCCAGCTTGTTCAAATTGCTGGCTTTACAACTCCTGCCTTTCCGTCTGGTGGATTCTGCCCCCTCCGTGAATTTGCAGAATGTGCTGTACCACAATGGCAGGTTTGCAGTTGCTATTTCTTTTCATGTAAGGCAATTCCAGCTCTGTACCATCAGGCAATGTTGTGGCATTATTGGGCAAGGCAGTCAGCTGCAAGGTCCACATTACTGATGACGTGGTCCAGCAAGCATGGTTGGGGATGATATATTTCATTCACAGCACACTGGGTAACTCTGGTTAACTCTGCTTGCAACTTTGAATGATACAGGACAGGGCTCAGTCTTGGAACTTGTTTTGCCGCCACGTCTTCATACAGCTGGTGGTGATGCGAACTCTATCAGCTCCTCACCCTCCTCCTCCTCCGCCATGCAGTGCTTCAGCGGGTCTGTCTAGGGGACAGAAGCCACACAGGTGCAGAGATTCTTTCAGCTCTGCAGGAGCAGACCCAGGGGTGGTTCACGCTACGGAAGCCTAAACCAGTAATTGTGGTGTGCAATAATGGCAGTCACCTTCTGTCCACCCTTTGACAGGGAAAGTTGACACTTGCCTGGCACATGTTCCGAATTTGGTGGTGCAGCATTTCTTAAACAGGTACCCAGGGTAGGAAGATCTGCTAAAGCAGTCCAGAAGAGTCTTTAAGGTTAAATTTCAGAGTTATTGCGCAGATAAACCATATTAGAAAGCCGCTGGCAAAAACAATACGGATAAGATTGTAAACAGCATAAACAAACAGAAAGTTGACATGCTAAAATGACAAAGAAATAAAGTCCCATAAATATTACCGTCCAACTAGAATTGATATAGTCCAATCATGAAACTAGCAGATCACTATAAGGAAAATGTGAGGGATTAAATGTTCAACATATGTGAAAAAAAGCCTTGATAGTAAAAATCATATAAAAAGGTGGAACACCCAGGTGCGCCTCCACCATATAATATGAGATGGCCGCTTACCAGAGGAAATGGACTCCAGATTATAAGGGTCATGAGCACAGTATGATGGAATATCTGGAATATCCCTAGGACAGGAGTCATCAGCCCTTTTTCCTTTGCAGCAAAACAGGAGACCTCTATGGCTTTTCTTTGGTGTCCAATGGGAACACACACATAGGGAATAATCAATGTTTCACTGGCAAATAATACATGTCAAAATGAATCAAGGAGGGGGGTGTGGTCTGGCCGCTCAAGATAATGGCCGTTTGATCCCAGAGCTCCGGCTGAGGTAAGCTCCATAAGCGGCTAATCAGCCGCCTAAGCCCACAAGACCGAGCGCTGGATACAGCCTGATACAGCCCACAGTCAGGATGATAAGAGGAGGTCACTCCAGCCGCTCCTCCGGTGCTCAGCAGCCTAAACAACTGACATACTTCTTTCCCGGGTCAGGTAGAGTGGACACACAAGGTGGCACTGGAAGCTGCAGGGATGCACCTCTCCCTCAACACAGACACAGCATCGCTCTCCAGCACATCTAACACAGATCTCCAGGACATGGAACAGGGAGAAAAACAGTCACAGAAGAGACCTGCATCTTCTCCATTTGCCTCACCACAATCTAAAGGGCACGTGAGTAAAATATATAACTATTTTATTGAGAACTGTGACTTAGGACAGGAGCCTCAGGACACTATCATCTTTCCTTGCCACTGACCAACCTGCATCAGAGAATACACTTAAAGAAATGCTCATGTCTCTAAAACAGGATTTGCAAGTAGATTTGTGTAAAAACATCACCAATCTACAAGTAGATAAGATTGAGGTTGATAAAGTGGAAACTAAGCTAAAAGACTCTGTATCGGCACATAATGAATTAGTGGACTGTTATCAGGAGCACAACGCTGACATCCAATGGATGAAAAATAAAATTGCAGATTTAGAGGATTGTTCCAGGACTAATAATCTCAAGTTTAGAGGTATCCCCAAAACAATTTCTCCTCCTGAGATTGTTCCATATCACCTACAACTGTTTAAAACCTTACTCCCACTGGAACATCCCCAAGACCTGGTCATAGACAGAGCCCACAGAATCGTCAAACCAAGCTTACTTCCAGATACAGTCCCACTGGATATTTTGGCAAGAATTAATTTCTTCCATGTTAAAGACAGAGCTATAGCGGCAGCCCACAAAGCAGGCAAACTTCTGGAACTCTTCTCACATATCTCTATTTACGCTGACCTCTCAGTGGCAACTCTAGCAAGGCAATTTTCCCCCATCACGGAGGCTCTTAGACACAAGAAAATGGTCTATACATGGCTCTTCCCTGCCACACTTCAAATCACTCTTTAGGAACATACAGTAAATATGTGCTCCAATCACCAGCAGAATACAAAAAGCTGCCACAACAATGGGGCATCCTACCACCCTTCACTCCAAATCCACACCATCATTCCAAATCTCCAAACTTACTCTCCCAAGCCAGGAAAGTGGGCCCTGGCCTAGGATAAGGAGCTAAGTATACAAGGGCTTTCAAAGCACATATAGGCAATTCCTAAGATGGTGCTTCCTCATGGCCGGCTTTCTGTTGTCCACGTACCCTCACACATTAGTAGTCTATCCGAATATCTCAGTTTGACGGACTCTAAGTTTGAGGTATTTTTTTTAGTGCTCAATTTGATCTCTTCTACTATGTGTACCTACAATATTGTGTTTATAACCTTTAAGTTTTATTTTCTGTTTTTACTATTTTTTATTGCAGCTGTTGTTACTCAGTGGTTCATAGCAGCTTTCATCGATAAGCTCAAATATAGATAGGCTGTGACATATTAAAGTAGCAGCATAACTGACCCTAGGGTATACCCCACTTGGCCACTCTTTCCCAACCCACACAATGCTTCCAATAGTAAATTTGGCATTAAAATGTGCCTCTTTAAATGTTAAGGGCTTAAACAGTCAATACAAAAGATCAATGTTATGGAGGAAAGCCCTCTCACAGAAATGTGATATATTCTGTGCTCAGGAAACTGATATATCTACGCTTAACACCCCTAGAATTACCCATCACAAATTTCCTTACTGCTTCTTTGCAAACTCCGACACAAAAATCAAAGGTGTGATAATCGCAATAAAAGACACTGTCACCTTCTCATAAGATTATTTATGCCGCATACACATGAGCGGACTTTTCGACCGGACTGGTCCGACGGTCTATCCGACGGACTTCCGACAGACTTTCCTAATGAACGGACTTGCCTACACACAATCACACCAAAGTCCGATGGATTCGTACGTGATGACGTACGACCGGACTAAAATAAGGAAGTTGATAGCCAGTAGCCAATAGCTACCCTAGCATCGGTTTTAGTCCATCAGACTAGCATACAGACGAGCGGATTTTTCGACCGGACTCAAGTCCATCGGAAAGATTTGACACATGTTTTATTTCTAGGTCCGTCGGACTTTTGGGGAAAAAAAAGTCAGCTGGAGCCCACACACGATCGAATTGTCCGACGGAGTCCGGTCCGTCAGACCAAGTCTGCCGGAAAGTCCGTTTGTGTGTACGTGGCATTAGAATGTGATCCCAATGGCAGATATATCATTCTGGGTGCCAAGATTAATAACCAACCCCTTACCTTGGTTTCAGTTTACTCTCTCAATACTAAGCAGAAAAAATGTCTTCACACTCTCTTTAAATGTATTTACACAGTGCAATATGGTGGTCTCATAATGTGCGGAGACTTTAATGCAGTCCCTGACCCAGTCATAGATTCCACTAGCCTCAGTAGGCGATGCACCAAGGAGACCACCTGCATACACTGATTAAGAAGGAAGGTCTTTATGATGTCAAGAGAAATATGCATGGTTCAGAAAAATATTACACTTTTTACTCCAATGCGCTTCATGTGTATTCCAGAATTGACATGTTTCTCATGGAACAACCCATTCTCCTTTTAACATCTTAAGCTAAAATTGGCACGATCCTTTGGTCTGATCATGCCCCAATCTCACTCACAATCCACCTAGACCAAAATAACTCCTCTGCTAAAACGTGGAGAGTAAACTCACACCTTATTCACAACCCCATCCATGAGCAACATGTCAAAAGAGAACTTGAAACATTTTTTCTACAAAATGCTAATTCTGTGGACAAGGCTCATACCCTATGGGCAGCCCACAAGGACTTTATGAGAGGCATCTTTATAAAACTAGGATGTAAAGGTAAGTAACTCCTGCACTGTCAAGATGAAGGTGAAGATAGGGGGCTAAATACACTGCAGCAAGCACCTGATTAACTATCCTAAGCAGAAAAAATATATAAATGTATACGTGATGGCGTTGCGCTGTGTGTTGTATACATATGTGTATCAACTCTATATATACAAAATATATTAAATACCATGTGATGAAAAAAAGTCTAGAACCAAATATATGAAATCTTTATAACAAAATGTGACATTGAACGAATAAGTGAACAAGTGAATAAACAGTGTGATAAAGTCCAACATGCACCACTGAATGTGCAATAAAGCTGGATAAAACCAATATAGTGAGAGTGATAAAACAAGAAACAAATTCCACTGTAACAGTCTGAAATAATGTTCCACACAAATAGTGAATCCCTCCACCATGAGCAATCAATTGATCCGTGCCTAGCTAATCTTCTAATGGTGGCACCTCTGTGTGCACAAGCCTTTAATAAGGGGGCCCCCAGATCCCGGCCCCCCAGATCCCGGCCCCCCACCCTATGTGAATGAGTAGGGGTACATCGTACCCCTACCCATTCAGCTTGTATAACAGTGTAAATTTGCTGTCCCCTCAAAATAACTCAACACACAGCCATTAATGTCTAAACCGCTGGCAACAAAAGTGAGCACACCCCTTAGTGTAAATGACCAAATTGGGCCCTATTAGCCATTTTCCCTCCCCGGTGTAATGTCACTCATTACAAGGTCTCAGGTGTGAATGGGGAGCAGGTGTGTTAAATTTGGTGTTATCACTCTCACTCTCGCATACTGGTCACTGGAAGTTCAAGATGGCATCTCATGGCAAAGAACTCTCTGAGCATCTGAAAAAAAAATTGTTGCTCTACATAAAGATAGCCTAGGCTATAAGAAGATTGCCAAGACCCTGAAACTGAGCTGCAGCACAGAGGCTAAGACCATAAAGCGGTTTAACAGGACAGGTTCCACTCAGAACAGGCCTTGCCATGGTCGACCAAAGAACCAAAGAAGTTGAGTGCACGTGCTCAGCTTCATATCGAGAGGTTGTCTTTGGGAAATAGACGTATGAGTGCTGCCAGCATTGCTGCAGAGGTTGGAGAGGTGGGGGGGTCAGCCTGTCAGTGCTCAGACCATACGCTGCACACTGCATCAAATTGGTCTGCATGGCTGCCGTTCCCAGAAGGAAGCTTCTTCTAAAGCTGATGCACAAGAAAGCCCACAAACAGTTTGCTGAAGACAAGCAGACTAAGGACATGGATTACCGGAACCATGTCCTGTGGTCTGATGAGACCAAGATAAACTTATTTGGTTCAGATGGTGTCACGTGTGTGTGGTGAGGAGTACAAAGACAAGTGTGTCTTGCCTACAGTCAAGCATGGTGGTGGTAGTGTCATGGTCTGGGGCTGCATGGGTGGTGCCGGCCTTGGGGATCTACAGTTTATTGAGGAAACCATGAATGCCAACATGTACTGTGACATACTGAAGCAGAGCATGATCCCCTCCCTTTGGAGACTGGGCCGCAGGGCAGTATTCCAACATGATAACGACCCCAAACGCACCTCCAAGATAACCACTGCCTTTCTAAAGAAGTTGAGGTTAAAAGTGATGCTGGCCAAGCTTGTTTCCAGACCTAAACCCTATTGAGCATCTGTGGGGCATCCTCAAATGGAAGGTGGAGGAGCGCAAGGTCTCTAACATCCACCAGCTCTGTGATGTTGTCATGGAGGAGTGGAAGAGGACTCCAGTGGCAACCTGTGAAGCTCTGGTGAACTTCATGCCCAAGAGGGTTAAGGCAGTGCTGGAAAATAATGGTGGCCACACAAAATATTGACACTTTGGGCCCAATTTGGACATTTTTATTTAGGGGTGTACTCACTTTTGTTGCCAGTGGTTTTGACATTAATGGCTGTGTGTTGATTTATTTTGAGGGGACAGCAAATTTACACTGTTATACAAGCTGTACACTAAGTGTCACTTCTTCAGTGTTGTCACATGAAAAGCATTTTACATTTTACAACTCATCATACTTCCCCCCCACACCCACATCACCCTCCCACTCCACCCATCTCTACTCTATGTAAAACAACCAAAAGCAAATATCAAATTTCTATAAAATTAGTAGGAGGGGGCGGGGGACCCCCTTCGCTTAACCATCTTCGTACAAGTCCTGTAGAGCATATCCTTCCCAATGCACATTCACCACCCTACCCACTCAGACTTACTTCCACTCCTTTCATACACCTTCCACCCAGCACCTGCCTAGCCTTGGGTCACCAATCATCTTATTGTCTATTTGTCTACACTTGCTTCCTTCCTATTTTGATATCTCTTTAACTAATTTAAGTTTATTCTTTTTTCTCCCCCCACAGTTTCCAAATCTTGTCAAATTTCCTGAGCGCTCCTTGTCTAATATATGATGATCTTTTGTTTAAGATCACCTTATTCATATCTTGTTCCCACCCTCTGCTTGATGGGGGTGTGGAAGATTGCCATCTTTGCGCAATAAGTCTCCTTGCCTGAAATAGACATTGTCATGAAGCTTGGAATACTGGATTGTCATGAAGCTTGGAATACTGAAGTATTTCTCCTTTGATTCTCTTACACAGTGGGGGGTCTTCTGCCCTGTCTTAAGGCTAACCCCCTCCAGACGGCTCCATGGTCTGGAAGGAAGGCATTGTTCTGTGTTTGACCATTTGTTTATGTACTTTAAAGAGCAGGGCCAGTCAAATAAAAAAAAAATTAAAAGTCAGCAGCTACAAATACTGCAGTTGCTGACTTTTAATTGGACACTTACCTATCCCAGGGTCCAGCGATGCGGGGGATCAAAGCCCCGCTCGTCTCCCCCTCTGTTCAGTGGCGCCGGCATTGCAACTGTGGGCGCCGGGCTGTGGCTTCACAGCCTGGCACCCACTGCGCATGCGCGAGCGGCGCCGCGCACCGTGATTGGCCGCTCAGTCACCTGGGACCTGTAATGGGTCCCAGATGATTGACAGGAGGGAGGGAGCAGAGCTGAGCCCTTCCTGTGCAGAGACGGAAGTGATGTCACTGGCCCAAGCACTGAAAGAGGCAGACTATGAGGGACCCCCTAGCAACAGGCATTTAGAGGTGAGTGAAAAAAAAAATATCCAAATTTTTTTTGTATTTTTTTTTAGGATTTTTCATGTAGTTTTTTTTTTGGGTGGAACCCCACTCTAATTACCCCCTGGGGCTTCTCTGTGTCATTACACATATCAGTCCTCCTATTCAAGCTATTGGACCAATCTCTGCTGACCCTGTTTCAAGTCCTCATTTGCATGGACAAGAGGACCTGAGTGAAGACTAAAGTGTACTTTACAATTGACCAATAGTAAAGTGGTTGTTGGGGGCGGGGTGTTTAAACTGCTGTGTATAAAAGTGTGTTGTGTGCATCAATAAAAGTGAGATTCCTGTTTGAACTTAAATACAGCCTGCCTGGTGTTTGTTCTGAGCTATCACATATAACTGGATTAGAACGGCACATAGCTGTAGTTCAAATCCCGAAGCATCGGATGACCGAACCATCAGACCTTGCGATATGCAATCTGATTCAATAGCCACAGAGGAGTGTCAGGAGAGTGGAACCGAGCAAGCAGGGGCTCGTTACATTGGTTGGCAGCGGTGGGATTTGCTCTCCAGTTACTGGGACACTCCAAACCACCACAGTGAATGGCCAGCTATGCAGCCTGCAGGAGAGCCACGCTGAAAGACTTACTTGAGAGCCGTGGAGGGACCGGTGGGACAAAGAACAAGGCCACCCTGATCAGTGAGCTAGCCCAGATGGATCAGAGGGATGGTGATGCGGGACCCCGGTCAGTTGAAGACTTGTTTCAGCAACGAGTTCGAGAGCGGTTGGCATTATATGGTGCTAACACATCAGAGACCGCCATACAGAATGCCATTAGAGACATCCAGCTGCAGGATGAGCGACAAGAGGGAGAACTAGAGCGGCAACATGAGCGGAGAATGGCGGAAATACGGCAATCCGAGACAACACCTAAAGGCACAGTGCCTTTCCGTAAGTTGCCCTTTCGGGCGTTCAAACTATTTAAGGAAGGAGAGGAGGAAATTGAAGCGTTGATGCAGGACTTTGAGAGACTATGCCAGATACATGATGTACTGTCCCAAGATTGGGTTGCCTTACTGGCGAGTAATTTGACTGGCAGAGCAGCCGATGCGTATCGGGCCCTGGAGGACGAGGACGCTAAAGATTATGACCGGGTAAAAGAAGCTCTGCTAGCCCGATTTGCCATTACACCCAAAGCCAGCCGGATTAAGATTAGAGAATCCCGGAAACAATCCAACATAACATACGTGGAGTGGGCACATTGCCTGCAGCGGAGCCTTAAGGGCCGGTTCTAGGGAAGCCACGCTCATACCATAGAGGACATACCCAGCTAGTACTCTTAGAACAGTTCTTTAACCACACCCCTCTGGTAGTACGGGATTGGGTGCAAGATAAGCGACCACAGACTGTACAGCAAGCGGCTACTTTGGCCGATGAATATCTGGACTCTCGAGGGTCAGGCGAAAGCGAGCGCTATCCACTATCTCGGCCCAGTTTACCAGCCTCTAACCCAACTTCAGTACCTCAGTGGTCTGCCTCTAGACCCCCAGCCCGACCCAACCCTCCTAACGGACCTAAGTGCTATACCTGTAACCAAACCGGTCATCTGCAGCGATATTGTCCTACCCGATCCACAAGGTACCGAGAGACTGCTCATCCATCCAGACCAGTGGCTCATTGCTTCCAGAACAAGCCCAACCATTGAGATGTTCAGGAAGAGTGGGGCAAACTTTTTGAGGCTGATCCCGTCCAAACTGCTGCAGGAGATAATCGGCAGCACCATAGTCAGGTAGTATTGGTTAATGGGCAGCCGGCCCAGAGACTCCGCGATTCCGGGGCTACGATTACCCTTATCCAGCCTCACATGATTCCCCAGTGGGCCCAGACCGGCCAGACTGTTGCAGTCAGGGTAGCAGGGGGCAAGGTGCTACGTTTATCCACCCCCCAAGTCCTCTTGGATTGGGGCTCAGGGGAGCGACAAGTGTGAGTGGGATTACTACGTGAGTTACCCGCGGAAGTACTTTTGGGGAACTATTTGGGGCATTTGACTTCCTCATATGCCCCAGAGGCCGCCATGGCCGTGACCACCCGAAGTCAGAGCCAACTTCAAGGCAACTCCACTCATATTGGGACTCAGGTAAGACCAAATCCTCCTACATTACACCGACTTGACAACCCTGTGTCCTGGGATTCTCCCTCCGACATTAGGCAAGAGACTAAGAATGACTCAACATTAGCTGGTTATCGGGACAGGGCGGGCAAGGATCCAGGGGGGTTGAGGGAAGGCAGAATAGAGTGGGAGGGGGGTTTCTTTATCGTTACACTGAGGGAATGGGCACCGGGAAGCGCCAGGGTCCCCACAAACAGCTAGTTGTATCCCAGAAATACAGACGGGAGCTATTGCGGCTGGCTCACGACATCCCCTTGGCCGGACATTTAGGGAAAGCTAAGACCCGGAGTCGGTTGTCTCATGCATTCTTCTGGCCCAGGTTACATGCTGAGGTGTGAGAATACTGCCGGACCTGTGAGACTTGTCAGAAAGTAGGGAAGACAGGGGATCACCCAAAAGCCTCGCTGCAACCCCTGATGATCATTAGAGAACCCTTTAGCTGCATAGCGTTAGATATTATAGGCCCATTGGCCCTCCCCAGTGCCACTGGGAAGAAGTATATTCTTACGGTGGTGGATTACGCTACTTGCTACCCGGAGGCCATTCCCTTATCCAATATCCAGACTGATACAGTAGCAGATGCCTTACTGCGGGTATTCACTGGGGTAGGGTTTCCCCAGGAGATATTGTCCAATCAGGGTACCCAGTTCACAGCCGAGCTGACACAGCAGCTCTGGCGTCTCTGTGGGATTAAACCCCTCCAGAGCACCCCCTACCACCCTCAGACTAACGGGCTGTGTGAGAGATTTAACGGGACCCTGAAGCAGCTGCTTCGGGCCTTCATGGAGAGTAGGAAGGATTGGGAGATATATCTTCCCCATCAACTGTTCGCCTATAGAGAGGTACCCCAAGAGTCCACGGGGTTTTCCCCATTTGAGCTGTTGTATGGGCGAAGGGTTAGGGGGCCCTTAGACTTAGTGAGGGCCCAGTGGGAGGGGGTAGAGGATCCAGAAGGTCTCCTCATCCTTAGTTATGTCTTGGAACTCAGGGAGCGCCTGCGGGAAATTACCAATCTAGTCCATGAGAATATGAAATCGAGTCAGCAGAAGGTTTGGTATGATCGGTCTGTGCGGAATCGCACCTTTTATATCCGATAGAAAGTCCTGGTACTAAAACCCCTGAAGCAAAGTAAATTACAGGCCTCCTGGCAGGGCTCCTATCAGGTGGTAAAACAGCTGTGCGATACCACCTACGTGGTTGCCAGCTGTGCAGACACAAAAATTAAGAGGACGTTCCACATTAATATGATGAAGGCCTATCATGAGAGGACTTAGGCCATAGCCGCCATATGCGCTCCTGCCACCGGGGACTCTGAATATCTACCGATGCTGGAGCCTCCCGAAATTAGTAACTGTTTTGGGGGTGTGGAAGATATACGGCTAGGAGATAGATTAGGATCCCAAGAATGAGAACAGGCCAGAGAATTACTCCAGGACCGGCAGGAGATGTTCTCGGCACTCCCTGGGTACACTCACATAGCTGTGCACAAGGTAGAGACCCCCGGGCAGAAGCCCCTGAGACAACTAGCCTATAGGATTCCCGGAGCAGTGCAAGAAGGGATGAGAGTGGAGATTAGGGAGATGCTCGAGTTAGGGGTGTTCGAACCATCGGCAAGCCCCTGGCCTTCCCCTGTAGTATTAGTCCCAAAACGGGATGGCACGACCCGATTTTGTGTGGACTATAGGCGACTGAATGACTGTACTGTGACAGATGCCTACCCTATGACCCGAGTGGATGAATTGCTGGACAAAATAGCTCAGGGACATTATCTGACGACTATTGACTTATGTAAGGGCTACTGGAAGATTCCCTTGGAAGCGGAAGCAATTCCAGTCAGCCTTTATGGCCCCGTTCGGCCTTTACCAGTTTCGGGTAATGCCATTCGGGATGAAGAATGCTCCGGCTACCTTCCAGCGGATGATAGATTAACTACTCGATGGTCTGCAAGATTTTGCACGCGCATATCTTGATGACATCGCAATCTATAGCCAGACATGGGAGGAACATCTTAGACACCTGGGAATAGTGCTAGATAGGATCCGAGCTGCTAACCTGACCCTGAAGCCAGACAAATGTAATATCGGGATGTCTGAGGTGCAATATCTGGGACATAGAGTGGGATGTGGGAAGCAGAGGCCAGAACCTGCAAAAATGGAGGCTGTCCTAAACTGGCCAGTTCCCAGAACCAAGACCCAGGTGCTTGCATTTTTAGGGACAGCAGGGTACTACAGGAAGTTTGTACCCCACTATAGTGACATAGCCAAACCCCTGATGGACCTGACCAAAAAGACTCTCCCTAGACAGGTCCTGTGGTCCCCGGAGTGCGAGACAGTGTTTCATCAGTTAAAAACTGCCCTAACGCAAGCTCCCATACTGGCGGCACCCGATCCTAACAAACGCTTTGTCATTCATACAGATGCCTCCATGTTCGGACTGGGAGCCAAACTAAGTCAAGCTGGCGATGATGGGAAAGAGCAGCCGCAAGTTGTTACCCCGTGAAGTTGGATATGCTGCCGTGGAAAAAGAGTGTTTGGCCTTAGTCTGGGCTTTAAAGAAATTTCAGCCCTACGTATATAGACGCTCTTTTACCGTCATGACAGACCACAATCCCTTGATATGGCTTAACCGGGTGGCGGGAGAGAAAGGCCGATTACTAAGGTGGAGCCTGGCTTTGCAACCGTACAATTTCACCATACAATATCGGGCAGGCCCTCAAAACAGGAATGTGGATGGGTTATCCCGGCAGACGAAACTGGAACCTTAAGACTACTTTTCCAACATCCTCGAGTTGACCCGTTCGGGGTCCCACTGTGGCTGTTGGACTGTTTCCCAGGGGGGAGTATTGTCATGAATCTTGGAATACTGGATTGTCATGAAGCTTGGAATACTGAAGTATTTCTCCTTTGATTCGATTGCACAGTGGGGGGTCTTCTGCCCTGTGTTAAGGCTAACCCCCTCCAGATGGCTCCATGGTCTGGAAGGAAGGCATTGTTCTGTGTTTGACCATTTGTTTATGTACTTTAATTACCCCCTGGGGCTTCTCTGTGTCATTACACATATTAGTCCTCCTATTCAAGCTATCGGACCAATCTCTGCTGACCCTGTTTCAAGTCCTCATTTGCATGGACAAGAGGACCTGAGTGAAGACTAAAGTGTACTTTACAATTGACCAATAGGAACGTGGTTGTTGGGGGCGGGGTGTTCAAACTGCTGTGTATAAAAGTGTGTTTTGTGCATCAATAAAAGTGAGATTCCTGTTTGAACTTACATACAGCCTGCCTGGTGTTTGTTCTGAGCTATCACATAAAACTGGATTAAAACGGCACATGGCTGTAGTTGTAATCCCGGAGCATCAGATGACCGAACCATCAGGCGTTGCGATCTGCAATCTGATTCAATAGCCACAGAGGAGTGTCGGGAGAGTGGAACCGAGCGAGCAGGGGCTCGTTACAGACATCTCTTTTCAATATTTTTATTGAGAATTTTAAGAGCAAAGAACAAATAATCGATACACAATCCTTATCTTATGATCTGGGCCAACATAGCCCTATCATGAAGGAGAAAGTCGTAGTTAGTACATCAGCAATAAACACAAAACAAGAAAAAAGAGAAAAAACAAACTGTATAAAACTGAATACAAGAGCACAGCTAGGGATCTTGAATACCTTTAAGTTAAACAGCTACTGAGGATGATTCAGAGATCCATAAGGAACGACCTCGTTAAACAATGTAACTAGGAAGTTTAGGTTGAGGGTGCAAGATAGGGACAATGGGATTCGTACCTGGAAAGATTGGGAGAGTCAGTCTTATAGAAAGTGGGCACCAGGGAGCCTCACGGGTCACCCCTTTGGGATCTCACTGCGACCCATTTAGCTCTTGCTGGGCCCTTTGAGCATCTCCCAACTTCTCTCCCTCATATATATGAAGGTGTACCCAGTACCTGTACACAGGCTCCTTGAGAGGAATCCTTCTCGCTTGTCGAGGTTACCTCTATTCCTTGTGCTCAATAACAGGTGTCAGCCCCTGATGTCCCTTCACATCAAGGATTTACCTGGTAGGGGACAGACAGGAGAGAAAAGAAGAAGAGAAGAATAGAAAGAGTGGGGGGGGGGGCCTGGGGAGATCATCTCTAGTGGACAGGCAGTTTAGGGTGAAATATGACCAGTATATAGTGAGACCCTGGTGTATGCCGCCCAAGGTTCCCATATGGCTACAAACTTTTGGGTCCTGTCTAGGAGCACTGCTGTCATCTGTTCCTGGAAAATTATCCAGGAGATCTTGCATTTTTCGCTTGGATAGAGACCCTGGGTTTCTTCCAGGCCCTTGCTAGGGATATTTTGGCACCCAATAACATAAAGAAGATTAAAGCTTGCGTATGTTTGTGAATGTTGTTGATTCTATGGTTCAGCAGCGCTATTTTAGGATCTTGGGGGATCGGTGTCTTAGTGACTTTTCGAACTAGAGCAAAGAAATGGTTCCAGAACCCGCGGATCCGCGGACACGTCCACCAAATATAATGGATGGTACCCAAGTGACCACAACCCCTAAAGCATAGAGGGGAAGCGTCTGGATAAATCTTCGCTAGTCTTGTGGGGACATAATATCACCTGATGAGTAACTTGATATTTGCTTCTACTAAGCCTGTGTTCAAAATACCTTTGTAGGAGCGTCTGAAGGAGTAGAACCAATCTTCCGAGTTCAGGTGGAGGTCCAGGTCAGACTCCCAGGCTCGGGCATAGGCAGGCGTTGTCTTGTTCAGTGCTAGTGAGGTGTAAATGAGTGAAATACCACCCCTCTGATCCATGAGATTAGAGCACCACTGTTCATAGATAGTGGGGTTGGGGGGGGGGGGGCGATTTATCCATCCAGAGGGAGTGGAGGAAATGCCTGATCTGGGAGAGACGAAACCGCTCCCCGTCAGGCATCTCAAGTTTGCTTAGGCAATCTCCTAGGGAGATAGGGCCCAATGAGGTAAAGAAGTGCCCTATTCGGAATAGGCCTTTATACAACCACCATCTAAAGGCTTGAATATTCATCCCTGGTTGGAAGTTTGGGTTATGGAATAGGTGAGAAAGAGGTTTTAAAGTTGAGATTAAGGAGGTTTGTTTGTGAAGGGCGTCTGACAGGGACACTGAGTGGGAAAGGGTAGGGGCTAGTATTGGGGGTCTTAATTTTGGCGAGCACCACAGAAGGTGATCTATTGTGTGGTGGGGAACCACATGTCTCTCTAGTGCAAGCCAGTCAGGCTTTGGTCCCCTGGAGTATACTATAGATAGTTGGGCTAGTTGTGCCGCTTGATAATACCACCCTATATTTGGTAGGCCCCGCCCCCCCTGATTTTTATGTCTGAAAAGGATATCTCTAGACAGACTGTGACCTCTCTTACCCCAGACAAAGGCCACTATTTTAGATTGAAATTTGGCAATGTCCTTTTTGGGGACGGGAATTGGCAGGGATCGTCATCTTTACCTCGTTTATCCTGCCTAGCCAGGATAAATTACATCTAGCCCAGGTTTTGAGGTCATCCTCCAATTTCCGAAACATTGGAGGGTAGTTAGCTTTGTAAAGTTTATTAATATTATCTGGGAGAGTAATCCCTAAGTACGGTATCGAAGTGGAGGCCCAGGTGAAGGGTAGATTGTGTTTTAGTTGATTTAGAAGAGGTGGAGGGATTGAAATGTCGAGCGCAAATGACTTTTTGGTATTAATAGAGAGGCCCGAGACTTTGCTGAATTGTTGGAACGTTTTGAGGAGGACAGGAATGGAGACCAGGGGAGATGTTATGAATAATAACATATCGTCCGCAAATAATGTGCATTTATGTTCTTGGGGACCACATGAGACCCCCTTGATGTCCAGATCTGATCTGATGGCTATGGCTAAGGATTTAATGGTAATTGCGAAGATCAGCTGCGAAAGGGTACAATCTTGTCTAGTGCAAGTCTTGTCTAGTGCAAGTCTGACTTGCGCATTGGGGTAGAGTAGAGTGAGCGAATGGTCCCCTTAAAATGGGGGCCAAATCCCCATCCCTCCAGAATTTCAAACAGGTAGGGCCAAGCTACAGAATCGAAGGCCTTCTGCAGGTCTATCGAGAGTAGCATCCCAGCTTGTGGAGGGCCTCCATCCCATTGGGATTTCAATAGGGAAATTATATCTATAGCTCTTCGCACCTGATCAGGGCCCTGCCTCCCCGAGATGAAGCTCACCTGGTCTTTGCTTATATACTGCGCTATGAGGTTAGACAATCTGGTAGCCAAAATTTTTGTCATGATTTTGATATCATTGTTTATAAGCGAGATCGGGCGGTAGTTTCCGACCTCACTGGAGTCCTTCCCTGGTTTTGGGATAACTGAGATAAAGGCCGCGTTGAGATCTCTGTCCAGGGGGGCTCCATCCCGTAGTGAGTTAAAGAATCGTGTCAGGTAGGGAGCTAGCAGGGGGCCAAACTTTTTGTAATAACCGCTAGAGAAGCCATCAGGGCCCGGGGCTATCAGACTCCTACTTACCAGACCGGTGAGTCCGCTTGGGCAGAGAGTAGGCTCCCTTACGCGTCCGACTCGCGGCCCCTGGTAAGGTAACAGGAAGCACAGGAGTGCGGAGTGGTATGAGAGCCTGTGAACTAGAGTCCAGATGCTGGTGGAATAGCAGTCTATGAACAGCAGGTGCAGGCTGGAACACAGGCGATGAGACTGAGCAGGATGGTCAGGAGACAGGCTGGGTTCGGCAACAGACAGGCAGCAAGGTACAATAGGAGCAGGCAGAAGCGGAGTCAAACAGGCCAAGGTCGGGTACAGGCAGCAAGAAGGGGAATCCAAGGGCAATCCGGGTCGTCAGGAGATCAGGTAAACAGGAAGACAAGACAGGAAACAGGAACTATGGCACAGGAAGCTGATGATCAGGCAGCACTGAACAGAGTGCCTGACAAACTTAAATAGGCCGGCTTGCTCACAGGCACTCCCTCTGGTGGCCAATCCCATGACCAGCAAGGTGAGCTCTCTGACAGTGCCCCCTCCCCAAGGGCAGCCTCCGGATGCCCAGCCGGGCCAACCTGGAGGCATGAACATTTCTGAAAGTCTGCAAAAGTTCCGGGGCATGCAAATTGTTTTCTGGTTCCCAGGAATTGTCCTCCGGACCATACCCCTTCCATTTGATAAGATACTGTATTTGATTGCGCCTTTTCCTACAGTCCAGGATAGCCTCGATTTCAAACTCCTCCTCGTTATTGATCATAACAGGCTTAGGAGGACTGGTACTACGGTTGGGGAAAGGATCAGGAGTGACCGGTTTCAGTAAGGACACATGGAAAACCGGGTGTATTTTGAAGGAGTCCGGCAGACTGAGCTCGTACGCTACGTTGTTTATTTTTCTTCTCACCGAGAAGGGTCCCATGAATTTAGGCCCTAGTTTCCTAGAAGGGCAAGCCATTTTTAAGTTAGTTGTGGACAGCCATACTTGATTGCCAGGTTCCAGGATAAGCTCCCTGCGCCTCTTCTTGTCGAACGTCTTTTTATAAGAAGCCTGGGATTGGGCCATTGTTTCCTGCAGAAGTTTGTTGTTGGTAGAGAAGAATTCCAATGTCTCGGTCACTGCAGGGAGGGAGCATTCAGGTATTGAGCTGGGTAGAAAGGAGGGATGAAATCCATAATTGGCAAAAAATGGCATCTGGTTGATGGCTGAGTGCAGGGAGTTATTGTATGAAAACTCCGCAACTGGTAGCAGAGAAACCCAGTCATCCTGGGAAAAGGCAGAGAAACAACGGAGGTATTGCTCCAAGGTTTGGTTGGTTCTCTCCGTCTGGCCGTTTGTCTGAGGGTGATAGGCTGAAGAGAACGCTAACTCAATTTCGAGGGAACCACACAACGCCTTCCAGAACCTGGAGGTGAATTGGACACCCCGGTCCGAGACGATATTAGAGGGAACCCCATGTAATCTCACAATTTCTTTAATGAAGATCTTCGCCGTTTCCACGGCTGAGGGTGTGCCTTTCATAGGCAAGAAGTGAGCCATTTTTGACAATCTATCAATTATGACAAAGATGGTAGAGAAGCCTTCGGATGGGGGCAGTTCCACAATGAAATCCATCGCGATAATTTTCCAAGGTCTGTCAGGGATGGGCAAGGGTTTCAGTAAGCCCCAGGCCTTCGTCCGAATATTCTTGCTTCGGGCACATGTGTGGCAGGAACTGACGTAATTCCTACAGTCCTCGGCCAACTGTGGCCACCAAAAGGTGCGCTGCACCAGTTCGGTTGTCTTCTGAGCCCCGAAGTGCCCAGCCAACTTGTGGTCATGGCAAAGCTCTAGTACTGGTACCCTAAGGCTCTCAGGAACCATGATCTTCTCCTTATGCCAGAGTAAACCATCTCTTAGGCTGGTCTCAGTGGGTTGGGGTATAGTTGTGGAAGCTTGCCTTATTCTGGAGATTAAATCCCCCTGAAGTAATAAAAAATTTCCTGCAGGCAGGATAGTGTCCGGAGGGACGGTTTCTTTGGAGTCATGCAACATTCGTGAGAGAGCGTCTGGTTTGATGTTTTTGGAGCCGGGTCTGTAGGTAATATGAAATTGAAAGCGAGAGAAGAAGAGCGCCCATCTGGCTTGTCGCGGTTTTAGTCTCTTGGCAGATCTCAAATATTCCAAGTTCTTGTGGTCCGTGTAGATTAGAATAGGATGTACAGCACCCTCCAAAAGATAGCGCCACTCCTCCAGAGCCGTCTTGATGGCCAGAAGCTCCCGGTCTCCTACATCGTAGTTTCTTTCAGACACCGATAATTTGCGAGAAAAAAAAGCTATTGGAAACAGAAGGGCCTTGGGGCCCTGACGTTGGGAGAGTACAGCTCCTACTGCGACCTCTGAGGCGTCAACCTCCAACACGAATGGCAAGGCAGAGTTAGGGTGTTTGAGGATGGAGGCCGACGTGAATAATCCTTTTAATTTTTCAAAGGCCAATTGAGCCCTAGGGGTCCAGCAGAATCGGGTTCCCTGTCTTGTTAATTCAGTAATGGGGGCGATGATCTTGGAAAAGTCTCTGATGAATTTCCTATAGAAATTGGAAAATCCAACGAAGCGTTGGACCCCCTTCTTGTCCGTAGGTGCGGGCCAGTCCAGGATGGCGGACACCTTTTGAGGGTCCATTTTAATACCTTCCACTGAAATGATGAGCCCCAGGAATTGGATGCATTGGAGTTCAAATTCACATTTATCGAGTTTAGCATACAGCCCGTGTTGCCTGAGCCGGGCGAGGACATTCCGGACGTGCCTGCGATGATCAGTCAGTGATGATGAGAAAATGAGAATGTCATCGAGGTAGACGATGACGTAGAGATCCAAAAATTCCCGGAAGATGTCGTTCACAAAATGTTGGAATGTGGCTGGGGCATTGCATAGACCGAAGGGCATAACGCAATACTCGAAATGCCCAAAACGAGTGCGAAAAGCGGTTTTCCACTCGTCCCCCTCCCGGATACGGATTAAATTATAGGCTCCGCGAAGATCCAGTTTTGTGAAGACGGTTGCCGTTCCTAGCCTCTGGAATAATTCAGGCACCAGGGGTAAGGGGTAGCGATTCTTGATCGTTATCCGATTTAATTCCCGGTAGTCGATACATGGCCGAAGGGAATGATCTTTTTTTTCCACAAAGAATATGCCTGCGCCGGCCGGAGATGTGGACGGGCGGATGAACTTTTTCTTTAAATTCTCATCAAGGTATTGTTTTAGTGTATCCAATTCCTGCTCAGTCAATGGAAAGATCCTACCGAAGGGTACTTCGGTTCCAGGTAGCAGCTCTATAGGGCAATCATAGGGCCTGTGTGGCGGTAGAGTCTCAGCACCTTTCTTGCTGAATACATCAGAGAAATCTCGGTAGGGTTCTGGGATGGCTTGGTGTGAGTTGGTTTCAGGGTGTAGGCCGAGGAGTTGAGGTATCTCATGGGCCATTCTTGGCAGGCAATGTTGTTGGCAATAATCAGACAGAAACTCCACTTTCCCAGAAACCCAGTTGATATGGGGGTTATGGCCCAGCAACCACGGCATGCCCAGGATGACAGGGAACAGAGGAGAGGAAATGACATCTAAACGGAGGAATTCCTGGTGTTGAGAGTTTATAGTAGCTATTATAGGGATAGTCTCTTGAATGACAGGACCGGAACAGAGGGCGGAACCGTCTGCAAGATGAACAGCCAGGCTCTGGGTCTTGAGTCGGAGTGGGATATCATGCTGAGCTGCAAAGGCCTGGTCCATGAAGCTGCTGCATGCTCCGGAATCAACGATGACTGGAACTTGGATAGCCTTTCTGGGAAGCTGCAAAGTGACAGAGATGGTAAGGTGAGTACTAGGTTTTGGCATGATAGTAGCACATATACGAGCAGAAGAACGACACTTACGCGTCTTGTTGGGGCAGACGCTGGCGTAGTGCCCAGGTTCCCCACAGTAGAGGCATAGGTTAAGGTTACGTCTTCGTAACTTCTCTTCGGGAGTCAAGGAAGGACGGAGCAGACCAAGCTGCATAGGCTCTGATGTGTCGAAAACTGGAGAGGTTGGAGGAGCCAAAGGCCTACTAGGAGGACTGGGAACCTGTGGAAGCATCCAAGTGGGTCGATAGGCACTGGTAGACCTTTCGGTGCGTCGTTCTCTCAGACGACGGTCAATTTGGATTGAGAGGTTAATTAATTCTAAAGTGATGACGCAGAGCCGCGTCATTCCATGCCGTATCGGAACTCCAGCGCCTAAATTCAATGGCATAGTCCTCCGCTGCCCTGCGGCCTTGCCGAAGGGAGTGCAGGGAAGCTTCAGCAGAAGCGGTTAGTTGAGGATCCTCATAAAGTTGAGACATCGCCAAGAAGAAGGCGTCCAGACTTTCCAGGGCATCCGACTTTTGTTCCAGAAGGTGTTGGGCCCAGGTTTGAGGCTCACCGGACAACAGGGAAATAACAAAGCCCACTTTGGTGGCTTCTAGGGAGAAGGTCCGAGGCTGCAGAGCAAAATAGAGACTACATGCATTCTGGAATGCACGGTATTTACTACGGTCTCCAAAAAATCTCTCCGGTATAGGTACTTTGGGCTCTGGAGGGAGCATGACTACGGAGGGTGCCCCGGTTGCAGACGAAGTCCCCTGAGGATTGGTAGGTGCAGACAGGGCCTGAACACGTTCCTCTAGTCGGGTATAGCCATCCTGTAAACTTTTGACTGCTTGGGTTAATCCTGCCAAGTGTCTGCAAAGTTCGTCCATAGGGGAGGCCCCCTGCCCGGACTCGGTCATGGCTGCCTGATACTATCAGACTCCTACTTACCAGACCGGTGAGTCCGCTTGGGCAGAGAGTAGGCTCCCTTACGCGTCCGACTCGCGGCCCCTGGTAAGGTAACAGGAAGAACAGGAGTGCGGAGTGGTATGAGAGCCTGTGAACTAGAGTCCAGATGCTGGTGGAATAGCAGTCTATGAACAGCAGGTGCAGGCTGGAACACAGGCGATGAGACTGAGCAGGATGGTCAGGAGACAGGCTGGGTTCGGCAACAGACAGGCAGCAAGGTACAATAGGAGCAGGCAGAAGCGGAGTCAAACAAGCCAAGGTCGGGTACAGGCAGCAAGAAGGGGAATCCAAGGGCAATCCGGGTCGTCAGGAGATCAGGTAAACAGGAAGACAAGACAGGAAACAGGAACTATGGCACAGGAAGCTGATGATCAGGCAGCACTGAACAGAGTGCCTGACAAACTTAAATAGGCCGGCTTGCTCACAGGCACTCCCTCTGGTGGCCAATCCCATGACCAGCAAGGTGAGCTCTCTGACAGGGGCTGAGCCTTGTTTAAGTGATTTGATAACGTCCATAACCTCTGCTTCAGAAAAGGTCTCGTCTAGGAGCTATGGTTTTCAATAAGTTTAGGTATGGGGAGGTCTTTCAGGAAGGCCTCTTTGTTGGGAGGTGAGGGAGGGAAGTTGTTTGTATATAGATTTTGGTAAAAGGTTTGGAAGGTCTTCATGATGTGAATGGGGTTCTGGGCTAGATCCCCTGTCGCTGTTCGGATTTTTGGGGTAGAGATGGTCCGTGTCTCAGGACACAATCTAGTCGCTAGCTTGGCCCCTATTTTATTTGATTGATAGTAGAACCTGGCTCCTGTCCAACGTAGATGTTTTTCAGCATAAGTGGTTAGGGCTAGGTTCAGTTGGACGCGGGCCGAATCTAGTTTGGAGAGGGATTCCGACGTCAGGCTGTGTTTGTGTGCTTTACTAGTGGCCAGGAAGATGTCCATGAGTTTTTGGGTATCAACTAGCGATGAGCCGAACACTCCCCTGTTCGGTTCGCACCAGAACTTGTGAACAGCTAAAAAATTTGTTTGAACACGCGAACACCGTTAAAGTCTATGGGACACGAACATGAATAATCAAAAGTTCCCCAGGGGGGACATGGATCAATGCAATTTTTTTTTTTTAAAACGGCTGTTTTTTCGGGAGCAGTGATTTTAATAATGCTTAAAGTGAACCAATAAAAGTGTAATATCCCTTTAAATTTCATAAATGGGGGTGTCTATAGTATGCCTGTAAAGGGGTGCATGTTTCCCGTGTTTAGAACAGTCTGACAGCAAAATGACATTTCAAAGGACAAAAAGTAATTTAAAACTACTCGCGGCTATTAATGAATTGCCGGTCCGAAAATACACATAAAAGTTCATTGATAAAAACGGCATGGGAATACCCCACAGGGGAACCCCGAACCAAAATTAAAAAAAAAAAAAAATGACGTGGGGATCCCCCTAAATTCCATATCAGGCCCTTCAGGTCTGGTATGGATATTAAGATGAACCCCTGCCAAAATTTAAAAAAAAATTGCGTGGGGTCCCCCTAAAAATCCATACCAGACCCTTATCCGAGCATGCAACCTGGCAGGCCGCAGGAAAAGAGGGGGGGACGAGAGAGCGCCCCCCCTCCTGAACCGTACCAGGCCACATGTCCTCAACATTGGCAGGGTGCTTTGGGGTAGCCCCCCAAAACACCTTGTCCCCATGTTGATGAGGACAAGGGCCTCATCCCCACCACCCCCTGGCCGGTGGTTGTGGGGGTCTGCGGGCGGGGGGCTTTTCAGAATCTGGAAGCCCCCTTTAACAAGGGGACCCCCAGATCCCTGCCCTCCCCCCTGTGTGAAATGGTAAGGGGGTACAAAAGTACCCCTACCATTTCACAAAAAAACTGTCAAAAATGTTAAAAATGACAAGAGACAGTTTTTGACAATTCCTTTATTTAAATGCTTCTTCTTTCTTCTATCTTCTTTCTTCTATCTTCCTTCGGTTTCTTCCTCCATCTTCTTCTTCTTCTGGTTTTTCTGGTTCTTCCTCCGGCGTTCTCGTCCGGCATCTTCCTCCGTGGCATCTTCTTCCCTTCTTCTCCTCGGGCCGCTCCGCATCCATGATGGCATGGAGGGAGGCTCCCGCTGTGTGACGCTTCTCTCTTCATCTTTTTCTCTTCATCTTATTCTCTTCATCTTCTTCTCTTCATCTACTTGTCTTCATCTTCTTTTCGGGCCGCTACGCATCCATGATGGCATGGAGGGAGGCTCCCGCTGTGTGACGCTTCTCCTCTTCTGACGGTTCTTAAATAACGGGGGGGCAGAGCCACCCGGTGACCCCGCCCCCTCTGACGCACGGGGACTTGACGGGGACTTCCCTGTGGCATTCCCCGTGACGTCAGAAGGGAGCAGGGTTACGTAATGGGTGACCCCGCCCCCCTTTTTTTTGCATTGATCCATGTCCCCTGGGGCAGGACCCAGGTCCCCAAACACTTTTTATGACAATACCATGAATATAAGCCTTCAAAATTAGCACTTTTGATTTCTCCCAGACTTTTAAAGGGTGTTCCGTGGCATTCGAATATGCCGCGAACATCCCAAATTGTTCGCTGTTCGGCGAACTGGCGAACAGCCAATGTTCGAGTCGAACATGAGTTCGACTCGAACTCGAAGCTCATCCCTAGTATCAACCTTTCTCTCCCGTTTCAGTTTAGAGGCTAATTGGATCAGACTCCCCCTCACCACCGATTTATGCACCGCCCAAAGCGTCGAGGGTGAGACCGATCCCGTGTCATTAGTTTGGAAGTATTCCTTAATCGATGTCTCTAGCAGAGTGCAGTGTACTGGGTTGCTCAATAAAGATTAATTTAGTCTCCACTTGTAGGTCTGTTGTGCTCCCTGTGTACACTCCATTGTCAAGGACATTATAGAGTGATCTGATAGTGAGGTGTCTTTAATTTGGGACTCTATTGCAAGGGGGTTCAAGATAGCTGGTAAGAAGATGTGATCTATCCTGGCATAGGTCTGGTGTGGGGCCGAATAGTGGGTGTAATCTTTTGTTCGTGGATTGAGTTCTCTCCAGATTTCTACCAACCCCAGTGCATTTAGTTGTTCAGCTATTTTGAGGCTCTGTCTAGGGGGGCGTCTGGCCACGGATCCTCGTGCACAGGATTTATCAAGGACCATCTCAAAAGAGATGTTCGAGTCCCCACCCATAACCACTTTTCCCCTAAAGAGTGGGCTCAATTTAGAAAACATGTCCTCAAAGAATTTCCCTTAACCCTTGTTGGGGGCGTAATAAGAGAGGAAGGTGTATGCCTCTCCATCTATTGTGCCCGTGGTCATCAGATATCGGCAAGCTGGATCCCTGACAACCTCAGACACTGAGTAGTTAACTCCCCTGGAGAAGCCTATCGCCACCCCCCTAGTTTTGCTCTCAGCATTAGCCAGGTAGAAGTGTGGAAACTTTTGGTGGAGAAAGGTCTGATTATATGAGGAGGGGAAATGTGTATCCTGAATGAAGATGATATCCGCTTTCAGACTGTGGTATTGGTGGAATAGTTTGCGCCTTTTGATGGGGGAGTTTAGCCCCTGGGCATTGTGAGAGAGGATCAGCAGTTTACATGGTACCTTAGCGGGCTCTGTCATGAATCAGAGAGGTGGGGGCACTGTAAGGAAAACGGAAGCTTACCCCTGGTGGTCAGGTCATTCAAACTGATAGTGTGTTGGGAAGGTTGCTGCTGTCTCGAGCCTGAGAGTCAGTGCCGGGACCTCCCCCGGACGATCATGGATCTGAGGTGACCTGTTAAGTGGGAGAGAGAATGGGGGAGGAAGGGGAGGAATAGGACAGAGAAAGAAGAGCATGTTAAGTAAGTCTTGTACATATCGTTAAATTGAATAAGACTAGGGGAGAAGGTGTCGCCGCCCTCCTCCCCTGAGTCCAGGGGGGAGTGACTTTCCTCCTCCCTGGAAATTTTAGAACGTTTCCGAGAGGCTTGTAGCGTCCTCACGAAAACTGGTTGAAGCGTATGGCAGCCATTCTGATCCGCCCGCCCTAAAAGCATATAATACTTCCTTATCTAGCCTCTAGCAGAGCACAGGCCTTCTAGAACATAAACAGTATAATCTGCGAAGTAAACCGTAAAAAAAAAAAAAAATCAAAGAGGGGGGAAGAGGTGGGGAGAGTTGTTAGTTAGTTAGGTGTTAGTAACCTCAGGGTTACCTAGGAGCCATACCTCCCAGGGACCCCCAAAAACCACCCCAGGCCCCTCCCTTCACCCCCCTGTCAAACCATAAAAGTGTCCCTGAAATTTGGTAAACAAATATATAGGTGTTGCATCGTATGCATAAATTGCGTACACCGTGGCAAGGCCTCGGGGAAACTTTACAAAGTGCCAGTAAGTGCCAAAAAGGATGAAAATGAAAAAAAGGGGGGTAAACATTGCCAAAGGCTCAGGTGGGATCTCTGTGGATCCAACGGTTCAGTTCCTGTGGGAGCTGGTCAAAGTGGAAACACTGTTGTTTCTGCCAGATTGACGAAATTGGGCTAGGAGGAAAAGGTCGCTTGACTGATGAGGATCCTTGTCCTGTGGACTGGGGTGGCATCTCCTGGGAAATGAGACCTAGTTGAATCAGAAGTCGCTCACCTTCAGCGAAGGAGGAAAAGCCATAGGGTTTATTCTGGAAGGAAAAGTTCAGGTGAAAGGGGAAGGCCCACCTGTATGTAATTTCTTTTTGTGATAGCATTAGTAGCAACGGTTTAAGGGACCATCGTTTTTGGACCATGAGGGGGGAAAGGTCCGCAGAAATCTGTATTTGATGCTCCCTAATAGTGAGCTTGGTGTTCGCCCGTGCGGCTCTCATTACTTCTTCTTTGACCGAGTAATAGTGGGGAGCACAAAAATATCCCTGGGAAGCCCATCTTTCCTCAAAGGTTGGAGTGCTCTGTGTGCTCTGTCTAGCTTCAGTTTGTGATCAGGGATATCTGGGATAAGCTTCTTGAGGAGCATGTGAACCGCCGGCTGGATTTCCTTCATAGATTCAGGGAGGCCTCGGATCCTAAAATTGTATCGGCAAGACCTATTCTCGAGGTCATCGATTTTAAAAAGGGCCACATCAAGTTGGTCTTGTATGTCCTGGATTCTGGCTGTATTCTGATTGATCCTGGCCGCTGACTGGTCTGTTTTCTGCTCAATTTGTTCAATTCTCAGGCCCAGGTGTTGGAGGTCAGCCTGTATGGCAGTGGTGATTTGTGTAGCCGTCTGAGCAAGTCCCCTGGCTAGCATTGTAGAAAACGCCTCCATTAATGCTGGGAGATCTGTGGGGGTGGATGAGGTGTATGTCGCTCCATCCCAGAATGATCAGGGGTGCACAGCATGTCATTCAGGGAGGTGAGGTGGAAATTCCCCACGGTTCTCCCTATCAGGAATTCAGTGGAGGCCGGTGAGACCGGGGGCATGAAGGGTGAACTCACTGCTGCCATCCCTAGCCCAGAAATGGAGGCTGGCCCGCGATGGAGTTCTCTGTCTCCTGATGCAGTCTTTCTGTGTGTGAGTTCCCGGCCGCCATCTTGGACTGGCCTGACAGGAGAGATGTCTCCTCCAGCTGCTTGGACAGGTCTCTCCTTGCGTGACACCCGTTCATCTGGATGTTCCCGGGAGTCTCCCTGAGTGATCCGCTGTGGAACCGGCCCCGGTCCGGGGGCTCTGTCGGCTGTGGCGGCTCTCAGGCAATCGGGATGGTGCGGAGCTCCTTGGCTAAGCGGCCATCTCAGGAGACTCCGTGCATGCGCCTCCTGAAATAGACATCTCAGGACTGCAAGCTGAGTGTTACCTGGTTTCCCCTCACCCTCTATCCAGCCCAGCACACATAACATGACTTCCATTTCTATGGAGACTTTGAAAACCTGTTCTATAATTGCCACTATCTCCCTCCAGTAACGGAATAGCTTCGGGCATCTCCAAAACATATGAATCATGCCCCCCTCTGCTTTTCCGCACTTGGGGCAAGTAGCGTCTAACCTTTGGCCAAACAAAAAAAGCTTATACGGGGTATAGTAGGCTCTGTATAATAGGAGTAGGTGTGACATCTTCTGGGATGGAGAAAGCGATACTAATGGGGCAAGTTCCAGAATTCTTGACCATTGCGTTTCGGATATACTCCCCACATCTTTTTCCCATTTTTCCTATTTGACGAATCTCTTGTTGTTCCCAAACCCCCCTTATTTATACAGTCAGCTCCATAAATATTGGGACATCTACACAATTCTAATCTTTTTGGCTCTATACACCACCACAATGGATTTGAAATGAAACGAACAAGATGTGCTTTAACTGCAGACTTCCAGCTTTAATTTGAGGGTATTTACATCCAAATCAGGGCAACGGTGTAGGAATTACAACAATTTGTATATCTGCCTCCCACTTTTTAAGGGACCAAAAGTAATGGGACAATTGGCTGCTCAGCTGTTCCATGGCCAGGTGTGTGTTATTCCCTCATTATCCCATTTACAAGGAGCAGATAAAAGATGCAGAGTTCATTTCAAGCGTGCTATTTGCATTTGGAATCTGTTGCTGTCAACTCTCAGTATGAGATCCAAAGAGCTGTCACTATCGTACAGGCAGGTAGTAAGGCAAGCCATCATTAGGCTGAAAAAACAAAACAAACCCATCAGAGAGATAACAAAAACATTAGGTGTGGCCAAATCAACTGTTTGGAACATCCTTAAAAAGAAAGAACGCAAGCTCAGCAACACCAAAAGACCCGGAAGACCACAGAAAACAACTGTGGTGGATGACCAAAGAATTCTTTCCCTTGTGAAGAAAACACCCTTCACAACAGTAGGTCAGATGAAGAACACTCTCCAGGAGTTAGGTGTATGTGTGTCAAAGTCAACAATCAAGAGAAGACTTCACCAGAGTTAATACAGAGGGTTCACCACAAGATGTAAATCATTTTTGAGCCTCAAAAACAGGAAGGCCAGATTAGAGTTTGCCAAACAACATCTAAAAAAGCCTTCATAGTTCTGGAACAACATCCTATGGACAGATGAGACCAAGATAAACTTATACCAGAGTGATGGGAAGAGAAGAGTATGGAGAAGGAAAGGAACTGCTCATGATCCAAAGCATACCACCTCATCAGTGAAGCATGGTGGTGGTAGTGTCATGGCGTGGGCATGTATGGCTGCCAATGGAACTGGTTCTTTTGTATTTATTGATGATGTGACTGCTGACAAAAACAGCAAGATGAATTCTGAAGTGTTTCGGGCAATATTATCTGCTCATATTCAGCAAAATGCTTCAGAACTCATTGGACGGCGCTTCACAGTGCAGATGGTCAATGACCCGATGGTCAATGACCCTGACCTGAATCCGATTGAGCATGCATTTCACTTGCTGAAGACAAAACTGAAGGGAAAATGCCCAAAGAGCAAGCAGGAACTGAAGACAGTTGCAGTAGAGGCCTGCAGAGCATCACCAAGGATGAAACCCAGCGTCTGGTGATGTCTATACTTCAGGCTGTAATTGACTGCAAAGGATTTGCAACCAAGTATTAAAAAGTAAAAGTTTGATGGATGATTGTTAATCTGTCCCATTACTTTTGGTCCCTTAAAAAGTGGGAGGCACAAATACAAACTGTTGTAATTCCTACACCCGTTCACCTGATTTGGATGTATATACCCTAACATTAAAGCTGAAAGTCTGCAGTTAAAGCACATCTTGTTTGTTTCATTTCTAATCCATTGTGGTGGTGTATAGAGCCAAAAAGATTAGAATTGTGTCGATGTCCCAATATTTATGGACCTGACTGTATATGTGGATAGATTATTGATATTAGGCTTTTCAATGTTTTTGCGCTGATGACTTTCAGAAGTAGTGGTATCTTACTCCATACTATTGTCCTCCCTCTGAATTGTTCTCTCAGTGCATGTCTGACCTACAAATATCTAAAAAAGGATTTGGTCGGGATTACATACTGCTCTCTCAGTTCCTGGAAAGCTTTTAAGTTTCCGTCTTGGTAGAGCTGGGAAATGTACTTTATTCCTCGTCTTTCCCATTACAAAATTGTCCCCAACTTCTGCACTTCTCCTAATTTACTGTTTTTCCATAGGGGGGTATATTCTGTGAGTCCACTATACCCCAATATTTTCTTTGCTGCCTCCCAAGTTCTCATCATCAAATGTAGGGTGGGCAACCCTCGCAGAAAAGATCCTGCCTCCAGTGTTTCCACCAACAACTTGTGTGGAGTGTTTTGCATTAGCATCCTCCTCTCTCCTTCCCCCTCCTCCGTATTGCATCCCCCACATGCTGAAGCTGTGATGCCAGGAAGTAACTGAAGGGGTGTGAGAGTGCCACTTCCCCTTGCTGTTTTGGCAGTTGTAAGATGTTTAAGCGGATTCTTGCCGTACCCTCTTCCATATTAATTCTCTAAATAAGGTTTCTAATTTTTGGAACTATTTTTTGTACATCCACACTGGAGAGTTGTGGAGAACGTACAACAACTGCTGCATACAAATCATTTTGATTAAGTTGCAGCGACCTGCCACAGATAATGGAAGCTTTTTCCAAATTTTAACTTTCCCTTTAAATTTAGTTAATAATGGGACAACATTATCTACGATATACTGTTTAGGATCTCTGGAAATATTTATACCTAGGTATTTTATTTGGTTCACTATCTGTATCTGTGTGGCTTCTTAGGATAGGGGGCTTTATATGGGGTCCACAGGCATAAGTGTGGATTTTTCCCAATTTAACGTAAGTCCAGAAAACTGGCCAAAATTTTTGAGTTTTTCCATAGTTTCCTTTAGGGAGTTCTGCGTGTCCCCATGTAGTAAAAAAAGATCATCCGCATATAGTACTACTTTCTCTTCCACCCCCACCCCCCCCTTTTGTAACCTTTTATCCCAACTGAGGACCTAAGGAAAATAGCCAAGGGTTCTATTGCGAGGGCGAAGAGAAGGGGAGACAGATTTTTAATGAAAATTATATTAAAAACAAAAGCTTCCCATCAAGATGAGAAAAACTATGAAACAATACTACAATAATTAGTCAGTGTAATGTGAGGGAAAGCCGGTTTCTTATCTTGATGGGAAGCTTTTGTTTTTAATATAATTTTAATTAAAAATCTTTTAATACTACACTATGGGAGCCCCTTGTTTCCTTCCTATGAGGACCCAGTCCTAAGAAGCTGTGGAGTAATCTCTTGGTGAGGTGCTGACCGGTGTGGATGCCCTGATCTAGTGGAGCGAGCTGCAGTGGCCCGATAGACCACAGACGGGTCACTGGGAAAGCCATCAAGGAGGACCACCCATGGTTTCTCATCTTGACGGGAAGCTTTTGTTTTTAATATAATTTTAATTAAAAATCTTTTAATACTACACTATGGGAGCCCCTTGTTTCCTTCCTATGAGGACTCAGTCCTAAGAAGCTGTGGAGTAATCTCTTGGTGAGGTGCTGACCGGTGTGGATCCCCTGATCTAGTGGAGCGAGCTGCAGAGGCCCGATAGACCACAGACGGGTCAGTGGGAGAGCCATCAAGGAGGACCACCCACGGTTACCCATACATGCCTATCACCCCTGCAGGGGTAATAGGAGCTAGTGAGTTGGGACCCATAAGGGGGAGCACACGAGTCACCTGATTTGCTGAGCACAAGCGCACCTGATCATTTTGAACATTTGGTCATTTTGGAGATTCACCAATGTTACATTCATACTATTTTTGGGATTTTGTACCACTCTGACTGACTGTTTTTGATACACTTTTTTCTTGGGATTATTGATTTGAATTTTTGGGTATTTTAGAGCCTCACTAATGCAATATCCATAATATTTTTGGGATTTTTTTTACCACTTTTGATTGATTTTCTGACACATATTTTTTGGAATAATTTTTTCACATGAATTGTTGACAGCCTTGAGATTTATTTATGATTATTGCACTAGATTATTTATGCTATGGTTTATCACACCAGTGTGTTTATTTTTACTTTTATGCATATGATTAGTCTTTTTTGATCACTCTACACCTATGTGTTTTTTGATTCAGCTTGGTATACAAATTATTTTATATGTGTTTATCTGGTTGGTACACACCTGCTACACTTAATTCAGTATTTGTATCTTTAATATTGGAGGACACATATATACATACTTAGCACAATTAGGGATAGGAAATTCTCCCCATTATAGTTAGTGTCATCTATCCCATCACCCACCCAGTACTAATTAGGGTAGCGCCACTTACCCCATTTTTTTACTTTCATCTTTTCTAAGTTGGGAATTGATTAGGGAAGGCTGCAACCCGTTAGTATCCTGAGTGAGGAGTATACCATTATAGTCTCTAAGCCTGTCCACTATCTCTGGTGTATAAGTGGTCGGCCTGCCCTCCCTTGTATTAATCATTGGCACCATCATTGAGGGTGAGTTTGTTCTAACCAAGTATGCCAGCATTCGCCCCACGCTTTCGCCCTGACCGAAGGCTACTTGCTTTTGTAAAATATGTTTATTTTCTGCCTTCCCAAGCATTATTAAACGGTAATTCCGTTGCGACTCAATCCATACCCTAAGCCTGTCTGGTGTTGGGTCATTAATGTATTGTTCTTCTGTTAATGTCACTCTTTCTCCAGCCAGTTTTTCCCATTCCTTGGATTGTTTTTTAATTTTAGATATTTGTTGTATCATAATACCTCGGAGAAGGACTTCAGTGTGTCCCAAACCATTCCTTCTGAGGAAGAGCCCATGTTCAATAGGACAAATTCCCTTAGGGCCATTACCACATCCTGTGAATCTCCCATGAGCTCTATCCAGAAGGGACTTATTCTCCATTCCCACAAGTGAGTACCCGCCCCCAATTCCAATGAAGTCACCGGGGAGTTATCCGAAAGGCCTCTTGACTTATAACACAGACTCTTTACTGTGACATCGCCTCCTTATTACCCAAAGTGAAGTCAATCCTTGATAATGTGGAGTGTGTCCTGGAGAAGCATGAGTAGCAGCGGGACTTAGGATTCCGTATTCTCCAGATGTCCTTCAGGCCCATCTTTCCCAAGAATTGGACAGTCGGACAAGCATTAAAGCAATAAATATAATGCTTGTCATTAATTTTAAACTCGTCTCATCCTCTTACCTAACTCCCCTTCCTAAAAAAAACATGAAAAAAAAACCCACAAATACAACATGCAATATGAGAGAACAATGTGCTATATCTCCTAACAATTGGGAATAGCATACTCCTTGATCCCTTCAATACACCCACCACTCCCCCCACCCCCATCTCCTTGAGAAAAAAAAAAAGGGAAAGTGAATGTTAAAAAAAAGGGAATATTAAAATGTCTTAGTGTCTCTTAGTGTTGTTTTGGTGTAGCATTATAGCTTAAGCTCGATCATGTTAACGCCGAGGTTACCAGGTAGATCCGGCCTGCTTCTAGAGTCTCTCCTTATGGGTTGCCAACCATTCTGCTACTCCATCAGGAGTGTCAAAAAATATAGTCTCCCAAGGGAAGTTACCTGTAGTCTTGCGGGATATAAAAGTGCGTATGTAACTTTCATTTGGTGTAATTTGCGTTTTATCTCCCCAAACTTGGCTCTCCACTTTTGAAGGTCTGGTGAGAAATCGGGGTAAATAGACACACTGATGCCATTGTAGAGGATAGTATCCAGTTCTCTGGCTCTGCGCATTATAGTCACTTTGTCCTTGTAATAGAACATTTTTGCTAGCAAAGACCTCTAGTAGGGACCCTATGTGCTCTCTCTATCGCAAAAAATGGAGAGAAGGATGCCCATCCCAGTGTGTCACTAAACCATTCCTCCAAGAAAGCAGCAGGATCTGTACCTTTACTGCACTCAGGGAACCCCACAATCCTTACGTTCTTTCTTCTCATCCTGTTTTCCATTTCATCCATTTTTATCTCCTGGTTGCTCAATTGTTCTCTTATAGATCTCATTTCCCATTTGAGAGGGGTTAGATCATCCTCCACTAGGCCCACCCTCCCCTCCAGGGCAGTGGTCCTCTCACAAACCTTTTGCAAAAAGAGAGCTCCTCCTGAATGGTTCTAAGTTGGTCAAAGGTCCTGCAAAAATTAACTGCCCGCAAGACTCTCTTACCCCAGTCGGTAATAATAGGGTCTCATGCCCCAGAAGGTCTCCCCCTGAGCCATTCACCTCCATTGCCATTGGTACTTGGCAATGTCCTTAGCTTTTTCTACCCCCAGAGACCACAGCCTGCATTTTAGCTTGTGCCTGTTGGCCCTGTAAGGCGTTTTTAGGAGGGGTCTGACCTGGGTTATGCACATTTTTTTCTAATTTGGCAGCTGCTTGGGATGCCTTTGAAGTAGGTTGTGAGGGCATGATATTATGAAACAGTGGTTAATTACAAAAAATAAATTCAGTTCCGTGCCTCTGTTTATAGGTTCCACCTCCTGATTAGAACTATACAAATTTGCTAGAGCTATTCTGGCTCACAAGGGGGAAGTAGTGGAGGGAGGGCAGAAAAAAAAAGTTTTTTACTTTTACTTAGGGTACATTAGTTGTATCTCACCCAGCCATGACCCATTCTTTTCAGCAGTCTTGGGATTAGAGATGTTAGGCTCCTGTGATCCAGCACTTAAATATATAGAGACGGGGTAGGCTTCCAAGCAGAAATCCAGATGTTATCCCATCAGCTGTGACACAGTTTGGGAAGCTTCAATCAAATGTTCCTCCTTCTCCCCCACCAATCCTGCTCCTCCTCTTCTCAGTAGGAAGAAGTACGGCAAAGGCCTCTCACACCGCCGCCATTTTTTGGAGGGGGGTAGCCTCTCACTTCACCCACTTCACCACCGCTCTGCTTCATTCCGGGTCGGTGGCTGTGTATGTCTCTGTCCAAGTGGGGGAGGTTGGCGGTAGTTTCCCACATCACCATGACCCCACGCTGCTCTGCCTACTTGCGTCTGGCTGTTCCCATCACTCTCACTGAGGGCCGGCCACACAGCACGTCGTGCTCTCGGTCTCCCGTAGTCTCCTCAGCGAACAGGCAGCGATACACCTCACAGGATTGATAGGAGATAGGAGGTGAGAGGACGCTGCTTTCACAATAACATCCTCATCTGGTCACCGGAAACCTCTAATACACTTCAGGCAGTGTACACAGTATCTAATACAGTGTGTACAGTTTCTACTACACTTCTGGTGGTGTACACAGTATACAATACAGTGCAGCCGTTGTACAGTTGCTAATACAGTGCAGGCAGTGTACACAGTATCTAATACAGTGTGTACAGTTTCTAATAGATGTCAGGCAGTGTATTAATATATATATATATATATATATATATATATATATATATATATATACATACAGTCTAGTATATCTATATGTACTCTGCATTCAGTGTAGCCTATATCTACAGTGCATTCCGTGGTGTACTGTTTCTAATACACTTCAAGCAGTGTACACAGTATCTAATACAGTGTGTACAGTTTCTACTACACTTCTGGTGGTGTACACAGTATACAATACAATGCAGCCGTTGTACACTTTCTAATACACTTCAGGCAGTGTACACAGTATAAAATACAGTGTAGTTATTAGGAACCATGAATCAGACAGAGACAGAAGTAAAGTTAAATCACACTTGTTTAATAATAATAATAATAATAAGGTAAATAGAGTAAGCGTAGTCAAAACAAGCCAGAGCTCAGTAACCGGATCGGGTAGTCAGCCAAGCAAATGTCAGAGAGCTAGAGATAAACGTAGTAGTACAGCAAGCAGGATCAGGAGCCAGAAGGAACATCAGCCGAGCAAGTCTTCAACAGGAACGCAGGAGAAAGTCTCTGTGATGTTGACAAAGGCGAAGGCAGAGATCAAGTGAGCTGGACGGCTTTAAGTAGGCAGGACTGACAAGCAGAATCAACAACAGCTGGGTAACTGTGGAGAGAGATGGGAGCTGGCAATTAGCCGACACCTGAGCGGCCAGCTCAGAGAAGGAAGGGATGAGCCCAGCCCTGACAGTACCCCCTCCTCAACAACCCCTCCCCCTCGGAGGACCACCGGGCTTGAGGGGAAAATGTCTATGGAAATCACGGAGGAGGACAAGGGTATGTACGTCCGAGGATGAAACCCAAGATGTCATGGTTATGCAGTAATCTCTCTCTGTCAGCTAACCTCTCTTCATGTGTTCAGACTAAGAGGCCAGCCACTCTCACCTGGCTGTTTTTATAAGCTCTCCTCTAAGCATGGCTTCACCCCAAGCCCTATCAGGGAACCCTATATTAACCTGTGCACTGCAAGCCAGCGGTGCTGATCAACCATTGTGTATTCATTGTGTGTTTGGCTTCCTGTTTCCTGCTTGCCGTGTGCTCTTCGTTTGTCTCTGTTACTGACCTTGGCATGTTCTCGACTATTCCTGTCTGCTCGTGACCCTGACCTATTGGCGTGTCCCCGACTATCCCTGCCTGTTTGTCTGTGACCCTGAACCTTTGGGTGGCCTCTGTTGTTCCTGTCTGCTAGTTGCCCTGACCTCTGCCTTATCCCTTGCTATTCTTGTTGTTCCAGCCTGCTGCTTCCTTCTCCTGTAGTCTACTGTGAGCGTGAGCTGTGAGACCCTGGGGGCCGCGACCTGGAGCCAGACTGCAGCACAGTCCATCCTCACCACTAGAGGCTCTGGTGAACACCTGCTGGCTCTTAGACTCCGCGCCCTGGGGAATCTATGCTCTAGCTCCCACTGGGATCTGTGTTAGTAATCCAGTAAACCTGCTTCCTGAACCTCCCAGGGTTCAGTCTGCAGCAGTCAGTCCTAGGGTCCACTACCTTAGCGGTGCACTCCTGACTCCTACGGAGTGCATCTGTCATCTGGTCCCAGGTGACCTGACACAAGAGCGTTCCTCCGGGCCGTACCCCTTCCAATGCACCAGGTACTGTATGCACCCACGGAACTTACGGGAGTCAACAATGAATTGTACTTCATGCTCCTCATGGTTCTCAACCTGTATAGGCTGAGGACGTGGCACTGAGGTAGTAAAGCGATTGCAGACCAAAGGTTTCAATAAGGAGACATGAAACACATTTGAGATGAGCATACTAGGAGGAAGGTCCAAGGCGTAAGCCACTATGTTAATTCTGCGAAGGTTACGGAAAGGCCCAATAAACTGAGGTGCGAACTTCAAAGAAGGAACATGAAGTCGGAGGTTGCGAGATGACAGCCAGACTCTGTCCCCAACCAAGTAGGAAGGTGCAGGCAGGCGTCTGCGGTCAGCATGGAGTCTGTACCTATTGTTAGCATGTTGCAAAGCCTCCTGAACAGGTGCCCAAGTGGAACGAAGACCACGGAGATGCTCCTCTAACGCAGGAATACTCTGCGGAACAAACAAGTCAGGCAACATGGAAGGTTGAAAACCATAATTCGCCATAAACAGGGACAATCGGGAAGCAGAACTCAAGGCACTGTTGTGAGCAAACTCTGCCCACAGTAAAAAGACTGATTGGCTCGTTCTGCGGCCCCATTAGACTGCGGGTGATACGCAGAGGAGAAAGCAAGCTGAATTCCCAACTGTGCACAAAAGGCTCGCCAGAACCGAGAGACAAACTGACTACCCCTGTCCGAGACAATCACCTTGGGTAGCCCATGTAAGCGAAAGATCTCCAAAAATGGAAGCCAGTTCCTTAGAAGTGGGCAACTTCTTAAGTGGAATACAATGACACATCTTTGAGAACTGGTCAACCACCATAAGGATAACAGTGTTGCCTTGGGAGTTGGGTAACTCCTCAATGAAATCCATAGACAGGTGGGTCCAAGGCCTCTCTCCATTGGGTATGGGTTGTAGGAGGCCCACTGGAAGGTGTCGTGGAGTCTTACTCTGAGCAGAACAGGCAGCTATGAAGGCAGTTACATCAGCCCATAGACTAGACCACCAGAATTGTTGGGAAATGGCCCAAGCGAGTTGATTCTTAACAGGGTGGCCAGCTGCCTTGGGAGAATGATAAGTCTGGAGCACAGCAGTACGGAGACTCTCTGGGACAAAGCAGCTGTCACAAGGTTTCTCAGGAGGAGTATGGACCTGAGCAGCAAGAATTTTGTCACCCAAAGGAGAAGTAAG
Source organism: Lithobates septentrionalis (assembly GCA_037952835.1). Taxonomy (NCBI): domain Eukaryota; kingdom Metazoa; phylum Chordata; class Amphibia; order Anura; family Ranidae; genus Lithobates; species Lithobates septentrionalis. The sequence continues at coordinate 2,685,619 of JBBDGP010000358.1, forward strand.
ACTGGTGCGAACCGTAGCCAGAATACAATCAGGAGGAATCACAGGAATCACAGGAATCACAGGAACCGGAACCGACTCCAACTTGAATGTAGAGGAAAATTGTTGTGACAAGGCGTCGGCCCTTACATTCTTAGTACCGGGTAAGAATGAGACAATGTAATTAAAACGCGACAAGAAAAGCACCCATCGCACCCTTCTGGGAGAGAAGCGCTTAGCCTTAGACAAGAATGTGAGATTCTTATGGTCAGTAAGAATGAGAACCGGCACAGTGGTACCTTCAAGGAGATGTCTCCATTCTTTTAGGGCTAAAATGATTGCCAACAGCTCTCTGTCACCAATCTCGTAATTGCACTCTGCAGGTGACAATTTCTTGGAAAAATAGCCACACGGATGCATAGCGCTCTCAGAGTTAGGACGTTGAGACAGAAGGGCACCAACTCCAGTCTCTGAAGCATCAACTTCTAAGATAAAAGGCAACGTAGGATCAGGATGTGCCAACACAGGAGCAGAAACAAAGGCAGCCTTGAGACTCTCAAAAGCCTTAATGGACTCTGGAGACCAACTCTGTGGGTTACCATCCTTTCTGGTCATATCAGTCAGGGGCTTGATGAGAAACGAGAAGTTACAAATAAACTTCTAATAGTTGGCAAAGCCCAGGAAATGCTGCAGAGGATGTAAACCCACTGGTCGGGGCCACTTTAGGACTGCTGAAAGTTTCTCTGGGTCAATCGAAAAAACCAGCAGTGAAAATGACAGCCCAGGAATTTAACCTGTTCACGATGGAACTCACACTTCTCCAGTTTACAATAGAGATTGTTTTCTCTTAGTTTCTGAAGCACACAACAGAAATCTGTGTGGTGGCTCTCCAGGGACTTGGCAAATATGAGGATATCATTGAGATAAACCACCACACATAACTGCAACAAATTTTGGACAACATCTTTAATAAATTCCTGGAAAACTGCCAGGGCGTTACAAACGCCAAAAGGCATTACGAGGTACTCATAATGGCCTGTTCTGGTATTGAACGCAGTTTTCCACTCGTTGCCCTCCCTAATCCGCACAAGATTGTATGCCCCTCTCAAATCAAGCTTTGTAAAAACCATTGCTCCCTTGAGGCGGTCAAATAACTCTGTAATCAACGGAATCAGGTAGGCATTTTTAATTGTGAAATGATTGAGACCCCTATAATCAATACAAGGTCTCAGTTCACCGCTCCTCTTCTTCACAAAGAAGAAACCAGCACCAGCAGGAGACGAGGATTTGCAAATGAAACCTCGAGAAAGTGTGACTGCAACATACTCCTCCATGGCCTTATCCTCCAAGACCGACAAAGGGTAAACCCGGCCACGAGGGGGTATGGCACCAGGTTGAAGGTCAATTGCGCAATCATAAGGCCAGTGTGGAGGCAAACTACTGGCTTGACCTTTGTCAAAGACATTGCTAAAATCTCGGTACTCATCCGGCAGGGAGGAGAGTGAAGAGGTGCACAGGACCTTGGCTACCTTCTGGAAGCATGTCTCACTGCATTGTGGTGACCAGGAGTTAACCTCAGCATGGAGCCAATCAAAAGAGGGGTTGTGCCTCTGTAACCAAGGATAACCAATAAACAGTGGAAACCTAGGTGAGAAAATAACTTGGAATTGGATTATCTTATGGTGAAGAGCCCCTTCGGTCATAGACAACGGAACCGTCTCATGAGTCACATGGGCAGGCTGTAGAGGTCTCATGTCAAGAGCCTCAATGGCAAGTGGAGTGTCACGCAGCTGCAGCGGAATTGAGTGCTGCGATACCTAGGCAGCATCAATGTACAGGCCTGTAACCCCATTAGAGCCTCTATCTCGATGGATGACTCAGCCCAAGAAAGGGTGACCGAAACCAGGGACTTATCCTTCTGGATAACTGGGGACAAAACAACGCCACCTAAGGTTTGTCCATGACAGGACCTCAAAGTTCGGGCGTTCCCTAGACGGGTAGGACAGGACTTCAAAAAGTGACCTGCCTGGCCACAATAAAGGCACAATCTCTCCCTCCTCCTAAAGGCTTTCTCATACACAGAGAGACGCGTGAAGCCCAAGTGCATGGGTTCATCTTCACTGACCCACTCGGTACCAGGAGGCATGGGAGGTGAGGGAGGCACGGGTGGGACTGCAAAGCTCGGAGGCAAACTTACAGGAGGCTTTCGCAAGCGCTCCTTAAAAGAAAGTCTTTCTCTGAGTCTGGAGTCAATGAGGATGGCAAATGTGATCAACCTCTCCAGCTCAGTGGGTATATCTCGGGCTGCTATCTCATCCTTGAAGGAATCCGAGAGACCATGAGAAAAAGCAGCCACGAGGGCCTCATTGTTCCAAGCAACCTCTGCTGCCAGAGTACGGAATTCAATGGCGTAGTCGACAACAGTTCTCATACTCTGTTTGATGGACATGAGGCACTTGGCACCAGAAGCGGAGTGTGCAGGAACGTCAAATACCCTTTTAAAGGAGGCCACAAAGTCAGGGTAACTCAAGACAACAGGTTTTTGCATCTCCCATAGAGGGTCTGCCCAGGCCAAGGCTCTCTCAGAAATCAAAGATATCATGAAACCTACTTTGCTTCTGTCCGTGGGAAATGCCTGGGGCAGCATCTCAAAGTAAATCTCAACCTGGTTGAGAAACCCTCTGCATTGAACTGGATCACCCCCAAATCGCTGTGGAAGCGGAGCGGAACCAGACATACCTCTTATAGAGGTAATACTCGAGGCAGGTGCCTGCTAGAGACTGGCGCAGCAGCAGGGACGGCCTGCAACTCAGGTTGTACCGGAGCAACCACAGTGGGAGTTTCCAGGTGAGCCATGCGACTCTGGAACATTTGTAAGGCTATGGCAAACTGATCCATGCGGTGATCTTGCTCATCCAATCTGGAAAAAATATTACCAACAAGTGGATTGACTGCATGTTCTGAATTCATGGCCTTCACCTACTATCAGACCGAGACAGAAGTAAAGTTAAACCACACTTGTTTAATAATATTAATAACAAGATAAACAGAGTAAGCGTAGTCAAAACAAGCCAGAGTTCAGTAACCAGATCAGATAGTCAGCCAAGCAAATGCCAGAGAGCCAGAGATAAACGTAGTAGTACAGCAAGCAGGATCAAGAGCCAGAAGGAACGTCAGCTGAGCAAGTCTTCAAAAGGAACGCAGGAGAAAGTCTCTGTGATGTTGACAAAAGCGAAGGCAGAGATCAAGAGAGCTGGACGGCTTTAAGTAGGCAGGACTGACGAGCAGAATCAACAAAAGCTGGGTAACTGTGGAGAGAGATGGGAGCTGGCAATTAGCCGACACCTGAGTGGCCAGCTCAGAGAAGGAAGGGCTGAGCCCAGCCCTGACAGTAGTGTGGTGTTGCAAAACAAAAAATACATCATGTCCGGAAGGCCACCAAGGAGAGGCATATGCTCACAGGCCACTAAAAAAAGGCAAACAGCCTCTGTGTCTACAGTCAACAGTGGTGGTCGTGAACATGGTGCATCCTCTGCAGGTGTCAGAAACCATGAATCAGACAGAGACAGAAGTACAGTTAATCACACTTGTTTAATAATAATAAAAATGTAAATAGAGTAAGCGTAGTTAATACATAGCCAGAGTTCAGTAACCAGATCGGGTAGTCAGCCAATGCCAAAGTCAGAGAGCCAGAGATCAAATTAGTAGTAGTACAGCAAGCAGGATCAGGAGCCAGAAGGGATGTCAGCCGAGCAAGTCTTCAACAGGAATGCAGAAGAAAGTCTCTGAGATGTGACCAAAGGTGAAGGCAGAGATGAAGTGAGCTGCATGGCTTTAAGTAGCCAGGACTGACGAGCAGATCATCAACAGCTGAGTAACTGTGGAGAGAAAGGAACTGGCAATTAGCTGACAGCTGAGTGGCCAGCTCAGAGAAGGAAGGGCTGAGCCCAGCACTGACAGTACCCCCTCCTTGAGGGAAAAATGTCTATGGAAATCACGGAGGAGGACAGGGACATGTACATCCGAGGATGAGACCCAAGACCGTTCCTCCGCACCATACCCCTTCCAATGCACCAGGTATTGTATGCGCTCACAGAACCTATGGGAGTCAAAAATGGATTGTACATCATACTCCTCATGGTTCTCAACCTGTATAGGGTGAGGACGTGGCAACGAGGTGGTAAAGCATAAACAGGAGGATAATTTTATGGGATTTTATGGGTGCCAGGAAAATTGTATTACTTATACACCAAAGTAAAAAAATATTATCACAATTTATTGAACATAGAACAAGTTTAAAAGTTGTATTGGCTAAACATAGATAACGCAGACATCAGTACACATCAAATTAGATGTTAAAAAGGGTCACTCAGCACTAATATCCTGACATGTTTCAACCGCTAGGGCTTCCTCAGGGGATGTTTGTTGAGAGACAAGGGTAGATGTGTCACTGCATGAAACAAAGTACAGTTTAAGACCATAGAAAACAGAATACAATAAATGTATACTCAGAAAAAATACCATTGACCGTTTAAAACCACAAGTTCAACTGCCAACCCATTAGATAGTTACCTGCAATAAATGTTGAGCTAGACTAGGAAGACGGACACTGCGCAAGGAGAAGTTGGCCGAAAAGAGCCCAGGGAAAAGGCCATGGGACCAATCTCTGCCCAGTGGAGAGAAGGATATGAGTGTAATGACCAGAAAATAGAACACGGAAAGAAAAAAGTGGGGTTGTGGGGGAGGAAGGAGAGAGGAAAGAGAAGGGGGAGAAAAGGGATGGGAAGGTGGGGATGGAGGGAAGGGGGAAGAAGGGGCGGGGAGAAGAGGGAGAGAGGAAAGGAAGAGGGGTGAGGTGCAGGGGGGAGAGGAAGAAAAAAGGAGAAAAAGAGAAAAAAAAAAAGGGAGAGAGAAAAAGACATGAAGGAAGGGGAGGGGGGTGTGGATGTGAGGGAGGGGATGGTGTAATGATGCTTAGATGTGTAAATATCACCAGGGATAAGTGAAAAGGGCCCAAAGTGAGGAAAGGCATGAGGCAGTGGGGTGAGGAGGTAACACCTAAAATTATTAGGCAATTGTGAAATGTACTTACAAACTACCCGCCTGGGTCTAAGAAAAGGCCAGGGCTGCCAAGTAAAGGTGTTATCTAATTGGGAAGGTGTAAACCAAAATAAGTATGTACTTTAATTGATGATAAATATAAGAGGAAATATAGAGCAAGTAAGCGCTGCAATGATAGGGTTAGTTCAGTGAAAGTTAAAACTTGCAAACAATAAAGAGGGACATATATATTGGTCATCTACATATTAGAAGACCATATTCCTGTGTACAAATCGTCTATCCCCACTTTAAGAGTGGAGGGTGGGGAAAATTACAGACGGTAACAGGTAATTGCAATGAATAGATAATCAGCATACTGAGCATGGCTAATCAAAAGCAGAGAGGCTTCAACACAAAACAAAGGGATTGAAACAGAATCACACTCAGGGGAATGATAGAGACATGTTGGGTTCAAAGAATTACCTTATAGGAGGAGATATGTCAGGGTGGCAGCCTGCCCAGTGTCTGACATAGTGTATGAGGGAGAATGTTTATATGTATGTGCGCGCCGTGCACGTGTTAACCCGCATCCAATGAGGCGGGGAGGCGAACGGCGCGCAAGAACTAAGTGAATAGGGGGTAGAAGACTAAACTACCCATAAAGCATCGTAACCTGTGAGCGGATGGGAAGGAGGCGCTCGAGCAGCTGACATGCCCCAATTAGTGGGCGCACATCTAACCTCCATCTCCGCTCATAGGGCGGTGGATGGCAAATTGAGATAGAGTGAGATGAGTGATGAAAATGAAGGGGGAAGTGCTGGATTGGTGTAAGTGAGTTTGGTGATCGAATGTCAGGCCAGGAGGATGATGAATTGATAACAGGCTAAAGATTGGATGGAATAGATGTGTGCAGCGCAGTACCAGTCATCCAGTTAGTAGAGGGTGATGACTATTGAATAAAGATTGAAAAATGGTAATGAGTTACAGTAAATGGAATGAATTAAATATAATGGATGAATGAATAATTGAGGTAATAAAGAAAATAAAAATAAGTAAAGATAGAGATAAAAATAGAAATAAAAATAGATTGAAATAAAAATGTAATTAAATATAAATATTGATAGTAGGAATAAAAATAAAAATAAATAATGATAAATAAGGATAAAATGGAAATGACAGAGCAATTGAGACTAGAGTATGGTAATTAGGGGGGCAGTTGTACAGCGGTGGACGGTCAATAGGCATTATTTGCACAGCATATAAAGTACACACTTAAATATCCAAATTATATAAAAAGGGGTCCATGGGTACACTGTAGTAAGGATAATGGATACATCATATAGTGCATATAATCGATACTTTCACATATAAAAAATACATCATCATAAATTTAAATACATAAATGAGGAATAATGAAAGGAAGGGGGGAAGGGATATAGGCATTATTGCACAGCATATAAAGTACACACTTAAATATCCAAATTATATAAAAAGGGGTCCATGGGTACACTGTAGTAAGGATAATGGATACATCATATAGTGAATATAATCGATACTTTCACATATAAAAAATACATAATCATAAATTTAAATACATAAATGAGGAATAATGAAAGGAAGGCGGGAAGGGATATGATGTTGGAGTAACCAGGAAGGGGGGGACGATGAATAGGACAGAAAAGGGGAGGGGAGGAAGGGGAGGAAAGGAAACGGGGCAGAGGGGGTCAAGGTCAGGTAATCCAACCGTTAAGAAATTGATAAACGGTGGGGTTACAAAAAAGGTTTGAAACAAACAGTTTTGTTGAGGCCAGGATATATCATAGCTTTGAGGCCATGTATCCATATGGCTTCCAGCTGTAATAAGGCATGGTCCACACTACCTCCTCTGGCATTTAAAGGTAGATGGTCAAGAGCAGAAAAGGAGATCAATTGAGAATCAAAGTTATGGTACAGACCTACATGTGTGCTTATGGCTGTTACCAAGGTGCGAACTTCAAAGAAGGAACACGAAGTCGGAGGTCACGAGACGACAGCCAGACTCTGTCCCCAACCTGGTAGGAAGGCGCAGGCAGGTGTCTGTGGTCATCATGGAGTCTGTACCTATCGTTAGCATGTCGCAAAGCCTCCTGGACTTGTGCCCAAGATGCTTCTCTAACGCAGGAATACTCTGCGGAACAAACGAGGCAGGCAACACGGCAGGTTGGAAACCATAGTTTGCCATAAACGGGGACAAACGGGAAGCTAAATTCAAGGCACTATTGTGAGTAAACTCTGCCCACGGTAAGAGGTCTGACCAGTTGTTATGATGGTCAGAAATATAGCAACGTAGGAATTGTTCCAAGGACTGATTGGCTCGTTCTGTGTCCCTATTAGACTGCGGGTTATACGCAGAGGAGAAAGCAAGCTGACTAGCCCTGTCTGAGACAATCACCTTGGGTAGCCCATGTAAGGGGAAGATCTCCAGAACAAAAATAGAAGCCAGTTCCTTAGAAGTAGGCAACTTCTTGAGTGGAATACAATGCAACATTTTCGAGAACCGGTCAACCACCATAAGGATAACTGTGTTGCCCTGGGAGTTGGGTAACTCCACAATCGAATCCATAGACAGGTCTCCCAAGACTGCTGGCCAGGGTGGCCAGCTGCCTTGGGAGAATGGCAAGTCTGGAGCACAGCAGTATGGAGACTCTCGGGAACAAAGCAGCGGTCACAAGTTTTCTCAGGAGGAACATCGACCTGAGCAGCAAGAATTTTGTCACCCAAAGGAGAAGTAAGACTGGTGCGAACCGTAGCCAGAATACGAACAGGAGGAATCACAGGAACCGGAACCGACTCCATCTTTGAAGTGGAGGAAAATTGTTGTGACAAGGTGTCAGCCCTTACATTCTTAGTACCAGTTAAGAATGAGACAATGTAATTAAAACTCGACAAGAAAAGAGCCCATCGCGCCCTTCTGGGAGAGAGGCGCTTAGCCTCAGACAAGAATGTGAGATTCTTATGGACAGTAAGAATGAGAACCGGCACAGTGGTACCTTCAAGGAGATGTCTCCATTCTTTCAGGGCTAAAATGATCGCCAACAGCTCTCTGTCACCAATCTCGTAAATTGCACTCTGCAGGAGACAATTTCTTGGAAAAGTAGCCACACGGATGCATAGCGCACTCAGAGTTAGGACGTTGAGACAGAAGGACACCATATCTAGTCTCAGAAGCATCAACTTCTAGAATAAAAGGCAATGTAGGATCAGGGTGTGCCAACACAGGAGCAGAAACAAAGGCAGCCTTGAGACTCTCAAAGGCCTTAATGAACTCTAGGAGACTAACTCTGTCGGTTGCCATCTTTCCTGGTCATAGTAGTCAGGGGCTTGACCCGAGACGAGAAGTTACAAATAAACTTCCGATAATAGTTGGCAAAGCCAAGAAAATGCTGCGGAAGACGTAAACCCACTGGTCGAGGCCACTGTAGGACCGCTGAAAGTTTCTCTGGGTCCATCGAAAAACCAGCAGTGGAAATTACATAGCCCAGGAATTTAACCTGTTCACAATGGAATTCACACTTTTCCAATTTACAATAGAAGGAAAAAGGGGTATATAACCATATACCAGGGGTGTGGGACTTTGTGTGAAGCATATGACAGCCCAGAGAATAATAGGGTGAATGTGAAGGAATTGTATTGCACATTGCATAATACATACATATTCAAAATAGCACAGGTAATTTTTTTTTTTTTTAAATAGTTTTTATTGGGTTTTCACAGAGTATACATGTGATATAATCATACATCATCATAATGATCAAAAATACATGAAAGGACTAATACAAGGTTTTAGCACAGTCCGAGTTGCCTTGAAATTATCATAAGAATATTATCTCCATAGGTGTACATATACTCCGTCAACATAGATAAAACTGTAGGGAGGTAGAAAGAAACATAAGATATAGGAGTAAGAAAATTGGAGAGGAAGGGGAAAAGGAAAGGGAAAGGTGGGAGTGGAAGGGGGGAGGGGGAAGGGTTTTTTCCTGGTCTGACCTTCACGTAAGCATAATATATATAGTTATAGTAAAGTGAGTTTATCTCAAATATTGTTCAGCCTTTATTACTTTTAAACCATGTTGTCCATATTTTCCATTGGTTATCAAACTTTTCCTTTTGACCACTTCTACTAGCTAGTAGAGATTCATACACGTAGTGAGTCTGGGTGATTGTGAGGACTTCGGACACATTTGGGGCATTGTCTGTTCTCCAGTGTTTGGCTATTAAGGTTCTAGCTACTAGAAAAATGTGGGTGATCACAGTTCTAAATTCGGGTGGGAACAATTCTATACCTATGTTTAGGCTTTGGACGGGTTAGGATCCCTGTGATAGTTGAAATTGACCGAAAAATAGAGTTCCAGAAGCTAGTTAAATGTTTACAGGTCCAGAACATATGTAGCAAGTTGCCTATTGAACCACAATTTCTCCAACATAGTGGAGAATTGTAATTTCCAAACTTGGAGACTCTATATGGGGTCAGGTACCATCTGAGTGCTATCTTTTGGGACAGTTCCCAGTGGTTAACGCATCTGGATGCTTTATGTAGTGATCGAAATGCGTGTTGCCATTGTACATTTGTAATATGTATTCCCAGATCTGATTCCCACTTTTGATAAGGTGGGGATTTTATAAATTCTAATTTATGTTGGAAAAGGTTGTAGAACAGAGAGATGCCTCTGGGTGGAGTTGGTTGCTTGGTGAAGTATTCCCACACTTCTTTTGGAAGGTAAATATGATAAGAGTTGATGGTGTGTAGGAGGTGGGCTATTTGGTTGTATTTGTATTGGTCAGTAGAGCAAAGATTGTACTGATTCTTAAGCACAGGAAAGGGGATAAGGGAGTTATTATGGTGTAGATCAGCAATCGTTTTAATACCTTTATCTTGCCAGTCTTTCATATGAAGATTTGGAATGGCATGAGAAAGAATTGCTATAGGTACAGGGATGTCCTTTTGATTGGGTTTGGGGAGGTTGGGCAGGCTGTCTGGGCCTGGAGATTTACCTAATGGAAGTGTTCGTATCACTTTCTGGATCTCAGACTCCGTAATAGGGGCATTAAGGTGTGACAGTTGTGATTGTGAGAGAGAGGGAAGTTTAAGTTTGGACAAAAAGGTCTGTATGCTTTCCTCTGTTGGTTGTGGGGTGTTGGGGTCTTTATTTAGATTGTATAATGTTGAATAGTATTCAGCAAAGGAATTAGCTATTTCTTTAGGGTTGTATATTTTATGTTTATCGTTTGGATGTAGTAAAAATGCAATTTTAGATTTAGTCCTGGCTGTTTTGAGCCTCTGGGCTAGGAATTTGCCTGCACGGTTGCCAGATGAATAGTGTGTCAGTTTTAAAGATTGTATGTGTTTGTCAATTAGCAGGAGTCTGAGATCAGAGCGAAGCTGGGAGAGTTTGTGGGCCATATGATGAGTGGAGCTTTGTTTATTTAAAGTCTCCAGGGTTTTAATGTCTTTAATAATTGAGTCTAGCCTATGTGTCCTCTGCCTCTTCTCCCTTACACATATCTGAAGTAATATCCCTCTAATAAAAGCCTTATGTGAGCACCACAGTATTGCTGGATCAGATACAGAATTGGTATTTATCTCGAAAAACTCAGACAATTTATCATTAATATTTCTGACATGTTGTGGCATCTGAAAAATATGAGAATTAGCTCTCCATATATAGGTAGGACTCGGAGTGTTAAAAAGAATAATGAACCCGCGCAGTGGAAATAGAGGTCTGTTGGTGAAATCTATGGAACTGCTGCCGCCCAACAAGCAGTCACCATAAATGGGGACAGCTGAGTTGATTGGTGTGATAGAAGGGTCTGGCGCTGTTCCTTTAACTGAATAATAGTTCCCTACCTGCGTATTTATATATCTCTAAAACAAGGCATATAAGGGTAAATTCCTAGGTGTAAACAAGACGTCCAAGTATCAGATGATGGTATCCTTAAAAATATTGCACAGTTTTAAACGAGCTATAAATATATATATATATATATATATAAAAATGATACGCAAGCTATAAATATATAAAAAATAATAATGATGGTGTCAAATCCCATACATGGTGTTGCTGTTTTATATTCCAAATAACATAAAATGTAGGGGGGGGGGGGGGTGAAGGTGGGGAAGGGAGGGGAGGGGAGGGGGAAAAAAAGAGGTGTGGGAGATCAACCACTGGTTAAGGAACTGAAAAGTGTTTAAGATCACTCCTAGTAAAGTGCAAACGTGCTGGCAAAGTTCAAAGAAAGTCCTTATTGTGTAATAAACTTGTTGTCAAATTCGTTTAAACCCTTAATGGTATAATATCTTGGTATATATCTTGTGCAGTATCTTGGTGCATGTGATGTTGTGGTTATGATCCTTCAATAGTTTTAAAATCCTTGCTCTGAAAGTGCAGCCACTCACCGGATCACTTCACCCCTGCAGGGGTATCAGGCAGTTACAGTTTTGCGCCACTGTACGGCAATCACTGGCAGACTCAGGATCGTGATGTATCATATAAAAAGAGAGAAGGAGTGCCCATAGCGTAAAATCGTTTTTAAAAAGATTTATTAAACAAGTGGAGAGGTACTCACAATTTCACAGTGTAAATCAAGCGAAGTAGTAAAACGTCACAGTTAGCCTTCAGCGCTGGTAAGTAGGTAATGTTGGGAAGCACAGATTAGGCCACGCGTGGCCTAATCTGTGCTTCCCAACATTACCTACTTACCAGCGCTGAAGGCTAACTGTGACGTTTTACTACTTCGCTTGATTTACACTGTGAAATTGTGAGTACCTCTCCACTTGTTTAATAAATCTTTTTAAAAACGATTTTACGCTATGGGCACTCCTTCTCTCTTATTATATTATACATTACCTACTTACCTACTCTGTGCTTCCCAACATTACCTACTTACCAGCGCTGAAGGCTAACTGTGACGTTTTACTACTTCGCTTGATTTACACTGTGAAATTGTGAGTACCTCTCCACTTGTTTAATAAATCTTTTTAAAAACGATTTTACGCTATGGGCACTCCTTCTCTCTTTTTATATGATACATCACGATCCTGAGTCTGCCAGTGATTGCCGTACAGTGGCGCAAAACTGTAACTGCCTGATACCCCTGCAGGGGTGAAGTGATCCGGTGAGTGGCTGCACTTTCAGAGCAAGGATTTTAAAACTATTGAAGGATCATAACCACAACATCACATGCACCAAGATACTGCACAAGATATATACCAAGATATTATACCATTAAGGGTTTAAACAAATTTGACAACAAGTTTATTACACAATAAGGACTTTCTTTGAACTTTGCCAGCACATTTGCACTTTACTAGGAGTGATCTTAAACACTTTTCAGTTCCTTAACCAGTGGTTGATCTCCCACACCTCTTTTTTTCCCCCTCCCCTCCCTTCCCCACCTTCACCCCCCCCCCCCCTAGACTTTATGATATTTGGAATATAAACCAGCAACACCATGTATGGGATTTGACACCATCATTATTATTTTTTATATATTTATAGCTTGCGTATCATTTTTATATATATATATATTTATAGCTCGTTTAAAACTGTGCAATATTTTTAAGGATACCATCATCTGATACCAGCACGTCTTGTTTACACCTAGGAATTTACCCTTATATGCCTTGTTTTAGAGATATACAAATACGCAGGTAGGGAACTATTATTCAGTTAAAGGAACAGCGCCAGACCCTTCTATCACACCAGGACTCGGAGTGTGTCCCTCCACCACAGTGATAGATAAAGGAGCATGGTCAGACCATGTTATATTATGTATGGTGGAGGAAGACACCGCTTGTAGAAATACTTTGTCCACCAATGTCAGATCTAATCTGGAGTATGAGTTATGTCTGGTAGAGTGGAAGGTGAAGTCTCTTTCTTTAGCATGTTGGCATCTCCAAACATCATAGATATCTTGAGAGTGTAGTAGAGATTGAAGCGAGGGGGGAGGTCGTTTGGCTTTTGATGTGGTATCCAATGAGTAATCCGGTGTTAAGCTATGGTCTCCACATATCACTAGTGATCCTTTTTGAATATTGGTGACTTTTTGGTAGAGTCTTCTTAGAAAGCGGAGTTGATGGGAATTTGGCGTGTAAAGGTTAACGATTGTGTAGGGTTTATTATTCAGTTCTCCAAGGAGAATGAGATATCTTCCTGCAGGATCTATGTGTGTTTCCAAGAGATTGAAGGCAACAGAGTCTCTGATGGCCACAAGGACTCCTTTTTGTTTGGAAGGAGCTGAAGCAAAAAATATATGGGGGAATTTTTTATGCTTAAAATAAGGGGTTTTGCTGGCTAAGAAATGCGTCTCCTGGAGACATAGGACATCAGCCTGGAGCTTAATCGCCTCACTCCAAACCAAGGCCCTCTTGGCCGGGTGGTTGAGGCCGTTCACATTGAAAGAAACTATTTTAAGCGCCATTTATGTGGTGTGGGTATAGATGTTTACAGTACCTTAATCCCGGAAGTGCAGTCCATCTTATCTTGGAATTTTGATGATAGTTGGGTTGACTTGGGTATTTCGGTATCACTTCCTTGGAGGCTTGCATCCGGAGGTCAGCCCACTGGGAAGAAATTGCGGTTAAGGTGGAGGAAGAAATAAAATTAAAATGAGAAGCGAAAAAACATTGTAGTAAAAAAATAAAGTCAAACTTGAACTTGAGCTTGAACTTGGGGGCAGAACATTTGCCCATGTATCAGAGGGGGAGAAATCTCAGCTGAGAACTCCAGATTTTGTTGGGAACCTTGATAGAAGGGTAGTTTACTTTTTGTAATTGGGTGTTTTTGATTTATTTTGTTTGTTGCTCTTCTTGCTTGACACCGTTTGCCATTCATACTGGGTATTTAGTTTTGCAGGGGGAGAAGGACCTGCAGGTGTGTGATCAGGTAGTATGTCCAGGGATCTGAGTAGTTGGAGTCCCTCTTCCACATCTGTAACTACTGTGGTGTTGCCGTCATGAGTGACTGTTAATTTGACTGGGTACTCCCAGCGGTATACGATATTATGGTTGCGCAGGGCTTTGGTCACTGGTAACAAAGCCTTACGTTTTTGCATTGTGAATTGTGAAAGATCTGCATATAGTTGAATATGCGCAAATCTTTCTGGTGGTTGTTGATTTTTGCGGAATGCGGACATAAGCTGTTCCTTGGTTTGATAAAAGTGTACTCGCATCAGGACATCTCTGGGTATATTATCTGGGAGATGTGACGGTTTAGGCAGTCTGTGAATGCGGTCAATTTGAATTTCAGATTCTGAAATGGTGGATAAGAAGGTCTTGAGTAAGTCCCTGGCATACTGTTGAAGTTGTGGGGGAAGAATAGTTTCGGGGACCCCCCGTAGTTTAACATTATTTCTTTGTGACCTATCTTCAAGGTCAGCGACCTTTGACCTCAGCCATGCAATCTCATCAGAGTGATCATTGTGGGCATCAATTAGGGTGTTGTGGGATGAGGCAAAGTCCCCCATTTTATCCTCTATATGATTTACTCTCCCTCCCAGGGATCCCAGTTCTGTCTTAAAGTTGTTAACACACTGCAGCATGTCTGTGTGCATAGAACTGCGGAGGGAAACAAGCATATCTTTGAGCATGGTGTCAGACACAGGCTTACCCATTGTGGGGAATGCTGTAAATGGATCCACCAGCTCCCTTGTATCCTCCATGGAGTCTTGTGTCATGCTTCCTGTCTGGATGTCTTCCACCAGACGTGGCTTTGATTTGGCTGGGCTGCGGGAGAGAGGTATGGAGGCATCCGGAGACTCGTGGGTTAGGCCTGATTGTGAGCCTGGGCTTGAGGCCTGAGACCGCGGGCTGCCTGTGGGGGAAGGAGAGCCGCTCCCTGCGCCGGCGCCATTTTGGACACGATCGCGGTCTTTCGGCTGGAAGAAATCTTGTAATTTCTTCAGCTGTGCCGCTTCTTTCCGCTTGCGGGTCATCTGGGCGAATCGGCGGAGGTATTATGCTGTCTGTGAGGGCAGATAGTGGGTCGGTGTCGTCCCAATGGTCGGTGGTTTCCTTAGCTGGAGCGGAGCTGTGGAGTTACACAACCATTCAGCTGGGCGGTAGCCACGCCCCCAGCACAGGTAATTTAACATACAAAAGTAATGAGATTATTGAGCACAGTTCATAATACATATGCTGATAACAATAAGAGTATGCGTGAATCACAATGATGACTCTACATTGATAATAAATTGGTCATATCAAATGGTAAAAAATATTTGGTAGAAAAATTTAAAATTCCCAGGTTCACCACATAATAAAGGTGTATGCCATTGATTAGAAAGGATATAGCCTGCAGGACCTATGATCTCACTAGCCTGTAGGGGTACAGAATACATAATCACTTGAAGTTCTTATGACACTAGTGGAAACACGGCAATCAGAAGCTCTACGCGTTTCGTGGCTTCTGCCACTCGTCAGGAGCAGGTGCGTGTAGTTTCTATAAAATTAAAGAATTTTTTTTTTTTAATTAAAAAAGTGGAAACCAGTAAACATATAAGGGCAAGGTTTAGGGGTAAAATGGAACCACCATAACCAGGGCTTACTTACTCAGGTTGGGCATGTTGAAGGAGCAATGGCGAGGCCCCACAGACAGTCCACAAAACAACCCCACACCGGGAGCTGAGGTGGGCAGCCACGTGGGTAGGGGATGGGTGGCATTTACAGCAGGCATGGCAACCGAGGACATTCTGGGAGTGAAGGGACAATGGTGAGCAAGGAGATGTGAAGGACACTGGGGAGGGAGGGGGGGTGAAAGGGGGGGGGTATTATGCAATGTACAATAAAATTCCTTCACATTCACCCTATTATTCTCTGGGCTGTCATATGCTTCACACAAAGTCCCACACCCCTGGTATATGGTTATATACCCCTTTTTCCTTCAAATATAAATGGGATGGATGTCTATGTCCTTACCAGGCCATGACATCATTTAAAGTCCCTAGGGATGGAAATACATGATCTCACCAGATCATGGCTTCCTGAAAGTCCCTAAATGTCCCCCCCCTTTTCTCCTCAATTTACAATAGAGATTGTTCTCTCTTAGTCTCTGAAGCACACGACAGACATCTATGTGGTGGCTCTCCAGGGACTTGGAAAATAGGAGGATATCGTTGAGATAAAACACCACACATAACTGCAACAAATCTCGGAGGTCATCATTAATAAACTCCTGGAAAACTGCCGGGTATTACAAAAGCCAAAAGGCATTACGAGATACTCATAATGGCCTGATTTGGTATTAAACACAGTTTTCCACTCGTCGCCCTCCTTAACCTGCACAAGATTATATGCCCCTCTCAAATCAAGCTTTGTGAAAACCGTTGTTACCTTGAGGCGGTCAAATAACTCTGTAATCAATGGAATGGGATAGGCATTCTTAATCGTGAAATGATTGAGACCCCTATAATCGATACAAGGTCTCAGTTCACCACTCTTCTTCTTCACAAAAAAGAAACCAGCACCGGCAGGAGACGAGGATTTGCGGATGAAACCTCAAGAAAGTGTGTCTGCAACATACTTCTCCATGGGAACTGTGAAAAACTCAAGCACTGTAATGAAATATATGATAAAGTAAAAATAGTGATTGAAAATTAAAAATTAAGCTGCAATCAATCATAAGTGTTCAGGCACCCTAATGTTATGAAAAGATATAAATTATTGATGCGCTCTAATTAAATTATCAATCAGTGCACAGCTCGCCTCAAATAAATAAAATAAATTAGATGAGTTCAATGGATACAGCCATCAAAGCATAAATGCATAAAATCGCATACAATTGCATGTGATAAAACACACTAAAACCAGAAAATTATGTGTATAAGTGTGCGTGTGCAACTGTCAGCACTCATAAGCTAGTAATTTGTTGAACAATGCATATTGAAGAATTGAGAAAAAATTAAGTACAATATTCCTCTAACACAAATAATAATATTAACCCAACAGTCCATTAATCATTTTCCATTTGAAATGTAGAGGTTAATTTGTGTAGTAAAAAAAATGAATAAAAACCAAGCGCTGATGTGGATAGATATGTGTGATATAAATAAATTGTGCTAAAAAATATATATAAACCAATATAGTTAGTGCTATAATAAAATCAGTAAATTAAAGCTGCTATCAATATAGGGTGATCAGATAACCAAACAAATAGTACTAAGTATAAAATTGATGCGCTTTAAATAAATAGTGCACAATATGCTGCTACGAATAAGCTAAAATCCAGGAATAAAAAATGCATACATGTGAATAAAATAGATAAATAATTATGGTGCTAATACATGTGTTAAAATAGCCAAAATAAATCTTCAAATTGGTGATGTGACGGTGAATATAAATAAATAATAATGACACTCAGATTACAATGTCCAGATAGAGATAAATAGTGGGGGAAAGTAAAAATAATTAAACAGTTCCTTCCCTTAATCCAGATTGATTGACTCACTGGGTTAGATCGTTTGTATCAGGATATTTAGTTTTTCTCGGATCCCACTTTAGCCATAATACTGCTGATGATTCGGCTCTCAGGATAAAGGTTTTATGCAAAGCAAGCAAAGAAAAAATAGATCATTGTGCAGTGAACTTACTAGATAGTGCACAAGCAAAACAGGGACAAGAGATACACTCACAAACTCCCGGTCTATTAGAAGCATTCAACTATGCAGATTGCAGTCAGCCGCTGTGGACGAAGTTTCCCATAGAGAAACAGCTGCTGTTAACCTTCAGGTGTATTGCAGCACTGAACGTCCTAAGCTCCTCCCACACGTTACATCACTGACACGTGACTTTTTCAAGGATCCTTCCCGCTAAATTGTGCCTCTAGGGCATGCCTAATTTGCAGGTATCTGTAGAATTACCGATTAGAAATCCCATATTCTTCCACTAACTCCTGGAATGATTTTAGTCTCCCAGTCTTATATAGTTTCGCCAAACAATGAATACCTTGCTGATCCCATTCTTCAATAATCCCCATTTTTTTAAGTTCATTTAGATTATTATTATCCCTTAGTGGGGAAAACTCAGAGAAGCCAGTATAACCCAATATTTTCTTGACATGTACCCAGCTTTTAACCATCAACTGAGTGGTAGAGCACTTAGTGTCAAAGGAGTCTCCCTCCACTGCCTCCACTATTGTACCATGGCTAATATCATTCAATAGTACATTACACCCTGCCGCCCTGTCCCCTGGCCTATTGCTGCCACCCATATATTGCATTTGGGATGCTAGGAAGTAGCCTCTTGGGTCCGGCACTCCCATACCACCCCTCTCTCTCGGCCGCCGCAGCATCTGCAAGCCAATCCTTGCCACCCCACTTTTCCAAATTAACATTCTGAACACACTGTCCATTTTTTTAAACCAATGCTTAGGAATCCACACTGGAGAGTTATGTAATATACCTATATAAGATTTGGGGCAACCAAACCATCTTAATTAAATTGCAGCGCCCGGCGACCGAGAGAGGCAATCGGCCCCACACCCGACATTTCTGTTTTAATTTTTTAATAAGTGGGACCAGGTTACCGGTTATTTATTGCCCTGGATCTCTTGTTATAGTAATACCCAAATATTTCATTTGATTTACTACCTTAATTTGGGATAATTGGTGTGGGAGTAGCTCTTTGAGAGGGTCTATTGGCAAAATTACAGATTTTTCCCAATTAATTGTTAGCCCCGAAAAACAACCAAATTCCTCAACTATATCCATAGCTGTCTTCAAGGAAGCCTGTGTATCTCCTAAAAACATCAAAATGTCGTCCGCATACATGGCGACTTTCTCCTCCCCCTTTCTTCTTTTAAAACCCTGCATCCCTTGGGCAGACCTCAAAGCAATAGCCAGTGGCTCCATTGCCAGGGCAAAGAGCAGGGGCGACAAAGGACACCCCTGTCCCGTTCCCCTTCTCAATTGAAACCACTCTGAGCACTCACCATTAACTCTAACCTTAGCCCTTGGGCTATCATATAATAGACTCAGCCAATGGACAAAGTTAGGGCCAAATTGAAATTAAGCTAGTACTTTCCACATATAATGCCACTCCAGGCAATCAAATGCTTTAGCTGCATCTAATGAGAGGACGGCTCTCTTACCACTGTTCTCTATTGGCAGTTGCATATTTAAATAAACTTGTCTTATGTTCGTACTTGTCGATCTGTCCGGGATAAACCCTGTTTGATCCGAGTGTATCACTTTAGAGATTATTTTATTCAGCCTTGTTGCCAAAGCTTTTGCCAAGATCTTCACGTACGAACATAACAGCGATATAGGCCTATATGAGGTCACATCGAGTGGATTTTTCCCCTCTTTCAGCAGAATAATATAATAGCTTCTGTCATGGACATGGGTAGTTTCCTATCTTCCTTAGCTCCATTGAACACCTCCAAAAGTATTGGAAGTAAAACTTCCCCATACTTTTTAAATATTTCTATGGGTAACCCATCAGGGCCTGGTGCTTTTTGGTTCGCCGTGTCTGCTACCACTCTTTGCAACTCTTCAAGTGTCAATGGAGCATCTAACATTTCCCTGTCTTCTTTTGATAAGGGGGTTATTTTTAGTTTCTCGAAGAAGTCCCACATTTCCCCTTCCACATTTGTTTGCGTTGTATTATATAAATTTTTAAAATACTTTCTAAACTCTTCCTAAATTCCTCCCCTCCCTTCGATTGCCGGTATAGCGTTCAAGGAGCCATTTGTCTGGATAATCAGAGACAGAGTTTTCCCAACTATTAACTTTCATTCATCGGTGCCTCCAAAGTTTCTTTTCCCAGATTTATAAATAGATAGTGGATTGCGCTTTGTTTCACTTTGTATCAGTCTCAACAAACAGATGAATCATGCTAAATAAAACAAATAGTATAATTGCGCAATGAACAAAACAAAAGCAGAGAAGAATAGCCACAGCAATACACTCACATAGACCCAGTATGTGTTAGGCATAAAGGATGCAATGAGCCGCTACGAGCGAGACTCCTCAAAAGTCGCTGCTGCCGTACTGGTGAATCGTAACAGCAGTGCTCGTCACTAGCTCCTCCCACGCGACTTTCTCAACCCCTACATTTCAAATGGAAAACGATTAATGGACTGTTGGGTTAATATTATTATTTGTGTTAGAGGAATATTGTACTTAATTTTTTCTCAATTCCTAAATATGCATTGTTCAACAAATTACTAGCTTATGAGTGCTGACAGTTGCACACGCACACTTATACACATAATTTTCTGGTTTTAGTGTGTTTTATCACATGCAATTTTATACGATTTTATGCTTTTATGCTTTGATGGCTGTATCCATTGAATTCATATAATTCACCCACACTTGTACACTTAATTTTTGGTCTTTAGTGTGTTTTATCACATGCAATTTTCATGAATTTTTTGCCTTGATGGCTGTATCCATTGAACTCATCTAATTTATTTTATTTATTTGAGGCGAGCTGTGCACTGATTGATAATTTAATTAGAGCGCATCAATAATTTATATCTTTTCATACTCCTCCATGGCCTTATCCTCCAAGACCAACAAAGGGTAAACCTGGCCATGAGGGGGTATGGCACCAGGTTGAAGGTCAATTGCGCAATCATACGACCGGTGTGGAGGCAAAGTACCGGCTTGACCTTTGTCAAAGACATCGCTAAAATTGCGGTACTTCTCCGGCAGGGAGGAGAGTGAAGATGTGCACAGGACCTTGGCTACCTTATGGAAGCATCTCTCACTGCACTGTGGCGACCAGGACAGAACCTCAGCACGGAGCCAATCAAAAGATAGGTTGTGCCTCTGTAACCAAGGATAACCAATAACCAGCGGAAACTTAGGTGAGGAAATAACTTGGAATTGGATTATCTCATGGTGAAGGGCCCCTTCGGCCTTAGACAATGGAACAGTCTCATGAGTCACATGGACAGGCTGTAGAGGTCTCCCTTCAAGAGCCTCAATGGCAAGTGGAGTGTCACACAGCTGCAGCAGAATCGAGTGCTTCGATACCAAGGCAGCATCAATGAACAGGCCTGCAGCCCCAGAGTCGATTAGAGCCTGTATCTTGAGGGATGACTCAGCCCAAGACAGGGTAACCGAAACCAGGGGCTTATCTTTCTGGGAAACTGGAGATGAAACAACGCCACCTAAGGTCTGTCCATGACAAGACCTCAAGGTTTGGGCTTTCCCTGGACGGGTACGACAAGACTTCAAAAAGTGACCAGCCTGACCACAATAAAAGGACAATCTCTCCCTCCTCCTAAGGGCTCTCTCATCCGCAGAGAGATGCATGAAGCCCAAGTACATGGGTTCATCTTTACAGACCAACTCAGTACCAGGAGGCATGGGAGGTGAGGGAGGCAAGGGTGGGATTGCAAAGCTCGGAGACAAATGTACAGGAGGCTTGCGCCAGCACTCCTTAAAAGAGAGTGTTTCTCTGAGTCTGGAGTCAATGAGGATGGCAAATGTGATCAACCTCTCCAGCTCAGTGGGTATATCTCGGGCTGCTATCTCATTCTTGATGTTATCCAAGAGACCATGAGAGAAGGCAGCCACGAGGGCCTCATTGTTCCAAGCAACCTCTGCTGCCAGAGTACGGAATTCAATTGCGTAATCGTCAACAGTTCTCGTACTCTGTTTGATGGACATGAGGCTCTTGGCAGCAGAAGCTGAGCGTGCGGGAACGTCAAATACCCTTTTGAAGGAAGCCACAAATTCTGGGTAACTCAGGACCACAGGTTTTTTGTGTCTCCCATAGAGGGTTTGCCCAGGCCAAGGCTCTCTCAGAAACAAAAGATATCACAAAACCTACTTTGCTTCTGTCCGTGGGAAACGCCTGGGGCAGCATCTCAAAGTATATCTCAACCTGGTTGGGAAACCCTCTGCATTGAACTGGATTGCCCCCAAATCGCTGGGGAAGCAGACATGCCTCTTATAGAGGTAATACTTGAGGCGGGTGCCTGCACAGAGACTGGAGCAGCAGTACCAGAGCAGCCATAGTCGAATATTTCAGGTGAGCCGTGCGACTCAAGAGCGTTTGTAACGATCCATGCAGTGATCCTGGTCATCCAATCTGGAAAAAATATTACCAACAAGTGGACTGACTGCATCTTCTGAATTAATGGCCTTCGCCTACAGTCAAAAACCATGAATCAGACCGAGACAGAAGAACAGTTAATCACACTTGTTTAATAATAATAAAAAGGTAAACAGAGTAAGCGTAGTCAATACATAGCCAGAGTTCAGTAACCAGATTGGGTAGTCAGCCAATGCCAATGTCAGAGAGCCAGAGATCAACGTAGTAGTACAGCAAGCAGGATCAGGAGCTAGAAGGGACGTCAGCCGAGCAAGTCAACAGGAACAGATGTATTTGATTTCTTTAATAAAAAAAAAATCAAGTAACGCTTTGGCAGGATAATGGTCACGTTATACCCTACGACACTTCCGGGTCCCTGGTTGTCGGCTGTGGATGGTGGAACGCACGCCCTCCTTAGAGGTAGACGCGGTACGCTGTACAGGTCCAGCTCATCCAGCCTTTCTTATTAGACAAGCCAGCAGCCCCAGTGCCAGGTAGGCACTTTTTAATGTAAGGAGTCATTTGGCTTTTCTGTTTTTAGTTCAATGTTTTTATTAAACAGTATTATGCTATGGGAAGTTTCTTGATTGTTTTTGCATATCCTGCCTTAAAACTCTGAGGTTTCCTGCACATCTCTGAGCTCCATACACATGCGAGCAGGCATTGTCCTGCCAAAGCGTTACTTGATATTCTTTTTAATTAAAGAAGTCAAATACATCTGGTAAGCAGTTTTTTTATCTGCTCACGTTGGGTGTTCTGCTAATGATATGGTGAAGGAGTACCCACTATCAAGCACTAATCTAGAACCACCTGCTTTAATCCGTTTTGTTTGGAAAATCACATTTTATTGGGACTGTCGTTCTTAATATTTGCTGTTTATTATTGTCAAGATCCTTAATATAAGGGTTTTGCTAGGAATGTTTTGCTTAGTTTTTTTGAGTGTGTGATTCAGTTCTTACACATTGTTTTCACAGTATTTATATATTACATTCAAATGTACTAAGCGAGTGCCACCTTTTTGCATGTATTTGATACTATAGACAACCCCCAGGCATGATATTTAAAGTGGAGGGCCACCCAAAAAAAAAATTGCACCAAAATTAAAAAAAAAAATTAAAAAAAACACGTGAAAAAAAAAATTACTTACCTGAAACCCTTGTTGCTAGGCAGTCTTCCTAATCTGCCTCTTCCTTGTACATAGACGACATCCTCCTCCTATGGAGTGGAACTATGGAGACTCTTGAGGAGTTCTTTAAGTGTTTGAATGCAAATGATAGAGGTATCTCTCTATCTTATGAAGCCAGTGAAACGAAAATCCATATTTTTGACCTACAGATAGAGGTAGTAAATAAACAATTTAGATTCAGCACATATTTCAAATCCACAGACCGTAATGGTTTTATTCCTGTAGACAGTTGTCATCATGCCTCATGGCTGAATGCAGTTCCGCGGAGTCAGTTTTTGAGACTTCGTCGGAACTGCACGGATACAGAAGTATTTCTTGAACAAGCCAAAACTCTAAAATCCAGATTCATGGACAAGGGATATGATATAGATACCACCAGCTAGCAGACAACCAAATTAATCTGTCTAACAGTATGCGTTAAAAACAGGGGTTTAGTCCGCACGCATTTGCAAACGCATGCGTAAGCCACAGAGCCTCATCTGATGGATAAATGAGGGCAGGTGGACTGAAGGGCAGCCCATCCCTTCTTAAAGGTACAGGAGCACACCAGACACCCAGCAAATAGCACAATGGCTGCAAAGGTGCTGGTGCATTGCTGGACCAATACACACACCAAGGTGATCTCAAAAAACTTGCCACCACCCTCATTTATAGCTGGCTATCGCAGTAAGCGGCATTGGAGGGCTACAAACAGATATAAACAAAGCCTGGGGAATGCCCAGGAAAAAATTCCAAGCCTACTTACCACCAGCTCGCAGACAACCAAATTAACCTGTCTAACAGTATGCGTTAAAAACAGGGGTTTAGTCCGCACGCATTTGCAAACGCATGCGTAAGCCACAGAGCCTCGTCACGGCACCCTGATATCTGTGGTCACCTTGGTGTGTGTATTGGTCCAGCAATGCACCAGCACCTTTGCAGCCATTGTGCTATTTGCTGGGTGCCTGGTGTGCTCCTGTACCTTTAAGAAGGTATGGGCTGCCCTTCAGTCCACCTGCCCTCATTTATCCATCAGAATGCATGTGCCTCCACTGTGGGGACACTCATATTTTAGTGTTAGGACCACAGATATCAGGGTGCCGTGACGAGGCTCTGTGGCTTACGCATGCGTTTGCAAATGCGTGCGGACTAAACCCCTGTTTTTAACGCATACTGTTAGACAGGTTAATTTGGTTGTCTGCGAGCTGGTGGTAAGTAGGCTTGGAATTTTTTCCTGGGCATTCCCCAGGCTTTGTTTATATATGATATAGATAGCCTAGATTATGAAATCCAAAGAGCTACCAATACAGATAGGAAATCTCTACTGGAAGTCAAACCTGAGAGAGAACCTGATGGGAAGTTTAGGTGGGCCATGTTGACAACTTTCTCAACACAACATAGACAAATCAAAAATATTATGAGGAAACATTGGGGCGTCCTCAAGCAAGACAATATCCACTTATCCCAGAAGAAGCCAAGGTTATCTTTAGAGGCGTACCATCAATACAGGGTCGGATAACCCCTAACATTATTAATGCCCCCACCCGTCCCTCTTTCTTCCACGATTGGACTGGCTTTTTTCCATGCAGGAAGTGTGTTGTATGCCAGCATAACACCATGAGGACGCGTAAAGTGACGGAGTTCACTTCCATGGCGACGGGTAGGAGATACACTATAAAACCATTTTGCACGTGCAGCACCAAATATGTAGTATATCTCATCACCTGCCCCTGCCACAAACAATATATAGGCCGCACCACCAGGACATTTTCTATTAGAGTGGGGGAACACATTGCCCTAATTAAAAGCAGAGACCCTAAACATACGGTCCCGAGGCATTATAAAGAATTCCATGATGGAAATCCAGACGGATCACAGTTTGTCATTATTGACAAATATACACCACCATGGAGAGGGGGTGCCAAAACTAGGGGGGTATCTCGTCTGGAAATGTTCTGGGCGTATGAGCTACAGACATTTGCCCCCCTAGGGCTAAATGTCGAGATAGATGTCAATGCTTTTCTAGATCAATCATAATGCATAGAGTCTGTGGTTTGCTGGTACATTCGTATGTTCTGATTGTACGTGATTTCTGTCTTGGGTTGCAACAACAGATTTGAATTATATGTATTTATGTGAATCCAGTTCATTGAATTCCCTGGGCTTAGGATGCTGCATGTGTTACATACATATGCAGCGTTTCATATTTATATATAACCTGGTTATGCCCATCTGGCTATTGATATAGCCATGATTTTTATCCAGATTATCGGTGATTTCAATATATTAAAACGGGAATATAGAGAACATACACCCATACATATGGGGGCATATTTGGGTTAGTTTTCATTGTTTCCCATAGTTATCAAGACCGAGCGGTTGAAGTGCCCATTATGTATTTTCATCATTCAAACCGAATAACAAAAGCTCCTCTCATGAGTAATCAATCATATATAAAAATATATGTTCCTCGCATGAGTAATCGAGTTGATACATTTTGTAGTATGTTAAGCTGTACTTGTTTGATGTATGGCGCGCGGTGGAACGCATGCTTCCGGTTAACCTACAGGAGTTGGAACGCAAGCTATTTTAGATCGAGGCTTATTAAAATGTGCTTCCGCACTGGGAACTTCCGGCCAACCACAGTTGGAATGCAAGCCACTCTAGAACGAGGCTCATAGAAGCGCACTTCCGTTCCCGCGTCGTGACGTCACAACGTCATATCGCGGGACTTGCTGGGATTCGTCTCCGTACATACTAGGAAACAATCATCACTACAATTACCAGATATTAGCGGGTATGGAATACAACATCACTCTTGTCATGCCATACAAGTAGGAATCTTAGGAATATTATGTTATATTGGGAATATTGGGCCACATTACTGGGAGGTGGAACGCACAGTACACCCATGAAACTGAGGCTTGGAACACACGCGGGTCCGCCATCTTGGACAACCCGGAAGTGCCAATCTACGGAATTGAATGGGCTGGAGTCACATCATGAGGATTACAGTACCTATATTAGGGAGTCAGGCTGCAGTGGATGGATACCCCTGGATGAAGTCTTGTTAGACGAAACGCGTCGGGAGGACTCCACTGCCGCCTTCTTTTTATGTACAAGCGCTTTTTTATCATCTTAAATTGTAAGTGTATTTCTTTTTACAATAAAATTTGTTGTTTACGGTATCACACTATGTGGCCCTTTTTCCATCCTGTATGAGCCATATGTGGGGAGATCCATCGTTGTATTTGGAGAAGACACGTCTTTGAAGCCCCCTGTGATCCCTTCATCTCCAGGCTATCAAGGTTTCCCCCTATTGCCAGTGAGCAATACAAGCCGGTTTGACCCTTACAGTATATACTGTCTTGGGTTCAAACCCTCCGGTAAGCCCCCATCTTCACTGGCTGCGGGAATTGCACAAATTTTTTTGAAGACACTGTGGTGTGATGCATAAGAGTTGGTCTATCTACATACTACTCAACATATATATGTGGGACTACTAAGGAACCAGCTGTGCATTATCCTTTA
The DNA here is from genome assembly GCA_037952835.1 of Lithobates septentrionalis. Classification (NCBI taxonomy): domain Eukaryota; kingdom Metazoa; phylum Chordata; class Amphibia; order Anura; family Ranidae; genus Lithobates; species Lithobates septentrionalis. The sequence goes on from JBBDGP010000358.1 coordinate 2,712,408, forward strand.
TAAGACTTTTTATAGCTACACGCTGGTGATGGTACTTTACACAATACTCACAGGTGGTGACTATTAGAGTCCCTATACTCACGGACTTTATTTGTTATCTATATTTAATTTTCTTCTAGTGATGGACATTTATTTGTGTTTTTTTGGATTAATTTTTGTGTTTAGAGCACTGGTTTTTCACCTCATTAGTTTGAAGGTGTATTATTTATTTAGCGCTACACGTTTTGGTTTCTATTGATTTGTTTGGCAATTATTCTTTTTGCAGTGTTAGCGGCTCACCATTTAGAGCGAGCGCAATTTTACTACTGGTGTGTTTTTGATGATATTTAAAGTGGAGGGCCACCCAAAAAAAAAATTGCACCAAAATTTAAAAAAAAAATTTAAAAAAACACGTGAAAAAAAAAAATTACTTACCTGAAACCCTTGTTGCTAGGCAGTCTTCATAATCTGCCTCTTCCTATTCCACGGCGTGTAATGCTCCTCGGTGAGTGGCCCCGTTGCCTTCTGGGAACTGTGTGTGTTCCCAGAAAACCACGGGGCCATTCACAGAGCGCCGCGTAGTAGGAAACTGGCAGTGAAGCCACAAGGCTCCACTGCCTGTTTCCCTTACTTAGGATGGTGGTGCAGGGACCCGAGAGCCGAGGGTTGGGTCGGCCTCGGGCGGCCCGATATCGCGGGCACCCAGGACAGGTAAGTCTACTTATTTAAAGTCAGCAGCTACAGTGTTTGTAGCTGCTGACTTTAAAAAAAAATTTAGCCGGCCGGAATCCCGCTTTAAAGGAATATTTCATTTTTTTTGTTTCACTTTAAGCATTATTAAAATCATTGCTCCCTAAAAAACTTCAGTTTTTAAAACTTTGTTTTGCATTGAAACATGTCCCCTGGTGCAGGACCCGGGTCCCCAAATACTTTTTATGGCAATACCATGCATATAAGCCTTTAAAATGAGCACTTTTGATTTTTCACGTTCGCGTCCCATAGACTTTAACGGTGTTTGCGTGTTCAAACAAATTTTTTGCCTGTTTGCATGTTCTGCTGCAAACCGAACTAGAGGGGGGGGGTGTTCGGCTTACTCCCTACTTGCCAGGGGCCTGCTAAGCCATCCCCTCAGCAAGACACCTTGTCCCCATGTTGATGTGAACAACTGCCTCATCCCTAACCGATGGATGTGGGGGTCTGTTTAGAGAGACTTATCAAAATCTAGAACCCTTTTTAAAATTAGGGAGTTCCCAGATAAATGGCCCCCACATAAATTAATAAGTACCCCTTGTTTCTAGTCATTCACAATGACACAGAAACATAGAACTACTCCTTCCAAATCCTGTGTCAATTAGATTGAGTAATGCTCTGGTGACCCACCTACATGATGACCCACAGCAATGACAATCTTCTCTTGCCACTACTCCAATCTCAAATGACAGTCCCCGCCTGACAGCCGAACACAAACAAGCCAGCAGGGAGCCAGCAACATTGCTGATCAGTTTGTTTACACTTAGCATCTGGATGGGGACTATCAGTTGAGATGACAGTAGTGAAGAGCAGCATCATCATGACAGTGGATAACAAATCAATTAAAGAAGCATATGGATTTTTATGTGCCAGGACAAGCTCACACAACTGTTAAAAAATGTTTACAGTGTTATTCATGAAATCATGATTATTTAACCACTTCGCACCCGCGCTATAGCCAAAAGATGGCTACAGCGCGGTGCTCAATTGCCGGGATGGCGTCCCTGGATGCCCTCCTGTTTACTCCTTCCCCGCACGCCCCCGAGGGTGCGCATCGGGGAAAATCTGTGTTGGCCGTGTCCCTTGGACACAGCCAATCACAGATCGTGCTAAATGGCCAATCACAGCGGCCATTTAGCACTCGATCTTTGTGTCCAATGAGAGATGATCTCAGATGTAAACATCTGAGATCATCTTTCATTGCCGGCTCTCCCTCCTCACACAGAGACTGCATGTGAGGAGGGAGAGCTTCTGTGCTTCACATTGTGAGATTGTGAGTGTACAAAACACATATACATTGCCCACAGTACAAATCAGTGCCATCTGCCAGTCCCATCTGCCAGTCCCATATGCCAGTCCCATCTGCCAGTGCCATCTGCCAGTGCCATCTGCCAGTCCCATCTGCTAGTGCCATCTGCCAGTGCCAGTGCCATCTGCCAGTGCCATCTGCCAACCAGCGGGTTGTCACCTCAGTCCCAAAGGGTTAGGTCCCATGCCAGCCTTCCCTATTCCCTTCAGAACCCCTTGTGGCTTCCTCCTAATTCAGGAGAAGCTAACGTTCCCCCTTTCACTGCCCAGCCAGGAGTCCAGGTGGACACAGAAAATTTTTCCCCGATAGACTTTTTCCATTTAATTTTTACTGAGGACATGATTGCATCGATTGAGGCCAAGTGCAACCTGTATGCACAACAATTCATAGCAACTAACCCAATGTCCTCTTATGCCCATCCCTACGAGTGGAGAGCCCTAACAGTGGAGGAGTTTAAAAATTTGTTGGGCCTCACATTCTGTATGGGACTAAACAGAAAAAATGAATTACGTTCATATTGGTCATCCCGCCCCATCTACCACATGCCCATCTTTTTCTCAGTAATGCCCAGAAGCAGATATCTCACGATTATGAGATTCCTACACTATAACGACAATACCCAGTGCCCCCAAATTTTGATAAGCTTTATCAAATTCGGCTGCTAATAAATTATTTTTCTGAAATCTTCTCCCAGTTGTTTACCCCAAACCAACACATATGTGTGGATGAATCCCTTATCAAATTTACTGGCAGGCTGGGCTTAAAACAATTTATTCCCACCAAAAGGGCCCGCTATGGGGTGAAGATGTATAAATTGTGCGACCGAGCTACAGGGTATACCTATTCCTTCATGGTATATGAAGGGAAGGACGCCCAGCTACATCCCCCTAATTGCTCAGAATACATGGGATCAAGCGGGAAAGTCGTTTGGGAACTCATAAACCCACTCCTGGAGAAAGGCTACCATTTGGATATGGACAACTTTTATACAAGTTTACCCCTGTTCTGCAACCTTCACAGAAAGAACACTCCAGCATGTGGCACCATAAGGATGAACCGGAAGGGCTTTCCTCAAAGCCTTGTCAACAATAGGTTAAAAAGAGGGGAAGCGGCGAGTTTACGGAATGAGGAAATTCTGGCTGTGAAGTGGAGGCACAGAAGGGATGTCTACAGGCTTTCTTCAAACCACAACAATACATTCGTTGAGATCACCAGGAGGAATGGCCCAATCCAAAAGCCAACATGTATCCACAAATACAATATAAAAAGATAGAAAACAGCGCTCGCAAAAAAATTGGACATATAAACTAACTGACGTGTTGCAGCTGCTGGATACAAGTGCTAAGACTTTAATTGGAAATGGGAACAAAAACCTGCGCTGGCAACTCTCACCGTAAAGATAAAATGTAAAAAGAGCAAACAAAAGAAATATTGGATATGCAAAAAATGTCAAAAACTGTGTGTGATTGGCAATGATGCCACTAGGAGCAGTGCGACTAGGAAAAATGTGGTGTCGCTACGCTAGTGCGATTAACAAGAAATGTGACAGATTAATTATTCGTGACCACAAATACAAGTGTATAAACCTCCTAATATATAAATAACAAATATTAAGTGAAAGGTATATGAGAATACAGGATATAGAGATTAGATAATAACTTCCTGTTGGCGGAGAGTCCTTTACAACAAGGTATTCCTTCACAGAATCAGTCAATAGACTTCAAACTTTCCCATCCACAGACTAGTTTAGGCATGGAGATAGGCTAATGCTGCTGATACTATAACGAGACCTTGGGAGCCACGGACCTCATGTTCCACCCAGAGAATGAAAGAAAAAGCATATAGTGTAAATCCTATAACACCGTAAGATCACCTGCGCATAACATCGCTACTCACGGAACAGACGTGCAGAGCAGGCATTCAGATATCCAGTCAGTGTTCGCCGCTAAACGGCGTGCGTTCCACCGACTACAGGAAGTGATGTCACTGGTTCTCAGGCATAAGCCGGATGTTGCGTCGACGCGTTTCACCCCTCCCCCAGGGCGTTATCAAAGACTTAACATCCAGCCCACACAAGATTTAATTTATACTACATTCAAAGAGTGACAGCCAGTTACGGCCAATGAGTGAGCATTACCCACTTCTTCCTAAATCTTCATATCCTGTTGCAATTAGAAAACTTTAATTGGTGAACAGAGACACAACATCTCTTATCACCACAATATGCCAGTATATGTGCTCAAACAACTTATACAGGACATCAGATTTGTATGCTCATTTGTCCTATGTAAACAAAACAAAATACAGGCATATTCCAACAGGATATCTAGATGAAATATATATATATAATATATGCTAAATGTCCATTATCTTAAAAAAAATATATATTTATTTTGCTCAACATAGCTTATTTAAAAATATGTAATAATAGATAGTAATTCTTTATTATAAAAAATAAAATAAAATTAGTTAATACTTTTGTATCTTGTAACAAGAAAAATATGTATAGGATAAAAACATAATATATCCAATCCGAAAGAAAAGATATATTTAAAAATTAATGGAATATTATTATAAAAAATATATAAAAAATCTAAAAAAAATTTTTTTGGGAATAAAAGCAAACATTACCCCCTATATGTTTAACCCCCAGAAATATACGTCAAGATCACTTACGAAAGGGGGGAAGTATATACCTATATATTGTACTCAGTTACTACATACATTTGCTAAATATGTCTAAGAGAGCCATAAATGTATATAACACATGAGACTAATTCAATAAAAATAAAATAAAATTTTTTTTAAATATATATAAAAAGGTGGAAAAACTCATTATTAAAAATTCATTGGTACAAAGGTAGAGCTACCAATTAGATAGAAAACAATTCAGGTCCAACTCGATATTCAGGCCCAAGGGATTCAACGTTCGTAATCTATGAGACCACTGGGTTTCATTCTGTGATATAGCTTATCTGAGATTGGAACCTCGCCAGTGTTCCTCAACCCTATCAATCCCGCAAAAGGTGAGTACACTCGGGTCTTTATTATGGAACAACCTAAAATGGTTGGAAAGGCCATGAAATCTATATCCCTTTTTGATCCTATTCACATGTTCTCTGAGCCTTACACCCAACTGTCTAGTGGTTCTCCCCACATACTGGAGATTGCATGGACAAGACAAGAGGTAAGTGACATGTGTAGTACTGCATGTTATGAATTTTTTAATCTCATAGGATCTACCATCTGCCAGAGAACTAAAGTGGGTAGTTTTCCGTCTACGAAATTTGGATGTCTTACGCATCACACACCTGCCACAACTGAAAAACCCAACGCTATCCAAAAAGGTGCATACCTTTTTTGGAGGGTTAATGACATTGTGTGCCAATTGTAACCTCAACGTAGGCGGTTTAGTGTAAATAAATTTAGGCTGTTTTGGCAACAATTTCTTCAGATCATTATCCTGAAGAAGAAAGGGCCAATACTTCTTGACAATTCTCTCAAAATTGCGATATTGTCTATTAAATCCAGTCATAAAGGCCAGGCTAAAATTTTGTTCCTTTTTCTCTCTCGATTTGAACAGATCCTCCCTATCCATCTCCCCAACCGTTTGTTTTGTTCTCTCTAGATTTTCCAGACTGTAGCCTTTTTCTTGAAACCGTTTCATAATAACGTTAGCTTGTACATTGTAATCCTCTAAATTGCTACAGTTCCTTCTAATCCTAAGCAACTGGCTTTTTGGAATACCCCCTGGCCATCTAGGATGATGGCAGCTTGTCAGGGGGATATAGCCATTCCTGTCAACATCTTTGAAGAAGGTACGCGTAAGTAATTTATCTCCCTCTTTGAATAACGTCAGATCTAAGAAATGAATTTGATGGTAGCTGAAACATTCAGAAAATGAGATACCGAACCGATTAGTCCCTATTCTGGCTAGAAATTCCAAGAAGGAGTCTGGTGGTCCTGCCCAAATGATCAGGATATCATCTATGTACCTCTTGTATAACCTGAGCTCCGGTATGTTAGATTGATAAATAGCTTCATCCTCCCAAAAGCTCATGAACAGGTTGGCCACTGAAGGTGCATACTTGGCCCCCATTGCGACTCCTTTCTTTTGTCTATAGTATTCTCTTTCATGCCAAAAGAAGTTATGGCTCATTGCCAAATCAAGGGCTTTTAAAATGAACTTTTTCTGTTTTGGTTTCATATCGGTATTTCCCAAAGCCCACTCAGCTGCTTGCAATGCATGTTCTTGCTGGATATTTGAATAAAGCGAATTCACATCAATGCTTGCGAGCAAACAATTTTCATCCACTGTCACTGTGTTAGTTAGTTCAATTAGATCTCTGCTATCTTTAAGGTATGCAGGGTATTTTCTAGTAAGTGGTTGCAAGAAGTGGTCCAGGTATTCACCGAGTCTGGAAAAGAGTGATCCGATCCCACTGACTATCGGCCGACCGGGAGGCTTGGAACGATTCTTGTGTATCTTTGGTAATTGGTATATTACAGGTACTCGTGGTGAATCAGGGATAAGATATCTGGCTTCTTTCTTTTTCAAAACGCCTTCCTCAGTTGCTGTTTTGATTAAATTTTTTAGGCCTTAAATTTCTTGGTAGGGTTGCTCTTTAGCTTTTCGTATGTTTCTTGATCTCTAACTAATCTATTTAATTCTTCTAGGTAGTCAGTTTTATTGAGTATTACTACCCCCCCTCCCTTATCAGCTGACCTGATAACTATATTTTTGTTTTTTTCCAGTAACTCCAAACCCTTTTCTAAATCTTTTTTGCGTCTCTGTGGTTTAACAACAAGTTTATCCAAATCCTGCTCTACCAAGGACTTGAACACTCCGACAAAATGATTATTATTGATCTGGGGGTTAAAAATAGAATTGTTCTTCAAAGTTGTGTGTGAATACTCTTCTTCCGGGGAGTTCACTACAGCTTCTTTGTTGGAAAAGTGTTTTTTAATATTGACTTTCCTGATAAATTTCTGGAAGTCAATAAACACATCGAATTTGTTTAGGTTTTTATCCATAGCATACTTTAAACCCAAATCTAAAACTCTTAATTCTTCTTGAGAAAAAATGGCATCACTCAAATTAAATATTTCTTCCATTAAGCTTCTCTTTTGCGCTTTCCTTTTCCCTCCTCTGCAGCCTCTTGTTCTCCTCTTCTTTCTGAATTTTGTGGTTGAGGGGTCATGGGATACCATGGTCTCCATTCTTCTGGTGGACTTTGATCCCTCCCCCAACCTCTGGGTGTTGTAGCTCCTCTCCCTCTCGTGATCGGTGGTCCCCCCGATCCTCTCCTCTGAAAATCCCCTCTTTGGTTACTAGGGTACCATCCTCTTCCTCGATTGGCCGGGGGATGGTGATGGGACTGATTATGAGCCCAAGGTTGTCCTCCATAGCCCTCTCCTCTATTATTATATCCCCTTTGGTTGTGGGACCCTCTATGATCATAGCCTCTTTGGCCATAGGATCACCTATGGGATGAATAGGGATGATCATAGTCGAGGGGTTCAAAACGGTTATAGGTAGGTACACTATACCCAGATGCTGATGCACCATAGTATTCATTGTTCTGATTGTTGCCAATAGCTTTTCCGGGGTCTTTATATGAGCCATCATATTTCCGGACCGGAGTTTTTATTGTATCCAAAACTCGAGCCGGTTCCGTCCCCGAAGGGTTGGATGCATTGTTTGGCTCCTCCACCGTTTCTTGCCATTTATAGACTCTATTGGATTTATAGTCATTGGTATCCCTAATGAATTTTTTAATTTTTTTCTTTTGGGTATCTCTGTCCAGTTTATCTCCGAAATCCTGGAGCTGTTTCAATTTGTCCTTACATTCACCTGAAGTGATGAGGGGACCCAATTTAGATTTAATTCCATTAATGTTGGCCTCAATTAGTTTGATTTTCCTTTCTTTTCTTGCTATCAACATCTCTAAAAGTTTCCTTTCAGTGTCGTTGAAAAAGGAAAACCACTCATCTTCAAGATCCTTATCCATGAGCCCATCATTAGGAGCAATGTCCCATGTAAGCCGCCTTGGGGTTATCCTATCCTTCACATATTTTTTGAGGGAAAAAATATCCCACCAGGTCCTTACTTGTTTGTCAAGGGCACCCCTAAGATGTTTGAAATCCGAATTGATATCTGATTGTTCATTATTGGATGAAAAGAAATCATCCGCATCTAGACTTCTATCATTAATAAATGTGAATATCTCCATCGTGATATAAACTTCTACTTTACTGAATAATTTTGCAGCTGTTGTGACCAAGTGCTAAAACTCGTGAAACATAAAAAGATAGAAAACAGCGCTCGCAAAAAAATTGGACATATAAACTAACTGACGTGTTGCAGCTGCTGAATGCAAGTGCTAAGACTTTAATTGGAAATGGGAACAAAAACCTGCGCTGGCAACTCTCACCGTAAAGATAAAATGTAAAAAGAGCAAACAAAAGAAATATTGGATATGCAAAAAATGTCAAAAACTGTGTGTGATTGGCAATGATGCCACTAGGAGCAGTGCGACTAGGAAAAATGTGGTGTCACTACGCGACACCATATCGGCCTGAATATCGAGTTGGACCTGAATTGTTTTCTATCCAATTGGTAGCTCTACCTTTGTACCAATGAATTTTTAATAATGAGTTTTTCCACCTTTTTATATATATTTTAAAATGTTTTAATTTTATTTTTATTGAATTAGTCTCATGTGTTATGTACATTTATGGCTCTCTTAGACATATTTAGCAAATGTATGTAGTAGCTGAGTACAATATATAGGTATATACTTCCCCCCTTTCGTAAGTGATCTTGACGTATATTTCTGGGGGTTAAACATATAGGGGATAATGTTTGCTTTTATTCCCAAAAAAAATTTGTTTATATTTTTTATATATTTTTTATTTTTTATAATAATTTTCCATTAATTTTTAAATATATCTTTTCTTTCGGATTGGATATATTATGTTTTTATCCTATACATATTTTTCTTGTTACAAGATACAAAAGTATCAACTAATTTTATTTTATTTTTATTTTTTATAATAAAGAATTACTATCTATTATTACATATTTTTAAATAAGCTATGTTGAGCAAAATAAATATAAAATCTTTTTTTAAGATAATGGACATTTAGCATATATTATATATATATATATTTCATCTGTATAGATATCCTGTTGGAATATGCCTGTATTTTGTTTTGTTTACATAGGACAAATGAGCATACAAATCTGATGTCCTGTATAAGTTGTTTGAGCACATATACTGGCATATTGTGGTGATAAGAGATGTTGTGTCTCTGTTCACCGTTTAAATTTTCTAATTGCAACAGGATATGATGATTTAGGAAGAAGTGGGTAATGCTCACCCATTGGCCGTAACTGGCTGTCACTCTTTGAACTTAGTATAAATTAAATCTTGTGTGGGCTGGATGTTAAGTCTTTGATAACGCCCTGGGGGAGGGGCGAAATGCGTCAACGCAACATCCGGCTTACGCCTGAGAACCAGTGACATCACTTCCTGTAGTCAGTGGAACGCACGCCGTTTAGCGGCGAACACTGACTGGATATCTGAATGCCTGCTCTGCACGTCTGTTCCGTGAGTAGCGCTGTTATGCGCAGGTGATCTTACGGTGTTATAGGATTTACACTATATGCTTTTTCTTTCATTCTCTGGGTGGAACGTGAGGTCCGTGGCTCCCAAGGTCTCGTTATAGTATCAGCAGCACTAGCCTATCTCCATGCCTAACCTAGTCTGTGGATGGGAAAGTTTGAAGTCTATTGACTGATTCTGTGAAGGAATACCTTGTTGTAAAGGACTCTCCGCCAACAGGAAGTTATTATCTAATCTCTATATCCTTTATTCTCATATACCTTTCACTTAATATTTGTTATTTATATATTAGGAGGTTTATACACTTGTATTTGTGGTCACAAATAAATAATCTGTCACATTTCTTGTTAATCGCACTAGCGTAGCCCCACCACATTTTTCCTAGTCGCACTGCTCCTAGTGGCATCATTGCCAATCACACACAGTTTTTGACATTTTTTGCATATCCAATATTTCTTTTGTTTGCTCTTTTTACATTTTATCTTTACGGTGAGAGTTGCCAGCGCAGGTTTTTGTTCCCATTTCCACAAATACAATATGTTCATGGGGGGTGTCGACTTCAACGACCAAATGCTCGAACCCTACCTTTCCACAAGACGAACATACCAGTGGTATAAAAAAGTTTCAATTTATTTGTTTAATTTGGCCATATACAACACTCATGTAATCTATCGCAACTCCACTGAAAGACCCAAACCCTTCCTTGGCTACCAGGAGGAAATAACCACTGCCCTTATATACCCGAATGGTCCACCAGAAAACGTTTGATCCAATGTAAATAGCAGACTCTCTGAATGCCACTTTCCCGATAAAATCCCTCCCAGTCCAACAGGCCAAAAACGTCAGAAAAAATGCCGGGTGTGCACCAAACGAGGAGTGAGAAGAGACATCACTTATCATTGTGCTCAATGTCCTTCCCAACCAGGCCTCTGCATAGTTGACTGTTTCCGCTGTTACCATACTTCAATAAATAATTACTGAAGTATGGTAAAAATAACCTTCACTTCCTGCCATTTACCTTCACACCCCTATGCCTCTGCTTGCTCTGTAACTGACCCTGGCTTGTTATTCGACCACGCTTCTGCCTACCAATTCTGTTTATACCTCTGCCTGATCAGGAACTGACCCTGGACTGTTATTCGACTACGCTTCTGCCTACCGATTCTGTACATACCTCTGCCTGATCTGGAACTGACCCTGGACTGTTTGAACATACCTCCTGCCTGCCTCTTAGACTGATATTGTACCCTGCCAGTGGACTAGTGGGTTTCATAACACAGGGGTCTCACATATGCGAGGGGCTCCAGAATAGTTTAATTGGATGAAGAAAACAATTTCATTTGTTTTCTCATTCCTAAATTAGGGTCTGGAGACTCATAGGCTTCAAAGAGATTTCGGTGGGAGAAGCCTCTACCCCTGTCCCCTTTCTGTCTTGAACGAGGCCCTACTTCTGCCTGCTGCCTGTAGGACCTATGCCATCATGCCTCTGCCTGTCGCATGAACTGACCACACCACATGGACCTGCCTACTATCAGGACCAATATTTATATTTATCTCTGCCTGCACTGACCCTGGACTGTATATGGACAGTATCCCTGCCTGCTGCCTGTACTGACTATGGACAGTATTCCTGCCTGTTGCCTGGAAAATTGCGTTCGCTTTTGCTGACCAAGTCCCTGCCTGCTGCCTGGACTAGTGCTATCCTCCTGTGGACAACTGCGCTACTAAAACCACAGGTAATCTTTTGTTTACTCTTTGCTCAGCAGAATGTATTTTGGGGTGTAATTCTTGGTATGTGCATGCTATGTGTCCTTATAACAATTGATGGTGTTCCTTGCATGTTGGGCCTCTGTATGTGGCCAGGTTGTGTAAAAGTGTCACACATGTGGTATCCCCATACTCAGGAGGAGCCGCAGAATGTATTTTGGGGTATAATTTTTGCTATTTACATTCTATATGTTGTAAATATCTTATAAATGGACAACTTTGTGTAAAAAAAAAGTGTTTTCATTTTTTTTCCACGTTTTCCAAAAACTTTGTGGGCGTTTCCATTGTCCTGGTGCTCCAGGGCCTTCAAAAGTGTAATAGGTGGTTGAGAAATGAGATGTGTAATTTATGCTCCTAGAACGCCTGATGGTGCTATTTCAATGATGGGTCTCTGTATGTGGCCAGGCTTTGTAAAAGTCTCACACATTTGGTATCGCCATACTCAGGAGGAGTAGCAGAATGTATTTTGGGGTGTCATTTTTGCTATGTACATGCTATGTGTTGGAAATATCTTATAAATGGACAACTTTGTGTAAAAAAAATGTGTTTTCATTTTTTTTCCACATTTTCCAAAAACTTCTGGAAAAAAATTAACCGTTCAAAAGACTCATTATGTCTCATAGATTATACATTGGGGTGTTATATTTCCAAAATGGGGTCACTTTGTGGGTGTTTCCATTGTCCTGGTGCTCCAGGGCCTTCAAAGGTGGTTGAGAAATAAGATGTGTAATTTATGCTCCTAGAACGTCTGATGGTGCTCCCTGCATATTGGGTCTCTGTATGTGGCCAGGCTGTGAAAAAGTTCCACACACGTGGTATCGCCATACTCAGGAGGAGTAGCAGAATGTATTTTGGGGCCTCATTTGTGGCATACACATGCCATGTGAGAGAAAAACCTATTACATTGACAATTTTGTGAAAAAAAAATCTTAATTTCACAAAGAATTGTGGGAAAAAAATGACAATATCAAAAACCTTACCATGCATCTTACTAAATACCTTGGCATGTCTATTTTCAAAAAAGGGGTCATTTGGGGGGCATTTGTACTTTCCTGGCTTGTTCAGGTCGCAAGAAATGAGATAGGCCATCAGTACATCAGGTGTGATCAATTTTTTATGATTTCCACCACAGCTTGTAGACTCTCTAACTTTCACACAGACCAAATAATATCCACTAATTTGGGTTATTTTTACCAAAGATATGTAGTAGTATTAATTGTGGCCAAAATTTATGAATAATTAATAATTTGCAAAATGTTATCACATAAACATCAACATTTTCCGTCTTTTTTCATTTATAGCGCAAAAAATAAAAAACACAGAGGTGATCAAATACCACCAAAAGAAAGCTCTATTTGTATGAAAAAAAGGACAAAAAATTCATTTGGGTACAGTATTACATGACTGAGTAATTGTCATTCAAAGTGTGACAGCGCTGAAAGCTGAAAATTGGTCTGGGCAGGACGGGGGTTTAGGTGCCCAGTAGGCAAGTGGTTAAAAACATTAACAATCTAAAATGCTCATTTCAGAGCCAGGGCAATCCCTCCCTTTACATACATAACCTTTGAGGGCCAACACCCCGAAATAGATAATAAAAATCATGAAAAGAAAGTTAAAAACAGAATTCCATGTTTAACAAGAAAAACATCCAAACACAAGTGTTCTACGTGCTTCAGCGTATTTTGCTGGTGACCCCAATTCTTCAGGAGGAATAAAGGGTGTGCTATTAAAAGGGTGTGCTATTAAAAACTAAAACAAAGACATGCATCAATAACATAATACAAATAATATACATTCAATTAGTTATATGCAGCAGCACAAACTGTCATTCACCAAGCCATCCAAGGGTCCACATAATTCAAGGAGGGTGGATGCCAGGACCAATATCAGTACCCCCTCTGGGCACCAGCATATACCTTTTTCTTGATGGTTGGGAGCAGGTCCTATTTTCTGACAAATCTATGTTGGAATTGGAAAGTCATGTAGCAAGTTGGCATCAATATATTGACAATGCGTTGATGATATGGACAGGTACCCCCACACAATTGGACCAATTCATGCAAAAATTACGTTTGAATTATTTTTTGAACTTGAAGTTTGCTGCGCAATTTCAAGAGTAGAGAATATCATTCTTGGATGTGGAGGTCTTTATCCAACCCAATGGCACACTGACTACTATTCTATACAGGAATCCTACTTCAGACAATTACATTTTGCACTCTATTAGTTCACACCATACTAGTCTAGTTAAAAGCATTCCCTATGCCCAGTATAATAGACTTGGACACAATTTCACACTTGATTCTGATTTTGTCCACCAAGCTAAAGCTTTGTCTACTCCAGAGAGGATATAGTAAAGCTTTATTTAACCACTTCTGGACTGCCTTCTGCACATTTACTGTTGCAAGGTGGCCCTGCTGTGCAAAACAACGGACCTGTATGTCGCTTTGTACAGTAGCCTCTGGGGGCGCACGCTGATTGGACGGAGGGGGAGCCAATCAACGGGTCCAGCAGATACAATGTCAGCTGGCCACCCCCAATAGTTCCCCAGAGATCACAGTTCTGACAGGGGAGAACATAGAGATCCATGTTCCTGATAATCAGGAACATGGATGTCGCAGTCCCACTAAAAATCTCTGATCACTGCCATTACTAGTAAAAAAAAAAATAAATAAAAATTCCATAAAAATATTCCATCATTTGTAGACGCTATAAATTTTGCGCAAACCAATCAATATACACTTATTGAGATTTTTTTTACCAAAAATATGTAGCAGAATAAATATTGGCCTAAATTAATGAAGAAATTAGATTTTTTCTATGTTTATATTGGATATATATATATTTTTTTTCAAAATTGTCACTTTTGTTTGTTTATAGCGCAAAATATAAAAACCACAGAGGTGATCAAATACCACCAAAAAAAAGCTCTATTTGTGGGGAAAAAGGGACATCAGTTTTATTTGGGTACAGTGTCACACGCCCGCACAATTGTCAGTTAAAAATAACACAGTGGCCTGGTCATGAAGGGGATAAAACCTTCCGGGCTGAAGTGGTTAAAAGAGTTTATCAGAGAGCATTGAAACAGGATATGATGAAATTGTTGTCTTATTCCTGTAAAAAGGATGGATCACAAATGGTAAGACTACTTACCATATATTCTACCCAGCATGCTCACCTGAGACAGATTTTGGAAAAATATTAGTGTCTGTTGACAGGTGATGATACCTTGTCTAAATATGTTGGGGACACACCCCAAATTACTTTCAGATGAGTGCCTTCTTTATGTGAAAAACTTATTCATAGCTGTTATGCTCACTCTAGCCCATGCATGTCCCTGCTTGGAAGGGTACTTTTAGATGTCAGGGGTGTCCACAATGTTCCTGGAAATGTGAGGTTGGTGTAGTGATCCTTCCCAATGGTGAGGTTTTCTGGCCTAGGTCTTTTATTGACGGTGATAGCATGGGCATAGTGTGTGCTTGATGACTTGTGCCCATGGAGCAGACACTTACACCAAAGATTTAAAGAGGAAGTAGACTTCCATGGATTGTTTGTACCTATAATAAGGCTTACCTAAAGGTACTGTAAATATCTCCTAAACATCCACAGTTTAGGAGATATTTACTGTATTTGCCACCGATTACGTCATCAGTGCTTCGGCCAGTCACACAGCCATAAGGAAGACGGGCAAAGATGGATGCGGCTTCCAGTGGAGACAACAAGGGCTTCGTTTGCAGGTAAGTTTCACGTAATGTGCATAAACACATTATGTCTTTACTTTGCAGGTCAGGAAACAGAAAAAAAAAAAAAAAAGAGGCAGCATTTACTTCTTCTTTAATGATCATATCTGTGATTACATTTATGACACTGAAATTAATCATTGGGGTGGGTATTGGGACAAATTGGTGCTACAGAGAGAGACTCATTGGATACAGCGCTTGCATGACATAGATATGGTAAGTTATTAGCCATTTTTGGGCTAATTTGGCTGACCTTATCCTTTTGAAAAATACATTGTGAATTATTTTACTAAAGATAATTTTTATCATATCCCCATAATTATGTATGTAATGGGAAGGGTTGCCAGAGCTCTGATATGAGCATTTTAATCATACATTTTGTGAAGCTGTAAAGTTTTTATTTTTTTTATTTTTATTTTTTTTAACAGTTGTATGAGCTTGTCCTGGCACCTAAAAAATCCATCTGCTTCTTTAATCAATTTATTACATACCATTAAAGGATGTGATGCCTTTAGCAATCCACCCTTTATTGTTAACATGGCAGTGCATAGTTATTTGTGCTGAATCCATTTTACTGAATGATGTTATTGATTAAAGATGAGCCGAACACCCCCCGGTTTGGTTCGCACCAGAACCTGCGAACGGACCGAAAATTCGCACGTACGTTAGAACCCCATTGACGTCTATGGAACTTGAACGTTTGAAATCAAAAGCGCTCATTTTAAAGGCTAATTTGCATGGTATTGTCTTAAAAAGGGTTTGGGGACCCGGGTCCTGCCCCAGGGGACATGTATCAATGCAAAAAAAACTTTTAAAAACTGACGTTTTTTCGGGAACAGTGATTTTAATGATGCTTAAAGTTAAAAAAAAAGTGAAATATTCCTTTAACCACTTGAGTCCCGGACCATTATGCTGCCTAAGGACCAGAGGTCTTTTTCCAATTTGGCACTGCGTCGCTTTAACTGCTAATTGCGCGGTCATGCAATTCTGTACCCAAACGAAATTTGCGTCCTTTTCTTCCCACAAATAGAGCTTTCTTTTGATGGTATTTGATCACCTCTGCGGTTTTTATTTTTTGCACTATAAATGGAAAAAGACCGAAAATTTTGAAAAAAAAATGATATTTTCTACTTTTTGTTATAAAAAAAATCCAATAAACTCAATTTTAGTCATACATTTAGGCCAAAATGTATTCGGCCACATGTCTTTGGTAAAAAAAAAAATGTCAATAAGCGTATATTTATTGGTTTGCACAAAAGTTATAGCGTCTACAAACTAGGGTACATTTTCTGGAATTTACACAGCTTTTAGTTTATGACTGCCTATGTCATTTCTTGAGGTGCTAAAATGGCAGGGCAGTACAAAACCCCCCCAAATGACCCCATTTTGGAAAGTAGACACCCCAAGGAAATTGCTGAGAGGCATGTTGAGCCCATCGAATATAAATTTTTTTTTGTCCCAAGTGATTGAATAATGACAAAAAAAAAAAATTACAAAAAGTTGTCACTAAATGATATATTGCTCACACAGGCCATGGGCCTATGTGGAATGGCACCCCAAAATACATTCAGCTGCTTCTCCTGAGTATGGGGATACCACATGTGTGGGACTTTTTGGGAGCCTAGCCGCGTACGGGGCCCCGAAAACCAATCACCGCCTTCAGGATTTCTAAGGGTGTAAAATTTTGATTTCACTCTTCACTGCCTATCACAGTTTCGGAGGCCATGGAATGCCCAGGTGGCACAAAACCCCCCCAAATGACCCCATTTTGGAAAGTAGACACCGCAAGCTATTTGCTGAGAGGCATGGTGAGTATTTTGCAGCTCTCATTTGTTTTTGAAAATGAAGAAAGACAAGAAAAAACATTTTTTTTTTTCTTTTTTCAATTTTCAAAACTTTGTGACAAAAAGTGAGGTCTGCAAAATACTCATATACTTTCCGGTCATAGAGATGTTTGGAGCCACTCTGGTCTCTGATCAGCTCTATGGTCAGCTGGCTGAATCACTGGTTACAATCTCAGGTTCCCTGTTGAGACAGGAGAGCCAGAGAAAAACACGCAAGACGGTGGGGGGGGCATTCCCTCCCACGGCTTGTAAAAGCAGTCTAGCGGCTAATTAGCCGCTAGGATTGCTTTTACATGAAAGCCGACCGCTGGCTGAAAGGAATGATACCAAGATGATATCTAAACCTGCAGGCATCATTCTGGTATAACCACTCAAAGTCGTGAATGGCGTACCTGAAGACAAAAAAATGGTTAACAATAAAGTACAGTAAACGGTAAAGTATAAAAAATTGCATACCTGAAAAACAAACATGATAAAACATAATAACAATAAAACATTGCAGAATAGAATACAGTAAAAAAGAGCAGAACAATAGAGAGAGAGAATAGAGAGAGAGAGAGAGAACAATAAAACGACAACTATTTTTTTTTATTTTATATATATATATATTTTTTTACACTTTTTTTGTAACTAACTTTTATAACTGTTACCGGTTCCAGGTTCGGGTCTCTCAAAATGCGATGGCATCTTGGGAGACCCTGTGAAAGTGTGCCTAGTCTGTGCAGTGCTGTAACCTACGCTAATACTCAACTAGTGAATGGTAGCGTTCAAAACATTCACCAATGCAAAGACCAGGATTGTCAGGACAGGAGGGACAATAATAGCGGGTGTCACGCCTATATCCGCGCTGGCTGCAGACACATCTTTTTTGGGGGGGTTTGCTGGGTAGGGGTACTCGGGAGGACATAAAGAAAATGCCTCTCATGCAGCTGACTGCATTTGGTTGGGGATGTGAATGGGGGAAGTACGGGCGCTGCAGAAGTGGTGGGTTCCCAATTAGGATTGGCGAATGCAGCAGGAAGGGCACTATGGGCACGACGGGCCTGTGTTTGTCTTTTTGGTGGCAGCGGGACACTACTTGTGCTTGCCACCTCACCAGCTTGAACTGCACTTATGGGAATCACCACGTCACCAAGTGTTACTGCAGTGCGGATTTGACTACGACCGGGGTGTACTAGGCCACTGGTGCTTGCCAGTTCACCAAAACGCTACCAAAAAAACTGTTAGCGATCGCAGGGATCAGGCCTGACTCTGCGAACGCTGCAGTTATGCATTTAGTGTTTTGTAAGTGACCGTGATCGATCGATACTGCACTTGGGTGGGCTGGGCTGGGCCGGGCGGAGGGGCAAAACGCAGGTGCTAGCAGGTATCTGGGCTGATCCCACTAACACTGCGTTTTTGGGAACCCTAAACTGCTGGGGACGCCAGTATAAATCTGATCGGATCAGATATTGATCCGTTCAGATACTATACCACTAAGGGAGGTGTATACTGCGTGCGTGGGTGTTAGTGGTACTGGCGCTAACCTGATGCTGCTTGGGGCTGGTGCTTGCCAGTTCACCAAAATGCTACCAAAAAAACTGTTAGCGATCGCAGGGATCAGGCCTGACTCTGCGAACGCTGCAGTTATGCATTTAGTGTTTTGTAAGTGTCAGTGATCGATCGATACTGCACTTGGGTGGGCTGGGCCGGGCGGAGGGGCAAAAACGCAGGTGCTAGCAGGTATCTGGGCTGATCCCACTAACACTGCGTTTTTGGGAACCCTAAACTGCTGGGGACGCCAGTATAGATCTGATCGGATCAGATATTGATCCGTTCAGATACTATACCACTAAGGGAGGTGTACGGTGCGTGCGTGGGTGTTAGTGGTACTGGCGCTAACCTGACGCTGCTTGGGGCTGGTGCTTGCCAGTTCACCAAAATGCTACCAAAAAAACTGTTAGCGATCGCAGGGATCAGGCCTGACTCTGCGAACGCTGCAGTTATGCATTTAGTGTTTTGTAAGTGTCAGTGATCGATCGATACTGCACTTGGGTGGGCTGGGCTGGGCTGGGCGGAGGGGCAAAACGCAGGTGCTAGCAGGTATCTGGGCTGATCCCGCTAACACTGCGTTTTTGGGAACCCTAAACTGCTGGGGACGCTAGTATAGATCTGATCGGATCAGATATTGATCCGTTCAGATACTATACCACTAAGGGAGGCGTATGCTGCGTGCGTGGGTGTTAGCAGTACTGGCGCTAATCTGACGCTGCCTGGGGCGACGCATATCACCGCCGGGCGATCAGGGGGCTAAACCTTTATTCGGTAATAAACGGCGGGTGCCCTGACACTATAAAAAATAAACAAACTAACCAGCATCACCCGTAACACTTATACGGTGATCAGTGGTGAAAGGGTTAACTAGGGGGCAATCAAGGGGTTAAAACCTTTATTAGGTAGTATATGGGGGTCCCTGTCGCTATAAAACGCTGACGGCGAACCTAAATATTTACCTCCCTAACTAGCGTCACCAGCGACACTAATACAGCGATCAGAAAAATGATCACTTAGTGACACTGGTGACGGGGGGTGATCAAGGGGTTAAAATTTTATTAGGGGGGTTAGGGGGGTACCCTAGACCTAAAGGGGGCTAACCCTAACTGTCCTAACACTGTAACTGTCACAAACTGACACCATGCAGTAATCAGAAAAAAAAAAACAAAACAAAAAAAAAACCTGCTTGGTGTCAGTTTGTGACGGGGGGGGGGGGTGATTGGGGGGTGATCGGGGGGCGATCGGGGTGTTTTGTGTGCCTTGCATGTTCTACTGTGTGTGTAGTGTAGCACTCACATTTCAGTCTTCTCTCCTCGGCGCCGGAACGGAAATTACCGAGCTGAGGAGAGATGACATCATTTCCTTTGCTGCTGTTTAGCATACAGCAGCAAAGGAATGTTCCCATTGGCCGGCGGCGATCGAGAGGGGGGGCCACGAACGGATGGCCTCCCCCTCACCTCCGATCGCCGGGGGACAAAAGAGGACCGCCTCGGGCACCGGGGGGGTCCTGTCGGACCCCCCACCCGCGGGAGGCAAATCACGTGTATGTACATGATTTTGCCTGCCCGTGCCGCCTTGCCGACATACATCGGCGTGAGGCGGTCCTTAAGTGGTTAAATATCGTACCTGGGGGGTGTCTATAGTATGCCTGTAAAGTGGCGTGTGTTTCCCCTGCTTAGAACAGTCCCTGCACAAAATGTCATTTTTAAAGGAAAAAAAAGTCATTCAAAACTGCTTGCGGCTTTAATGTATTGTCGGGTCCTGGCAATATGGATGAAAATCAGTGAGATAAACAGCATGGGTACCCCCCAGTCCATTACCAGGCCCTTTGGGTCTTGTATGGATATTAAGGGGAACCCAGCACCTAAATTAAAAAAAGGAAAGGCGTGGGGCCACCAGGCCCTATATACTCTGAACAGCAGTATACAGGCGGTGCAAAAAAGACAGGGACTGTAGGTTTGTTGTTAAGTAGAATCTGTTTGTAATTTTGAACTGGTACATTTTTAACGTGTTTAGCTCCAGCCAAAAAATCTATTTTATGCTTTTTGAAAAACATAGGTAAGGGTTATCACCCCTGTGACATTTGTTTTGCTGTCTGTGCTCCTCTTCAGAAGATTTTACCTCATTTTTTGTCCCAATGACAAATGTTTTTTGAAAATTTGGGTTTTTTTGTGAAACAAGGATTGGTGATAAAGCATCAGTGGAAAGGAGAAACGTTTTTCCCATATTAACTCTTACAGGAGAGAATTTTCCTTCCTAGGGGTAGATTTCATCTCACTTCCTGTTGTCTCCTTCCGTTTGCAAGTAGGAGTCGTTTGTAAGTTGGATGTTTGAAAGTAGGGGCCTGCCCTATATACTCAGCAGAAATTTGGGCCTTAGGAGTTGTTGTGGCCACAACACTGTAAGCCCTCACAGGGCCCTGCTGTGAAATATTAGATCAAGAATTGTAATTACATGCCCCTGTTTAACAGGGGCAGAAAAATTGGGCCTTTGGTGGTGGTGGTGCTAGTGCCACAACACTGCAAGTCCTCACTCGCTCTTGGTGGGCGCAGAAACGGGCCCTGCTGTGAAATATTAGATCAAGAATTGTAATTACATGCCCCTGTTGAACAGGGGCTGAAAAATTGGGCCTTAGGCTCTGGTGCTGGTGCCACAACACTGCAACCACTCACAGATACTCTAGTTGGAACGCAGAAACGAGCCCTGCTGCAAAGTATTGCCTCAAAAATTGTAATTACACGCCCCTGTTAAACAGGGGCTGAAAAATTGGGCCTTAGGCACTGGTGCTGGAGCCCAGAACCAAAAATGTTCTTACAAGCTATCAGCGTGATCATTGAGGAGGAAGAGGATAATTACTCAGGATAGTCACTCAGCATCAGCATAGGCAGTCTTTGAAGGGATCTGAGATTTCAAAAAAAAATATTCAGTTACATCAGCATCAGCTGGTGGTGATCCAAGACTGATTCATTTTTATGAAGGTCAGTCGATCGACCGAGTCGGTGGACAGACGCACCCTGTGATCGGTTACAAAGCCTCCAGCAGCACTGAATGTGCGT
The DNA here is from genome assembly GCA_037952835.1 of Lithobates septentrionalis. Lineage (NCBI taxonomy): Eukaryota > Metazoa > Chordata > Amphibia > Anura > Ranidae > Lithobates > Lithobates septentrionalis. Next base: position 2,734,014 of record JBBDGP010000358.1, read on the forward strand.
TCCGAAAGAACGCTGGATGCAGGACAGGCCAGTAGCTCAATTGCATACTGTGCAAGCTCTGGCCAGTGATCCATCCTCAAGACCCAGTAACCCAGAGCATTTTCGGTGGGAAAGGTGTCCAAGTCAGATCTTGCCCCTAGGTATTCCTGCACCATGTAAAACAGAAGCTGGCAATGGTTGCTGGAACCGATCATACCTTGGGGCTGCGGACCAAAAAATTGTCTCAACCCATCGGTCAGCGGCCACCTTCTCCACCGCTCCTTCTTTGACTGACCGAAGCCTCAGCAACACCTTGTCCAGAAACAGGCGTTTGTAACTTCCCAGTCTCTGGGAACGCGTTGCACAGAGCTTTCTGCAAGGCCTCCCGAAGATGTTTCATCCTCTGCTCCCTCTGCGATGGCAAGATATGGTCCGCAACCTTACCCTTGTAACGTGGATCAAGGAGGGTTGCCAGCCAGTACTGGTCCTTCTCCTTGATACCACGAATACGAGGATCCTTACGCAGGCTTTGCAGGATCAGAGAGGCCATGTAGCGTAGGTTTGCTGAGGCATTCGGTCCGGAGTCCTCTGGGTCACTAAGGTCGACATGGTCCGCAGCCACCTCCTCCCAGCCACGTACAAGTCCATGTGTTTCTTGGGACTGATCCCTTAAAGACTGCTGCTGATGCTGAGTGCCAGGCTCCACCTCCATACTGACACAATCCTCCTCCTCCTCATCCTCGTCCTCTTCCTGTGTGATCCGTGGGCACGCAGGAACACTGTCTGGATAAAGGGGGCCTTGAGAGCTAAGGAAGTCCTCCTCTTCCTGCCTCTGTTCTGCCTCAAGTGCCCTGTCCATTATTCCACGCAGCGTGTGCTTTAACAGGTGGACAAGGGGGACAGTGTCACTGATGCATGCACTGTCACTGCTCACCATCCTCGTGGCCTCCTCAAATGGTGACAGGACAGTGCATGCATCCCTGATCATGGCCCACTGGCGTGGGGAAAAAAAACAAGCACCACTGACCCTGTCCTGGTGCCATAGTCGCACAGGTACTCATTGATGGCCCTCTGCTGCGTGTGCAGCCGCTGCAGCATGGCCAACGTTGAGTTCCACCTGGTGGGCATGTCACAGATTAGGTGGTTCTTGGGCAGGTTAAACTCCTTTTGGAGGTCTGCCAGCTGAGCACTGGCATTATATGACCGGCGGAAATGCACACAGACTTTCCTGGCCTGCCTCAGGACATCCTGTAAGGCTGGGTACCTGCCCAAGAACCGCTGCACCACCAAGTTAAGGACGTGAGCCAAACAGGGCACATGGGTCATTTGTCCCTGTCGGAGGGCAGAGAGGAGGTTGGTGCCATTGTCCCAAACCACCATTCCTGCCTTAAGTTGGCATGGCGTCAACCACCTCTGAACCTGCCCCTGCAGAGCTGACAGAACCTCTGCCCCAGTGTGGCTCCTGTCCCCCAAGCACACCAGCTCAAGCACCGCATGGCATCTTTTGGCCTGCATACTTGCGTAGTCCCTTGAACGCCTACGGAGCACCGCTGGTTCCGAGGACAAAGCACATGAAGAGGCTATGGAGGTAGAAGAAGAGGAGGGGGTGGAGGAGAGAGGTGTGTCACAATCATTAGTACTGGCATTTTGGAGGCGTGGTGGTGGAACAACCTCCAACACTACTGCACCTTGTCCTGCATCCTTCCCAGCTGCCAGCAGAGTCACCCAATGCACGGTGAAACTTAGGTAACATCCCTGTCCATGCCTGCTGGACCATGAGTCAGCGGTAATATGCACCTTACCGCTGACCGCCCTGTCCAGTGAGGCCAAGAAATTGCCTTCCACATGCTGGTAGAGAGCCGGAATCGCCTTCCGTGAGAAAAAGTGGCGTTTGGGTACCTGCCACTGAGGAACCGCACATTCCACAAACTCACGGAAGGGGACAGAGTCTACCAACTGAAAAGGCAGCAGTTGAAGTGCTAGCAATTTTGCCAAGCTAGCATTCAACCGCTGGGCATGTGGATGGCTGGGAGCGAACTTCTTTCGGTGGTGCAGCAGCTGGGGCAGGAAAATTTGCCTGGTACAATCTGACGTTGGTGTACCGAAAGCAGATTGCCCACAAGTACTTGGCTGTGACACACCTAATTCTACACCTTTATTCCTCTCAGTGCAGGTCTCAGAGAGGACTGAAGGTATAGTGGGGTTGGAGATCTCAGCTGATGAGGAGCAAGGAGAGGTCCTCTTTGTTCTTTGGTGTGGGTCTTTTAAATACGCTTGCCAACGAACTGCATGGCAGGTCAACATATGTCTGGTCAAGCATGTGGTGCCCAAGCGGGAGATGTTTTGGCCACGCGAGATACGCTTGAGACATATGTTGCAAATAGCAGCGGTGCGATCTGATGCACTCATCTCAAAAAAGGCCCACACCAAAGAACTTTTTGAATAACGCGCAGAGACTGCAGCGCCCTGCACATGTGGAGCTTTGGGGTGTGATGCAGTCAGTGTGCTGCCCTTAGGCTGGCCCCAGGAGGGCATCCTGCCTCGTTGGGGATGTGCCGCCTCCTCCTCCTCCTCTCTCCTATCAGGCACCCATGTTGAGTCAGTGACCTCATCATCCCCTCCCTCCTCATCACTGGAGCAAACCTGGCAGTATGCTGCAGCAGGGGGAGCATGACTGCCAGATTGCTGTCCTTCTTGGGCACCCCCTCTGTCCGTGCTCACGTTACTGCCTTCATCTAGCTCAGTATCATCATCAGAGCCTTCCAAACGCTGAGCATCCTCCTGGAGCATGTATCCAACACTGTGGTCAAACAGTTCAAGGGACTCCTCAGGAGGACATGGTGGGGCTAGGGAAGGAGTCACTGATGACATTGAGCCGAGGGAAGAGGCCGCTGCTTTGCCAGACAAAGTACCTTGAGCATGGGTGAGAGAGAATGAGGAGGATGAGGATGGCTTGGTCATCCACTCGAGCAAGTCTTCCGCATGTTGCAGCTCAACACGGCCAGCTGCCGAAAAAAAGGCCAAGCGTGTCCCACGGCATGCATGAGCATGCACCGTCTCCACGACCAGCACTGTTGCCTCTAGACACAGAGCCTGCTTGCCCTCTTTTATTGGCTTGTGACTGTCTGCCTCTCCTTGTTGGCCTTTCAGACATACTAATGGCATGTAGCTGGTATATATATATATATATATATATATATATATATATATATATATATGTACTGATACTGCAGCTAGCAAAATCAACTGCCTGCCTGTAGTATGAGAACACTACCAACCTTCTACAGATAGCTTTAGGTGAACACTGTGCAGAGGTCGCACTACACTAACTTGTAGTTTTAGCTGAACACTGTGAGCAGGACGCACTACATTAACTTGTAGCTTTAGCTGAACACTGTGCAGAGGTCTCACTACACTAACTTGTAGTTTTAGCTGAACACTGTGAGCAGGACCCACTACACTAACTTGTAGCTTTAGCTGAACACTGTGAGCAGGACGCACTACACTAACTTGTAGCTTTAGCTGAACACTGTGAGCAGGACGCACTACACTAACTTGTAGCTTTAGCTGAACACTGTGCAGAGGTCTCACTACACTAACTTGTAGTTTTAGCTGAACACTGTGAGCAGGACGCACTACACTAACTTGTAGCTTTAGCTGAAAACTGTGAGCAGGATGCACTACACTATCTTGTAGTTTTAGCTGAACACTGTGAGCAGGATGCACTACACTAACTTGTAGCTTTAGCTGAACACTGTGAGCAGGACCCACTACACTAACTTGTAGTTTTAGCTGAACACTGTGAGCAGGACGCACTACACTGACTTGTAGCTTTAGCTGAACACTGTGCAGAGGTCTCACTACACTAACTTGTAGTTTTAGCTGAACACTGTGAGCAGGACGCACAACACTAACTTGTAGCTTTAGCTGAACACTGTGCAGAGGTCTCACTACACTAACTTGTAGTTTTAGCTGAACACTGTAAGCAGGACGCACTACACTAACTTGTAGCTTTAGCTGAACACTGTGAGCAGGACGCACTACACTAACTTGTAGCTTTAGCTGAACACTGTGAGCAGGACGCACTACACTAACTTGTAGCTTTAGCTGAACACTATGCAGAGGTCTCACTACACTAACTTGTAGTTTTAGCTGAACACTGTGAGCAGGACGCACTACACTAACTTGTAGCTTTAGCTGAACACTGTGAGCAGGACCCACTACACTACATTGTAGTTTTAGCTGAACACTGTGAGCAGGACACACTACACTAACTTGTAGCTTTAGCAGAACACTGTGCAGAGGTCTCACTACACTAACATGTAGTTTTAGCTGAACACTGTGAGGAGGACGCACTACACTAACTTGTAGCTTTAGCTGAACACTGTGCAGAGGTCTCACTACACTAACTTGTAGTTTTAGCTAAACACTGTGAGCAGGACGCACTACACTAACTTGTAGCTTTAGTTGAACACTGTGCAGAGGTCTCACTACACTAACTTGTAGTTTTAGCTGAACACTGTGAGCAGGACGCACTACATTAACTTGTAGCTTTAGCTGAACACTGTGCAGAGGTCTCACTACACTAACTTGTAGTTTTAGCTGAACACTGTGAGGAGGACGCACTACACTAACTTGTAGCTTTAGCTGAACACTGTGCAGAGGTCTCACTACACTAACTTGTAGTTTTAGCTAAACACTGTGAGCAGGACACACTACACTAACTTGTAGCTTTAGCTGAACACTGTGCAGAGGTCTCACTACACTAACTTGTAGTTTTAGCTGAACACTGTGAGCAGGATGCACTACATTAACTTGTAGCTTTAGCTGAACACTGTGCAGAGGTCTCACTACACTAACTTGTAGTTATAGCTGAACACTGTGAGGAGGACGCACTACACTAACTTGCAGCTTTAGCTGAACACTGTGCAGAGGTCTCACCTCAATAACTTGTAGTTTTAGCTGAACACTGTGAGCAGGACGCACTACACTAACTTGTAGTTTTAGCTGAACACTGTGAGCAGGACACACTACACTAACTTGTAGCTTTAGCTGAACACTGTGAGCAGGACGCACTACACTAACTTGTAGCTTTAGCTGAACACTGTGCAGAGGTCTCACTACACTAACTTGTAGTTTTAGTTGAACACTGTGAGCAGGACGCACTACACTAACTTGTAGCTTTAGCTTAACACTGTGAGCAGGACCCACTACACTTACTTGTAATTTTAGCTGAACACTGTGAGGAGGACGCACTACACTAACTTGTAGCTTTAGCTGAACACTGTGCAGAGGTCTCACTACACTAACTTGTAGTTTTAGCTGAACACTGTGAGCAGGACACACTACACTTACTTGCAGGTTTAGCTGAACACTGTGAGCAGGACGCACTACACTAACTTGTAGCTTTAGCTGAACACTGTGCAGAGGTCTCACTAAACTAACTTGTAGTTTTAGCTGAACACTGTGAGCAGGACGCACTACACTAACTTGTAGTTTTAGCTGAACACTGTGAGCAGGACACACTACACTAACTTGTAGCTTTAGCTGAACACTGTGAGCAGGACGCACTACACTAACTTGTAGCTTTAGCTGAACACTGTGCAGAGGTCTCACTACACTAACTTGTAGTTTTAGTTGAACACTGTGAGCAGGATGCACTACACTAACTTGTAGCTTTAGCTTAACACTGTGAGCAGGACCCACTACACTTACTTGTAATTTTAGCTGAACACTGTGAGCAGGACACACTACACTAACTTGTAGCTTTAGCTGAACACTGTGCAGAGGTCTCACTACACTAACTTGTAGTTTTAGCTGAACACTGTGAGGAGGACGCACTACACTAACTTGTAGCTTTAGCTGAACACTGTGCAGAGGTCTCACTACACTAACTTGTAGTTTTAGCTGAACACTGTGAGCAGGACGCACAACACTAACTTGTAGCTTTAGCTGAACACTGTGCAGAGGTCTCACTACACTAACTTGTAGTTTTAGCTGAACACTGTAAGCAGGACGCACTACACTAACTTGTAGCTTTAGCTGAACACTGTGAGCAGGACGCACTACACTAACTTGTAGCTTTAGCTGAACACTGTGAGCAGGACGCACTACACTAACTTGTAGCTTTAGCTGAACACTATGCAGAGGTCTCACTACACTAACTTGTAGTTTTAGCTGAACACTGTGAGCAGGACGCACTACACTAACTTGTAGCTTTAGCTGAACACTGTGAGCAGGACCCACTACACTACATTGTAGTTTTAGCTGAACACTGTGAGCAGGACACACTACACTAACTTGTAGCTTTAGCAGAACACTGTGCAGAGGTCTCACTACACTAACATGTAGTTTTAGCTGAACACTGTGAGGAGGACGCACTACACTAACTTGTAGCTTTAGCTGAACACTGTGCAGAGGTCTCACTACACTAACTTGTAGTTTTAGCTAAACACTGTGAGCAGGACGCACTACACTAACTTGTAGCTTTAGTTGAACACTGTGCAGAGGTCTCACTACACTAACTTGTAGTTTTAGCTGAACACTGTGAGCAGGACGCACTACATTAACTTGTAGCTTTAGCTGAACACTGTGCAGAGGTCTCACTACACTAACTTGTAGTTTTAGCTGAACACTGTGAGCAGGACGCACTACACTTACTTGCAGGTTTAGCTGAACACTGTGAGCAGGACGCACTACACTAACTTGTAGCTTTAGCTGAACACTGTGCAGAGGTCTCACTAAACTAACTTGTAGTTTTAGCTGAACACTGTGAGGAGGACGCACTACACTAACTTGTAGCTTTAGCTGAACACTGTGCAGAGGTCTCACTACACTAACTTGTAGTTTTAGCTGAACACTGTGAGCAGGATGCACTACACTAACTTGCAGGTTTAGCTGAACACTGTGAGCAGGACGCACTACACTAACTTGTAGCTTTAGCTGAACACTGTGCAGAGGTCTCACTACACTAACTTGTAGTTTTAGCTGAACACTGTGAGCAGGATGCACTACATTAACCACTTGCCGACCGCCTAACGACGATATACGTTGGCAGAATGGCACGGGCAGGCAGAATCACGTACCCATACGTGATCTGCCTCCCGCGGGCGGGGGGTCCGATCGGACCCCCCCCCGGTGCCAGCGGCGGTCGGCATTTGTCTGGGAGCATTGAGAGGTGAGGGGGAGGCCATCGCGATCGCTCCCAGCCAATGGGAATCCTCCCCTGCCTGTGTGTAGTATACACAGGCAGAGGATGTGATGTCATCTCTCCTCGGCTCGGCAGTTTCCGTTCCGGCCCTGAGGAGAGAAGACATGTGAGTGCACAACACATACACACACACACAGTAGAACATGCCAGGCATACTTTACACCCCGATCGCCCCCCGATCACCCCCCAATCACCCCTCCCCCCTCCCTGTCACACTGACACCAAGCAGTATTTTTTTTTTCTGATTACTGCATGGTGTCAGTTTGTGACAGTTAGAAGTGGTAGGGCAGTGAGTGTTAGCTCCCTGTAGGTCTAGGATACCCCCCTAACCCCCCCTAATAAAGTTTTAACCCCTTGATCACCCCCTGTCGCCAGTGTCACTAAGCGATCATTTTTCTGATCGCTGTATTAGTGTCGCTGGTGACGCTAGTTAGGGATGTAAATATTTAGGTTCGCCGTCAGCGTTTTATAGCGTCAGGGACCCCCATATACTATCTAATAAATGTTTTAACCCCTTGATTGCTCCCTAGTTAACCCTTTCACCACTGATCACCGTATAACCGTTACGGTTGACGCTGGTTAGTTTGTTTATTTTTTATAGTGTCAGGGTACCCGCCGTTTATTACCGAATAAAGGTTTAGCCCCCTGATCGCCCGGCGGTGATATGCGTCGCCCCAGGCAGCGTCAGATTAACGCCAGCACCGCTAACACCCACGCACGCAGCATACGCCTCCCTTAGTGGTATAGTATCTGAACGGATCAATATCTGATCTGATCAGATCTATACTAGCGTCCACAGCAGTTTAGGGTTCCCAAAAATGCAGCGTTAGCGGGATCAGCCCAGATACCTGCTAGCACCTGCGTTTTGCCCCTCCGCCCGGCCCAGCCCAGCCCAGCCCACCCAAGTGCAGTATCGATCGATCACTGTCACTTGCAAAACACTAAACGCATAACTGCAGCGTTCGCAGAGTCAGGCCTGATCCCTGCGATCGCTAACAGTTTTCTTGGTAGCGTTTTGGTGAACTGGCAAGCACCAGCCCCAGGCAGCATCAGGTTAGCGCCAGTACCGCTAACACCCACGCACGCACTGTACACCTCCCTTAGTGGTATAGTATCTGAACGGATCAATATCTGATCCGATCAGATCTATACTGGCGTCCCTAGCAGTTTAGGTTTCCCAAAAATGCAGTGTTAGCGGGATCAGCCCAGATACCTGCTAGCACCTGCGTTTTGCCCCTCCGCCCGGCCCAGCCCAGCCCACCCAAGCGCAGTATCGATCGATCACTGTCACTTACAAAACACTAAACGCATAACTGCAGCGTTCGCAGAGTCAGGCCTGATCCCTGCGATCGCTAACAGTTTTTTGGTAGCGTTTTGGTGAACTGTCAAGCACCTGCCCCAGGCAGCGTCAGGTTAGCGCCAGTAGCGCTAACACCCACGCATGCACCGTACACCTCCCTTAGTGGTATAGTATCTGAACGGATCAATATCTGATCCGATCAGATCTATACTGGCGTCCCCAGCAGTTTAGGGTTCCCACAAATGCAGTGTTAGCGGGATCAGCCCAGATACCTGCTAGCACCTGCGTTTTGCCCCTCTGCCCGGCCCAGCCCAGCCCACCCAAGTGCAGTATCGATCGATCACTGTCACTTACAAAACACTAAACGCATAACTGCAGCATTCGCAGAGTCAAGCCTGATCCCTGTGATCGCTAACAGTTTTTTTTATTGCGTTTTGGTGAACTGGCAAGCACCAGTGGCCTAGTACACCCCGGTCATAGTCAAACCAGCACTGCAGTAACACTTGGTGACGTGGCGAGTCCCATAAGTGCAGTTCAAGCTGGCGATGTGGCAAGCACAAGTAGTGTCCCGCTGCCACCAAAAAGACAAACACAGGCCCGTCGTGCTCATAATGCCCTTCCTGCTGCATTCGCCAATCCTAATTGGGAACCCACCGCTTCTGCAGCGCCCGTACTTCCCCCATTCACATCCCCAACCAAATGCAGTCAGCTGCATGAGAGGCATTTTCTTTATGTCCTCCCGAGTACCCCTACCCAGTGAACCCCCCCAAAAAAGATGTGTCTGCAGCCAGCGCGGATATAGGCGTGACACCCGCTATTATTGTCCCTCCTGTCCTGACAATCCTGGTCTTTGCATTGCTGAATGTTTTGAACGCTACCATTCACTAGTTGCGTATTAGCGTAGGGTACAGCATTGCACAGACTAGGCAAACTTTCACAGGGTCTCCCAAGATGCCATCGCATCTTGAGAGACCCGAACCTGGAACCGGTTACCGTTATAAAAGTTAGTTACAAAAAAAAGTGTAAAAAAAAAAAAACACATACAAAAATATAAAATAAAATAAAATAGTTGTCGTTTTATTGTTCTCTCTCTCTCTATTCTCTCTATTGTTCTGCTCTTTTTTACTTTATTCTATTCTGCAATGTTTTATTGTTATTATGTTTTATCATGTTTGCTTTTCAGGTATGCAATTTTTTATACTTTACCGTTTACTGTGCTTTATTGTTAACCATTTTTTTGTCTTCAGGTACGCCATTCACGACTTTGAATGGTTATACCAGAATGATACCTGCAGGTTTAGGTATCATCTTGGTATCATTCTTTTCAGCCAGCGGTCGGCTTTCATGTAAAAGCAATCCTAGCGGCTAATTAGCCTCTAGACTGCTTTTACAAGCAGTGGGAGGGAATGCCCCCCCCCACCATCTTCCGTGTTTTTCTCTGGCTCTCCTGTCTCAACAGGGAACCTGAGAATGCAGCCGGTGATTCAGCCAGCTGACCATAGAGCTGATCAGAGACCAGAGTGGCTCCAAACATCTCTATGGCCTAAGAAACCGGAAGCTACGAGCATTTTATGACTTAGATTTCGCCGGATGTAAACAGCGCCATTGGGAAATTGGCAAAGCATTTTATCACACCAATCTTGGTGTGGTCAGATGCTTTGAGGGCAGGGGAGAGATCTAGGGTCTAATAGACCCCAATTTAAAAAAAAAAAGAGTACCTGTCACTACCTATTGCTATCATAGGGGATATTTACATTCCCTGAGATAACAATAAAAATGATAACAAAAAAATGAAAGGAACAGTTTAAAATAAGAAAGTAAAATAAATAATTTAAAAAAAAGTAGCCCTGTCCCCCCCTGCTCTTGCGCAAAGGCGAACGCAAGCCTCGGTCTGGCGTTATATGTAAACAGCAATTGTACCATGCATGTGAGGTATCACCGCGAAGGTCAGATCGAGGGCAGTAATTTTAGCAGTAGACCTCTTCTGTAGATCTAAAGTGGTAACCTGTAAATGCATGTCATGTTTGGTATCCATGTGCTTAGCCTGAGATCATCTTTTTTATTTCATCAAACATTTGGGCAATATAGTGTGTTTTATTGCATTAAAATTAAAAAAGTGTGTTTTTTCCAAAAAAAATGCGTTTGAAAAATCACTGCGCAAATACTGTGTGAAAAAAAAATGAAACACCCACCATTTTAATCTGTGGGAGTGAAATCAAAAATTTACGCCCTTAGAAATCCTAAAGGCGGTTCTTGGATTTCGGGGCCCTGTATGCAGCTAGGCTCCCAAAAAGTCCCACACATGTGGTATCCCTGTACTCAGGAGAAGTAGCAGAATGTATTTTGGGGTGTAATTCCACATATGCCCATGGCATGTGTGAGCAATATATCATTTAGTGACAACTTTGTGCAAAAAAAAAAAAGTTTGTAATTTTCCCACAACTTGTGGTAAAATATAAAATATTCCATGGACTCAACATGCCTCTCAGCAAATAGCTTGGGGTGTCTACATTCCAAAATGGGGTCATTTGGGGGGGTTTGTGCCATCTTGGCATTTTATGGCCTTCAAAACTGTGATAGGTAGTGAGGAGTAAAATCACAAATTTAAGCCCTTAGAAATCCTGAAGGCGGTGCTTGGTTTTTGGGGCCCTGTATGCGGCTAGGCTCCCAAAAAGTCCCACACATGTGGTATCCCCATACTCAGGAGAAGCAGCAAAATGTATTTTGGGGTGCAATTCCACATATAACCATGGCATGTGTGAGCAATATATCATTTAGTGACAACTTTTTGTAATTTTTTTTGTCATTATTGAGTCACTTGGGGCAAAAAAATTAAATATTCAATGGGCTCAACATGCCTCTCAGTAATTTCCTGGGGGTGTCTACTTTCCAGAATGGGGTCATTTGGGGGGGGTGTACTGCCCTGCCATTTTAGCACCTCAAGAAATGAGATAGGCAGTCATAAACTAAAAGCTGTGTAAATTTCAGAAAATGTACCCTAGTTTGTAGACGCTATAACTTTTGCGCAAAACCAATAGATATATGCTTATTGACATTTTTTACCAAAGACGTGGCTGAATACATTTTGGCCTAAATGTATGACTAAAATTGAGTTTATTGTATTTTTCTTATAACAAAAAGTAGAAAATGTCATCTTTTTTCAAAATTTTCGGTCTTTTTCCATTTATATTGCAAAAAATAAAAATCGCAGAGGCAATAAAATACCATAAAAAGAAAGCTCTATTTGTGGGAAAAAAGGATGAAAATTTTGTTTGGGTACAACATTGCATGACCGCGCAATTACCAGTTAAAGCTGCGCAGTGCCAAATTGTAAAAAGTCTTCTGGTCTTTAGGCAGCCAAAAGGTCCGGGGCTTAAGTGGTTACTGTTATTTTAAAAGTCATTATTTTTAAATCTCCAGCTTTCATTAAAAAAAATACCTACTCATTCTGCTATGAAGGTCCTTCTTCAAGCGCTTCCTTTTATAAGGAACAACAAAACATGCTATTGCATTGTTAATCTGCCACACTACCCTCAGATGGAAACTACAAGTAGATTTGTGAACACACATTACTCAGGCATGATCCACTGTTGTCATAATCTGGAAGCTTGCTCTTAGAAATTCCTTTGCAGCCAGGAATACATGCATGCAGGCAGAAAATTGCTGAAAAAAGGTTGCAGGTTAACAGCAATCTAAAGGACAACAAAGGATGGAAAACAGATGAAAACAAGTATTGTATTAAAAAAAAAAGCAGTGGTTTAGTATACACAGTGCTTTAGCAAACTAAAGGTCTTTGAGTTAAGGGTTACATCTGAAGATTTGCAGCAAAATGCAATAACACTGTTGACTTGCTAGAAGCCAGTGACTCTGGAGTCAAGTAATAACAGCAGTGGGTTAAAACCAGGTGAGGGGTTTGGGCTTCTAATTCTTTTAGTGCCAGATTTCATTTGTAAAAGCAAGCAGGGACCGTCAGAGCTGTTTCCACTATCATTGCCTTTACAAAAACAATTCTAAAGGATATAAATGGCCATAGTAAAAGTGGAGCCAGCCCCATGTAATCCATTCTGCAGCCGCATACATGGAAGAAAGTGAAAACATAGCTTTAACGTGGTTGCAAAAGGCAGTACTGCAGTTTGAAGGGTGCTGTATTGAGGAGTTTCAGAACCTAAAGTAATGGGATTAAGAAGAATATTATTATTTCAAGACCACAACTGAACATACAGGAAGCCAAGACGCAGATGGCAGGGGGCTGTCATGAGCTTATTACTCTTAATTGGAAAAACAGATTTACTTACATTATGAATGATCAGAATTTAAGAACAGAACATAATCAAGGATAAAAAATGTACTTATCACTGGAAACTTGTACCTAATCCTTATTAATCCAAGCTTCTTGGGAAAATTCAGCTAATTCATAGTCTTGTAACATCCTCTCTTTCACTAACACCTTAGGGCATGTGCATTGAAATCTTGTCAGTAGTTTCTTTCTTCACATTGTCCATACTAAACTAGAGCATGCTTTCCCTCTGGGGTTTATGCTGCTATTCTCTTTGCAATCTAATAGTAAAACCATTTTAATGTGGGGAACATGCAGCACTTACAGAATAGACCCGGGGAAATGTTCCCTTTGGAGCACTAAATATAAATCGCCAAAATATAGAAAGTCATTTCAATTTCAACTGTAAATGCTCATAGCAGTGCTTAGTGTCTGGAGTTTGGTGAGTTGGATAAGAGAGAGGGAGCTGCTGGCTTTTTGTAAAGAAGTATTTTAAGATAAGTTAAGTTACTTGGTGGGACACATTACTGATCTTATGCTTGACTGCTACCCATCTCTAAAATAAGCTAATGGGATATCAACAGTGGAGATGAGCAAGTCGACTTGTCTGATTGATTTTAAATGGAATTGGATTATTCATTCATATAAAAAATATGGCTTGCATATACTCTTTGTACCAAATTTACCTGTCAAATAGCCGGTAAGGAAGGGTTATATGATTAAGCATAAAGCACATCTAAAGCAATGCAGGAACATGTCTCTGGATGCAAATTGAGCTTGGTGCTGTTTTTTCTTTCACTAACCTTGTTGTTTTATCATCACTCATCACCATCCTCTGCACATAAACTGATAACTGCCGTGTTTTAAGCCTTGTACATACGGTACGAAAATCAGAAGGGGATTGTCGTTTGACAGGCTGTTGTTTGAGGTTTAGTACACTCCTTTCAACAATTGTTTTTGAATTTTCGGCCAACAAATGTTGGATGACAGGCTAGTAATTTTTTGTCAAACAACAGCTCCACGTCAGATTTTCATATAGTCAGTACACAAATCCGTCATACAAATGTCGAAAGTACAAACACGCATGCTCGGAATCAATGCTCACCAAACACGAAATTAGCAAAAGAGGCCCAAAGGGTGGCGCTCAAGAGCTGAAATTCCTCATAGTACGTCACTAAATTTGTGTTTGTGGCACAACAATTTGTGTAATGTTAGTATGCAAGACAAGATCTTGTCAAACAACTTAACACACAGTTGTAATAATTCCATTATATGTGAATAGCCTTAGCTGCAAAAAGTTTTGTAGTTCTATTTTTGTGTCTTATCACTCAGACACCTTTGCCAGACAGCGAGGGAGATTTACCAAAACTGGTGCACACAGAATATGGTGCAGTTATGCATGTTAACCAATCAGATTATAACATCAGCTCGTGCAATTAGGCATTGACAATAAAACCTAGAAGCCGATTGGTTACTATGCACAGCTGCACCAGATTCTGTGTGCACCAGCTTTAGTAAATCTCTTCCCCAGTGTAACCAGGTCTTTGACCTCCCTAAGTACAACACTGCAGTAAACAATACAGCCGGGTCTAGAACTGACCTCTTTCTCTGGTTGTACTGTGATGGTGCACTAACACATTGAAGAGGTTATTTATTTAGATGCTCGGAAACTAAAAAAAAAAGTAGCCTCACTTTACATGCTTACATTAACTATTCCTGCTGATTGTGCTACCCAATGCAACTTTTTATGTTTTTGTTGCTCCCAAACCCATTGTTCCCAGTAAAACACCTCAAAAAACATACATTAGTAATATCTATCATATTAATTTACCCCAGTGCATGGAATTAGCATCAGAATATGATGGTTAAGGAATATAGGTCTTTATTTCACCTGGAACTAAAAAGGTAGTTTAAACATTGAAGTTAGGGTAGCACAGCCTAGTACAGTACAGTTATATGAAAAAGTAAGTTCACCCAGCTGAAATTGTTGATTTTCCATATTTAAACAGGTAAACTTTTGATATTCAATCAAACACAGCCTACAGATGATGATATACATCAAAAGGAAGGTGGGACTTTGAATTGAAGCGGTTGAAATGCAGAGGTGATGGTATATATATAAAGTTTTATTAGTATCAAATTATTACATTTCGTTTATTACATATATGTACAAGATGTGGGCACAGTAATACAAAGGTGTAAAAAACATAGCTGAATAAAATAAATTCAAAACAATCAAGTAGGTAGTATGCGACAGCAAAACGGCCTAAACAAGCCAAACACAGCATGCCCGGAACCTGTATAGATGATCACATGGTAAAAATCTAAGATAGCTGGGTTCATATAGGTAACATCATGGGCCATAATAAGTGTGTCTGTAGCATCATGTAGCTCTACACGTTTCGTGGATTCATTTCCACTCGTCAGGAGCAGATGCGACAGATCCCTGTAAATATAATAATTGAGGTAAACCACACTCTGTTTAGAAGTGAAAAATGTAAATTAAAATTTAAGAAATTTAACCCAGTGCACTCACCAACCACAGTAGTGGGCGCAGTAGGGGGCAAGCGAGACACGGCGAATCGGGAGCCTAGACTACATGGAAACCCTCACAGGCACCCCTACATCTCCCCAAGCTAGTTGTGTACCACTACGCCGCCTCAGCTCCCGTGATGTGGTCTAGGCTCCCGATTCGCCATGTCTCGCTTGCCCCCTACTGCGCCCACTACTGTGGTTGGTGAGTGCACTGGGTTAAATTTCTTAAATTTTAATTTACATTTTTCACTTCTAAACAGAGTGTGGTTTACCTCAATTATTATATTTACAGGGATCTGTCGCATCTGCTCCTGACGAGTGGAAATGAATCCACGAAACGCGTAGAGCTACATGATGCTACAGACACACTTATCATGGCCCATGATGTTACCTATATGAACCCAGCTATCTTAGATTTTTACCATGTGATCATCTATACAGGCATGCTGTGTTTGGCTTGTATAGGCCGTTTTGCTGTCGCATACTACCTACTTGATTGTTTTGAATTTATTTATTCAGTTATGTTTTTTACACCTTTGTATTACCGTGCCCACATCTTGTACATATATGTAATAAACGAAATTTAATAATTTGATACTAATAAAACTTTATATATATACCATCACCTCTGCATTTCAACCGCTACAATTCAAAGTCCCACCTTCCCTTTGATGCATCCAAATATAGGGATGGAGGCACGCATGTATACCTCATATAAAGCCCCACATTCCCCTTTTTTTCTCCAATATATATAGGGATGGAAGCGGTTGAAAAGTTGGATCAGCAGTGTTCCCCTGCTATCCACGCGTGAGATGTACTTTCAGATGTTTGTATTCCCCGTACAGGGATTCGCACTTTTGGGCCAGCCAAGTAATATTGGATACATGGCTGTACGTTTTTGCCTTACCAGTGACAGCAATATTATGGCATTCCCGGCACAAACCTAATTGGTTTAAACCTTTTTCCACTTTGTTTACGGTTATACAAGCTAATACTGTTTACGCTTATACAACTTCTGATTTTAACATCCATGTGTTCTTGCCGCACTGGCGGTGTGTGCGGGTTTGGGGTTCCTGAGCCTGTTCATGGTGTGTGGGGGGTTTCCACATTCGTGGGAGCTGCGATGCGCCTTGTGGGTCCTCCCCTTTCTCCCTGCACAGCTGTGTCTTGAGGATCGGGTGGACGCCCCTCCGCGCATCGGCGCCACGGTCCTCACGTCCAGCGCTTGGCATCAGTCATGACGTCATTACGCTGCCGCTGAGAGCACCACCTGCGTGACGCATGTGGGGGCGTCTCGGCGCCAATCACTGAGCGTTCCGGCTCGGGTGCGGACGCTGCCTCTCGCCCCTCCCATGTTCACGCACGTGGCGTTGGCGGCGTATATACCCTACACCTTCAGTCGGAGCCGGCTACTCATTTGGCTGGTCTCCGCCTGGGGCTCCTGCACACCAGCCACTCCATCGCTTGGTGCTGCACGGCATGCTACTTGGGTAAGTGTCCTTTGAGTCAGGTCCACTCTTGTTCACTTGTAATGCCCCTGCACGTTTGTGTTTACACATATGTCCACCTTTACTCCCAGGTTTTTTTGTGTTTCATCCATGATTTAGTTTTTTCACAGTCACACTTATATTTAGGTCAGCTCACTTTATACACATATAACCATTTTCATACACTTACCACATTCTTCTTTGCCACCACCTACACATGCGGATATATTGGGTGTATATATACATATCACCCAATTCACCACCTCATCCCACACACACTCCAATTGTTTTTCACACTTTCTTTTTTTAATTCCACACACCTTTCATCTCATAATACAATTTTTCATTTGTTTCCAGACATCTCCAATTGCAGAATCACATGCCCGTATTTTTGCACATGGAAACCCTCACAGGCACCCCTACATCTCCCCAAGCTAGTTGTGTACCACTACGCCGCCTCAGCTCCCGTGATGTGGTCTAGGCTCCCGATTCGCCGTGTCTCGCTTGCCCCCTACTGCGCCCACTACTGTGGTTGGTGAGTGCACTGGGTTAAATTTCTTAAATTTTAATTTACATTTTTCACTTCTAAACAGAGTGTGGTTTACCTCAATTATTATATTTACAGGGATCTGTCGCATCTGCTCCTGACGAGTGGAAATGAATCCACGAAACGCGTAGAGCTACATGATGCTACAGACACACTTATTATGGCCCATGATGTTACCTATATGAACTCAGCTATCTTAGATTTTTACCATGTGATCATCTATACAGATGCCGGGCATGTTGTGTTTGGCTTGTTTAGGCCGTTTTGCTGTCGCATACTACCTACTTGATTGTTTTGAATTTATTTATTCAGCTATGTTTTTTACACCTTTGTATTACCGTGCCCACATCTTGTACATATATGTAATAAACGAAATTTAATAATTTGATACTAATAAAACTTTATATATATACCATCACCTCTGCATTTCAACCGCTTCAGTTCAAAGTCCCACCTTCCTTTTGATGCATCCAAATATAGGGATGGAGGCACGCATGTGTACCTCATATAAAGTCCCACATTCCCCTTTTTTTCTCCAGTATATATAGGGATGGAAGCGGTTGAAAAGTTGGATCAGCAGTGTTCCCCTGCTATCCACGCGTGAGATGTACTTTCAGATGTTTGTATTCCCCGTACAGGGATTCGCACTTTTGGGCCAGCCAAGTAATATTGGATACATTGGTGTACGTTTTTGCCTTACCAGTGACAGCAATATTATGGCATTCCCGGCACAAACCTAATTGGTTTAAACCTTTTTCCACTTTGTTTACGCTTATACAAGCTAATACTGTTTACGCTTATACAACTTCTGATTTTAACATCCATGTGTTTTTGCCGCACTGGCGATGTGTGCGGGTTTGGGGTTCCTGAGCCTGTTCATGGTGTGTGGGGGGTTTCCACATTCGCGGGAGCTGCGATGCGCCTCGTGGGTCCTCCCCTTTCTCCCTGCACAGCTGTGTCTCGAGGATCGGGTGGACGCCCCTTCGCGCATCTGCGCCACGGTCCTCACGTCCAGCGCTTGGCGTCAGTCATGACGTCATTACGCTGCCACTGAGAGCACCACCTGCATGATGCATGTGGGGGCGTCTCGGCGCCAATCACCGAGCGCTCCGGCTCGGGTGCGGACGCTGCCTCTCGCCCCTCCCATGTTCACGCACGTGGCGTTGGCGGCGTATATACCCTACACCTTCAGTCGGAGCCGGCTACTCATTTGGCTGGTCTCCGCCTGGGGCTCCTGCACACCAGCCACTCCATCGCTTGGTGCTGCACGGCATGCTACTTGGGTAAGTGTCCTTTGAGTCAGGTCCACTCTTGTTCACTTGTAATGCCCCTGCACGTTTGTGTTTACACATATTTCCACCTTTACTCCCAGGTTTTTTTGTGTTTCATCCATGATTTAGTTTTTTCACAGTCACACTTATATTTAGGTCAGCTCACTTTATACACATATAACCATTTTCATACACTTACCACATTCTTCTTTGCCACCACCTACACATGCGGATATATTGGGTGTATATATACATATCACCCAATTCACCACCTCATCCCACACACACTCCAATTGTTTTTCACACTTTCTTTTTTTAATTCCACACACCTTTCATCTCATAATACAATTTTTCATTTGTTTCCAGACATCTCCAATTGCAGAATCACATGCCCGTATTTTTGCACATGGAAACCCTCACAGGCACCCCTACATCTCCCCAAGCTAGTTGTGTACCACTACGCCGCCTCAGCTCCCGTGATGTGGTCTAGGCTCCCGATTCGCCGTGTCTCGCTTGCCCCCTACTGCGCCCACTACTGTGGTTGGTGAGTGCACTGGGTTAAATTTCTTAAATTTTAATTTACATTTTTCACTTCTAAACAGAGTGTGGTTTACCTCAATTATTATATTTACAGGGATCTGTCGCATCTGCTCCTGACGAGTGGAAATGAATCCACGAAACGCGTAGAGCTACATGATGCTACAGACACACTTATTATGGCCCATGATGTTACCTATATGAACCCAGCTATCTTAGATTTTTACCATGTGATCATCTATACAGGTGCCGGGCATGCTGTGTTTGGCTTGTTTAGGCCGTTTTGCTGTCGCATACTACCTACTTGATTGTTTTGAATTTATTTTATTCAGCTATGTTTTTTACACCTTTGTATTACCGTGCCCACATCTTGTACATATATGTAATAAACGAAATTTAATAATTTGATACTAATAAAACTTTATATATATACCATCACCTCTGCATTTCAACCGCTTCAATTCAAAGTCCCACCTTCCTTTTGATGCATCCAAATATAGGGATGGAGGCACGCATGTGTACCTCATATAAAGTCCCACATTCCCCTTTTTTTCTCCAGATGATGATATACTTGGATAAAAACACAAGGAAAATGTGCCCCTTCAGTTATTGACAAAATATATAAACAAAAGGTCTGGCGCAATTGAGAGATGCAATAATTCAATGCAATATACAAATGTCTATATACGTTAAATAATACTAATAATATAAATAGCTTAGTTTTTTGGAGGTTTGCTCTGCTGAACTTGGTAAGTAAGATGAAATTTGGTTCACCTTAAAATGTAATGACCCTCAAGATAATACCCTAAACAGTATTACAAAATTTCACTTTGAGGAGAAAACACCTCAAAGAATAGTGTGAAATGAGATGGGAGCTATTGGTGAAGGACATAACACAATCACTGAGAATAAAAGACCTGATTTGGTATAAGTTTTTCATATACAACAAAATATATAAATTCATTCAACTCGCCACCAATTTTTTTTATTTGATTCAAGTAATAAAAAAACTAGAAATAAAACTGGTACCTTAACACACAATAAACACTGATACTGTTAAAAAGCCAATGTCCACCTCATGAGCATGTCTATGACCACAAGATACCTGTAAGGTTATTATGCCCTGACCCCCTGGCTAGTACTGCCAGTGGATGGGGATATACAGTATACAGGGTCTAGTAATACTGGATAGATGGTCCTGCAAAGGAATAATCCGATGCAGTCCTTTAACTGGATAAGACACACAGAGCAGAGCTCGGCTCTGACCCCACTCCCTCATCACTGGCTGTGATTGACAACAGTGCGAGCCATGGAAGGGAGAGAACTGAGAGAGCCTCAGGTTTCGTGCCCAATGCTGGATCGAGATAGGGCTTGGGTATGTATTTAGGGAGGCTGCGGTGGGAGCTGCACACATAAGGTTTTTTTACCTTACTGCAAGCAGTGCAGTAAGGTAAAATGCTTTCAGCCTTTAGAACCACTTTTAGAATGAAGGTAAGGTTGGAGTTCAGGTCTGATGACTAGACTTGACATGTAATCCCCCTCCAACTATTTCAAGTTCAACACTTCAACCGCTTACCTTACAATCCTTAACTAAGTGGCGAAAAACCCTAGTAGGATAGCAAAGGATCTACAGTCATCTGTCATACTTTTACTTGTGTTTAAAAGCCATGAAATGTTTGAGTTTTTCAACAAAACATTTTTTTCTGCATGTAGACACATTTTTGGTATTAGGCTACTGTATCTTCCCCCACATAACACACACATGACACACAAACACTATGGGGTTTATTTACTAAAGGAAACTCCACTTTGCACTGCAAGTGCACTTGAAAGTGTAGTTGCTGTAAATCTGAGGGAAAGATCTGAAATTAAGGGAATCTCTGCTGATTTTATCATCCAATCATGTGCAAGCAAAAATACTGTTTTTTATTTTCCTTGCATGTCCCCCTCGGTTTACACTGACTGCACTTCCAAGTGCACTTGCAGTGCAAAGTGGATTTGCCATTAGTAAATAAACCCCTATATATCCTAATACTGGCTTCACTACCTAGGGTAGTGGTTCTCGACACTCCTAATATAGGGAACCTCAAGTGTGGTTCATGGCATCACCAAAGGGCTGCATATAATACTCCATTAATACAACTAATTAAATGAATACAAATATTCACAGAGACTGGAGACATATTACAGCAAGTGGCCAAAGACTACTGACATGTTGTAGGTGACTAGGCAATGCAAACAAATAAAGGAGTGGGTACCTGCCAAAATTAGGTACCCCCACCCATAAAAAAAATTGACATGCCAAATATGGTGGGAGGGTCTTAAAGCGGAACTTCCCCTTTTGGGTGAAGTTCCACTTTAATTGTCTTACAGACCAGGTTTGAAGCCAATTTACTATGAGAGATACAGTATGAGCTACCCTGTACAGTATGCATGGTATGAGCTACCCTGCCCCCTCCTCAAAAAAAACATTAGTGAAGAAAATAAAAAAACAGGAACCCAACATAATTCACTCTCAAAGATGGAGAGCTTTGTCAGGGTTGCAAAAAGTGAAAAACAATATGTGTAGCAGTCACTACATGGCAGCAAAATGGCCAATGAATCAGAACATAGGCATGGATTAAAAGGTAAAGAAGCAGTGTATACTCAGTAAATATTTTTTTTTCTTTTTTGAAAGTGCTCATAAAATATAATTTTAAGTTCCATTTTAACATTTAACTGGTTGTTGACCAGACCATGCAGATATACTGCGGCAGAATGGCTCCCCTGGGCGACACCCCGTACGAGTATGTCATTCCGCTTTTCGGCCATCATAGGGCATGCGTGCGCCCGCTGCATGGCTGGGGACCCGATGTGCATGGCTGGCGGGCACGATCGCCAACGGCCACGCACGATCGAGTGCACGAGCGCCAGCATGGGGATTTGTGTGTGTAAACACACAAATCCCTGTGCTGTCAGGGAGGAGGAAACATAGTTTGTCCCTACTAAGTAGGAAAAACAATATGTCTCCTCTCCTAGTCACGCCCATCCCCACACAGTTAGAACACACTGAGGGAACACACAGTTAACCCCTTGATCGCCCCCTAGTGTTAATCCCTTCCCTACTAGTGACATTTACACAGTAATCAGTGCATATTTATAGCACTGATCTCCGTATAATTGTCAATGGTCCCAAAAAAGTGTCAAAAGTGTCCGATCTGTCCGTCGCCCGTCTCAATATCGCTAAAAATCACAGATCACCGCCATTACAAGTAAAAAAATAAATAAATAATAAAAATGCCTTAAAAATATTATAAATCTTTCCCATAGTTTGTAGATGCTATAACTTTTGTGCAAACCAATCAATATACGCTTATTGCAATTTTTTTTTACCAAAAATATGTAGAAGAATATATATTGGCCTAAACTGATGAAGATTTTTTTTTTTTTTAAATTGGGGGATATTTATTATAGCAAAAATTAAAACATATTGAAGCTCATCTGCCAATGCAAATATAACTTCAAACCTTCCTGCCAGATTCCCTCTCAATCCTAGATAGGCTTCAGCTTCAGATACGTCACTCTTGGTTTCTATGTCATGGGAAGCAGTTACATGGTATCTGTTAAGCCCTGTTCTTTCAGGAACCTTACATAAATACTGAACTCTGTACTCCAGCTGTGGAATCTGTGCCCCAGCCCCTACCATCCTCTCATATGGTTTGCTTTTGGCTATTGGCCTAGAATTTAACATGACTGCTTGTGTGAGGACCCAATCCCACCCCCTCTGTGTATGTGTGGGTGTACGTTTCCGTATCTGGTCCTTCAATAGCCCGTTTTAACCTTCAATCAAACCAGCTGCCTGTGGATGGTATTGGATGTGGCACAACCAGTACACTCCAGAATCTTTGGCCCACTGCTGTACTGTTGATCCGGTGAAGTGTGAGCCGTTATCACTTTGGACTTTTTTGGGACAAACATAAGCAGCTACAGGTTTCTAGAGCAGTTGAAGCGTTACGGCTTGATCTGCACGTTTGCAAGGATTAACAAGCATACATTCTGAATAGGTGTCCACTGCAGTGCAACAATATCTCAGTCCATTGTTTCCCCGGGGTAAAGGACTGATGAAGTCAATCTGCCAGATCTCTGCAGGCCTCTCACCCCTCTTAATCGACCCGGTGGAGTACTTTTGCAATGGCCATTGTCGCACTTCTGCATACATTGTACAGTTCCCAAATACAGTCTTTATCATGTCCATGGATATAGGCAAGCCTCTCTGCTGTGCCCATTCATATGTTGCTTTCTGCCCCAAATGCCCAGATTGCTTGTTGGCCCTGTTGGTC
The DNA here is from genome assembly GCA_037952835.1 of Lithobates septentrionalis. Taxonomy (NCBI): domain Eukaryota; kingdom Metazoa; phylum Chordata; class Amphibia; order Anura; family Ranidae; genus Lithobates; species Lithobates septentrionalis. Next base: position 2,757,475 of record JBBDGP010000358.1, read on the forward strand.
AGGTTCATCAAGACAGGATCAATTGGCACAACTGCCATCACTTTGGCAATTTCATCTGCAACTCTGTTATAGTTCTGAAAGTCTGGGACTAGGGGCACATATGCATTAACATGCCCCACTTTTATGGTGCGGGAGTGAGATTCCTTCCAGATGTAGTCCCAGACTTCCTTGCTTCCCCACACCACCTTTACATGAATCATCCATTCATTGGACTTCCACGTGGGCATCCAATTTGTCAGTCCTTTACAAACCGCCCAGCTGTCAGTGTGGATAGTGACAATTGGAAGAAAGATCCTCCTGAAGAGTCATCACTACAGCTTTCAACTCTGCATACTTACTGGACTCTGCAATTCCGGTCTCCTGCAGGACTGTGTCTGTATTTGGGTTGTAGGCTGCTGCTGTCCATTTATGCCCAGACAAGGTGACTATGGCTGAACCATCAGTGAACCACGCTGGCTCCTTCATGTCTTCTGACAAAGACTCAAAGGGTGGAGCTTCTTGAACGGGGATGACTGCAGCACAGGAATTTCTTCTTCTGGCTGGGTGCTGGTAAAAATAACAACCCCTGCCAACTGTTTTGAAATGTCTCTAACATCCCCAACTTCAATACCCCCTCTTTCTTGAAGGTACCACATCCATTTCATCAGTGTGTGGTTCTGGGCTACAACTGCTCTAGTGGTCAGTCCATTATCTCTCACCCATCCTGCTATTGGCAATTCAGTATGGATGGTGACTGTCTTTTCCTGTAATGGTCTCTACATGTTGAAGCGCTGTGCAGGCCCCAAACAGGTACTTCTCTAGGGGCGTATATCTCTTCTGTGCCACTGTCAGTTGTTTGGACCAAAATCCAATGGGTATTTCTCTAAGTCCTTTCTTTTCATATGGCTGCCACAGACTCCAAGATATGGTACCATCCTGCTCCACTACATCCAGCTGAAATGGTACTCCTTAGAATGAACATAGCCTTCAGGAAGCACGGTGAAAGTGGACTGGCTGCTGTCCCACATCATAGTAAACTGATCTTGACACTCTGGGTCTATCAAAATTGAAAAGAAAGCATTAGCCAGGTCTATCACAGCATGATATTCTCCTGCCTCTTTAGCAATTTTCTCAACAATTGAGATCATATCAGGTACAGCTAACTTCATTGGAGGAGCCACTTTGTTTAGACCTCTGTAATCCAGAGTCATTCTATATGTCCCATCAGGTTTCTTTACTGGGAACACCGAAGATGAGAAAGGACTTATAGCAGGTCTAAGGATACCTACTCTCAACAGTTCTTGAATAGTCTCCCCAATTTCTTTGTGGCCTCCAGGAAGTCTGTACTGCTTGAGACAGACTGGCTTCTCTGGTAGAGGAATGTAGACAGGGGTCCATTTCGCATGACCTCTGACAACAGTCTTCACTGCCCTAACCAGATACGCTTTATCAGGATACCCAAATGTAAATGCACCCCTTTCAGTCTGAATTGACTGACCTTGGAGTACATCCATCACAAGAATATTTTTGGGTAACTTTTGATACCAAAACATTTGTCATAAATCCTGATCCCTTGCCAATAGCCAATTTCACCCATATCCTAACTGCTGTTGTGGTTTGCCCACCCAAACCTTCTACATAAATCAATTCTCCTTTGTGATGGGAAGGATTTCCTTGCAAAAGTGTAACTTCAGCTCCAGTATCAATTAAAGCCATCACATGTATAAGAGATGACTTCCCCCACCATACAGTGACAAGTACATATGGGCGTCGGTCTCCTGCTGTAACTGTCCTTACTGCTATTACAGCAGACCCACCTTCCCTTCATAAAGGACAAGGAACCTCCCAATCCCTTTTTCTGAGTCTCTCTAACTCCTCCCCAGGATAAAGGGACTTGGGTTTGGGTTCATGTGCAGTGTTGGGAATTGGTTTGAGGCTAACAGGAGGGGTCTGTTCTGTTTTCTATAAATCTAGGCTGTTGTTCTCTGCACTAGGAGTAGTGTTTCTAACCCTGACAGTTTTCCCCACTAAATGTTTCCACCTATTCAACATTTCTGTAATAGAAATCCCATCTATCTCATCTTTAGGTACTCCTGCCTTTAGTAGGCCCACCCACCTTTCTGTCCTATAAATAACAAGCCTGGTTTTCTCTTCACTTCCTGTATTCTCTCCCTCATTTCCTTTCATCTCTGTAAAAGTTATTTTCTGTTTGTATTCTGTCTGGCCTTGACCTTATCTACTGCCCTGATAGGTTTTGATTTAGTCTCCTCTAGCTCCCCCAAGTGGTTTAAAGGGTAGTGGCTTCATGAATTTAATCCTAGGCCTCCCAGCAAGGACAATAAAGGAGCCCTGAGATTAAATGGTGCAGACTTCATCAGCTTAGAGCACAGAGAAGACGTAAAGGGTTCAATACCTGGACCTATCCATTCTGGAAATGTATTTAATCCGGTTATACAACTCATCTCACGTAACCTGGAAATACCCTCTCCTATTGATCTCCAGGAGTAGGTATTTTCCAGGTCAGTAGGACTAGCGTATACTAGGACTATTCTATCTAACAGTGAAGAATTCACACTAAACTCTCCGGCTTTTCGCATTGCCTGACGCAATTGTGGATCATGGGTTAACACTCCCATAAATTGTGGATCATGGGTTAACACTCCCATAGCCACTGCTTCCTTACCTGACAAAACAACACTGTCCGCCCCTTCATCCCATAAGCATAGGAGGCAACTCAATAGATGCTCCCCAGACCTTTGTTTGTACTGTTTTGCCAGCTTATGGAGTTCAGTTTGTGTAAACTGCCATACTTCTTCAAATTCAAGATCTCTGGGATTGTGATAATGCCATATCCTCTCTATCATGTTGTCTTTTCCTATGCTTAGTAATGAGAGGTCTGGCATACTTTTTTCTTTCCCACAATCAAATCATCATCAGAAATATCAAACTCTATCTCCTCATCCTCACTATCATTTGAGGAGAGCACATCCTCACAATCCCAGTTTTGGGGTGTGACAATGGCACGTACCCTGGCTTTACAAACAGGTTTACGGCCCTTCTTTTCCTTAAGGGATTAATTGATTTGGTCATGAGTGCTGCACTCCGCTCTTGCAAATCATCAGCCCGACTAGTGGTTGAGCGTACACACTTTGAAGCAACTGCTAGCTGGTCTTTTAATACCTTAACTTCTGCCTCTACCTTCTCCCTACTATGTGATTCGGTATAAATAGCAATAAGGTAGTACCAACTCACTGTGGACATGGTCCTCTTCTCTTTTTTACTTAAATCCAACCCCTTAAAGCTAAAATCTACAAAATTATTTGAGATTTTATCACCCCAAGCCATATTCAAGGGAGGAGCATGCTTTACAAATTCTTTAGCAAGAGGCTGCCACTCATTGTCGATAGCCCAGACAGGCAAGCTGCACACTTCCTTCTGGACACCAGAACCCTCTGCAGCCTTGCTTTTCCTAAACAGCTTACACAGCATTTTTACCTAGCACCAGCTACACAACACACCACAGAAAAAAACAGGTCTCCTTCAGTTAAACTTTAGTACAATCCTGGCATGAGCCCCCAAATTGTTTTGCTTGAGTTTATCTAGCAAGGTTACTTTGTGGTATAAGCAAGGAAACTGAGACCTGTACAGTGTGTAAATGTGCTTTTACTATACATAAATGCTGTTCATACAAACTATTACAATATTAGGAATACTAATCAAGACTGACCGATATATATAACAAGCAAAATGCCTAGCAAATAAACATCCTACGGTCTGTAACAGTAGAAATACACTTAAAAGTTACTTAACTCTGGTTACTGTGTAATCATGATCTCCATTGCTCCTGGAGACCAGGCACCTTCTTCTTTGCTTTTTACAGATTCTTCCTCCTGTTCTGGTGTCAATCCAAGATGAGTGGGCTTCTATCAGTCTTTACTGCTCCTTTTATTTGGGCTTTTGTTTACCAATTTGTTGACAATGGTTACAAACTCATTTACCTTAACAACCAAACTGCCAACTGTCAACAGTTCCCATTGTTAACAAGGCATTCGTTGAGAAACATCCTCAGACAAACCTGATCTCTGCAATCAAACTAGTCTAATTGCTATTCTATCACAGTCTTATAGAAAAATGGAATATTTTATATCAAACGCAACACAGTAACCTCCACCAACCACGTCCTGTATTTCCTGGTAATCAGACTTACACAATGGTTAGGGGAATGCCTTATGAACCTGTTTCAATTTGTTGGTAGGGACTGTGATTCCTTGTGTGACCACCACACTCTTCAGGTCATATAACAGGATCACAACTCTGTTGAGGCCTGATCTCTTAACTGTCTAAGCAATTTGGTTGTTCAAATAATTTTTTGCCATGTGTAATGCTTGCTACAGTACACACTGCCACATATAGTATATTGCAGACGTCCAAGGATACAGCATGAAATTGCCTCCTAGGGAATTGTAAGAACACATTTTTTTGCAATAGAGAACCACAACAGTTATTCCAATAGCCAAGAAAAACCTATGACATGCCCAGGAAACCCCTTAGTGACCAGCTTTATTTAAGATTATATTTATAGAAATGCCAGGATTACCTATGTAAACAAATATACCATTATTGTTAAGCCTTTAACTATCTATCGTTAGACCTATTGGATCCCAGGAGCTCAAAGACTGGATGTTTCTATGAAGGTTAGGAGAATGTCAGATCACAGGGCAATTGAAGAATCCAAAAATAAACATGTGTTCTATAGTGCTAGTTTCAAAGCCAACTGGCTCATTATGATTCTGAAAAGACTTCTGAAAACGTAATGAGGTGTCAAAATTGGACATGTATCCAACACCAAGGTTTGATCGATTGATTAAGAGACTGAGCTGTATATGATATGTAAGTATCATTAACCTGACCAAGTGATAGTGACAGGTGCCTTTGACAGATCTCACCAAAACAAATCCTTTCTCCACACGTGAAAGTTACAGTAATTAAAGAAGCAATTTGGGTTAATAGAGGCTACGGCCACTTTTCAGAGAATGATGAAAGATATTACACATTGCAATCCTCATGGTAGTTCTATGAAAAGTGGTTAATAGATAGCATCAACCATTAAATAATGACTAGAACATGGACAGTCATTATTTCCTCTTTTCTTTTCCTATAATGCTGACACAAGGCTATATTTAGACATGATGCTCCCTAAGCACACTTTGATGACAAGTTATTAGAAAAAATACTGCTGGAATACACTCTAGGAGTCAGTGTGGAACTTAAAGGGGTAGTAAACCCTTGTGTATTTTCACCTTAATGCATCCTATGTAGTAAGGTGAAAAAACTTCTGTCAGTGACTGGCCCCCCAGCCCCCCGTTTTACTTACCTGAGACCCTTCATTCACTCGGTGGAGATGCGCTCTCCCTCTCTGCACGGGCTCCTGGCTCTTGAATGGATAGATTGATAGCAGCGCAGCCATTGGCTCCCACTGCTGTCAATCAAATCCAACTACGCGGGCGCCAGGGGGCGGGGCCGAGTCCGGCATTCGTGTCTATGGACGCAAATGCTGGACTCGGAAGCCTGCCTGCAAGATAACCCCCCCGGAGAGCACTTCTCCTAGGGGGTTATCTGATAAGAGGAGGGGCCATGAGAGCCGCCGAGGGACCCCAGAAGTCGAGGATCGGGGCCGCTCTGTGCAAAATGAGCTACACAGTGGAGGTAAGTGTGACATGTTTGTTATTTTTAAATAAAAAGATGAAGCTTTATAATCACTTTAAGTTATGTGCTTTTCAACTCTATAGACCAGAAACCTAAAATAAAAGAAAGATTGTTTCATATTTTCTAAGATATAAAGAGTCTTCTGACTCCTTAACTTTCTCACAGCATTAAATTACCTTGAATCTTCTCTTAAATTTAGATGAGTTTAGCCAAAAATGTCCAGGGGTAATAGGGGGTTTCAAAGATTTTTTTTTTGTTACTCTTTTTTAGGCCAAGTAACATAACATTGAAAAAGAAAAAAAATGAATGCCTTTTTTATTTAATTTTTTTCTGAGCTGTTGTTTCTGCTGTTGTTCCTTTTCTTTAACATCATGCTTTATTGGTGTTTTCCTTTTGGATGCATTTACATTTGCAAGGTCGAGAATTTTCTTTAGGTCCTTTGCTGTTAGGGATCGTTTTCACCTTCAATGTTGCACACTGTGTTCTACACATGCTCTTTTTGGACATCTACTCCTAGTAAAGTATAATCCACAAATAGTGAATATGCACATCAGGTCATCAGTCCACTGGCGGAACTGTCCTTTTCTGAGAACTTGTAACTGGGTCCAAAGGTCTCCTTAACAGATAACGTATGCATATCAGAGCATGCAGTGGGCCTCCTCCTGTGAAAGGGTGCCAGATAGGGTCCTAATTTGCCGAGGGCCTGTACTACAATCAAGTCCACAATGTTTATTACTTCTGTTTAGTACTTCATTTTGTCATCTGGGCATTACAGTAAACCAATCCACCCTGTTTGCATTTGCCAGTAATCTGGAGATCTTGGACTGCACTTGTTTTTTGATGCTAGAATCAGTTTCAAACTTGCTTTGGAAATCTGAAAGTGGTTGGTGATTTATGGAGCCAAAAAAATGGATTTATTACAAAGCAAAGGCTTCTTTGCTACTGCCTTCCCACTGATTCTGTTAGTTGCTCTGTAAAATATATTTGCAGTAGACTTTACAGCATTCATTTAACACAGTTGAAGTGTTTATTTGAAAGTATTAGTAGCTTACTGATTGTTCGTGCTTATGTACTCATAGGGCTGCCATTATAAAGTATTGAACGACACTGATAATCATAGGGGAATAACCAAGGAGAAAACCTCAAAAACAATAATAAAAAAAAAGGGTTCTGATAACATCCTCATTTAATTATGTATGACTGAAGAAAGCTGTTCATGGATGACATTCAAAAATATACTACAAAGACGTAAACAGTTTGTAGTCATGTCTGTTCAGAAGTTACTGGGAAAATCTGGTGAGACTATGCCAGTAAAGGAAGCTATATCTGGCATAGGTGTTCAGGATAGACAGGTTCCTGACAAAGCAACAGTGGCACACTGCATAACGCAGAGACAGTTTAATTCTTAGCCACAAACTCCACTCCAATTTGGATAGAAATATCTGATTTCCTTTCAGAATTGTATGGCTTTTTTTAGAATTTTCAGCAACTATTAGGTAATAATCATTGCTTGATGAATATGACCCTCTGTTTGTGTGAATGTTTTTTTTTTAGATACTAACAGCTCCTGTGCTTCTGTAAACAGTTGTAAAAAATTAAATAGGCCATTTCTAATATTGTTTAACATAGCATCAAACCCATTTTCAAACAAAAGTATTATCTTCATTTGTAAATGCTGCTCTTGGCAGGCAATCTGTTCATAGGTCTTGCAGGATGTAGTATCTTGCCCAGTCTTTACCATTCTCACAGATCACTTCAGCAAGCCCTGCTTCATCTAATCTAACATCCCAATTACCGTATATACTCGAGTATAAGTCGTTCCGAGTATAAGTCGAGGCCCTAATTTACCACAAAAAAATGGGAAAAACTTATTGACCCGAGTATAAGACGAGGGTGAGAAATGCACAGCTACTGTAAGTGGAAAAGAGGGTCAACAATGCCCATTTGCAGCATCACTATGCCCATTTGCAGCCTCACTGTGCCCATTTGCAGCCTCACTGTGCCCATTTGCAGCCATAGGTCCCCTGAACTTCAGACTCGGTAGTTAAGGGTTCCTAGATGCCCCCTAGCTGCAGCCAAAATTTGGGGTCTCTGAACCCAAAGGGTCCCGAAATGACATTGCTGCAGATGGACATAGTTGACCGAATTTGGGGCCCCGTATCTCAGGGCCACTTAGTGCTAGGAACCCCAAATTTGGTGTGCAAACCCAGTGGAACTAGCACCATAAAATTTCCAAAGCTGGGGTTTCTAGCACTAAGTGGCCCCGAGATACACGGCCCCAAAAATCAGTTCAGAAAATGTCAAGCACTTTTCTGCAGCAGAGAATGACATTTTCCAAACCGGTTTTGTGGCCCCGTATCTCAGGGCCACTTGGTGCTAGGAACCCCAGCTTTGGATATGTTATGGTACCAGTTCCACTGGGTTTGCACACCAAATTTGGGGTTCCTAGCTCCAAGTAGCCCTGAGATATGGGGCCCCAAAATCGGTTCAGAAAATGTCAAGCACTTTTCTGCAGCATAGAATGACATTTTCCGAACCGATTTTGGGGCCCCGTATCTCGGGGCCACTTAGTGCTAGGAGCTTCAGCTTTGGATATGTTGTAATACCAGTTCCACTGGGTATCCACACCAAATTTGGAGTTCCTAGCACCAAGGGGCCCTGAGATACGGGGCCCCAAAATCGGTTCGGAAAATGAAATTTTTTGCTGCAGAAAAGTGCTTGACTCGAGTATAAGTCGAGGGGGGCACTTTCAGCACAAAAAAATGTGCTGAAAAATTCGACTTATACTCGAGTATATACGGTATAGCATTAAGATCTTCCAATGATCATAGCTATGCTGTTATCAGCCTTAAGCCCTTGGCTAGTTCAGTGGAATGAATTTTAAATTGCATTGAACTTGAGCACTGTTTTAATCAGAGCTCATGCCTCAGTTAAGTACAGCTGGCATTTTATGTGCATCAAATAGTGACACAGGAGTATACAGTACACTTAAAAGTCTCTCCAACAAGAACTTTATTTCATTTCTTTCAAATTTTGACTTTGAATGAATGAACTGGCTTTATATTTTCCATGTCAGATTGCAAAACAATAATATATACTCTCTCTCTCGATATATATATATATACAGTATCTCACAAAAGTGAGTACACCCCTCACATTTTTGCAAATATTTTATTATATATTTTCATGTGACAACACTGGAGAAATGACACTTTCCTACAATGTAAAGTAGTGAGTGTACAACTTGTACAACAGTGTAAATTTTCTGTCCCCTCAAAAGAACTCGACATACAGCCATTAATGTCTAAACCACTGGCAACAAATGTTAGTACACTCCTAAGTGAAATTGTCCTAATTGGGCCAAAGTGTCAATATTTTGTGTGGCCACCATTATTTTCCAGCAATGCCTTAGCCCTCTTGGGTATGGAGTTCACCAGAGCTTCACAGGTTGCCACTGGAGTCCTCTTCCACTCCTCAATGATGACATCACAGAGCTGGTGGATGTTAGAGACCTTGCGCTCCTCCACCTTCCGTTTGAGGATGTCCCACAGATGCTAAAAAGGGTTTAGGTTTGGAGCCATGCTTGGCCAATCCATCACCTTTACCCTCAGCTTCTTTAGCAAGGCAGTGTTCATCTTGGAGGTGTGTTTGGGGTCATGATCATGTAGAAATACTGAAGGGAGGGGATCATGCTTTGCTTCAGTATGTCACAGTACATGTTGACATCCCTCAATGAACTGTAGCTCCCGAGTGCCGGCAGCACTCATGCAGACAGGTGAATAAAAATAGTTTGACATGCAAGCTTGCTGGCTCTACAACTTCTGCCTTTCTGCCTGGTGGATTCTGCCCCCTTCTGTGAATTTGCAGAATGTGTTGTACCACAATGGCAGGCTCCCAGTCTCTATTTCTTTTTCATGTAAGGCCATTTCAGCTCTCTACCATCATGTGGAAGGCAATGTTGTGGCATCATTAGGAATGGCAGTCAGCTGCAAAGTCCACTTTACTGCTGACATGTGGTCCAGCAAGCATGGGCAGGGATGATATATTTTATTCACAGTACACTGGGTAACTCTGCTTGCAACTCAGAAGGATGCAGGATAGGGCTCAGTGCTGCAGCTTGTTGTGGCCCCATGTCTCCATACAGCTGGTGATGATGTGAGATTTGTCAGCTCTTCCCATTTCACCTGCTCCATGCCCTCCTCTGCTGAATTGTCCTATGAACCTCAAGTACCCCCTAAGCGTTCAAAGGGCTATTCAATGAGTCAGGCTAAAAGGTGCCATGCAGTGATTCAGCTGGTGTGTCTAGGGGACAGGAACCACACTGGAGCAGAGATTCTTGCAGCTCTGCAGAGACAGGCCCATAGGTGGTTCATGCCAAGCCAGCTGGAACCAGGAATGGTGGTGTATGATAATGCCACAAACCTCCTGCCTGCCCTTAGACAGGGAAAGTTGACACATGTGCCATGCCTGGCACATGTCCTCAATTTGGTGGTGCAGCATTTCCTAAATAGGTACCCAGGGTTGGAAGATCTACTAAACAAGCCAGAAGAGTCTGTAGCCATTTCAGGCGATCATACACAGCCAGTGCTCGGTTGCCTGAAATTCAGCAGGAATTCCACCTGCCTGTAAACCACCTGATTTGTGACATGCCACCAGGTGGAACCTGACTTTGGAAATTCTGCAGTGGCTACACCTGCAGCAGAGGGCCATCAACGAGTACCTGTGTGAGTATGGAACAATGACAGGCTCAGGCTGGATCAGCTTTTTTCCCCATGCCACTGGCTGATCATAAAGGATGCATGCACTGTACTGTCACCATTTGAATTGGCCACAAGGTTGGTGAGCCGTGTCAATGCATGCATCAATGACACAATCCCTGTTGTGTTCCTGCTGGAGCAGACTCTGCGTGGCATTATGGACAGAGCACTCGAGGCAGAGCAGCGGGATGAAGAGGAGGACTTCCTTTCATCTCAAGGTCCACCTTATGCAGACACCATTGTTCCTATGCCACAGAATGCACAAGAGGAGAGAGAGGAGGAGGAGGATTCTAGCAGTTCCTGAGGCATTGAAACAGAGGAAGACATACGTCAAACAGTAAGAGATGGTTGTCCATCCCCAATACCCTTGGGAGTAGTACGTGGCTAGGAGGAGGCAGTCCCAGATACTGTAATCCTCAGTAGGGATGAGCTTCGAGTCGCCAGTTCTCTGAACAGCGAACAATTTGGGGTGTTCGCGGCAAATTCGAAAGCCGCGGAACACCCTTTAAAAGTCTATGGGAGAAATCAAAAGTGTTAATTTTAAAGGCTTATATGCATGGTAATAAAAAGTGTTTGGGGACCTGGGTCCTGCCCCAGGGGACATATATCAATGCAAAAAAAAGTTTTAGAAATGGCTGTTTTTTCGGGAGCAGTGATTTTAATAATGCTTAAAGTGAAACAATAAAAGTGTATTATTCCTTTAAATGTCATACCTGGGGGGTGTCTATAATATGCCTGTAAAGGGGCACATGTTTCCCATGTTTAGAACAGTCTGACAGCAAAATGACATTTCTAAAGGAAAAGCTACTATCGCTAGCGCCGGCTATATTGAATTGTCGGTCCGGCAATACACATAAAAGTTCATTGATAAAAATGGCATGGAATTTCCCCACAGGGGAACCCCGAATCAAAATTTAAAAAAAAAATGCGTCAGGGTCCCCCCTAATTTCCATACCAGGCTCTTCAGGTTTGGTATGGATATTAAGGGGAACCCCGTGACAATTTTTTTTTTTTAAATGGCGTGGGGTCCCCCTCAAAATCCATACCAGACCCTTCAGGTTGGGTATAGATTTTAAGGGGAACCCCATGCCAATTTTTTTTTAAAATGGCGTGGAGTCCCCCCAAAAATCCATACCAGACCCTTATCCAAGCACGCAATCTGGCAGGCCGCAGGAAAAGAGGGGGGATGAGAGAGCGCCCCTCCTCCTGAACTGTACCAGGACACATGCCCTCAACATTGGGATGGTGCTTTGGGGTAGCCCCCAAAGCACCTTGTCCCCATGTTGATGGGGAGAAGGGCCTCATCCCCACAACCCTTGCCCGGTGGTTGTGGGGGTCTGCGGGCGGGGGCTTATCAGAATCTGGAAGCCCCCTTTACAAGGGGACCCCCAGATCCTGCTCCCCGTGTGAATTGGTAATGGGGTACCCCTACCATTTCACAAAAAAAGTGTCAAAAAGGTTAAAAAACACAAGAGACGGTTTTTCACAATTACTTCTTCTTCCATCTTCTTTCTTCTGGTCTTTCTTCTGTGTTCTTCTTCTTCCTCCATCTTCTTCTTCTCCATCTTCTTCTTCCTCCGCTCTTCTCGTCCCCCATCTTCCTCTGGCTTCTTCTCCGCTCTGTCCGCACGATCCACCTCAGTGTGAGTCTTCCACTGTGTGACACTTTGGTTCTTCTGACACTCCTTATATAGCGGAGAGTGGGGCCACCTGGTGAACCCGCCCTCCTCTGACGCTGATGGGGACTTCACAGGGACTTCCTTATGGCTTTCCCTGTGTTGTCAGAGGGGGCGGGGTCACCGGGTGGCCCTGCCCTCTGTTATATAAGAAGTGTCCGAAGAACCGAAGCGTCACATGGTGGAAGACTCCCACTGAGGCGGATCGTGCGGACGGAGCGGAGAAGAAGCCGGAGGAAGATGCGGGACGAGAAGAGCGCAGGGAGAAAAAGGTGGAGAAGAAGAAGATGGAGGAAGAAGAAGAACACAGAAGAAAGACCAGAAGAAAGAAGATGGAAGAAGAAGCGGAAAGAAGAAGAAATTAATAAAGGACTCGTCAAAAACCATCTCTTGTGTTTTTTAACCCTTTTGACACTTTCTTTGTGAAATGGTAGGGGTACATTTGTACCCCATTACCAATTCACACGGTGGGGGGCGGGATCTGGGGGTCCCCTTGTTAAAGGGGACTTCCAGATTCCGATAAGCCCCCCGCCCGCAGACCCCTACAACCACCGGGCAAGGGTTGTGGGGATGAGGCCCTTCTCCTCATCAACATGGGGACAAGGTGCTTTGGGGGGTTACCCTAAAGCACCCTCCCAATGTTGAGGGCATGTGACCTGGTACGGTTCAGGAGGGGGGGCTCTCTTGTTCCCCCTCTTTTCCTGTGGCCTGCCAGGTTGCGTGCTCGGATAAGGGTCTGGTATAGATTTTTGGGGGGACCCCATGCCATTTTTTTTATTTTGGCGCGGGGTTCCCCTTAAAATGGTCTGGTCTAGATTTTGAGGGGGCCATGCCATTTTTTTTTAAATTTTGGGACGGGGTTCCCCTTAATATCCATACCAGACCTGAAGGGCCTGGTATGGAATTTAGGGGGACCCCCACACATTTTTTTTATTTTGGTTCGGGGTTCCCCTGTGGGGAAATTCCATGCCATTTTTATCAATGAACTTTTATGTGTATTGCCGGACTGACAATTCATTATAGCCGGCGCTAGCAATAGTAGTTTTACATAACTTTCACATGTTCTGGATGCGAACCAAACTAGGGGGTGTACAGCTCATCCCTAGACAGGACCACTATGTGTGAAAAAAGGTGCCTATATGACCACAGCCTCGAAAAAAGAGAGGGGAAGAGTCAGAATACATTAGCTAGGCCTCAATCAAGGAGACATTGATGCTGGAAGCACTGGTGCCAAGTGCCTAGATCCCATTCATCCTCCAGGTCCTGTTCCCAGCTCCAAGCATATGCAGGCTTATCCATGGCTTCGACCAGCGAAGAATATCTTTGGGGATTGGGTTTACTAATCCATAAGGAACATAGAAAGCATGATATTTGGGAAAGCCTGACTCTCTCTAAATGGGGCATTTCCAGTTTACTGACACAGTAGCTCACTGATAAAGGCCCCATAGTATTGAAGAAAGTTTGCCTGTTCTGCCGTTCACTGAACATCCGAATTTGCAGGGTGTTTGCCCTGACGAACACCCTGCAATGCACTGTGCTGAACAGTGCATTCTGCGCCCTGATTGGGCAAAGCTTTGCCCAATCAGGGAGCAGTGTAAGCTGGTTGTTTGGAAACGGGGCTGGGAAGCCAGCCACAATGTCCTTATCAACCAATGAGTCATCAGCTGTAAATAGAATTCCCAGCAGACAGCTGAACAAAAAAAAGGTGCTGTTTAAAAAATAAAGGAATAAACAGTGTGGGGGTCCCCCCAGTCCATACCAGGCCCTTCGGGTCTGGAATGGATTTGGAGGGGAACCCCACACCAAAATAAAAAAAATGGCGTAGGGTCCCCTCAAAATCCATACCAGACCCTTATCCAAGCATGCAGTCCAGCAGCTCAGGAATGGGGGGTGGGCAAGTGAGCACTCCCCCACCTCCTGAACCATACAAGGCCATATTGCCTCAATATGGGGGGTGCGTGCTTTCGGGCAGGGGGGCTCTGCAAAATTGCAAAATTGGTATTTTCATTTGGCAAAAATGAAAATAAAGAATTTATAAAAGGAAAAAACTTTGGTGTGTGTATATTTAACTTTTCTTGGCAAATTAGTAGGAGTATTATGTACCCCATACTCATTTACATGGGATCTGGGAGCCCCCCTTTTTAAAGAGGACTTCCAGATTCTGATAAGACACCTCCACAACCATGGACCAAAGTTGTGTGGAATGGCCCTTGTTCTCATCTACTTGGACACAAGGTGCTATGCCAGGGGAGACAACCCTCCGTGTTGAGAGCAGGTGGCCTGGTATGGCTCAGAAATTAGGGGGCCTTTTCTGTCCTGACGGACTGCATGATCAGGTAAGAGTCTGGTATTTATTTTGGGGGTCTCATGCCATTTTTTCCTTAGTTTTTTTGGCATGAGGTTTCCCCCTCAATCCATACCAGAACTGAAGGGAATTGTATGGATTGGGGGGAACCTCACACCATATTTTTAAAACTTTTTCACCTTTTTTGTTTACATTCCTGACAGCAGGGATGAGCCATGGTTGTTAGAATATAGGTAGGTGCTAGAACCTTAACAAAATCAAGTGAGATATAATGAGGCTTGTTTCAAGCATGTATACAATCTGTATCCTGAATGTCTACTTGTCCTTCAACCCCCAAACAAGTATGCACAAAATTGTCCCAGACAGGGGGGGACCAAAAAGGAAAGCGGGGCTCAAGGAAGGACAATGTGAGTAAACATATGAAAATAAATATTGTATTTATTATTGGTTACAGAAATATACAAGTGGAGATACGGTAGCTTGCATCACAAGTAAACATTGCTAAAATAAAATCAATTGATCGATAGTAGCTAATCGATCTAAACTGATACACAGACAAGGAGGACAAAACAACATATAAAAACAAACATGTGCGTCCGGACGTCTGGGCTATTGATGTCTACGCAACCCGCTACAATGAGAAGTGTTCAGTATGACTGAATGGGGTTGTACAGTAGACATCAATCCCCCCGGGGGGGCGGCTCAAAAAAGGGGGGAGGGGAGAAAAAAGGAGGGACAGGGATGGGAAAAGGGGAGGGGGGATGTGTGCGGGAAGAGGTGATGTGGGGTGACAGATGGGATGGGGGAGGAGAGAGAGGTATGAACCGTGGAGTGGGGCGCAGATGCAAGATCAGAGGTCAGGCATCTGTGTTCATGGAATGGAAATTGATGGTAGGGCCATGATCATAAAATGCGATGCTGAGGTGGCGAGAGTCCAGGATGATGAGACACTGTTGCTATCATGAGCAAACTGATATATGACAAGTACACAAGTGTGTGCTGTATAGGTGAGTCAAACAATGATTCAACGTTAAGCAGATAACATTCAGCACGGGCGGCTGGGTACTTTACCACTGACGGGTCCCGTTTAGAAATCCACAGGTACTTCCGTAGTGTGATGTCCCCTGTGCTGTAGACTGCACCGCTGTTCACCACGCATAGTACTGGGTGTTTCCCATAGAGTCCTGGTATTGGTATTGGTTACAGAAATATACAAGTGGAGATACGGTAGCTTGCATCACAAGTAAACATTGCTAAAATAAAATCAATTGATCGATAGTAGCTAATCGATCTAAACTGATACACAGACAAGGAGGACAAAACAACATATAAAAACAAACATGTGCGTCCGGACGTCTGGGCTATTGATGTCTACGCAACCCGCTACAATGAGAAGTGTTCAGTATGACTGAATGGGGTTGTACAGTAGACATCAATCCCCCGGGGGGGCGGCTCAAAAAGGGGGGAGGGGAGAAAAAAGGAGGGACAGGGATGGGAAAAGGGGAGAGGGGGGGGGGATGTGTGCGGGAAGAGGTGATGTGGGGTGACAGATGGGATGGGGGAGGAGAGAGAGGTATGAACCGTGGAGTGGGGCGCAGATGCAAGATCAGAGGTTGATATGGCCTGCATAGGGCACCGACCTTACAAATGCAGTTTAGTCTGTCATTATGTTTATTTTAGAAATACTGGTGCTGTCTTGTAGCACCACCATTATTATGTACTCTTCCGTCATGATATCTATGACGCATTACTTATATAACATACAGTAGTGGACTTCTCACTCCACTTTATGTCGGCCCTATATGTTATAGTGCTTTCTTCTTCCTCCCCTCTCCCCCTCCTCTTTCCCTCTTTCCTCCCCGTTTTTCCTTTCTTTCCCCTTTTTTCCTCCCTCTTTTCTTTTCTTCTTTCCTCTCTTTTCCATTTTCCCTCCCCCCCCCCTTTTCTTCCCCCCTTTTTCTTCCCCCCTTCTTTTCATAAAAAAACTCTCATTATTATCAATGATTTTCCCTTTCTGTCTCTGATTTTACCTGACTGAATGTCCTATATGGAACCCAGATATTAATGGCATCTGGTTATTTGCTATATGTGTGGGTAGGAATAAGCTGAACCTACATGGATTCAAGGCATATTTGTTGGTTGCTTCGATGCAGGAGATATAATTGGCAATTATATTATTTTTTCCTTTGATAAACCCCACTCTACAGCACAGGGGACATCACACTACGGAAGTACCTGTGGATTTCTAAACGGGACCCGTCAGTGGTAAAGTACCCAGCCGCCCGTGCTGAATGTTATCTGCTTAACGTTGAATCATTGTTTGACTCACCTATACAGCACACACTTGTGTACTTGTCATATATCAGTTTGCTCATGATAGCAACAGTGTCTCATCATCCTGGACTCTCGCCACCTCAGCATCGCATTTTATGATCATGGCCCTACCATCAATTTCCATTCCATGAACACAGATGCCTGACCTCTGATCTTGCATCTGCGCCCCACTCCACGGTTCATACCTCTCTCTCCTCCCCCATCCCATCTGTCACCCCACATCACCTCTTCCCGCACACATCCCCCCTCCCCTTTTCCCATCCCTGTCCCTCCTTTTTTCTCCCCTCCCCCCTTTTTTGAGCCGCCCCCCCGGGGGGATTGATGTCTACTGTACAACCCCATTCAGTCATACTGAACACTTCTCATTGTAGCGGGTTGCGTAGACATCAATAGCCCAGACGTCCGGACGCACATGTTTGTTTTTATATGTTGTTTTGTCCTCCTTGTCTGTGTATCAGTTTAGATCGATTAGCTACTATCGATCAATTGATTTTATTTTAGCAATGTTTACTTGTGATGCAAGCTACCGTATCTCCACTTGTATATTTCTGTAACCAATAATAAATACAATATTTATTTTCATATGTTTACTCACATTGTCCTTCCTTGAGCCCCGCTTTCCTTTTTGGTCCCCCCCTGTCTGGGACAATTTTGTGCATAGAACCTTAACAACCAATGGAAAAACAGATGCAAAAATGGACCATTGTCTATTTACATAATTATTATTATTATACAGGATTTATATAGCGCCGACAGTTTGGGCAGCACTTTACAAAATGAAGGCAGACATTACAGTTACAATACAATTTGGTACAAGAGGAATCAGAGGGCTTACAATCTAAGAGGCAGGGTCGATTGTTACAAAATGTAATTGCTGTGGGGGATGAGCTGATGGAGAAAGTACAACAGTGTTTTAGTTAGAAGCAGGGTAGGCTTCTTTAAAAAGAAGGGTTTTCAGGTATCGTCTAAAGATGGATAGATTAGGAGACAGTCAGACAGATTGGGATAGGGAGTCCCAAAGGATGAGAGGGGCTCTGGGAGAAATCCTGGAGGCGAGCTTGGGAGGAGGTGACAAGGCAGCTAGAGAGAAGGAGATCTTGGGAGGACCAAAGAGTGGCTTGGTTGATATTTTGAGATCAGGCTAGTGATGTAGCTGGGGGCAGAGTTGTGGATGGCTTTCGTCAGTTATTGTTAGTACTTTGAATTTTAATAGTTTTGTGAGTGGAAGCCAGAGGAGGGATTGGCAGAGAGGGGCGGAGGACACTGAATGGTTGGTAAGGTGGATGAGCCTTGCATCAGCATTCATGATGGACTGAAGGGGGATAGCCTATGTAAAGGTAATCGAATGAGGAGGGAGTTGCAGTAGTCGAGATGAGAGATAACCAGGGAGTGAATTAGAAACTTGGTGGTGTCATTGGTTAAAAAGGGGCATATTCTTGAGATGTTGCGGAGGTTAAGGCGACATGATTTGGACAGGGATGTGGTTGCCCCTAGCACCCTGGCATGTGGGGACAGACTCATAGTTGGGCCATTGATCTTGTCCCATTGATCTTGACAGAGAAATCAGGGGAAGGGGCACTTGAGGGAGGAAATATATGAGCTCAGTTTTAAATTGCGTTTGAGGAAGTGGTGTGACATCCAGGCTGATATGTCTGTTAGTAAATCAGTGATTTACATCCTCTATTTCAACAGACCTGAATGGAGCTTTGTTCGGTTTAAAGAAGTGGATGTGGATGTAAACAAATGTAAACAAATGTAAATAGTTTATCATCAGTTTACATCTGTTTGTCCATAGAACTAAAGTGCTGTTTGTTATTCATCCATCAAGGGATGGATGAAAAATAGACATATGGAACAGTCTTAAATCAATAAGGTAAAGATTGTGTGAGTTACATATTTACCAATTTGCCAAGCTACTGTATTTACAGATTTGTATACCTTACATTTTTACTGTTTTACAAAAATGCATAATTTTAAATTCATACAATATCTGAAATTTATTTATGTGATATTGTATTATCTTATGATACTTATACTTTAGTGTATTATTAAAAATATTGCTTTGATAAACTCTGGAGCATTATTATCATATAAATAAATTCCAGCAAAAAAAAACATTTTAAATTGTATAGGTCTTTTAGAAAATATATGGTTTTGGTCAAAAAGAAAGGATCTTTTGCAAATCTTTGAGGATGTAATATGCATGCAAAACATGGAAAATTGGTTCCATCATCTCAGGCGCCCATTGATTTTTTTTTTTTTTTCTCTTCTGGGATTTCAGAGCCAAATTCCTGGCTTTCCATGAATTGCAGCATGGGGTCCCTCAGCTTTTAATGCAGGAGAGACTAACTCCTGGGCTACATACTTTACATTAAAAAATAAGTGTAGGATTTGACAGGTAGAGGCCACAAATAGCAACTGCACTAAACAAGGGAAGAAATCTAATTTCTAGAGTTCCCGAGAGATATCCAAAAATAGTTTGTAATTCAAATCGCTGGCTACTATTTTAGAAGCTGGCCTGCAATACTAAAAATAGAATCCAGTTGATAAAATAGCTATTTATAATTTCATTGGTCAGTAGAAGGCAGATTTCTTTGTTACTTCAGCAAATATTTTATTAATCTATCAGTCAATAGATTATGACAAATGCTTCCAAATTAGCATTTGAAAGGATAATATAGGTCTTATGACTGTAATTAACATCTAGCTGCCAATGAGTTTCTGACAGGTCCTGTATGCTTGTAGCTATAGATAAGGGATATCAAATTTTCACCTCACAAGAACTCAAAAAAATCCTTGAGACTAGGTGACTTCAAAGGAATCAGGGAGTGAGATCTGGGCTCCACACTGTCTGTTCTAAGTGCAGATATAAAATGGAACATCCTGATAGAATACAACCCAATAGCATACCTCCACTTTTTGAGATGGGAATGAGGGACACCTATTAACAAAAGTATGTAGGCATAGGACACACAACCATGCCACGCCCCTTTAAAGGAGAATCATACAAAATAATGATTAATTAAACCAGGTCTGGGGCACCCGCGTGCACTTCTGGTGACCAGCTCCCGGTGTGATTCTACACAGTGGGACCTGCTGTGATTCTACACAGTGGGTACCATGGACTCCATTTCCACCGGCACCCAACGATTACACAGGGCACAGGCAGAACTACAATTTGCCTATGTAAACAAAACAGATTGTTGTTCTGTTGATCCTTTGTTTCTGCTAAGCAGGAATACAGATATTTGCCTTCCCCTAGTCAAAGCACCTCCCCTACAGTGAGTAAGCACAACCTAGGCCAGGGGTAAGCAACCTCGGCCCTCCAGCTGTGATGAAACTTCAAGTCCCATGAGACATTGCAAGACCCTGACAATCACAGGTATGACTCCTAGAGGCAGAGACATGATGGGATTTGTAGTTTCAAAACAGCTGGAATGCCGAGGTTACCTACCCCTGACCTAACAGTTGACCCTTTGATCACCCCTAATATTAACCCCTTTCCTGTCAGTGTCATTAGAAAAGTGACAATGCATAATGCAATGCAAAAAAAAAAATCCCAAAGTTTGTAGACGCTATAACCAATCAATATACGCTTATTATGATTTTTTTTTACCAAAAATATGTAGCAGAATACATATTGGCCTAAATTGATGAATAAATTTGATTTTTTTTTTTTTTTTTTTTTTATTGGGTGTGTTTTATAAGAGAAAAAAAAATATTGTTTTTTTTTTCAAAATTGTGGGTCTTTTTTTTATTATAGCACAACAAACAAAAAACACAGACACAATCAAAGACCACCAAAAGAAAGCTCTATTTGTAGGAAAAAAAAGGACAAACATTTTATTTAGGTAAAGTGTAGCATGACTGCACAATTTTCAGTTAAAGTAACGCAGTGCTGTATCACAAAAAGTGTTATGGTCAGGAAGGGGGTAAAACCTTCGGGAGTTCAAGTAGTTAAAGTCTATAGAACCTGAACTTGATAAATCAAAATTTCCCATTTTAAAGTGTCATATGCAAGTTATTGGCCATAAAAAGGGTATGAGGACCTGGGTACTATCCTGGGGACATGTATCAATGCAATATTTTTTTATAAGAAGTTTTTAAAGGAGCAGTGATTTTAATGATGCTTAAAGTGAAACTACAAAAATGAAAAATTCCTTTAAATATAGTGCCTTGGGGGTCCCCCTAGTCTTCCTGTAAAATGGCACATCTGCACCATGTATAGAACCAGCTGTAGTAAAACTGACATATATAAAGAAAAATAAATGACATTTACATTGATTTTCCCAGCTGCAAGCCATTGCCGGCGATACAAACATTCTAAAAAAAATGGCATGGGGGTCCCCCCCAATCCATTCCAGGCCCTTTGGGTCTGGTATGGATTTTAATGGGAACCCCATGCCAATATTTTTTTTAAAAATGGAGTGAAATCCCCCCAAATCTCTACCAGACCCTTATCCGAGCATGCAGCCTGGAAAGGGGGGGTGAGCGAGTGCCCCCCCTCCTGAACCATTCCAGGCCACATTTCCTCAACATGTCAGAGCCCCCCTGCCCCAAAGCACCTCCCAAGTCGAGGGCATGTGCCCTGGTATGGCTGCCAGGCTGCATGCTCGGATAAGGGCCTGGTATGGATTTTGGGGGGAATTCTACACCATTTTTTTTATTGCCGGCAATGTTTTTTTTTTTCATTCAGCTGTCAGCGGGGAAGCCCGGCTGGCTTCTCGGCCTGCTCCTTAACAACTGGTAGCTATTCACTGTGCACTTGACAGTGTGCTCGGCAAACACCCGAACGAGCACTGTTCAGAGCCAAACCGATGCTCGGCCTGAACAGTTCACCCATCTCCAGTCATCTCTACGCAAAACAGTAATGTTTACTACTGTTTTTTCTTCCTTTTATTTCATAGCAAATAACCACATTTCTGTATGATATTTTCTTCAGAACAAATTATTTTTGTGTAATTAGTATAATATTTGTACTAAAAAAATGACATGACCAAGACCATGCATGATCGGAAATTAAAAAATACATTACAATATAATACAATACATTACATCAATTCCAAAGTTGTATTCTGTCTCAATTTTTGTAACTTCAGTAACCTATTGGTTTTCTATATGCAATAAAAAAAAACAGACAACCATTCTTCTGATAATTTTATAGTGTGTACCAGGCTTAAGCCTGGTACACACTAACAGTTTTTTTTAATTCAGCCTGGGTTCACACCTAATACCGATGCGACTCCCCGGGGGGGGGGTCCTGTGCGTCCCCGTTCACTGCTTTAGGTCCGATTTCAGCCTAAATTTTTGGCTGAATTTAGACCTGAAATGGACCAAAAGATGCACAGGGCTCCTGTGCAAATTCGTACCGGAGCAGCAGCAGGGATATGTGAACCGGCTCCATAGTGAACCCGCATTCAATTCGCAATGGTGTGAACCCAGACTTAACCTGGAACAAAAAAAAAAAAAACTGACAGCACCGGTCTGAGCCTCTGAGATAACGATCCAACATTAGTACGCCGATCTCCCCAGCTGAGCCTGCCAGAACACTTCAATCAGTGCTCTCAGCCAGTCTTCTGTTGTACCGACTGACATACACACGGCCCGAATGTTGGCTGGTTTTTATTGAACTGGCCAATGTCTCTCGACATTCAGGCTGTGTGTACTAGGCATTAAGATAAGAATTCATACACCTAGAGAGATTATGTCATTGTATTAGCAGTGTCTGTGTGCTCTCTATAAGTTAATTAACTGTATGTAATTACTTCATGTGGCTGTTGACAGTATGCAGATTAGTGTCAGTGTGTGACACTGACACTAATCTGTGTGGCAAATCTGCCAGACAGGGTTCTTTGTGTGCATGGTTGTCTAACAGACCAGTCAGCTGACAAACTGCAGGTGGTGGCAATCGGACAACTGCAGGTGGAGTCATGGGTCTGGTGTGTGTGTGTGTGGGGGCATTTGCGATCAATGAAAAAAATGATAATGCCAGGATTCTAGCTTCAGGATAGCTGGGGGAAATTTCAGAGTAGAGTGCACCATATTATACCATATAAGCTCTTGCCCCATTCCTCCTTGACCAAATACGTTTCTTGAATGGTTAGTAAGTCCCTGTCAGTGTGATTTCCTGTCATCTGGTGGCAGCAGTGAGATATTAGTGTGCTGTTTATAGTTGTCACTTGTCTCCAGATTAGGGAACTCAGGGGTCCTGCTGTAGTTTGCCAGTGTGCTGATTGATTTAGATGAACAAGTGACAGACTGTATTACCTCATATATCGGCCTCACTCACTCGATATCCTCTGTACTTGGTAAATTACACTTTCATCCTCATCAGTTATGTATACTCATATACCTGGGATGTAGATTTGATCCTTTGTTTACTGCCTGACCTGCCCATGGATGTATAAGTGCAGCTACTGCCACAATATCTTCTAAAATGTTACTCATTTAATGCATCTAAGCATAGAGAAGAATGGTGTGCATGTCTTTTACTCAGTGCTTGGACCTGGGACAGCACATTAGTCCTTCCACTAGCCAATACATCACGACAGGTCACTTTAGTTATGTTTCGGGCAGCGGATTGAACCACTGAGCACAGCAGGGAACCAGGCATTGGACATACCTCCAAATGCTGAATATTCTGCATACAAATTTATCTCTACAATACAGCACAGACTGGTAGCACTAACAGAGGGATAAGAAAGTATGAACTCTCTTCTTTAATTTTTTATTCTAACAAGTCCCTTTAATCTTATTTTTAGGGAGTACAAACCTGGATTGCATAGGGATCTTCTATCATGGCTTAGAGCTCTGATATACAATGTAAATGTTTTTACAAGTCATTCCATTAAAATCTATTATGAGGTGATTCAACCAGATTTATGTAGGATCATTTTCTTTTATGTTCCAGTTTTACTCTTTTACAAGAGCGTATAAAAAAGCAGATGTAAAAAACACATACATAAACTTAAAATCTGGAAAGTAAGCTTAAGGTGTGTTCGGAGGCTTCCAAGCAAGGTCTGTAATCGATTAATGAATCAATATCAATCAGGTTTTGTGGTTTATAGTTTACTCTTGAGCTTATTTCAACCCATTCAACAGAAGGCTGGTTTACAGCACTCCTGGTGCTCCAATAATTAAATGGCCTACTACACAGACCTGAATAATATTCTGACCTTTTTTTTGTAATTACTTTGCTATATGTTCCAGCATTTATTATGACCAGAGAAGGGCACTTAAGAATAAAACACAAGGTCTACTAATCTATTTTCTGCTATACTACTCTATGTGTTAATAAAATTTTACTGGCGAACAATCTTACAAAGGCCACAGACGATTGTACTGAAATAGGCATGAAGGTGAAGATGATCATTTATTTTAGAAATGAACTTACCTTATCCAATACTCTGAGGGATTTAAGATGGCAGCAAAGAAATCTGTGATGTCTAGCGCACCTATACATTCTGAATGGGCTGGATGGGCAGGGGCCCTGAGTATCTCACAGATTTTACAATGATTTATTTATTTAAAGTGACATTGGTTAATACTTCACTGGTTGAAAATAAATTGTAACTTTAGAATTTGTACCTAGATTGTTGAGAAAATAAATGATTTGGATAAGAATATCTAAATACGTGCACCTGCTCAGAGCCAGGTCTTTGCAATGGGACTTCATTTGCTATCACTTTATCGTCTTTTTTGGATGCTATAAACCACTTGCAATTTTATTATTAAAACATTACTAAGGATCATAAACAGACTCCAGCCCTTTTAACAAATACATTGCAATGGGACGCCAAAGTCAACCATCTGTTTATAAAAAACAAAACAAAAAAAAAACAATTTTAAGCTGAACCCCATCCTTACCATGTTTTTCTTCATCTGTAGAAAGTAATCTTTGTTGTTGATAGTGAGTACTCTTATTTGCCTGTCCTTTGTCATGTCTCAATACATGTCTAAGAGGCTGCCTTCGGACTGCATAATTTCCATCTTCAACAACTTCATACATAATCAAGCCCTACCATCCATCCTGTCCTTGAACCACCCCTTACAGCCATTTTATTTTTTTCTCTATCAATCTTCTTCACTCTGTTAAAAGTGGGTGCATGGTTTTCAGGGCTCTGCATCATACGTGGGCATGTTTTGTTTGTTCTGGTGGTTGACTTTGATGGACTAAATGAAAATATAGTCTTCCAGAAATGCCCACTTTTCGTAACTGTAAACTTTATCCTAGCAACCCACAGACACTACTATACTTGCACTGTAATTGCTGCTAGAAGAGATACTAGTATATTCCACATTGACAACAACTTATTTTTTGCTACTGCATTAATGTCATTAATATTGGGGTACATTTTAAATAATTTAAAGACTATTGTTTGTATGTTTTGTTTATGAGCAGCACTGAGAAGAAAAGAGTTTATCTTGTTTTGTGAAATAACTTTGATTTTTTTTTTTAAATTGTTTATTTATTGAAAGTTTACAATGTTAAACAAGGATATAGCAGTATATATGCAAGTCAAATGAAATAACATGAAAAGAGAGTCCATCTCATGGAATCCACATCATCCCATGCTATGAACAACATGGATAGAAATAAAGTATCAAGTGATTGACAGATAATATATACACATTTTGGTGAAGGGGGGGAAATTTGGTTCGAAAAGAGGTCAGCAATAGTTTGTTTAAAGTATTGATTAACTGCGTGAGCATCATGTCTGTTTGGGTTTCTCCAAATTGTATTCAGAAGCATCCCAAGGTTCCCAAGTTTTATCAAAACTGGTAAGAGTTTCCTCAATAATAGCTATAAGATGCTCCATCCTACGAATATCTGCTATGCTATTTAGAAATTGTGCAAAA
The DNA here is from genome assembly GCA_037952835.1 of Lithobates septentrionalis. NCBI lineage: Eukaryota > Metazoa > Chordata > Amphibia > Anura > Ranidae > Lithobates > Lithobates septentrionalis. Next base: position 2,783,091 of record JBBDGP010000358.1, read on the forward strand.
GTAGGAGGAGCATTGGTCAACCAGCATTGAGGAATGGCCCATTTAGCTGCTAGTAAGATGAAGGCCATCAATTTCCTACGATACTTGGACATTTTTTGGATTGGGAGGCCTAGCAGAAGATGTATTGGTTGGAAGGGAATGGGAAGGTTCAGGATCTTCTCTAGTAGTGTGTGAATCTGTGTCCAAAAGGGCAACAATACGGGGCAATCCCAAAATATATGATAATGAGTGCCGATGGACTCACCACATCTCCAACATAGACCCGAAGTTGTCAATTTATGTTTCACCAGAAAATCTGGAGTCCTATACCAAAACATACAGATTTTATAGGCAGTTTCTTTTTGGGTCACACATCTGGATACTTTGGAAGTAGCGTCCCAGATCTCTCCCCATTCTTGTAGTGTAATAGGCCTATTTAAGATGTGGGACCATTTACGCATGTATGGATGGATGTGTTCCGTAATAGTAGGGGTTTGTTGCAATATTTTATATATAGTGGAAATTAGACGGGGTTCATGAGGGCCTCTGGAACACGTCAATTCAAATTGTGTGGGTGTGGATAGTGTCAGTTGTGGTACTTTTTTGGAGAAAAAATGTTTAATTTGAAGAAATGAGTAAAAAAGATTCTTCGGGATTTCATGTTTAGATTGTAGTTCTGAGAAGGTATATAGTCTGTGTGTCACCGGATGAACTATATGGCGTAGCTGGAATATACCTGCTTTTGTCCAAGGCAACATGGCTTCAAAGGATAGACTATCAGGGATTTCTGGGTTAAAAGTAATATTTATTAAAGGAGAACATGGGGATGTGAGTGAGAATTTACCCAAACATTTTTTCCAAATTGAAAGTGTAAAGAGCATTGGATTTAGGCATATCTTACGCAGTTGGGCAAAAGATTTATCAGTAGATGGCGATAACAAGCTACATGGATGAGCTGGGGTTGTGATGTTCATCTCAATTTCGGACCAACGATTAGGGGCAAATCTAGATGTCCATGAGGCTATAGCCCTCAAGTGTGTAGCATAGTAGTATTTGATTATGTCCGGTGCTCCTAGGCCACCTCTAGCTGGGGTTGTAAGGTGAATTGAGCTGGCTATTCTTTGAGATTTATTATCCCATATAAAATTCAGAAAATTTCTCTGGAGGGTTTTGAGCTGAGACATCGGGACCATCACTGGCAAGGTTTTAAAGAGATATAAAAGTTTTGGAAGAATCAACATTTTTAGGACATTTACCCTACCTAAAAGGGAGAGAGGGAATTTCATCCAGGTTTTCAATAGATTGTTGATTTCAGTGAACATAGGAGGGAAGTTTGCCTGGAAAAGAGTAGAATACGAAGAAGTCAGATAGACTCCAAAGTATTTTAGTGACTGAGGACACCAGTGATAATTAAAATTGCCTTGTAGGGTCGAAAGTGCATCTGCTGAAATATTAATAGGGAGTGCTTCTGTTTTGGATGAATTGATTTTATAACTGGATATATATCCAAATAGGGCTAAGGTTGTGTGTAGTGAGGGAAGTGATATATGAGGGTGAGTGACAATTTGTATTCCCGTTGTCTCAACTGAACTCCACTTATGTCTGGGTGGGATCTAATAGCCTCTGCCAGGGGTTCTAAGCTAAGGATAAAAAGTAGGGGAGAAAGGGGACAACCTGGCGAGTACCATTAGTTAGAGTAAATGATGGGGACATATGGGAAGCCATCTGCACTTGGGACGTGGGTGAGGAATAAAGTGCTTTCAACGCTTGTATGCTTTCAACGCTTGTACAAAGGGGCCAGAGAAGCCATATTTACGTAAAATAGCAAACATAAATGACCAATTCAAGCGGTCAAACGCCTTCTGGGCGTCTAGGCTAAGAATCAAGGCAGGCTTCTTAGTTTTCATCAGGAGGTCAATAAGATCAACTGTTCTCCTATTGTTGTCCCCTGCCTGTCTAGTGGGGACAAACCCGGCCTGATCCCTATGCACAAGCGACGGGAGGCGTGAAGAAAGTCTATTGGCCAAAATTTTAGTGAAAATTTTATAGTCAGAATTTAGAAGGGCAATGCAACGATAATTGTCTGGTAGAGAAGGGTCCTTCCCAGGCTTCGGAATGACTGTAATGAAGGCGTGTAGAAATTGGGAATGGGGTACTGTACCTGACATTAGCGAGGAGAACAGATTAGCCATATGGGGTAACAGAACTGGAAGGAAACCTTTAAAGTAGGGGTAAGAAAGTCCATCAGGGCCAGGAGCCTTATGATTAGGGAGCTGATTCACTACCTTAGTAATTTCTTCAACAGAAATGGGGGCATTTAGTCCTATGCGGTCCTCAGTGGATATTGTGGGGAGTCTCAAAGATTCCACAAAGGAGTCAAATTTTCCCTGGGTAAATTGAAAATTTGGGTCCGTTGATAAACAGTTGTACAATCCTTGGTAAAAGTCACCAAAAACCTTGGACATATTATGAGGACAATATGTGGGTTCACCATTAGGCTGTATTAAATGGTCAGGAGCAGAAGTAAATACTCTAGATCTCAGTTTGTTAACCAACATTTTATGAGGTTTGTTGGCAAACTCATAAAATTTTTGCTTGGACCATAGATTGGATTTGGTAAATTTAGTCAGATCCAAGGACTTGATGCGATTACACAATGAGACCACAGCTCTGAGGTGGGACACCGTAGGGAGACTGAGTAGGCGTTCCTCTGCTTTAGATAGATCGTCTAAAAGGGATGATCTCTGAAGTTCACGATCCCGTTTGTAACGAGAACCTACAGAGATGCACTCTCCTCTAAAAAAAGCCTTATGGGCCTCCCACAGGGTGGACGCCCCAGAGACTGAGCCCTCATTAAGTTCAAAAAATTCCTTCAACTTTCCCTGCAAATGGAGATGAATCTCATGCACCTTGAGAAGAGACTTATTGAGGCGCCAATGGCATGTTCTAGGTGTGGGCTTTGACAGAAGAAGATCCAGTCCAATGGGTGCATGGTCTGACCATGTTATAGGATACATTTTGGAATTTACCACATAGGGCAGAAGGGGTGTGGAGACAAAGAAAAGATCTAATCTGGTATATAATTTATGAGGTGGAGAGTAAAATGTACATTGTTTGGCCAATGGATGTTTTACCCTCCATGTGTCAAACAGATAATGAGATCTTATCAATTTCCGGAATGCAGAGGAAAGCTTCTGAATCTGAGGGGGTGGGGTATGCAAAAAAAGGGCGAGTCTATCCCTAGTTGGTGACATACAAACATTAAAGTCTCCTCCAATGACTAAATAGGGTTGACAGTAAGGCTGGAGATGTTCAAAAAGAGTTTCCATGAACCCAATCTGTCCTGTATTGGGCGCATAGACATTGGCCAGGGTGAAAGAGACGTTGTTGTGATCACAATTCAGGAGTATAAATCTACCCTGGGGGTCTGCATAAGAGGATTTTACCTGAATGGAAGAGGAGTGTTTTGACAGAATAGCCACACCAGCCTTCCCGGTGGGGTCAGAAGCTATGAAGGCGGTAGGAAATTGTTTAGAAGCAAATTGAAATGTACCATTTGCTTTAAATTGAGTCTCCTGAATCATGATCACGTCAGCCTTTGAAGATATGAACTCCTTCAACGCCAGCCAACGCTTGCGTATGGAGCCCAAACCCTTAACGTTGCAGGAAAAAATACTTACAGCCATATTTCAAATATGTGTACAAAGCGTTTGATGCAATCACAAAATAGCGAGGATGTGTATACCATGAAGTGTGGAACATTGAAACATAAACATTATATGCAGTCAGATGGAGATGAAGAGAAATGGCATAAATCCTCTGTTTACCAATTTTGGATCAAAAAGTGATCCCATGTAAAAAATTTTGGTATAAGAAAAACAAAAAATAAAAAAATAAACTGAAATAAAATTAAAAAGAAAAAGTAAAAAAAAAACCCTGAATAGGATCAAAAAGGATCCATATTAAAAGGAAAAACAAAAAAAGAGACTTAAGAAGGAAAAGTTTCCCAGGGGGTCACATTCCTGGTTCGTGACCATAATGGAAAAAAGAGGGGGCATGACAACCCGCGAGACCGGTCACATAGGTCTCGGTCCCATCCGAACATCGATTAACAGAACAATCCACCTATACCATATAAATAGTTATAGAGACAGGGATTATATGTAATTTAAGGCAACCAAAATAAAACTGTGGACTTTGAACAGAAAGTCCGAGGTCGTGTAAGCCAAGAGAAAAAAAAACGTGACTTATTACGACAAAGGGAGATCCAAATTTGGGCCGTATGGGAGTCTCAGGTGAGGCCCTTGGATGGTGCTGCTCTTTGAGGGGTTACAGGTGCTTTCCGCGACCTTTGACGAACTGGGGTCCAGATCTTCGCAGGTGTAGATAAGGGTCGAGAAGATGGAATCTGGGACTGTACATCTTCATCTGGGATCGGGGGTAGTCCCAGGCCCCCGACAAAGGACTCACATTCCTGTAAGTCTCTCATGGAATGTTGTGTTCCATCCTTGGTGACTGACAGACGAAAGGGGAAACCCCATCGATAAGGGATTTGATGTTGTTGTAGATGGGAAGTAACTGGTCTTAGATCTCGGCAATTTCCCTGGGTAATAGGCGACAAGTCATTGAAAATTTGAATCTTTGCGCCTTTAAACTCCACTCGGGACCTATTGCGGGTGGCAATGGTCAGGGCCTCCTTGCTCTCATAGAAATGAAAGCGCGCAATGATGTCCCTGGGATTAGCACTGGGATTCCCCTGGGGGAGGTTTAGGAGCCAATGATCTGTGTGCCCTGTCGATCTATGTCAGGAATGTGGGGAGCTAGCGTAACAAAGAGGGCCAAAAGGTAGGGGCGTATTTCCTTGTCAGGGACCCCCCGGATCCGTAGATTCTGATGTCTCTCCCTGTTCTCGAGGTCCTCTTGCTGCATCTGTAGTTGTGTAACTGCATTTTTTAAAGTGACGTTTTCTTCCTCTAGTGCATGTACATAGAAGACCATGTAATCAAACTTGGACTCCAGTGTGTCTGTGTGTTCCCCCAATTGGTCTATCTCACCTCTAAGTTCATGGGCAAGCTTGCTTACCTCTTTGGTGATGGTCTGGGTGATGCTGTGAAGCAAAGCCTGCAGCTTAGTGTCCAACACATCCACTGTCACAGGTTGGGACATGGTGGGAGAGGCAAACAGATTTGAAGATCCTGGATGGCGGGGATGGTCTGTGGTGAGAAGAGAGGAGCTAGCCAGCGTGGTCATATCAGTTGCGATCGTGTCAGTTAGGATTGCGGCGGATGGAGGAGTACTCGAGACCGGGGATTGCAGCCTACGGAGGAAGCGATCCATAGACTGGGCGGGCCTGGATGCAGCCTGTGAAGTGTGACCTCGGTATACGTGCCTCTGATCACTGATCTTCCCCATAAACCGATCCGGATGTAGCTAGAAGATTCCCCGAGCGGTGGATGCAACTCCTGGGTCTGTGGCTGCTATAGTAGGGTAGCGGGAGGTTTCAATGCACGGACGGAGGCTGGAGCTCAGATCCTAAGCGTCCGCCATCTTAGCAAGCCGAAAATAAGTTTGATTTTGTCTATCTACTAAATCCTGTATCTTGGCTGAAGCTTAGAGAGAAAAAAAGAGAAAGCTTGGCTACTGCTTTTATAATACACAAGACTCCACTCATTTTCAAACTACGTCAACACCTCCTACTCTGGCATAGGCATGCGCAGGGGGTGTGCCAGGTGTGCCTGGGCACACACTAATCACTATGTGAGTTGCTGATTCCCCCTACTTCCCGGGCTCCACCCCCCCTTGTTGGCCCCCCCTCCCTGCAGTGCTGCTGGCTTCCCTCTGTTCACCACCCCCCAGCTGCTGCAGGAGATGTTTTAGGATGGAGAGCAGGAGAAGGGGCTAGTAAAATAGTTCCTTTTCTAAATGAATACACTCGCTCACTGTGTCCATTCATAACTGAAGCATGGTAAACTGTGTTTATTATGCTTCTGTTTGTGAATGAACAGGAAGCCGCTCAGCACAGAGCACTTCCCATTCATTCATTGCCCCGTGCTGAGGCTGCAGAGAAAGTTATGTGTGTTTGAGATTTGGGGTGCACACCCTAATGCAATAGGCTGTGCACACTTATGTACTCTCATGTCCTTTGTCCAATCTGCATTTTTTATAATATTCTACCACGCTCACTGACATTCTCCAGCAGATGGCACCAACTTACTGTGGGAATTCTTTGACCCAGGTCAGCATTAGATTTCAGCCTGCCTTTTGATCCCTTGGTAATGAATAGCAAGCAGATAATATTGTAACAGGGTGCTTTTGATGCAAATTGCTTTAGCAGGAATGCAACATAAAATCACTCTGGGACTAATAGAACCATAGTTGTGAACATTTAAAAAAATTCCAAGGACATCTGTTCTTTGCTGTGTGTCCAGCAAGTTATCATCGGGGGGGCGGGGTGGGGGTAATATATTTTAATTAGCAGCAGGAAATTTGTGTAAAACAAGTGTGGTTCTACCAGAGGCATATTAACATATTGTACAATAAGATCTTAAGATACTGTATATACTGGAACATTTATGAAACACAAGCAAGAAGGTGTTTTGTTAAATCAGTTATATATTTATTTAAAAGGAAAAGGAGAACATTGGGACTTTAAATGAGGCGGTGACCTGGTAATGAGAAAAAGGGGACAAAGAATTGGAACATTAGCACGCAGGATTAGAAATCCAAATTTATTGGAAATCAATTTATAATACATAATGGTAATCATGAGTAAGCATAAAATATCCAATATAATTCATAATTCGTAAAATAGATGTACATACAATAAAGGCAGTTTGCCACATAATTGCAGACAATAGATATCACATAATACATATAGTAAAAATTGTCTGATAAAACGTATAATGAGCAAAAACACAGCATATAGTAGCTCTGTGCATTTTGTGGATTGATCCCCTTATCAGGAGCATGCATGTGGATTAACTGAATATTGAAGTATGATGGGAAAAATATCTATATGATCTGACCCTGTCAAGGAAGAGAAGCTTAAAGTTTAATAAATAGGATGTAGAATTTACTGGGAACCCTCCCTCTGATATACTTACATGATGTACAACTTCATGATGGGAGTGTGGCACTGTGGATCAGAGGCCCCTTAGGTACATCCCGAAGATGTTTCATCCTCTGCTCCCTCTGCGATGGCAAGATAAGGTCTGCAACCTTACCCTTGTAACGTGGATCAAGGAGGGTTGCCAGCCAGTATTGATCCCTCTATTTGATACCACGAACATGAGGATCCTTCCGCAGGCTTTGCAGGATCAGGGAGGCCATGCAGCTTAGGTTTGCTGAGGCATTAGGGAAGGAGAAGGAATGAGCTGAACACCCCCCGGTTCGGTTCGCACCAGAACCTGCGAACGGACCGAAAATTTGCATGAATGTTAGAACCCCATTGACGTCTATGGGACTCGAACGTTCGAAATCAAAAGTGCTCATTTTAAAGGCTAATTTGCATGGTATTGTCCTAAAAATGGTTTGGGGACCCGGGTCCTGACCCAGGGGATATGTATCAATGCAAAAAAAACTTTTAAAAATGGCCGTTTTTTCGGGACCAGTGATTTTAATGATGCTTAAAGTAAAAAAAAAAAAAAGTGAAATATTCCTTTAAATATCATATCTGGGGGGTGTCTATAGTATGCCTGTAAATTGGCGCGTGTTTCCCGTGCTTAGAACAGTCCCTGCACAAAATGTCATTTTTAAAGGAAAAAAAGTCATTTAAAACTGCTTGCGGCTTTAATGTAATGTCGGGTCCTGGCAATATGGATGAAAATCAGTGAGACAAACGGCATGGGTACCCCCCAGTCCATTACCATGCCCTTTGGGTCTTGTATGGATATTAAGGGGAACCCCGCACCCAAATTAAAAAAGGAAATAGCAGTATACAGGCTCTGTACTATGAACAGCAGTATAGAGGCGGTGCAAACAAGACAGGGACTGTAGGTTTGTTGTTAAGTAGAATCTGTTTGTAATTTTGAATGGGTACATTTTTAACGTGTTTAGCTCCAGCAAAAAAATCAATTTTAATCTTTTTGAAAAACATAGGGAAGGGTTATCACCCCTGTGACATTTGTTTTGCTGTCTGTGCTCCTCTTCAGAAGATTGAACCTCGCTTTTTGTCCCAATGACAAATGTTTTTTGAAAATTTGGGTTTTTTTGTGAAACAAGGATTGGTGATAAAGCATCAGTGGAAAGGAGAAATGTTTTTCCCATATTAACTCTTACAGGAGAGAATTTCCCTTCCTAGGGGTAGATTTCATTTCACTTCCTGTTGTCTCCTTCCGTTTGCAAGTAGGAGTCGTTTGTAAGTTGGATGTTTGAAAGTAGGGGCCTGCCCTATATACTCAGCAGAAATTTGGGCCTTAGGTGTTGTTGTGGCCACAACACTGTAAGCCCTCACAGGGCCCTGCTGTGAAATATTAGATCAAGAATTTTAATTACATGCCCCTGTTTAACAGGGGCTGAAAAATTGGACCTTAGGCACTGGTGCTGGTGCCACAGCACTGCAACCCCTCACAGATACTCTAGTTGGAACGCAGGAACGAGCCCTTCTGCAAAGTATTGCATCAAAAATTGGAATTACACGCCCCTGTTAAACAGGGGCTGAAAAATTAGGCCTTAGCCACGGGTGCTGGTGCCACAACAATGCAACCCCTCACAGATACTCTAGTTGGAATGCAGGAACGAGCCCTGCTGCAAAGTATTTCATCAAAAATTGTAATTACATACCCCTGTTAAACAGGGGCTAAAAAATTGGGCCTTAGGCACTGGTGGCAGCGCCCAGAACCAAAAATATTCTTACAAGCTATCAGCGTGATCATTGAGGAGGAAGAGGATAATTACTCAGGATAGTCACTCAGCATCAGCATAGGCAGTCTTTGAAGGGATCTGAGATTTAAAAAAAAAAATTATTTGGTTACATCAGCATCAGGTGCTTGGTGGCTGGTGGTGATCCAAAACTGATTCATCTTTATGAAGGTCAGTCGATCGACCGAGTCGGTGGACAGATGCACCCTGTGATCGGTTACAAAGCCTCCAGCAGCACTGAATGTGCGTTCCGAAAGAACGCTGGATGCAGGACAGGCCAGTAGCTCAATTGCATACTGTGCAAGCTCTGGCCAGTGATCCATCCTCAAGACCCAGTAACCCAGATTTTCTTTGGGAAAGGTGTCCAAGTCAGATCTTGCCCCTATGTATTCCTGCACCATGTAAAACAGACGCTGGTGATGGTTGCTGGAACCGATCATACCTGGGGGCTGCGGACTAAAAAATTGTCTGAACGCATCAGTCAGACGGCCACCTTCTCCACCGCTCCTTCTTTGACTGACCGAAGCCTCAGCAACACGTTGTCCAGAAACAGGAGTTTGTAACCTCCCAGTCTCTGGGAACGCGTTGCACAGACCTTTCTGCAAGGCCTCCCAAAGATGTTTCATCCTCTGCTCCCTCTGCGATGGCAAGATAAGATCCAAAACCTCACCCTTGTAACGTGGATCAAGGAGGGTTGGCAGCCAGTATTGGTCCTTCTCCTTGATACCACGAATACGAGGATCCTTACGCAGGCTTTGTAGGATCAGGGAGGCCACGCAGCGTAGGTTTGCTGAGGCATTCGGACCGGAGTCTTCTGGGTCACTAAGGACGACACGGTCCGCAGCCACCTCCTCCCAGCCACGTAGAAGTCCATGTGTTTCTTGGGACTGATCCCCTAAAGACTGCTGCTGATGCTGAGTGCCAGGCTCCACCTCCATACTGACACAATCCTCCTCCTCCTATTCGTCCTCTTCCTGTGTGATCGGCGGGCACGCAGGAACACTGTCTAGATAAAGGGGGCCTTGAGAGCTAAGGAAGTCCTCCTCTTCCTGCCTCTGTTCTGCCTCAAGTGCCCTGTCCATTATTCCACGCAGCGTGTGCTCCAACAGGTGGACAAGGGGTACAGTGTCACTGATGCATGCACTGTCACTGCTCACCATCCTCGTGGCCTCCTCAAATGGTGACAGGACAGTGCATGCATCCCTGATCATGGCCCACTGGCGTGGGGAAAAAAAACAAGCTCCCCTGACCCTGTCCTGGTGCCATAGTCGCACAGGTACTCATTGATGGCCCTCTGCTGCATGTGCAGGCGCTGCAGCATGGCCAACGTTGAGTTCCACCTGGTGGGCATGTCACAGTTTAGGCGGTTCTTGGGCAGGTTAAACTCCTTTTGGAGGTCCGTCAGCCGAGCACTGGCATTATATGACTGGCGGAAATGCACACAGACTTTCCTGGCCTGCCTCAGGACATCCTGTAAGCCCAGGTACCTGCCCAAGAACCGCTGCACCACCAAGTTAAGGACGTGAGCCAAACAGGGCACATGGGTCATTTGTCCCTGTCGGAGGGCAGAGGGGAGGTTGGTGCCATTGTCACAAACCACCATTCCTGCCTTAAGTTGGCGTGGCGTCAACCACCTCTGAACCTGCCCCTGCAGAGCTGACAGAACCTCTGCCCCAGTGTGGCTCCTGTCCCCAAGCACACCAGCTCATGCACCGCATGGCATCTTTTGGCCTGCGTACTTGCGTAGCCCCTTGAACGCCTACGGAGCACCGCTGGTTCCGAGGACAAATCACAGGAAGAGGCCATGGAGGAAGAAGAAGAGGAGGGGGTGGAGGAGAGAGGTGTGTCACAATCATTAGTAGTGGCATTTTGGAGGCGTGGTGGCGGAACAACCTCCATCTTGTCCTGCATCCTTCCCAGCTGCCAGCAGAGTCACCCAATGCGCAGTGAAACTTAGGTAACGTCCCTGTCCATGCCTGCTGGACCATGAGCCAGCGGTAATATGCACCTTGCCGCTGACCGCCCTGTCCAGCGAGGATTGGACATTGCCTTCCACATGCCGGTAGAGAGCCAGAATCGCCTTCCATGAGAAAAAGTGGCGTTTGGGTACCTGCCACTGAGGAACCGCACATTCCATAAACTCACGGAAGGGAGCAGAGTCTACCAACTGAAAAGGCAGCAGTTGAAGTGCTAGCAATTTTGCCAAGCTAGCATTCAACCGCTGGGTATGTGGATGGCTGGGAGCAAACTTCTTTCGGCGGTGCAGCAGCTGGGGCAGGGAAATTTGCCTGGTACAATCTGACGTCGGTGTACCGAAAGCAGATTGCCCACAAGTACTTGGCTGTGACACACCTAATTCTACACCTTCATTCCTCTCAGTGCAGGTCTCAGAGAGGACTGAGGGTATAATGGGGTTGGAGATCTCAGCTGATGAGGAGCAAGGAGAGGTCCTCTTTGTTCTTTGGTGTGGGTCTTTTAGATACGCTTGCCAACTAACTGCATGGCAGGTCAACATATGTCTGGTCAAGCATGTGGTGCCCAAGTGGGAGATGTTTTGGCCACGCGAGATACGCTTGAGACATATGTTGCAAATAGCAGCGGTGCGATCTGATGCACTCATCTCAAAAAAGGCCCACACCAAAGAACTTTTTGAATAACGCGCAGAGACTGCAGCGCCCTGCACATGCGGAGCTTTGGGCATTGATGCAGTCAGTGTGCTGCCCTTAGGCTGGCTCCTGGAGGGAATCCTGCCTCGTTGGTGATGTGCCTCCTCCTCCTCCTCCTCTCTCCTATCAGGCACCCACGTTGAGTCAGTGACCTCATCATCCCCTCCCTCCTCATCATTGGAGCAAACCTGGCAGTATGCTGCAGCAGGGGGAGCATGACTGCCAGATTGCTGTCCTTCTTGGGCACCCCCTCTGTCCGTGCTCACGTTACTGCCTTCATCTAGCTCAGTATCATCATCAGAGCCTTCCAAATGCTGGGCATCCACCTGGAGCATGTACCCAACACTGTTGTCAAACAGTTCGAGGGACTCCTCAGGAGGACATGGTGGGGCTAGGGAAGGAGTCACTGATGACATTGAGCCAAGGGAAGAGGCCGCTGCTTTGCCAGACAAAGTACCCTGAGCATGGGTGGGAGAGGATGAGGAGGATGAGGACGGCTTGGTCATCCACTCGACCAAGTCTTCCGCATGTTGCGGCTCAACACGGCCAGCTGCCGAAAAAAAGGCCAAGCGTGTCCCACGGCCACGTGCTGATGAGGATGCACTGTCTCCATGACCAGCACTGTTGCCTCTAGACACAGAGCCTACTTGCCCTCTTTTATTGGCTTGTGACTGTCTGCCTCTCCTTGTTGGCCTTCCAGACATACTAATGGCCTGTAGCTGCACTAAGCTGGTATATATATATATATATATATATATATATATATATATAAAATATGTACTGATACTGCAGCTAGCAAAATCAACTGCCTGCCTGTAGTATGAGAACACCACCAACCTTCTACAGGTAGCTTTAGCTGAACACTGTGCAGAGCTCGCAAAAAACTAACTTGTAGCTTATTTAGCTGCCTGCGGTAGTGATAGGATCAGGAAAACACCACCAACCTTCTACAGGTAGCTTTAGGTGAACACTGTGCAGAGCTCGCCAAAAAATAACTTGTAGCTTATTTAGCTGCCTGCGGTAGTGATAGGATCAGGAAAACACCACCAACCTTCTACAGGTAGCTTTAGGTGAAAACTGTGCAGAGCTCGCCAAAAAAAAACCTTGTAGCTTATTTAGCTGCCTGCGGTAGTGATAGGATCAGGAAAACACCACCAACCTTCTACAGGTAGCTTTAGCTGAACACTGTGCAGAGCTCGCAAAAAAATAACTTGTAGCTTATTTAGCTGCCTGCGGTAGTGATAGGATCAGGAAAAAACCACCAACCTTCTACAGGTAGCTTTAGCTGAACACTGTGCAGAGCTCGCAAAAAAATAACTTGTATGTTTAGCTGAACACTGTGAGGAGGACGCACTACACTAACTTGCAGATTTAGCTGAACACTGTGCAGAGGTCTCATTACACTAACTTGTAGTTTTAGCTGAACACTGTGAGGAGGACGCACTACACAAACTTGTAGCTTTAGCTGAACACTGTGCAGAGGTCTCACTACACTAACTTGTAGTTTTCGCTGAACACTGTGAGGAGAACGCACTACACTAACTTGTAGTTTTCGCCGAACACTGTGAGGAGGACACACTACACCAACTTGTAGCTTTAGCTGAACACTGTGAGGAGGACGCACTACCCTAACTTGTAGCTTTAGCTGAACACTGTGCAGAGGTCACACTAAACTAACTTGTAGCTTTAGCTGAACACTGTGAGGAGGACGTACTACACTAACTTGTAGCTTCAGCTGAACACTGTGCAGAGGTCTCACTACACTAACTTGTAGTTTTAGCTGAACACTGTGAGGAGGACACACTACACTAACTTGTAGCTTTAGCTGAACTCTGTGCAGAGGTCGCACTACACTAACTTGTAGTTTATCTGAACACTGTGAGGAGGACGCACTACACTAACTTGTAGCTTTAGCTGAACACTGTGCAGAGGTCTCACTACACTAACTTGTAGTTTTAGCTGAACACTGTGAGGAGGACACACTACACTAACTTGTAGCTTTAGCTGAACACTAAACAGAGGTCGCACTACACTAACTTGTAGTTTTAGCTGAACACTGTGAGGAGGACGCACTACCCTAACTTGTAGCTTTAGCTGAACACTGTGCAGAGGTCACACTAAACTAGCTTGTAGTTTTATCTGAACACTGTTAGGAGAACGCACTACCCTAACTTGTAGCTTTAGCTGAACACTGTGCACTACACTAACTTGTAGTTTTAGCTGAACACTGTGCAGAGGTCACACTAAATTAACTTGTAGCTTTAACTGAACACTGTGAGGAGGACGCACTACACTAACTGTAAATAGTCTAGCTGCCTGACTGTGGTACTAATAGGATCAAAAGAACACCAGCAATTTTCTTCAGGTAGCTGTAAATACTGTAACAAGACAAGCCTGCCTGTCAGTAGGAAGATAACAGGAACGGATCTAGCCAAACTGAATACAGTGTATATATATATATATATATATATATATATATATATATATATATATATATATATATATATATATAATATATATATATATGCAACACCTGGGATGCATATATATACACAATACACTGTAAGTGCAGCTAACTCACTGACTGTCCTGCCTAATCTAGCTAACTCAAATGAAATGACACTGTCTCTCTCTCTCTCTCTAAGCACGCCGGAACACACTACACAGGGCCGCCGTGCAGGTGGCCTTTTATAGTGTGGGGCGTGTTCTAAACCCCTAGAGCCATAATTGGCCAAAGCCACCCTGGCTTTGGCCAATTACAGCTCTCTCTACCGACGGCGCTGTGATTGGCCAAGCATGCGGGTCATAGTGCATGCTTGGCCAATCATCAGCCAGCAATGCACTGCGATGCCGCAGTAAATTATGGGCCGTGACGCACCACACGAATTTGGCGGTAACGGCCCTTATCGTTCGCAATTCGACGAATGATCGAACAGCCGATGTTCGAGTTGAACATGGGTTCGACTCGAACACACAGTTCATCTCTAATCAGGAGCTGAGGTGGTGTGGTTTGCCCAGGGCCAAACAAGGATGACATCCAAGGAGGGCAGTATTCAAGAAGTGAAAATAGTCATAGACCATGAATGATGAAACCAACAAGAAGAAATCCTAAGAACTAGTATATGATGGTGTAAAGTACAATAAGTCCTATGCTCGGTAAATAATAGGGCAGTAAGATACTAGGGAATATAAGTAAAGTCCATATTGATAAAAGTGGAAAGCGTTGAATGTGTAAAGATAAAAAAACAAAATCACCAGAAAAATACAAAAATGTGTGTGATCAAGTCTTAAACTTGCCAGTTAGAACTAATAGTGAAAAGTAAGGATCAGAGTACCTGGAACTGATAAATGCAAGCTTGAATTAGGAGTGATCCAGAAAGTTGACCCAAATGAACAAGTGAAGCCACCAATGTGAATCAGCTGCCCCAGAGTGAAACTTATAGGGCACAGCCACCATGCCCCCCAATGTCACCCTGGCGTACGCTGTGGAAGGGAGGCACCATCAACCAGATGCCACTTCACCAGACCAGAAAGTTGTTTTGTTGAAGATGCCACTGTGAAAAGGGCTTGTTCTTCCCTCATGGGTTTTTTCCTGGTAAGGATGACAAGGTGAAAAGATCTTTTTTTCTTGGGCCTTGGGCTAAGGGCCAAGGCACCCAAGTTGCATTGCTATAATGTACATCCAGAAACAGCTAGAGCAGGTAGATGGCTATTTGCATGATGCTTCTTTAGAGATGTCTGCTATGCTAAATGGTGTTATGTGGACATTACATGAAGATCGCACTGCTTAACATTTTAAGGTACCTGTGACTGTTTGCATAGGGTCAAGGACCTAGCACTGACAAGGGAAGGCACCCTTCACTGGACCCGCATACTCAAAGGGTCTTAAATAGGAGCCTACCACTATGGGATTGCCCTTGGATATTGATCCTTTCGGCATATAGCCGGCATGCAATTGGTTCATTTGAACGTTCTGTTCCCTAGTTGGCTCACCCATTACACCTTCTGATATCAGTAACTCAATACACACATTATTCTTATATAGCCCTGGTCTGGCACTTACGAAAATACGTTATTTAACCCCAGGGGCTATGGGTGCTATCTGAACACAGAGTCATTCCTTTGGGAATCCATATATGCACAAAATATCCACAACTCTCATTTCCCTGATGAAGGTACCAGAATACCGGAAACGCGTCGGGTATCGGGGTACACTACCCCTGTGAGAGTACATCTACTTTTTGTCATCCTATACATATTTTCTGTTTTGATTCTGTATATACTGAGTATGAAATGATTTTTTATCTTGTATGTTATAGACGCTTTCACGTCTTTTTTAAGCATATCAATAAAATTTATATTTTTTTAGAGTTGGTGGCCTGTTAAAGTCCCAAATAAAAGGGGAATTTCTTTTTCTATGGTTAAAGAAAATAGAAGACCACTTGATCTTCAATAACAAATAGTGACTGCTCCCATAGGGTCAGTCACTTAACTGAGTGATCCTTAAAGGCCAATTACTATCAGGAGGGGGGTGCTATTAAGGGGTCACAATATCAACAGCTACTAGAAGACCTGAGATGTTTTGCTATGTGTGAGTATCCTTTGTCTCCAACCTTTTCTCTAGATGTTTATTGAGAGAATAATACTACTATGAGGGCATCAAGGAGCAGCTTTTAAACAATCATGGATGCAAATGTTTCTTGTCCAGCAGGATGGGAGACTGGGCCCTGCCTACATTGGCAAGCAATTAAAATTACAATTAAAACAAGCAAAAGGCTGAGCAAAAGTGCACTGTAAAAGTAAAAGCAGTGTCCTCCACGGGAATATATTAAATACAGCAGCAAGGAATAGGTAGTCCGCAGATTCAGAGTGTATTTGATCCTGCTGCTTTACAAAAATGGAGGGTATCCATAGGATTAGAACAGAGGCAAACATAGAGGAGCACATGGATCTCATGCAATAAAATAAAATATAATTAGTAGAGTACAAGACAAATTGGCAACTCAAAATTTCCCAACTTGTCAGCACACTCATCAGGCCAGAGGGAGAATACGGTGATACCTCACATATGTGGTGCAATCACCATTTATATATGCATGTGGGACCTATGTGTGTCACATTTGCACATGAGCAAGGGGGGACAGGGGTGCTTTAAATTTTATTTTTGAATATTGTTTTTTTTTTTAAACTGTTTCTTTAAATATTTTTTTATTTAACTTTATTGCTATCACAAGACACTTGTGATAGCAGGGGAAGTGACAGATATTCTTTATTTTGAGGGGGCTATATAAGGGGGTTATGAGACCCATAATCCCTCCTCTGTCCTCCAAAGCATCTGATCAAAGCAAGCCCTCCAAAGCATCTGTCACAGAGGAAGGGGAGGAATGAATGTTCCTCCTCTTCCTCTGTGCTCAGCTTGCCTGACCATGTGTGGCATTCCTGATAGAGCCCAGAAATGGTGGCGGGCAGAGGCAGGAGGGGGTTCCCATCCACTCCATGTAAAAATGCGGCTGTATACCCACACAGATCACTTTTACAGTAATGCCCATCGCTGGCTGAAAAATGTTATACCAGGATCAAGGTAGCAGCTGCAGCCATGATCCTACCTGAGGACATACAGGTACACCCTAAATGGCTGCAAGTGGTTAAGGTGTAAAACTCTATTAAATGTTAAAGCTCAAGCCTGGGAATTAAAAGAAAAAAAAACTACCCTTCACAGTAGGAACTTCCGCACTGCAAGGGTTAAATGCTTGGTAACTTTGGGGAGGAAGAGTAAGATGTAACACTTACCTTACTCCTCCCTGAGCAGGCTTCAGTGCTCTCCTCCCAACTAGGTTGGGGGTGGTACCTCTCCATACAATGCAAGATGGTTGGTCTTACAATGTACTTAATGACATCACCTTGAAACCATGGCCTGGAGTACCTTATAGAGGAGTTTTTGGGGCACTGATCGTATAGATATAGAGAGTCTGCTGAAACAAGGTGTAAGGTAAATATGTACCTTATTCCTCATCCTTTAGAGTTAGTAAACATTTAACTCTTTCATTGTATGTGTGTGTATGTGCCAAAATAAAAAACACAAACATCAGCAGAAGGAATATTACTTACATTAGGATGTGTCCTCTGATGCCCTTTCTATTAAGTAAAATTGTCTCCCATCCACTCCTTCCCCCCACCCATGCCACCATAATTTTTGCAGTATGGTGGGGGTTAGTAGAACTAAAGGAGCTGAAACAGGCTCTCGCCAATAGGGCTTAGATATGCATGTTCTTTCTGACCAGCTCTACCATTCATAGAAGCTGTAATACAGCTTCTATGAATGAAACATGACCTTTCAATCTTATACCCATCCCGCATTCATGTATTGCCTTCTATTCCTAGAAGCTGTACTATGGATTCCATGAATGGCAAAGCTGGGCACTCTTGATGAGAGCCTTTTTTTTTTCTTTTTTTTTTTTTTCTTTTATTTGAAAAAATATTTACCATTACAAAAACAAAGAAAATTGCCAGTAGAAAAAGGAGGGTATCAACATCCCTCTATACATTACAACACATCTTCTACTTCTTAAAACAATACATCTGTGTTCAAATAAAATTACAATTTTCTACCCATTACCCACAATAACCCCTCCCTCCCCCCCACCCACTAAAACCCCACCTAACTCAAGGTCCTTGACCCCATTCGCCTCCATTCCTCCCCACCAATCACACATACTCATACTCCCTCTCCCCTACCCCCCATCCACTCTAACCACCTCTCGGTCCAGCCACGGTTTCCAGATTTTTTCAAATTTTCTATAATTACCCCTTTTCTTATAAATATACTTTTCTTTACTTATCACCTCCCTTACCCCTTTCACCCAATCTTCTATCGTCAGTGGGTCCTTTCTCTGTCAATACCGGGCAATAAGTATTTTTCCCTGAAACAAGCATCTGAGCCTTGCAGTCTGCAAGTCCTTCTGGCTCTATTTGCCCTCTACCAGGCCCAGTAAACATGCCCTGACCTCAACCCTCAGCCTAGTCCCGAACAGAAAATTAATTTTATCCACAATGAGAGCCTTTGACAACCCCACAGTTTCTTTAATCCCCACCGCACTGTAAGATTATAATGGTGAGAGTAAGGGGGCCTGGATGGAGATGGATTTCACCGAATAGAAGAGAAACCTGAGCAATCCTTTTATTGCTTAGCAACAAAAACCCAGGGCACCCTTAATCTGTGTGTGTTCTGTTATGCCAATAGAAAAGCAATAATATCTGATAGTCTTGGTCTGCCCTTTCCCACCCCCATTATCGACCCATCACTTTGATAAGTAGTTCAGTAACCAATTATGATGCCCAGAAGGGTATAGTCCAGAACTGGCAGAAAAAATTTATTGTTATTAACTTTCCCTGGCCACTTGGCTCAGCTTCAGAAGTGACGTCAAGGGGGCGTGGCATGCGATTGTAGCCTAAGTCGAGAGCTCTCTATGGCCGACCAGAGAACACCAGCATACCAATGGGAATCTTGCGACTGCCAGCCCTCAAACGCTCCACAGCTCTCTGCGGACTCCCCGCCAACAATGTCCCACAAAAGAAAGGACGATCGGTACCCTAAAAAGCTCACCGCGTTCTTCCTCCAGCCAGCTTAGGGGAGGGAGAACTTTCAAGATGGCGCCGCTGCCTGGGCCTCACAGTGTCCTTCATCCTACATGGACCTCCCTGATGCTGATCTGGTTAATCCAAACGAAGGATTGGCACCCTTCGCCATTCACCTCTGGCCAGCCCGGTCTCCTACAGTTCAGCCAAAGCCGGGATGCGGATGGATTTTCCCCACCAGGCCGGAACCACAGTGAGTGCAGAGCTCCTCACAGAAAATGCTCCATTACACCTACAATCATCCATAGCGGCCTTCCCTACCACAGGTCAGCCTGTCCTGGATACAACTATGAAGGACATGCTACTGTCACTACAGTCCTCCCTCATGGCAAACTTCTCTTCCCTCATAAATAAGTTCACTTCTGATATGCAGCATATGGATAACAAAGTACAGTACATAGAACACAAAATGGAGTAATGTACTGACACAGTAAATGATCTGGTAGATGCATTTAAAGAACAGAGATGACACACTGTGTATTTAAAGGAAAACTAGCGGATCTCCAAGATTGTTCAAGACGCAATAACATCAAAATGCTCGGGGTCCCTGAATCCGTCCCACCTGCAGAGCTCCAAGCTTAGGCCACCAGTCTATTCTCTGCTCTAATACCTGAATTGACACTGATAGAGCTTACTATAGATCACATATATAGGATCCCTAAACCACGGCACCTGGAGGACTCTATCCCCAGAGATGTCCTTATGAGAATCGACTTTTACCAAGCCAAAGAGCTAATTCTCTCCAAAGCAAAAGCAATCATCACTCTGCCTGCGACATACACTGATATCCAAATCTATGCGTATCTCTCACAGTATACCCTCCAAATGAGAAGACAGCTAAAAACAGTGACCAAAGCCCTCAACAACCACAAGTTGACCTATAAATGGCGACATCCAGCCACTCTGCTAATTACCCGAAATGGTGCATCCCACACCATCTCCACCATCGCAAGCGGCATGAAACTCCTCCACTCATGGGGAATCATACCGGAGCTCTCAAAAGGAGACCCAGGCGCCTCTGCCTCCACCAAACCACCTCACTACAGGCAATACCGTCAAGGATATTTCAAAACCAAGTACAAATGACTGTTCCTGTCTACAATACTACCAGTTTACTTAATCTCTGGTCTGGCAAACTGCTTGACTATACATATTTTCTGAACTTTTGACCCAGTTTAGTCAGCCACTCTTAGAGTTCTAAACTGCTGACAATTTTATTTTGAGTTTGTTCCTTTTTATTTCTCCTCTTTCCTTTCAGGACATCAAGTTCATCAGGATACAGCTTGCAGCACCTATCTGCACTACCCGCTACAACTTTTATTAGTGCTAAGTGAATAACATCTTTCCTCTCCATACCACAGTTTGTCACCTGGACACTTTCAATGTGTCTCTCCTGGACCTTCTCCAACAAGGACTGTCCTGTGACCCTCTCTCAGGCACCCAGGAACCTGTCCCCCGCAAGTCCTCAAAACGTAAGTTCTTCTTCTACTGTACACAGCCCTCTAACTTCGGAATGTGGCTTTTATTCCAAAACCATTTTTAATCATTTTTTTCATATAAAAGGAAGGAAACATATTGTTGTAGAACACATAACATGTGTACATGTATACATCTAGA
Source organism: Lithobates septentrionalis (assembly GCA_037952835.1). NCBI lineage: Eukaryota > Metazoa > Chordata > Amphibia > Anura > Ranidae > Lithobates > Lithobates septentrionalis. The sequence continues at coordinate 2,803,847 of JBBDGP010000358.1, forward strand.
AGTAAACAGTGGGGTGCAGTCTGTTAATCCAAGCAAGGTAGAACTCAGAGGAGAAACCAAGGAAGGAAGTATATTACTTACTCCCACTTAGGATTTCAACCAAAACTTCCAGGCGTTGGTAAATTTAGCAAGAGTGTTGTGTTTTAAGGCAGAAGTGTATTCATAATTTTTGATCAAGTTTATTTGGTGTTTAACATCAGAAACATTTGGAATTAAAGAGCTTCTCCATTTGCGCATTATGAGTAACCTAGCAGCAAATAGAATATGCATCGTTATGGTTCTGAATTTGTACGGGAAGGATTCTAGTCCTATACTGAGAATAGCTAGGGATGGAGTAGGTTTAGTGATAATCCTAGTGATATCTGAGATTAAAGAGAATACTTTTCTCCAAAATGTGTGAATGTGTGGACATTCCCAGAGAATGTGTATTAGCGAACCCTTGGAGGAGCATCCTCTCCAACAACTGTCGTCGTCATTTGCAAATTTATACATTTGTACAGGAATAAGATACCATCTATGGTGGATTTTTTGCGATAGTTCCCAATAATTAACACAGGTGGATGCTTTGTGGTTGTAATGTATGGCTGAGCACCATTGGGAATCTGAGAAAGTGGCCTGTAGATCCCTTTCCCATCTTTTGTAAGTTGATGTCTTAGTGAACTTGTCTTTGTTTTGTAAGGGATTGTACATTAGGGTTATTCCTTTTGCTTTGGGTGAGTTTGAAGTCCAGAAGGACCATGCCTTTGTAGAAATTATGACTGATGGGACATGATTTTTTTTAAGGTAGGTGCTATACGTTTATATGTGTATGCACCTTGCGATGATATTAGGTATCTAGTTTTAAGAGTTTGGAATGGAAGGAGTTGGTCATTATGTATTAGTTCTTTCAGTGGGAGGCTTTTTATGTTTGACCAGTGTTTGAGAGACAGATTAGGGAGTAAGAAGTTGAATACCTCCACAGGGGGATATGCTGATTGGGTGTGTTCTGTTAGGGATGTGTTTTGGAATAGGAAGTGCAATGCGGCCGCTATCATGGGGTGATCTGTTTTTTTGGGTTTTATGTGAGTTTTCTAAGCTAGCAGAAGAGAGCTTAAATTGCCGCTTGATAAATTGCCATTGTTTGTGAAACAGAGGCGTAAACCAATGTCTGATTTGATCCAGTATTACAGCCATGTAGTAATCTTTTGTGTCTAGGAAGCTCATACCTCCTGCAATTTTGTGTTTTACAATAGTGGCATAAGAACAACGAGGTTTCGTACCTTGCCATATAGGCACGCTCAGTAATCTTTTAATAGCTTGGAAAAAAGATTTGGGGACCTGTATTGGTAGCGTTCTATATAGGTACAAGAGTTTTGGAAGGGTTATCATTTTAAAAGCTGCTGCTCTACCAGCCCAGGGGAGATAATGTTTGCTTAGTTCTTGAAGATCTTTCCTGCTAGTGTGGAGAAATGGCAGGTAGTTGCAGCTACATATGTTTGAGGATGGAGATGTCAAGGATATGCCTAAATAAGGCATTGAGGAGGATACCCATTGAAAAGGAACTGTAGATTGTAGACGTAATTTTGTAGATTTAGCAATATGAACGCCAAGGACATTGGATTTGGAATCATTTACCTTGTAACAAGAACATGCATTGAAGGTATTTAAGATTTCCCATAACTTTACCAGGGAAGAGGCCGGATCAGTCAAAGTGAGAAGTAAGATTTCCCATACCTTTACCAGGAAAGAGGCCGGATCAGTAAAAGTGAGAATTACGCCATCCGCAAATAGTGTGGTTTTAAATTCTTGACCTTTAAATTTGATTCCTGAAATGCAGTTTGAGGATCAGATTTTTTGAGCCAAGGGTTCCATCATTAGTGTGAAAATCAACGGAGACAGGGGGCATCCCTGTCTTGTTCCATTGTTGATGATAAAGGGGTCTGAAAAGACCCCATCTGAGAGAACTTGAGTGTTGGGGTTAGAATACAAGGCTAGAATGGCTGATAATATGTTGCCTTGAAATCCAAATTTGGATAGAGTGTGTTTCAAATAACCCCAGCGAATCCTATCAAATGCCTTTTCGGCATCTAAGGTAATGAATAGAGTTGGTATATTATGTTTTTCAGTAAAATGTAGGAGATTTAGTATTTTTCATGTGGCATCTGGGGCTTGTCAGCCTAGCGTGAACCCTACTTGGTCGGGGTGTATGATGTGGGGCATAATGGGGGTTAATCTCTGAGCTATTAATCTGGCATACAATTTGAGGTCAGTGTTTAATAGAGAGATAGGGTGGAAATTTGGGGGGGTATCCGGCTCCTTCCCTGGTTTGGGCAAGGTTACAATATTGGCAGAGAGCATTTCATTTGGAAATTGACCAGAGGACACAGCAGCGCTGAACATATCACAGATATGGGGGGTTAAGGTTTGGTTGAATAATTTGTAATATTCAGCAGAGAAGCTGTCCGGGCCCAGGGCTTTACCATTGGGAAGTGTGGAAATAGCTTGGGAGATTTCTTGTATAGAGAATGGAGCGTTGAGGGATATCAGTTGTTCAGAGGAAAGTTTGGGAAGATTCATTGATTCTAGAAAGTCTGATATGTCAAAACCCATGGGTTGTATTATGTTGGGGTCATCTTTTAAGCTATATAGGGGGTAATTTACTATAGCGCTATGGCGCTAATTTGCGCAAATTGCAGCGAATTAGCGCTAATTCGCGGCAATTTAGCGCGAATTAGCGCTAATAGCGCTAATTCGCGCTAAAACGGTATTCACTATAGCGCTGGTGAGAAAATACTCCCAAAATCGAATTTACTATAGCTCCCTGAAACTAAATAGAGCCCAAACCCTTACTCTGCTAAAACCTAGAGAATTGCACATGGAAATTATGTTTAGAGCATGATATAATTGCCTAAATGGTACTGAAATATGCTATATATTATTTAAAGATTATCTGCTTTTAAACTGTGTGAAAAAGTGATTTCTACACTGAAATATCTTTAAAAGTCTGAAAAGTGAAAAATTCCCCGTTTTGGACAACTAGGTGCCAACACAACTGAGCATGCTCAGACCTGAAAATAACTCTCATTTTAACTCAAGTGTCTTTTTTACCTGGAGGTATAGTAAATACCAAAATGAGAGCTAATTAGAGAACATTTTTTGGGAGTTAAAATCTGCTCTAATTTAGTCCAAATGAAGTTTCAGTCATTGATTCTAATGGAACAATTCTAACTTTCACAAAAAAACCTTTTAATGTTGAGATGAAATGTATCTTTCTGTGAAATAAATCTTCCTTTGCAACATTGCTTCTACTTAAAATATTTTGATTTTAAGAATGCTACAATGTGGAATGTTTTGATGTTTTGGTAAAATATATTTTTCTCTGTCACTTTCACTTGTTACTCTTCATCTCAAAACAATCTTTAACCTAAACTCACACAGGTGTCTTTACAATCCACAAACAATACCATTGCTGATGAAAATTTAAAATTAATCACATTTTTTTGTGCTTTGTATTATTTCCAAATATTCATAATTTGAGCCCAAAAAATGTGATATGTGTACCAACATCAGAAAGCAAAATGTAATTCCCAAAAATTTGAGGGTAATATTCTACTCTCACCCACAAAAAACACCAAATATCACAGAATAAATCAAGAAGAATAACTCTTGAGTAATGTAATTCCATCACTTGTATGTCCATAGAAATGCAGTATTTATGTGTTTTTATGTGTATTTATGTGTAGTTATGTGGAGGAGGGTCTCACGTGTGGCAGCTCTGTGGCTTAGAGGTTAGAACTTCTGCTTAGTATCTCTGAGGGTTTTGGTTCAAATCTCAACCATGTTACTTCATGTAGAGAAGTTGTCTCATCTCCCTGGTCCTATAACTATGTCTAATTGTAGTAGTTATGTGTAGGAGGGTTCCACCACTGTTGTAAGTCTTTTCCAGATACACTATATAGCCAAAAGTATTGGGACACCTGCCTTTACACACACATGAACTTTAATGGCAGCCCAGTCTTAGTCCGTAGGGTTAAAATTTGATTTGGCCCACCCTTTGCAGCTAGAACAGCTTCTGGGAAGGCTGTCCACAAGGTTTAGTCTGCCTATGGGAATGTTTGATCATTCTTCCAGAAGTGCATTTGTGAGGCCAGGCACTGATGTTGGATGAGAAGGCCTGGCTTGCAGTCTCTACTCTAATTCAGCCAAAGGGTGTTCTATCGGGTTGAGGCCAGGACTCTGTGCAGGCCAGTCAAGTTTCTCCACCCCAAACTTGCTCATCCATGTCTTTATGGACCTTGCTTTGTGCACTGGTGTGCAGTCATGTTGGAACAGGAAGGGGCCATCCCCAAACTGTTCCCACAAAGTTGGGAGCATGAAATTGTCCAAAATGTCTTGGTATGCTGACGCCTTAAGAGTTCCCTTCTCTGAAACTAAGAGGCCAAGCCCTGAAAAACAACCCTGCACCATAATCCCCCTCCACCAAATCATTTGGACCAGTGCACAAAGCAAGGTCCATAAAGACATGGATGAGTGGTTTTGGGGTGGAGGAACTTGACTGGCCTGCACAGAGTCCTGACCTCAACACAACAGAACACCTTGGGGATAAATTAGAGAGGAGACTGTAGGTCAAGCCTTCTCGTCCAACATCAGTGCCTGACCTCACAAATGCACTTGGAAGAATGGTCAAACATTCCCATAGACACACTCCTAAACCTTGTGGACAAGAAGAGTTGAAGCTGTTATAGCTGCAAAGGGTGGGCCAAATGAGTTTTGAACCCAATACTAATACTGGGATGCCATTACAGTTCATGTGTGTTTAAAGGCAGGCATCCCAATACTTACGCCAATATACTGTATATTGCTTGTGACACTGAGCATGTCTATGGACTTAGGGCTGGTTCACACCACAGAGATGCAGAGACCATGTGTGGGGCTGCCTGGTGGCTAAGTGGGTAGCAGTTCCGTCTAGCAGCACCTGGGATGTTGGTTCAATTCCCCAACATGCTAATGCTTGTGTTGAAGTTTATATGTTCTCCCTGTGTGGGTTTCTCACCACAATCTAAAGACATGCTGGCATCTTATTTGTCTCCTGTCGAAATAGGTTCTAATGTAAGATTGTTAATTTTGGACTTTATATTGGAAGCTCATTGCAGCCAGGGACTGATGTTAATGTTTATTAGCACTAATCATGCCCAGGGACTTGGACATTTCAAATTTTAGGGTTTACACTGCACAGGTACATATGCTTAGAAAACTGTTGCTTTGTTTATGTGGATGCAAATGGACTTTGATCTTTGTCCTGTAGTTGGAGATTTGATGCACATAGCCAAGGCTAACACAGTTGCAAATCCTATTATGTGTTCCTGCTCATCAGGTGCAATCACTTTAGACATACGTGAAGAGACAGATTGAAAGATACTGGTGGGCGTGTACTTCTATTGGGTGTGTCAGTGTGCTAACAATACAACCTCTCTTATATAAAGGCCTGCAGTAGGGGGTTCGTTTGGCCTGAGAAGGTCAGGTTTTTTGTTGTGATGGAGAAGGAATGAAATTGGGAGATTTGATGAAATTCTTGTGCATTTTTTCAATCAAAAGTGGGTTTATGTGGCCATGCTGTCAATGTTGTGTGTGTATTGTTCCTGTCTGATCATGCAAACATCGTTTGGAAGCATCTACTGACCTACTATTTTTGATCTCGTTTAATCGTGTACACCGAAATGCAGCTTCCAGCAGAACATGGTCACCAATGTATGTATGTGTGAATTGTGGGCTGGTGGTGGGTGTTTTGAGTAAGTCTTTTGCAATATTCTGTTTGAATGCTTTGTAAGAATGACTGTTAAGTATGTTTCTATAATCTTGCAGATAATAATGTGATGTGTCCCCGCTATACACTGAAATTAAAGCTGTGTCCACTCTAAGGTTTTGTCTAATTTTAGATTGTAAGCTCCTATGAGCAGGGCCCTTAAAATTCCGTTGCTAAATGTAGTACCATATATCCTGTCCAAATTTTTTTGAAGCTAGTAAATGTAAATTTATTTTTTTTCTACTGGTAAAATAAATACATTGAGCTTTTGTTGTGGTGTGTGTGTGTGTGTGTGGTGGTTTTTTTTTTTTTTTTTTTTTTTTTTTCTTCTACTTTTCTTTCTTTAGTTTTTGTGGGTGGTGGTTTTGGAAAAGTGCAATATCTCTTTTATATTTTATTTCAATATGTATTTGTGCACCAAAAAACTAATCTCTTTGCCCTGGTTCACATGCTACTTTGAAATTGCGCTATTTCACTTGAAGTAGCACAATTTCAAAGTAGCAAGGTCAGTGTGATTTCAGGTGGCTTCATACACAAATGTCTATAGAAGTCGCACCTGAAATCGGCAAAAGTAGTGCAGGAACTACTTTTGCAAATTGATGCGGTGCCACAAAAAAGTTGCATCAATTGGAACAGTGCCATTACCAATAGTCATGCGATTTGATCTCTCAAATCGCATGACCAATCGCTCCAATGTAAACCTAGGCTTCTGCACAACTGCAAGTTGTATATAAAAATTCCACCTTTATCATTAACAGCTGTGGAGAATTGCAGGTAATGAATTCAGCTGGTGGATAGGTAGTGTTTGAATGTGTCAGCTCTGGTTCGCATTGGTGTGATTTGACATGTCAAATCTGTGGCAATTGCACTGTTCTAATTGGTGCGATTTGTATTGATATTGGTGCAGAAACCTGCACTGATGTCTCTGATCTTGCCCCCACAGTCGGGACTGACATGCAGGAATGAAATTGTGAGTTCAGCTGAACGCTTTCCTCCCGCTGTCAGTGTGAACCAGGGCTCAAAGTGGGCCTTTTGCCTTTGTAATTCACCTGCTGCTAACCCAGGGACACCATGTCTTAGCAAACTCCCTTAAGTTTACCTTCAAATATATGTAGAAATACAGATTTGCATATCTAAAAATAAAAAAAAATACTAATCATGGTTGAGCTCACATATTCGCAGCGGCAATCAAAAGCGTGGTTTCACCTTCTGACCTGGAAATTATTCATTGTATGCACCCGGAAGTTCCTGTGCTGGTCAGGATCTCCATCTAGGTGGACATGGCGAGGTCTCTTTAGCAGAGAGGAGGCGCTGCTCATTGGCTGGGTAAGTGTAGGATTTGTACTTAATCAATGCGGGGTGGATGTTATAGTTAGAATTGGTGTGGGTGGGGTTCATTGATTTGTTTGGCATCACCACACATTTGCTTCCGTCCCATGTGCACACATCTCTTCCTGTATTTGTTCTGCTGATGTAAATCAGTAAGGACTATGCAAGTATAAATGAGAGTTCCTTTTATTAAAATATATGACTTGTTTCACAGCTGGGTGAATTTTCCAGCAAATTTGGACCTCTGAGTTGCATGACAAGTTGTACCCCATGATTCTCAATGACAACCATTCATATCTGTGCTACTTTAAGTCGCACCAACTTCAAAGTAGTCCCTGTACTACTTTGGTGTGACTTGAGGTATATCGGGTACAATATTACACAGGCATTCCCAGAAGTTGGGGCCAAGTTGCAGCGGCAAAGTGGCAGCAAAATAGTGTGACTTTCAGGTCGCAGCAGTGTGAATGAGATTCAAGGATAACACCTTTGAATTTGGCCCTATTGTCACTTGTGCATCCTGAAGGTGTAGCAAATTCGTCCCTGCACTACCTTGGTTTGACTTTGATGCGATTTGAGGTCCATACACCACAAGATTACACAGACATTGCTTCAAGTCCCATGACAAAGCTGTGCAATTTTAAGGTCGCACAAGAGCAAATGGGGCCTTATTCAAAGGTGTTATCAATTAATCGCATTAGGTTACTTTCACACTTGGGTGACTTTTCATGGAGCTTTGGACCTCAGTCACATGAAAAGTTGTCCCCATGATTTCCATGCATATTTATTAGAGCTGCACGATTAATCGTCATCGTGATTTTTTTCCCCTTTACGATCTTGAAAAAAGAGTTTCACGATTCTTGCTATGCAAAGAACTCTCTCTGCTCTTCTGAAGCCACAGCCGAAAAACCAGGAAGTCTGCCAAGAATTAGAACATTCTTTATCAGTGAACTTAACTAGAAACCTTGTAACAATTTGTCAATTAAATAGACTTCTGTGTAAGTGAGGAAAGTTTAACCACTTAAACACTAAACATTTTTCTGACATTTGTTGGTTTCAGGTTAAAATCATTTTTTTTTTTTTGCTAGAAAATTACTTAAAACCCCCCAACATTATATATATTTTTTTTAGTAGAGACCCTAGAGAATAAAATGGTGATTGTTACAATATTTTATGTCACACTGTATTTGCGCCTTTCAAATGCAATTTTTTTTGGAAAAAAGTACTTTAATGAATTAAAAAAAAGAAAAGTTAGCCCAATTTTTTGTGGGATAATGTGAAAGATTTTACGTCGTGAGAATCGTGATCTTTTTATTCTAAGCAAAAAAATTGTGATTCTCATTTTGGCCAGAACCGTGCAGCTCTAATATCTATGCAACTTCACCCATGTTCACATAGATCTGAATTGACATGTCAAATTGTAGGCCAAATCGGCACCTATTGATGGCAATGGAACTGTCCAAATTGGTGCGACGCCACAACAATTCCCAAAAGTAGTTCCTGCACTACTTTGGGCGACTTCAGGGGGCGATTTCTTACCTCCCAACTTTTTGAGATGGGTATAAGGGACACCTATTAGCAAAAGTAGGTAGGCATAGGACACCTTCTTAAAGGAGAACAGTTGGGACCTATGTGATTTCACTAGACATCTGTGCAGGAAAGTGCACTGATGTCTCTGAAATCGCTGACAAAGTCGGGCTGAGTCACACTTTGGACATCAGAGTCGTATGACAAGTCATACCCCATGATTTTTAATGTGTACCATTCATATCTGTGCGACTTCAAGTAACACTGACTTCAACGTAGTCCCTGTACTACTTTGGTCTGACTTTGATACGAGTTGAGATCCATAGACCTCAAGTTTACACAGGCATTCCCTGGAATTGCGGCAAAATTGCTGATGCAAAATAATGGGCAAGTTGCGTGTCTTTCCCTGCGACTCCTGCGTCCATAGACCTCAAGATTACATAGGCATTGCTTAAAGTCGCATTAAAATCTTGCAACTTTCAGGTTGCACAAGTGTGAAAGGTGCCTAAGTCACTGTGCTGAGTACTATTTTATACCTAGAATATAAAGTAGTCCCACCATCAAACACTAGTAAACATATGTTCTCAATATAATTGTGCTCAAATGGCTGAAAATCACACAGATGGTATCAACTACTGAAAGCTTGCATTGTACTCAGCAGCATATGCTGAAAAGAGGCAAATGCCTATTAGCCAATGCCACATCGGCACGAGCATGGTTGTTACTATAATATTAATGCCTGAAATGCAAAACATTATTGTATTGAATCAAACATTAGTAAATGTATTTTCTCTGTAGGTAAGTGCTCAGCTCTGTAGCATAGCGGTATACCCTGCTGCCCCCAAAAGTTCAAGCCATGAATTCAAATCCCACTGACAGCATCACCTCCCAGAAGTGTGCATTGTACTCAGAAGCATAATTAGGCAAAGCACATCAGCTTGCTTTATTCCATATTTTAACTCTTCAAATGCATGCAATGGTATGTACTTATTCAAAAATATGGTATGGAATTCCAAAATTCAAGGAAAAAAATGTCGTAGGGTCCCCCTAGTACATACCAGGCCCTTCAGTATGGACTTTAAGGGGAACCCCACACCAAAATGTAAAATAAATTTGATGTGGGGCCCCCAAAATCCATACCAGACCCTTACCTGAGCATGCAGCCTGGAGGTCAGGATAGGGGGGGACGAGTGAGCACCCTCCCCTTCTGAACCTTACCAGGCCACATGCCCCAAAGCACCTTTTCCCCATGTTGATGGGGACAAGGGCCTCTTCCCGACAACACTGGTCGGTGGTTGTCGGTCTGCAGGCAGGGGGTTTATCAGAATCTGGAAGCCCCCTTTAACAAGGGGGCTCCCAGATCCTGCCCCCTATGTGAATAGGTATGGGGTACATTTTACCCTTACCCATTCACCAAAAAAAGCAGTGAAATGTAAAAAAATTAATAGCCGGTTTTTGACAAGTCCTTTATTGTAGAATAGCTCCGAGCTGTCTTCTTCCCTGAGCCATCTTCTCCAGACGCTGTCTCTCCCTCCTCCATCTTCTCCCCGAGCTGTATTCTCCCAGAGCCGTCTCTCCTGCCACCACCATCTGCTGTGTTCTTCCGCACCGCTGGTTACCCGCTAATAAAAAAAAAGCTGCTCTTCTTCCATTGTGGTCTTCCTCCGCTGTGTTGTCACCCGCTGTGTAGTGTCTCTTACATAGCCATGGAGCGGACTCTCCGGGTGACATTATCGGATGGCCACAGAAGACCGCCACAAGAAGAGCGGCTTTTTTTTATTAGTGGGTAACCAGCTGCGCTGAAGAACACATCAGCGGGAGAAGATGGTGGCAGCAGGAGAGACAGCTCGGGGAGAAGAAACATCAAACACTAGTGAATGTATTTTCTATGTATGACTGTGCTACACCCAATAGGCTAGCGGTCAGCACTTCTACCTTGAGAGAACTCATGGGTTCAAATCCCACAGAGAAATACTAAAAGATTGAATTGGTGAAAAAAAAGCAAATGACTATTAGCCAATTAGCCAAAGCAGCATATGCTGAAAATAGGTGAATGCCAATTAGCCAATGCACTTTAAATTTGGCTGATCCTATTATATTAACTCTTCAAATGCATGCAATGATATGTAAGTATTTAATACTATTATGGTGTGAAATTCCAAACACCACACACTAACTAATGGGCAGATTACATTTTTTTGTTTGTTTATTTTAATTCGCTTGTGCACTGAAAAAATAAACACAGCTGGGGGATGGTAGGTTGGCTGGTATTTGAACTTGTACCATGAGTGCTGTGGAGACATCTGAGCAGACTACTAAGCCATTAAGCTAAGTATGAGACCTGCATAATAGTGTAGTATGATTAAAGAATGAATATAAATAATTACCGCTTTATAGTCACCTAAATTAAAAAATAAAAAACAACATACAACAAATAGATAACCTAAATGTTTAATACATGTAACTTTACAGAATAGCAGACATTACTATGTAATAATCATTCATAACTGCATTAGTTAGCAAAAGAAGGAAAAAACTAGGAATACTAATTGCAACATACATCAATAGATGCACACGAGGTAGAGCACATCTCACATAAAAATGTTTCTTTCACATACATGGATCATGATTACAGTGCAGTACTATATAACAACTTGGTAGGAATTGGCATTTGCATATACGCGGAAGCGCTAATTAGCGCCAGCTTAAAATTTACTAACATGTGTTTCTCACTAATAGCGCTAGTTTTTCATTTGCACATTCGCCTGTTGAAATTTTATTTGGCTAAAATGGTCGCTGGTTCGTATTCCCAACCACACCACAAGACTACCTGCCTGGAGTTTGCATGTTCTCCCTGTGCCTGCGTGGGTTTCCTCCGGGTACTCCGGTTTCCTCCCACACTCCAAAGACATGCTGGTAGGTTAATTGGCTTCTGTCTAAATTGGCCCTAGTATATGAATGTGAGTTAGGGACCTTAGATTGTAAGCTCCTTGAGGGTAGGGGCCCATATTAGTGTATAATGTATATGTAAAGCACTGCGTAAATTGACGGCACTATAGAAGTACCTTAAAGCGGAATTCCACACAAAAATGGAACTTCCGCTTTTCGGAACCCTCCCCCCCTCCGGTGTCACATTTGGCACCTTTCAGGGGGGAGGGGGGTGCAGATACCTGTCTAAGACAGGTATTTGCACCCACTTCAGGCATAGACTCCCATGGGAGTCTATGCCTCTTCCCGTCCCAACCGCGCTGTCTGCTGGGAACACACAGCTCCCAGGAGAGAGCAGCGACCACTAGGGACGCGCAGCGCGACTCGCGCATGCGCAGTAGGGAACCGGGAAGTGAAGCCGCAATGCTTCACTTCCTGATTCCCTCACCTAGGATGGCGGCGGCAGCTGCCGAGAACCGAGCGGGTTCTCGGCGTCCCCTGCCGACATCGCTGGACCCTGGGACAGGTAAGTGGCCATGTATTAAAAGTCAGCAGCTGCAGTATTTGTAGCTGCTGGCTTTTAATATTTTTTTTTTTGGCGGTGTGGGTGAACCCCCGCTTTAAATAAAAATAAATAAGTCTTCACTAATATTATGGTGTGAATCTCCAAAACACCATACACTAGCTAACAAGCAGTTTACATTTGATAAACTTTATTGTATGGTATATAAACCATCAAACACTAGTAAAAGTATGTTGTATATATAATTGTGCTCAGCCCAATAGGCTAGCAGTTAGCACCTCTACCTTCAAACATTCAGGTATTGAAAGACTCATGGGTTCAAATCCCACAGAAGAATCCTAAAAGATTTCTATTGGTGGAGAAAAGGAGAATTACTGTTAGCCAGTTAGCCAATTAGCCAAAGCAGCACACAGTGAATGCCAAGTAGCCTTTAATGTGTAACCACTTTAATGTGGTTGATATTATTGTATTAACTCTTCAAATGCATGCAATGGTATGTAAGTATTCACTAATATTATGGGGTGAATCTCCAAACACCACACACTAGCTAACAAGCAGTTTACATTTGATAAACTTTATTGTATAGTATATAACACATCAAACACTAGTAAAAGTATTTTGTATATATAATTGTGCTCAGCCCAATAGGCTAGCAGTTAGCACCTCTACCTTCAAACATTCAGGTATTGAAAGACTCATGGGTTCAAATCCCACAGAAGAATCCTAAAAGATTACTATTGGTGGAGAAAAGGAGAATTACTGTTAGCCAAAGCAACACAAATATACGTGTATATTTATTTACTGAAAATAGGTGATTGCCAAGTAGCCAATGCAGTTTAATGTGAAAGTTTTTATTGTATTAACTCTTTAAATGCATGCAATGGTATGTAAGTATTCAATTATATTATGATGTGACATTCCAAACACCACACACTAGCTAAAGGGCAGTTTACATTTCTTTGTTTGTTTATTTTAATTCACTTGCGCACTGAAAAAATAAACAGAGCTGGTGGATGGTAGGTTGTTGTTTGAACTCATACCATGAGTGGTGTGGAGATATCAAAGCAGACCACGAAGCCATTGTGCTAAGTACAAGACCTGCATAATAGTGTAGTATTATTAAAGAATGAACATAAATAATTACTGCGTTATAGTCAACTAAATTATTAAATAATAAATCAAAAACATGAAAAAAACAACATACAACAAATAGGTAACCTAAATGATTAATACATGTAACTTTACAGAATAGCAGACATTACTATGTAATAATCATTCAGAACTGCATTTCTTAGCAAAAGAAGGAAAAAAAAAATAGGAATACTAATTGCAATATAAATCAATAGATGCACGGGAACTAGAGCTCATCTCTGATAAAAAAATGTTTCTTTCACATACATGGATCATGGCTACAGTACAGTGCTATATAACAACTTGATGAGAATTGGCATTTGTATATACGCGGAAGCGCTAATTAGCGGCAATTTAGAATTTACAAACGTTTGTTCTCCACTTATATCGCTGATTTTCATGCGCAAATTCGCCGTTTTGTTTCCATTTGGCTAAAATTTGCTCTATTATTTGCCATAGTGCCCAGTACTTCCTGGAGTTATAGTAAATGACCCCCATAGTGTGCGATAATACACACCAAATGCATTAGCTATATCTTTGGGGTGATACACTTTGTCTCCGGTAGAGGGATGTAGGATATGCGGAATTTTATTTTTGTTACCTCTTTGTTTTATTTGGTTCACTAACAGTTTACCAGCTTTATTACTGGCTGTGTAGAAAGAAGATTGTATTTAATAGTAACTTGGCGTGTTTGGCATTTAAGAAGGTTTTAAGATAATTTCTGGCCATACAAATTTTATCGCTATTGAAGTGCATGGGGGATACTTTATTTATCTTTTCTAAGTGTTCAATTTTATTGAGTAGTTCTGTCAGCTGCTGTGTCCTTTGGCACCTCGTTTGTGCATTCAGTTGAATTAGAACACCGCAAATAAACGCTTTGTGGGCTGTCCATAATGTAGCAGGATTGCTAGCTGTAGGCATATTAATGCCGAAGTATTCTGTTAGACGTTTTTGTATGAATGTCGTATTAGTAGGTATAGACATGAGGTATGGATCATTTCTCCAGTTGGTGGCAAATGAGTGAGATGACTTGTCTTCTATACATATGGAGATGGGTGCATGATCTGACCATGATATGGTGTGAATTTTTGTCTCAATGGCGTCTTGTAGGAGTTGTTTGTCTCTGACAAACAGGTCGATTCTTAAAAAAAGTGCAACGTGGTTTTGAAAAGAAGGTAAAGTTCTTTTCCATGGAGTGTTGGCATCTCCATATGACAAATAAGTCGTTGGCTTGGAGTAGCGGAGTGAGAGTAGATTTCCGGTCTTGTAAAGGAGAGGGTCCTTTAACATCAATGGAAGGGTCAGGGACTAAATTGAAGTCCCCACAAAAGAGCAAATGGCCTTGCTGGTTTTTATGTACTTTTTTCAGTAGTTTCTGCAGGAAGTGTATTTGGTCTGTATTTGGAGCGTATAAATTTACGATAGTGAAAGTGGCATTATTCATTTTGCATATTAGGATAAGGTATCTCCCCTGGGGATCCGCAATTATAGATATCAAATTAAACGCTACCGTGTCTCTGATTGCTATCAATACTCCTTTTGTTTTGTTCTGAGAATTAGCACAGAAGATATGTGGGAAGTTTTTGTGAGATATTTTTGGCGCCTTATCATGACAAAAATGAGTCTCTTGGAGGCACAGTATGTCACTATGAAGTTTGCTGGCTTCGGACCAGAGGGAATATCTTTTTCCCAGGTGGTTAGCCCCTACATTAAGTGACGTTATTTTGATCGGCATATTGAATGGTAGAGTTACCACTGAATTAGTTGGAGGTATATGTGTGGGTTCAGCTATATGGTTTAGAATGAAAGTAAGTTAGGGGTGATATCTTGTGTATTAAAAAGGGTATGCAGGTGCTGGTAGATGGTGGACTCACTGTTTGTGGAGAAGTTCTTATAGGAACCTTGTAGATCCGGAAGTCATCAAACGCTGTAGGAAGAAGCTTGGCTGGTGGAGAAAGGGTGTTGGACTAGAGACTGTAAAAAAAAAGAACAAGTCAGAATTTAAACAGTTAACTGTCGTATAATGTTTCCAGGGGTTGTGTGAAATCTAAAAAGAGAAAAAGCAGAACTCTGCTTGAGCAGTCTGTGCCGCAACTAAAACTGGGGGTTTAGGCTGATGATCTGGGCAATCTAGGGCTTACACATAAGCTAGAAATACATTTAGAGACTCAGGTGGTCGTATCATCCGATGGATCAAAATCATCCCAGTCACCGGTGCTGCGGGAGCCTTGGCTGCGATTATGCTGCCTCTGTTCCAGTGGTTCCAGGATGTGCCATTGTCGCAGTAGAGAAAGACCTTCGTCCAGGGTATGGACATAGTGGGTTTTGTTGTCCTTAGTGATGATCAGCTTAACTGGATGACCCCACTTGTATGATATCTGATGGTTTCACAGGGGTTTCATAATAGTGGCTAAGTTTTTGCATTGCAGCATGGTATATTTAGATAGATCAGAGTAGAAAGCCAGATTGGCATATTGCTGGGGGTAATCAGCATGGTTGCGTGCAGCATGCATCAGATTTTCCTTGACGTGGAAAAAATGAATTCTAACAATAGTGTCTCTTGGGACATTTTCTGGCAGATAGGACAGTTTTGGCAACCGGTGTATGCGATCAATTATTAATTCACCTGGGGATGCGTCAGGGAGAAAAGCAGACATCAACTGTGTGAAATAATCTTTCAGTGCTGAGGGTTGGACTGTCTCTTTAGGTTGGTATGCCTCTTATTTTTAAGTTGTTCCTTCTGGAATGGTCTTCTAAGTCAGAGATCTTAATCCTTCATCCACTCTATATCTTCAGCCCCTTCACTCTGAGCATCCACTAAGGTATTGAAGGAGGAGGTCACTTCCCCCATTTTGTTTTCAATGACAGTGACATGTAATTTCTGAGGTAAAATGATGCATCATTTTGGAGATATCAGAGTGGATGGAGGTTTGCAGTGTGAGAAGCATGTCTCTCAATGTAGTGTCCAGCACAGGCTGATTAGTAGTGGGATATGCAACAACGGAGTTATCTATAGCTGGGCACATAGGGGGAGCTAATGAACTATGGCTCACCTCAGTTTCTTGTGCTGTGTGCTGTGAGAGCTTCAATTTAGATTTAGCTGGGCTCGTGGACGGTGTGGAGGTGAGGGAACCGTTCCCATGCAGGTGAGGAGAGGATGTGTGTGCAGCATTCTGTTGTGCCTGTGAGAAGTTCGGGCCACTGTGGGATGCAGCCACAGGTCCGCCGGCGCCATTTTGGAAGCTGTTTTTCCCCGGGTAGAATTCTGTGAGTTTCCGTGGAGCGGATCACTCATTCCTTCGTTTTGACATGGTCCTGGTGTTCTGGTGAATCAATTGATCCGGTTGTTGTGTATTTTTGAGGTGATCACCCGTAGCTTAGAGCCCCAGAAATCCTCAGAGCTGTTTCAGCAAGCAGCCATCTCGGTTGTCTTACGGTTACGCCACCAGAACATGACTTTTAATATACTTTCACTCAATGCAAAAGGCCTCAACCTCCCAGCCAAGCGAGCCTCAATGTGGAAAACAGCCTTATCGCTTAAATGCGATGTTCTTTGCATACAAGGGACTCACTTTGACCAAGCGGCATCACCTTCCTGCAACCACAGAAACTCTCCCCACATATTCAAATCCTCCTATACAAAGAAACAAAAAGAGGTACTTATAGCTATTCGAGACACTGTCACGTTTCAATTGCACTGCAGATCAAGAAGGTCGATTAATTATATTACTGTGCTCTATTGACAATACTAAATACACGCTAGCATCCCTCTATGATCCTAATCTTCGCCAAATGTCATTCCTTAGAGGGGTCGTTAAAAAGGCGAAAGACCTCCAACAGGGCCATCTCCTACTATGTGGAGACTTCAATATGGTACCTGATAACAAAATGGACACAACTTTGGGTCCTAAGAGACACGAATCACCTTTGAGTAAATATATGGCTTCCAATGATTTGTATGACGTGTGGAGATGTTGTCATGCTGACGAACAGGATTGCACATATCTCTCCCCGCGTCACACACCTACTCATGGATAGATCTCTTTGTCACAGATAAATGGCTATTACAGAAAATATCAGCCTCAACCATCCACACTGTCACTTGGTCAGACCATGCCCCCATTAGCATCACTTTATCGAGCAAACCTTCCCATCAAAACACATATCTGTGGTGAGCCAATAACTTCCTCTTACAGGATCCCACATACGCTCCTAAACTCTTAAAACATCTAGAAGATTATTTCTCCCTTAACTCTAAAGCCTCAAACACACGATCAGACTTTCCGATGGCAATTGTTCGATGACAGGCTGTTGGCTGAAAATCCGACCGTGTGTATGCTCCATCGGACAATTGTTGTCTGATTTTCCGCGGACAAATGTTGGATAGCAGGTTTTCAAATTTTCAAACAAATGTGTGTTGTTGGATTTTCCAAGCGTGTGTACCGTCGGACAAAAGTCCAAAGTACAAACACGCATGATCAGAAGCAAGGACGAGCCAGAAGCGGTCAGTCTTGTAAACTAGTGTTCATAATGGATAAATAACATTTGTGACGTGGCAAATTATAAAGTCTCCAAATGCAGCTCACAATTCTCTTCTTCTTTAATTGGATAATAATGAAGTTGCTTTGCTGGTGATACTTATGGAGTTATTGCAAACAAATTTTCAAAGGCTTTTTTTTCTAGTGATATCAAGAATAATATTATGCTTTTTTTTTTTTTATTTGGGCAAGTAACCACAACACCATTATCCCCTAGTTTTTAGGATCAAAGATACAACTATGTTGGTGTCCCTTGTCAATTTTACATTGTATTTTTTTAAATGTAACTGCCTAATCCCAAACTGTAATTTAAAACACATAGCCAAGTATTATTCTCCACATTTTTTTTTATTGTGCATTAAAAGAAGAAAACAAATAAAATTAGACATGCTATCTGCCAATAGAACTTAACCAAAAAGTGCATTCTATGCATCCAAAAATATAGAAAATATACCAAATCAAATCATTATTCAACTAAAAAAATAATTTCAAAGCAATAAATCCAAGGCCAATAATAAATAACATGTTATCTCCTCCGATTCCGTAACAAGGCTGGTTGACGAACGTCCGTTCAGAAACAAACTGAAATGCGCAAAATGAAAAGTGCAAAATGAAAAGTGCAAAATCAAATGTGCGAAATGAAAAGCGCGAATCAACACTCACCAAACTTCTACTAACATGAAATTAGCAGAAGGAGCCCAAAGGGTGGCGCTAAAGAGCTGAAAAACAATGTAGTACGTCACTACGTTCGTAGTTGTTGGCCAACAATTGTGTGGCCATGTGTATGCAAGACAAGTTTAGGCCAATGCCCTTCGGACAAACTTCCATGGTTTTGTTGGCGAACAATCCGATCGTGTGTACGAGGCTTAACTCCGTGGAAGATCCAGCAACAGTGTGGAATGCTCACATGGCTGTAATTATGGGGATTTTTATGCAATTGGGTTCTCGAGCAAAGAAAAAGAGGATGCAGCACTTAGATGAACTTACTGCTGATATATCAATCTCAGAATCCCTTAACAAGACAAACAAGACAAACTCACTTTTAGCCTATACTACAGTAGTCTCTATAATATCCGAGATGAAAAAGGTACCCATCAACCCTGTCTAGTTCCAATAACAAATTAAACTAGACAAGGCTGCCCCCTATCACCCTTGATCTTTAACCTACTAATGGAACCCCTAGCAGAACATATTAGAACAAACGCACAAATATCCGGTATGCCCATCAACACATAAGACCACAAGATCAGCCTATTCGATGACAATGTCATTTTAATGATCACCAATCCCACAACCTCACTACCTGCAGTGCAAAAGACACTTTCCTGGTTCAGCGAAGTCTCCTATTATAAAGTAAATGACACGAAATTATCTGTCCTTAACTTAGGGATAGACGTAACATCTAGCAACCTTCTTCAAACCCTTTACCCTTATGTGTGGGCAGACAATAATATATCCTATCTAGGAATGCAACTGACCAATTCCACTAAAACTCTATTGCAAACGAATTATATACCATACCGCACCAAACTACAACAAGATCTCAACAACTTAGCAAGATTCAAATTTTCATGGATAGGAAGGCTGGCGGCATTCAAAATGCTACACCTACCCCAACTTCTCTACCTTTTCAGAACACTATCAATTCCAATTCCACTTACCTACTTTAAATCACTACAATCTATTCTCTCCAGATTCATATGGCAGGAAATTTTTTTTTGCTGAGCTCACGCAAAGCTCATTAAACATTGTTCAGTAGGGGGAGCAGGATGTATCGACTTTGCTGATTACTACCTAGCTTCTATACTCAAACAACTTAAAGAATAGCTCCCACCTTCTCCTACCACAATTTGGGGAACCATATACCAGGTCACTCCCTATATCCCTAGCTCATTAGCATACCACTGGGAGATAGAATTCCTGCATATATACCTCCCACCATGACAGCTTCGATTAAAGCTTGGAAAATATTGATTTAATCAACCCACACCCACCCTCACTCCACTACCCTGAAAATCCACATTCAAACTCATATCCGAAGTCGCTCAAGCTTCTATCATACCCTCTCCCAGCCTCGCACTCAGATCTTATGAAATGGAAACACTCCCACACCCATCACAACACATAACTACACATGTTCTACTACCTGTTAAACTTAACATCACTAAAAGATGGAAAGACCCTTACCCTCCCACCATACGGAATGTGATAGATTTAACCTAACTGCACTATTCACATGAACAAATTACAGCGATCCATTTAGACAAATTAGAACACTTCACTCGAAAGTGGCAACCATGGAGTAAATGGAAACCGTCAAATCTATGAAAAATTAACCCTTCCATCTTTCTCCTTATTTTCTGAAGACATCAAATGCATAACTGAACTATGTATAACACTTGTGATGTTGTTTACTGTATACCTGAAATTCATTTACAATTGTTAATAATGTCCTGTTTTCTTTCTCTTGTCAACTGAAAATTCAATAAATATCTATTGATAAAAAAAAAAAGTGTCAAAGCATCTGGTGTTGCTTGCTTTAGCCACTTTAGCTCCGGCAGGTTTACCTCCTTTCATGGCCAGGCCATTTTTTGGAATGTTACTTTAACTGACAATTGCTCGGTCATGCAACGCTGTACCCAAATAAAATTGATGTCCTTTTTTCCCACAAATAGAGCTTTCTTTTGCCGTTTTTATTTTTTGGGCTATAAACAAAAAAAGTATGACAATTTTTTTCTTTAAAAAAATCAGTATTTTTTTACTTTCTATTATAAAAAAACACCCAATAAAAAAATGTAAAAAATCTAATTTCTTCATCGCTTTAGGCCAATATTTATTCTGCTACATGTTTTTGGTAAAAAAAAATCCCAATAAGTGTATATTGGTTTGTTTGCACAAAAGTTTTAGCGTCTACAAACTGTGGGATATTTTTATGGTATTTTTATTTATTTTTTTACTAGTAATGGCGGTGACCAGACAAATCAGACACTAAGTGACACTTTTAGGGGACCAGTGACACCAATACTGTGATCAGTGCTAAAAAACATGCACTGTCACTGTACTAATGACATTGGTAGGGAAGGGGTTAACATCAGGGGCTATCAAAGGGATAAATGTGTCCCTGGGAGTGCTTGCTAACTGTGTAGGGGTGTTTCTTCTGTGAGAAGACAGAGATTCATGTTCCTGTTTAGCAGAAACACAGGAGCTCTGTCTTCCCTTGTCACAGAATGGCAATCTGCCTTGTTTACATAGGCAGACAGCCGTTCTGCCTCTGTTGGGAATGATCAGCGGGTCCTGATGATTGGCTTCTGCTGTGTCCAATCACAGTGGGAGCTGGTCGACAGTGGCGCTGCAAACCTAGTAGTGAAAAAGACGTACAGGTACGTGCTTATGCTTGTAGGAGCTGCTGCCCTGCAGTACATGTACGTGTGTGGTTGGCAAGTGGTTAATGTGAAAGCAATAAGTATGAAACAATGTTGCGCTACTAGTGATAAAACTTAAAAGTAGGTAAAAAATAGTAAAGCAGCTAGCATAAACAGTATAGTAAACTGCACAAACAAGTGAAAAGATAAAAAATGCAGCGCTAGTGTGTAACAAAGTGCAAAAGTGAAGTATCACCTCACGTGCAAATATAAAGCTAATAGTAACTTGTAGGTCAGATATCAACGTGAACAATATACAACAACAAAAGGACAAACAAATCAGGAAAGTTTGTCACAGGTAGGTGGAAATGTCCATGTAAGACAGCAAAAAAAAAAAAAAAACTGCAACTAAAACTGTCTGTGATAAACCAGAAAAAATAGGAGATTATTCAGTAAAATGAAATAAAGTCCCATGTGTAGATGATGCCTGTAGATGATAGTAAATCAACCACTATATGTGACAGGAATAACCTCTTCATAAGATATTTGCCGCATCAAGATGGAAATAGTGAAGGAATGGGTACGCTTACCATGAGAAGTGGACACACTTACCATACGGCGGTGGGTCAATCAGGTGTTTGGATTCAACAATCCGGCAGATATTTGATGGAAGGAGCTGGTGTGGAGATACGCCTCAATACTTCCGTCAAAATCCGTGGTAAGCAAATGGTGTAGCTAGGACAGCCCGGCTAACGAACTTGGACTCCCATCCGATGATCACACTTGATAGGATGTACGAACTCCAAATGGTGTCACATCAAACCATAAAAAAGGAAAAAAGAGAAGGGCCTCCACATAGTGCGTAAATCCAAAAATAAAAATTTATTAAAACAGCAAAAGCTTAACAGTACAATCCACCTAGTCGGGTGGGTACAGGGAGTGATCACATAAAAGTAAAGGATAAAAAACAGTATCGCGTGGTGTCAGAAAGCACAAAAGCTCAGCAACCCGACATGTTTCGGACAAAAGTCCTTCAACTGTCGGGTTCCTTTTTTATGGTTTGATGTGACACCATTTGGAGTTCGTACATCCTATCAAGTGTGGCCATCGGATGGGAGTCCAAGTTCATTAGCCGGGCTGTCCTAGCTACACCATTTGCTTACCACGGATTTTGATGGAAGTATTGAGGCGTATCTCCACACCAGCTCCTTCCATCAAATATCTGCCAGATTGTTGAATCCAAACACCTGATTGACCCACCGCCATATGGTGAATGTGTCCACTTCTCATGGTAAGCGTACCCATTCCTTCAATATTTCCATCTTGATGCAGCAAATATCTTATGAAGAGGTTATTCCTGTCACATATAGTGATTTACGATCATCTACAGGCATCATCTACACATGGGACTTTATTTCATTTTACTGAAGAATCTCCTATTTTTTTGGTTTATCACAGACAGTTTTAGTTGCAGTTTTTTTTTGCTGTCTTACATGGACATTTACACCTACCTGTGACAAACTTTCCTGATTTGTTTGTCCTTTTTTTGTTGTATATTGTTCACGTTGATATCTGACCTACGAGTTACTATCAGCTTTATATTTGCACGTGAGGTGATACTTCACCTTTGCACTTTGTTACACACTAGCGCTGCATTTTTTATCTTTTCAAGCAGTTAATGTGGCCACACAGGTTAAGCTGATAGTTTAGTCTTAATGCTGAATGGCTTGATCAATAACCCATTTGGCCTCACACAATGGGAAAGCCAAAGATTGGGTTCCACAGAGCTATGTTCGAGCTGACTGCTTTTTTATTTGGAAGTCACTGAATTGTATGTGCTGTCAGCTCATCTTGGTTGCCAATGGAACAAAATGGATGTAGACTCTAATTCCATCCCAGGAAATTAAGGAGAAAACTTTATACTCTAATCATTTACAATAAATAATAAAAATAAACAAAACATAAGCAGTTTCCTGCAGATGAAATTGGCAATTGCCAAATTCTCATACAGGCTTTAACAAAAGCTTGAGAGTAGTTTTCACTCATTTTATATACAGGTAATGCATTCATTAAAAATACATGGTGATTCTATCTCGTTATGTGGTGCCCTAGTTGTGCCCCCATGTGTCACCCTTTCACACATGATGGAGACTATAAGTGGCCATACCAACACATATAGCGCAAGTAGGGACTGAGTGTGCAAGAAGGAATGCATCAAAAGTAAAACATATAAAGTCCAGATTTAATTGTATTCAAATTCTCATATCATAAAAAGCCAATGCCTTTTGGGAGTACAATGTTAGATTATTATTCCAAATTAATAATTCGGCACTTATAGGAGTTTAATTATATTCATGGCAAGCTTGCAAAATATACTTGGTTTTATGATTAATCAATTAATATTAATATATTTTATATATAATATATTAATATGTGTGAATGACCTTAATCAGGTGATTAGTATCAAAGTTCTTCAACTGAGACTTAGCTATGAAAAAGTCAGATATTTCTGGTGTAGTTAGTTGGATGACATATAAGGTATCTGGTATCTTGGTATATAGAATGTCGTGGAGACAAGAATAGACAGGATACATGTAATTAGAGGAATAATACATATATTTGTTTAAATACTGTTAGCATTAGTGTAATCTCAATCGTAATTAATAGTATCTGTGTGTTTTTATTTAACCACATCCTGCCCTGCCTATAGCAGAATGACGGCCGGGCATGGATCAGTTATCCTCACTGGGCGTCATATGACGTCCAGCAGGATAAGCCACTGCATGCTCTCCTGGGGCTATCAGTGATGCGGTGTGTTACTCCGACACACCGCATCTCGGTAAAGAACATATGTAAGTTCTTTACCATGTGATCAGCTGTGACCAATCACAGTTGATCACAGCGGTAACCAGGAAGTGACGATAATTGGCTTTCCTCAGTTTGCGCTGACAAGGTGCGAGTAGAGGAGAGCCAATCAGCGTTGTGAGTAGAGGAGAGCCGATCAGTGGCTCTCCTGACAGAGGGGGTTTGCGCTGATAATCAGTGCATTGATTATCATCACAGCCCCATCAGAGGTGCCCACCCCAGATGCCAATCAGTGCCCATAAGATGCCAATCAGTGCCCATCAGTAATGCCTGTCAGTGCCCATCACAGATGCCAATCAGTGTCCATCAGTAATGCATGTCAGTGCCACCTCAGTGCCCATCAGCACCACCTATCAGTTCCCATCAGTGCTGCATATTAGTGCCGCCTATCAGTGCTGCACATTAGTGCCTCCTCATCAGTGCTCATCAGTGCTGCCTGATCAGTGCCCATCAGTGCAGCCTCATTAGTGCAGCCTCATCAGTGCCCATCAGTGAATGAGAAAACATACCTAGTTACAAAATTTTATAATAGAAACAAGGAAAAATTGTAGTCTTTTTTTAAATTTGTTTAGCAAAAAATAAAAAACCCAGTGGTGATTAAATACCACCAAAAGAAAGCTCTATTTGTGGGAAAAAATGATAAAAATTTAATTTGGGCATGACCGCGCAATTGTCTTTCAAAGTGTAACAGCGCTGAAAGCTAAAAATTGGCCTGGCCAGGAAGGGGGTAAAAGTGCCCTGTATATAAGTAGACTTTCTGTTATATGGCATTACTCAGAAACTTGCATCTATATCACCTTTGACCTGTGAAGTCACATTACAGAACAAGAATACAGTGTTACATGTAGGCTTGTCAATCAAAGTCTATATATGACTTTATGAAATTAGTACCTCCTCTCATGTAAGAAATTACTGAAGCTAACAGAATTTCTTGTTTGCCATACAAGGTTCTGAGCTTTGTGGGGTTATGACATCTACACGTAACATAAAAAGACAAGAGATCTATACTCAGGAGGATACACAGGCATAGAGGACATACACATTGACAGACTCACACAGACACAGCGAAGACACACGGAAGGCTATTCATATACTCTCTGACAAGTATAAACAGGTCCTTTCTCTTAAAGTCTAATGCCGTGTACACACGAGCGGACTTTATGGCAGACTTTGCCCGGCGGACTTTTCAACGTACTTTACGACGGACTTTCTGAATGAACGGACTTGCCTACACACAATCCACCAAAGTCCGTCAAATTCGTACGTGATGACGTACGACCGGACTATATCTAAGTCCGGACTATATCGACCGGACTATATCTAAGTCCGTCCAACTTTTGAGAAAACAAAGTCCGCTGGAGCCCACACACGATCGAATTGTCCGACCAAATCCCGTCCGCCGGGAAAAGTCCGCTCGTGTGTACGCGGCATAATGCCGTAAAGTCACTTTCTCCAGTCTCTTTGGGAACACGTGCTGCTTAGAGCAGAAGCACATGTAAAGACACACATGCCTGGACAGCCATACTCTAATGCCCCGTACACACGGTCGGACTTTGTTCGGACATTCCGACAACAAAATCCTAGGATTTTTTCCAACAGATGTTGGCTCAAACTTGTCTTGCATACACACGGTCACACAAAGTTGTCGGAAAACCCGATCGTTCTAAACGCGGTGACGTAAAACACGTACGTCGGGACTATAAACGGGGCAGTGGCCAATAGCTTTCATCCCTTTATTTATTCTGAGCATGCGTGGCACTTTGTCCGTCGGATTTGTGTACACACGATCGGAATTTCCGACAACGGATTTTGTTGTCGGAAAATTTTATATCCTGCTCTCAAACTTTGTGGGTCGGAAAATCCGATGGAAAATGTGTGATTGAGCCTACACACGGTCGGAATTTCCGACAACAAGGTCCTATCACACATTTTCCGTCGGAAAATCCGACCGTGTGTACGGGGCATAAGCTTGACACATACACATACATATACATAAGTATTGATTTTATTTATTATAAAATTAAATCACACTTTTTTAAGTCGGTCTTACTATCAATGATAATCATCCGGAAACGTCTAAAGATACTAAAATATTAGATAGCTTCAATATTTTTCATTTTGGCGTGCCATTTACTGCCATCATTTCTCATTTTTATGCAAATCTGGATCCCTGATGAGAGGGGTGAGACTAGCGAAATTTTGTGTATATTCAAGTCTCGAGGAAAAGACGGTCTGGTACCTATCAAACAACAGGCGTTTGTGTTTCATCAGACGTGGACAAGAGGTTCAGTGACTAAGCCAGATGAACATCTGATCACGTTGAGTAAAAAATATGCAATTTATTGATGAAGTAGCTAGAGAAAGCAAGCTAAAGTTTAAAAATGTGTCTTTTTATTACACAACAGTCAATTATGGGAATATATGTATAATGAATGTTTACAGGGCAATACACAGATTGACAAATCCAGGTTTACTGTGCACAAATTATGGAAAAAGATCAATAATGTGTTAGTAAGAATATTTAATAAGATGATTATTAACCACTTGCCAACCAGCCACAGTACATATACTGTGGCAGGTCAGCTCTATTGAACAAAACAACATACCTGTACGTTGCTTCATGCAATAGATACTGTGGTTAAGCACACACGCCCGATGCATGCTGTGGGAGCATGCGCATAGGTCCGGTGGACTTGATGTCCGCTGGCCACACGCGATCGCTCCACAGAGAGACAGAACGGGGATCTGCCTATGTAAACAAGGCAGATTCCCGTTCTGACAGGGGACAACTTGGAGATCTGCTGTTCCTAGTGATCAGTGTATTATAGTAGAAAGTAAAAAACTTTGCTTTTTTTCAAAATTGCAGGTCTTTTTTTGTTTATAGCACAAAAAATAAAAACCACAGAATTGATCAATCACCACCAAAAGAAAGCTCTATTTGTGGAAAAAAAAGAACATCAATTTTGTTTGGGAATAATGTCGTCATGACTGCACAATTGTCAGTTAAAGTGACGCAGTGCTGCATCGCAAAAAATGGCCTGGTCATCAAGGGGTTAAATCCTTCCGGGCTGAAGTGGTTAATGTTGGCATACCTGCCAAAAATGTTTGTACACTTAATCAAGCAGAGACTAATGCAGCATACACATGGGATGACTTTTTGACCGGACTGGTCCGACGGACTTTCCAACGGACTTTCAACGGACTTTTGATGGACTTCCGATGGACTTTTGAACGAACGGGCTTGCCTACACACGATCACACCAAAGTCCAACAGATTCGTATGTGATGACGTACGACCGGACTAAAATAAGGAAGTTGATAGCCAGTAGCCAATAGCTGCCCCAGCGTGGGTTTTCATCCGTCGGACTAGCATACAGACGAGCGGATTTTTCGAACGGACTTGAGTCTGTCGGAAAGATTTGAAGCATGTTTCAAATCTAAAGTCCATCAGATTTTTGACTGTAAAAGTCCGTTGAAGGTCCGATGAAGCCCACACACGATCAGATTGTCCACCGAACTCGGTCAAAAAGTCCGCTCGTGTTTACGCGGCATAACAATGTACAGAACACAGGGATACATAAAAATGTGTCCCAAAATTCTCTTAGTTGTTCAAACTGTGAGATTTTTTGTAATTACATAGAGGATCTGAAAAAACAAGTAGAGTCTCAAACAAATCTTTTGTTAAAGTTACAGAATGACAGTACACAGAAAGCGACAATTGCTGCTATGTACGACCAGCGAAGAAGTACCTTTCATAGAAATGTTAGAATTTTTACAAACTATTGCATAAGAAGACCCTTTTGAGTTTAAAATTTAATTATGCAAAGCATATAAATTTATATTTGGAGTAGACTATAAAGGAGACTCAGGTATGATAAAATCTTTTATAAAGAAACTTAAGTATCTTGATCCAACTTCATTAGCTATAGCACAGGAATGACAAAATTTGAACGATATAGTAAACTTCATCGAAAAAAATGAGGAGACCGCTGAAACAGAGCAATCAGACATATGAGGTAGCTATGATTTAATGTGATGAAAGTTTAACAGACATGTTAAGAACTACAGGTTTCAGTAAGAATGACAATGAAAGGTGCAGACAAGTGTGACAAGGAGAGTCCATCACATGTTTTACTGTCACACATTTGGCCATATGAGAAAACATTTCTGTAAATTTAAAAGAGACTCACAAATAAAAACTATAGATAAGGAGAATGAAAAAGCAGCTTTTGTACAACCTTCTTTATTATGTCAAGATAAAATTTTGACTGAAATTCCTTATGCCACCGCAGTCAAATACATCAGTAATTAAACTGTTAACAGCAGTTCAGACAACATGGCGAAAGGAGCTATCACTGCAAGAGACGGTTTATTGCCATTGCCAAAATTAGAATTGTACAATGGAGGGGGGTTGAGCCTTTAAATGAGGCGCACTAGTCGCCTCCATCCCGGTATTGCCGACAGGCGTATATAGAAAGGGATTGGGACTTTAAAATGAAGCAGTTGAAATGCGGAGGGTTAAAATAGTACATTTATTGATCATAGTAGATATAGTAAAGGAATTTCATATATATACACATATACAAATAATTGGCATAAAAAATGTAAACATAATCGATTGGCAGGTACACACAGTCAAATACATGATTCCACAAAGTAGATGGTAGTCAAAATGGTATTGGTAGAACAAAGCATATAGTCTGTAGGTGCCAATGGTGACATGCCCGGCGACTGACAATGTTGCACACAGTAATATTGTAATCATAATATTGAACAATGATGGCATCAAGGTACAATGGATAGAGTAGGCATCAAGTATAGCTCGACGCGTTTCGTGGGTGATCTTTTCCACTCATCAGGAGCTGATGCATAATAATCCTGTAAGATATGTATATATAATCAACCTCAATCCGTAGGGGAGGAATTGAAAAAATGTTGGAAAAGTTTGGCCCAAAATTACACTTACCAACCCTGACATAGGGCGCAGCGCATGGCGGATGGCACGGAGTAGGCCGGGGGCAGCGGGCCTCGCGGCGGGAGCTGAGGCAGCATGTGGTGTCTGAATGGCATCAGGTAGTGAAGTGACACTATATGAGTAGTGAGATGATCTCCATTGATGGAACGTAAATTGTCACAAAGAGAGAAAAAATCTGGGAATGGATATTAGAAAATAGTATATCAGTATATATTATGGAATAAATAAATTAGATTACGTAGAGTAATGTATAAATATTATACCCAGAGATACTCGTAAATGGAGAGTGCTGGTAGCTAGTAAAATGGAATTTATAATGGAAAAAGTCTGAATAAAGAAGTATTTGTAGGGGCAACAATGTAACATAACTATTCAGAAAAAAGAGGAGGGATGTCTGGGAAAGAAAATAATAAAATACTGGAAGTAATGTGTGAGTTATATGTTAATTAAATAAAAATGAAAAGATTACGTATAATAAAGTATAAATGATATATCCAGGAATGCCTATATATACAGAGTGTTGGTGAGTGATGTGGTGGAGATCGTGTGGTAAGGGGAATCTAATTAAAGAATGGCTAATGAAAAATCTAAATGTGTGGGTGAGTTGTTAAAAAAGGGGGGAAGGTGGTGTGGAGGATTGTACAAACCTAGTGCAAAAAACAAATTGTGACAGTGGGGGATCCTGACAATGAAGGTAGGTGTAGACACAGAGTGCTTACCTGATGCTGCATGTCATGCACAACTAGCAAGGTGGAAACAGCTAGTGTGCAGAAACCAACAGAGGAGACTGGCCGTGTGAGCAGCCCGCTACCACTGGGGGACCTATAAATACATGCCGCCAACGCCACGTGCGTGAGGCCTGCGGGAGGAGGGGAGCGGCGTCCGCACCTGAGCTGGATGATCGCTCGGTGTTTGGCGCCAGAACGACCCTCCCCCATGGTGATCACGCAGATGGTACTCCAGACGTCAGCGCGGTGACGTCGAATTCAACGTCCCGTGCATGACGTAGGGGACGTGGCGCCGATGCGCCGAGGGGCATCCGCCCAGACCTCCCAAAGGGGAGGGGAGGGAGGATCCGCAGAGCGCATCGCAGCTCCCGCATTGCCAAAATTAGAATCACATTGAGATTCATCCCCTATACCAATGAAATATATTGCTCCAATTTTATTGGATGAGAGTGGTAGACCATATATACAAAGTTTGCCGAATGGTAAAAAAATGAATCTTCGCATTGATAGCAGAGCTGAGATTAGCCTTACCAGAGAAGACATACCTGTAAAACCTAATTCTCCAATGTGTAATATAGTTCGTTTTAATAATGCAGATAATTCTACTGCTAGGCAGTTGTCTAATGTAACATTTAAGGTACCTGGACTAGTAAAAACTAACACTGACATTTGGTTTTGTCTCGGTGCAGAGAATAAACTTGGCATTGATGTAATGAATAAACAAAGGTGGGTGAATGATTTGGCTAATAAAAGTATTTCGAAAGATCCATCTAAGCCAAAATCAATGTTAATTGATCCCTCTGTATATATTAATGTTGGTTCCATTACTAATATGTCTGCAGAAAAGATATACTGATGATAACCGTGCTTTAAATAAAGGGGTACAAAGTTTTCCCAGTTTGTGGTCAAAGTTCAAGAATGACATAGGAACTCCTAAAAATACCAAAATGAATATTGAAGGAAAAGATCCAGAGCCCCTTAATCAGTATGAGTTACCACTAGAATCAATTGGTCCATTTTCTGCCATTATTCAAGAGTTTGTACAACATGGAATGTTAAAGAATGCACAATCAGTGGCAAATAACTGTATTTGGCCTATCAAAAAAGCTGATAAAGAGTATGAATTACCAGTTGACTTAAGGATACTGAATAAACATATCACAAATAACACAGTTCTTACTGATGAATTTTACATAAAGTTAAATTTAGATACCGAGGCCAAAGTGTTCTCTGTACTAGACATCTCTAATAGTCATTTTTCCATCCCTTTAGCTAAAATCTGTCAATACAAACCCGTGTTTACATTTCAGAAAGAGACTTATGCGTTCACTTGGGTAATACCTAGCCTAGTTATTGGTGATGTTGTAGTTCATGAATCTTTAGCACAAATATTGTCAAAATTTTCAAGGACAGAATGGACGCAGAATATTGATGAACATATTGCTCATTTGTCATTTGAGTTGTTTATGGTGTTACAAGTTGCAAGCCTAAAATTAAATACGACAAAAGTTCAGCTGATGAGAAGTCAGGTGAAATACCTTCACATGCAAATTAGTCAAGGAAAAAGACAATTGTTGCAAGAAACAGTTGGAGTTGGAATTGAAGTAATATCTCTAAAAACTCATAAGGCATTGCATCAATTTCTGAATAAAATAAATCATTGCAGAGAGTTTGTACACCATTTTGCTAAAAAAGTTAATACACTATACAATCTTTTGAGGAATAAAGGTAATATAGTTGACCAATGAGGTCCAACTGAATAAAATGTAAATGTAAAATGGTATAGAACACCTGAACTGTTACACCGATAAGATCCTTCACTGTCCCCTTTTTGTTGGAGGTGCAACAAATCAATGGGCACTCATTACCACATTTTTTGGTCCTGTGAGCTTATATCCTGTTTCGGGGAATTAGTAATGTCTTTTCTCCAGCAGTTGCTAGATGTAACACTTCTGCTAGACCCTATACATTGTCTTTTGGGTCTTCCCTTCCCTGACATAGGGAAATGTCCAAATATATATTTTACTAGAAGCTAAGAGAACTATCCTGGTACATTGGTTATCCTCTACACCCCCTACACAACATTTCAGCGATTTGGAGAATGGAATATATGACTGCCCTGGTGGGCAATACCGTGGAGCGGTTCAACAACATATGGGTTCCTTGGGACCTATCTGAGTATGGATGCCTCCCTCTGTCTTGATTGCAATTGGTCTCTGTCGGCATAGCCGGATAACAAATCTTAACCTTTCCATGTCTCCTTCTCACTGACCTAAAACCCCTGGTGTATACTTCCCTTTTTTTTTAGTTTTCTAATTTCTAGTTTTAAGTTTTGATATGTAAATGTGCCATATGTGTGATTGTTCTATTCAGTTTTCATATATATGCTATCCCATTTATTGCATTTAATGTTCTGCTTTATGCACTACTGTTTCTTTTGCAATGTCCTTTTTTTTTATTTGAAAACTTTGTCATTTCTTTTTGGAGAACATTTAATAAACATACAATTAAAAAAATAAAGAAATAAAGAAATTCTCTCAGGAAGAAGATTGGACAAAAGATTTATAATTCATATTTATGACTGTTTTATCTCATTCAACAAGGTTTTTCTAACCTAACAGAACTTAAAGTAGTTGTAAACCCTCATGGATTTTCACCTTAATGCATTCTATACATTATGGTGAAAAAGTTTTTGCACTGCAGCAGTCCCCCAGAGCCTCAATTTTTTCTCACCTGAGCCTGATCATTCCAGCAACAAGCACAGCAGATCCAACCGCTGTCTCTGGTCTTCATTGGATAGATTGATAGTCATTGGCTCCCGCTGCTGTTAATCAAATCCAGTGACACGGGAGTCGGGGGCGGGGCTGAGTCCTGCTGTCTGTGTCAATGGACGCAGTAGCGGGACTCGGGAGCACACCCGTACGAGTGTCCCCATGGAAAGCGGCTTTCCATGGGGCCACTTGATGAAGAGTGTCAATATATGACTTTATGAAATTAGTACCTCCTCTTGTGAAGAAATCACTGAAGCTAACAGCATTTCTTGTTTGCCATACAAGGTTCTGAGCTTTGTGGAGTTATGACATCTGTAGCATAAAAAGACAAGAGATCTATACTCAGGAGGATACACAGACATACAGGACAGGCACATTGACAGACTCACACAGACACAACGAAGACACTTGGAAGGCTATTCATATACTCTCTGACAAGTATAAACAGGTGCTTTCTCTTGAAGCCTAAGAGAACGTCACTTTCTTCAGTCTCTTTGGGGACTCATGCTGCTTAGAGCAGAAGCACAAGTATTGCTTTTATTTCTTATATTTTTACCTACACTGAACCAAACTGTTATACTTTTTACATTGTATTTATGATGCCAATTGTGTGACAATAAAATCACAGCTACTCCACTTCCAAATGCACTTTCAGTGCAATTTTAAGTGCACTTTGCACTTGTAGTTTGCACTTGTAGTGAAAAGTGGATTTGCCTTTCATAAATAACCCCCTTTGTTTTTAAGTCAGTCTGGCTATCAATGCCAATAAACTGGAAATGCCTAGAGATACAAAAATATTAGATATCTTCAATATTTTTCAGTCCCCCATCCTAAAAGCTTGGTACTGTTAAGCAAAGTGTGTACTGGACTAATAGAATTGAAGGAACCCTGAGGGGTAGCTAGTCTAACGATCTCTTCAGATGCCAGTTAGGCCTAAATACTTTGGCTTCTTATGCCCCGTACACACGGTCGGATTTTCCGATGGAAAATGTCCGATTGGAGCGTGTTGTCGGAATTCCGACCGTGTGTGGGCTCCATCGGACATTTTCCATCGGATTTTCCGACACACAAAGTTTGAGAGCAGGATATAAAATTTTCCGACAACAAAATCCGTTGTCGGAAATTCCGATCGTGTGTACACAAATCCGACGGACAAAGTGCCACGCATGCTCAGAATAAATAAAGAGATGAAAGCTATTGGCCACTGCCCCGTTTATAGTCCCGACGTACGTGTTTTACGTCACCGCGTTTAGAACGATCGGATTTTCCGACAACTTTGTGTGACCGTGTGTATGCAAGACAAGTTTGAGCCAACATCCGTCGGAAAAAATCCTAGGATTTTGTTGTCGGAATGTCCGAACAAAGTCCGACCGTGTGTACGGGGCATTAGAATATAAGAATCTGGGCAACACAGTGGTGTAGTGGTTAACACTCTCGCCTCGCAGCAATAGGGTCACTGGTTCATATCCCAACCATGACACTACCTGCCTGGAGTTTGCATGTTCTCCCTGTGCCTGCGTGGGTTTCCTCCGGGTACTCCGGTTTCCTCCCACACTCCAAAGACATGCTGGCAGGTTTATTGGCTTCTGTCCAAAAATTGGCCCTGGTGTATGGGTGTGAGTTGGGGACCTTGGATTGCAGACTTCTTGGGGGTGGGGACCGGTGTGTGTGTGGAGCGCTGCGTAGATTGATGGCGCTACCTGGATACCTTAAAATATATATAAAAAATATTAATATAGTGGATGGGCATCTTGATGGGACGCAATGTGCAGGGATGGGGACAATTGTGGGTGCTCACTCTGGTTGGACTGGTGTCTTTATTCAACCCTACTAACTATGTAACTATGTAAAAATCAATAAAATGTAATCTAAACTTTATATGTTCTGCTTTTGGTGCTTTCACCTTTACATTCTCAGCCATTAGTCAAGCAAAGAGCTGACCTTCAGCCAGCACTTCTGGAAGATTTGCCTAAGAAGAAGCATTCCATCTATACTGCTTAAGATGTGACTGAGATTAACAGTTTCACCATCAGGAAGCCAGAGCAATACTGTGACATTGATGCTTAAGCATGTAGACAAGTAGGAGCTAGATGAGGCTGGGGGGACCAACAGTGCTGAGATGCAACAATGCAACAAAAACTGAATACAACAAAAACAATATTTTATTTAAAAGCAATGGCAGTTGTTTATGATATATGGTCCTTGGAAAACTGAAGGGCATATTTATAATGCAAAGGATGTGACATTCATCAAACATTTGCTGCAGGTGAATCCTTCTGGTCAATGTGTTTTAATATACAGTGAATTATTTACTGTATGTCCCTAAATGTTATCCAGATAGCATTAGATCAATTTTAATATTAAGTTCAGTAATTCTCAAATTTCTCCTTTTTGTATTTGAAAAAACAAACAAACTAAATGTTGTGATTTTTGTTACTCATAGTGGATAGTGATTAGGGAACCATTTAAAAGGTGATATTCTCCTGATGTCCCCCTTAGATCCATTTTGCAGCAGAAAAATTATACCTAGATTCACAAATGTTCCCTTATTAAAGGGATGATTTTTGTAGAAAATGTGAAAAAAAAAATTACCCGTATAGGTAAATATTGGGTTTGAGGATTAGAAAAACAACTGTCTCCTGTAGGGATGGGTTTCCTTATCTGACCAGCCAGGCTGCTGCTGTATGGACTTTTAGGTTGACCCCGTGCATTTTTTTTTTACATGTGGTTTACTTGCATGTCGTGTAGATTTAAGGCATCCACCAAGCATGGCATTTTTATAGGAATTTTGTAGTTGTACTGTTTCCCTTTATGTGGCATTAAAAGACTTACTTCCTTTCTTTTTTATATTTTTACATTGGTACATGTCCCCCATTAAAGGGTGTTAGCAGAGAGAGCACCAGAGCTTGTCATTGCACACAAAATGCGGAATGGATGATTCTTTCTGCAGTCACAGTCCATCCTGTATCTTTATCAGAGCTGTCAACTGGAGACTGCAGAGAGGATGCATCATCAGGAAATCTTTAATGATGGCCCATTGATTGGCTGAATTACGTTGAGGCTTGATCGCATCACTGTGACATACGTCCGCCTACGCAAATCTTTGGAAATTGTGCTGAACCGCGGCCAGCGGTAATAGCACATTTTGGGATGATTTCCCCAAACAAATCACCTACTATACATGCTGGGTGCCAGGACAATAAGCACTATTGCATGTGAGTGTAACTTTATGTTTATACCTAATACATTTTTAAACAGCATTGCACAATGAGGTTTTTTCTCTGTCATCCATATCCACTTCTATGAGGCATGTCCAGTGCATGAGTTGCCAGCAATGGATCTTTCCAGGTGTTTCATCCATGTAGGGCACCTAGTCTGAGCACAAGTCTATGGAGCATGGATGTATTATTATTGAGCACGAGCACTTATGAACACTTATATCGGGACTGTAGAGGACTTGTATACTTTTACCGCAGATGGTGTTAACTTATTTTGCAAATTATTTTGCTATTTATACATTTATGCAATTATCATTTATTCACTACATGGCGCTAAGTATTATTTATTATTGTTCATTCCTTTCATGCCTTTGCCTGGTCAACATATCTGGAGTTTCTCTGCTGTGTTCTTCTGAAAGGCTTTGCCTGGCTCATGTCCCTTCTGGTTCCTGATCCTGTTCTTCTGCTTCCGACTGCGCTGATTTCTGGTTTCCTGAGTACTGACCTGTCTGACTACCCGTTTTTTTTTTCCAATCCCTGACTTATGTTTTGACTACGTTTACTGATCTGTACCATTTTTACCATTACATTAAAGGTGTAATTTTTACTGCATTTTCTGTCTCAGTCTGATTCCTGGTTTCTGAAATTAAGCGAAGGCCATGAATTCAGAAGATGCAGGCAATCCACCTAGTGGTAACATTTTTTCCAGAGTGAATGAGCAGGTGTACCGCATGGATCAGTTTACCATAGCGTTACAGATGCTCCTGATTCGCACTTCTTACCTGGATCCTCCCACTGTGGCTGTTCCAGTACAACCATGGATGGTTGCAGACCATCCCTGTTTCTGCTACAATATCTGTGCAGGCTCCCGCCTCGAATACTGGAAGTGATTCAGTTCAATGCAGAAGGTTTCTTAACCAGATTGCGATATACTTTGAGATGCTGCCCCAGGCGTTCCCCATGGACAGAAGCAAAGTAGGCTTCATTATTTCTTTGCTGTCTGATATAGCCTTGGCCTGGGCAAACCCTATATGTG
Source organism: Lithobates septentrionalis (assembly GCA_037952835.1). Lineage (NCBI taxonomy): Eukaryota > Metazoa > Chordata > Amphibia > Anura > Ranidae > Lithobates > Lithobates septentrionalis. The sequence goes on from JBBDGP010000358.1 coordinate 2,840,557, forward strand.
AGATGCAAAAACACATTGTCCTGAATTACCCTGAGTTTGTGGCTTCCTACCCTGAGTTTGTGGCTCAACTTCTGCTGCCAAGAGCCTCATGTTCATAAAAAACAGAGTACGAGAACTATTGCTGATCACGCCATTGAATTCTGTACTCTGGCAGCAGAGGTTGTTTGGAACAATGAGGCCCTCGTGGCTGCTTTTTCTCGGTCTCTCGGATAACATCAAAGATGAGATAGCAGCCTGAGACATGCCTTCGTATCTGGAGAAGTTAATCACGTTTGCCATTCTTATTGATTCCGGACTCTGAGAAAGACCTTCCTTTAATGATTGCTTGCGGAAGCCTCCTGTACATTTGGCTCCGAGCTTTGCATTCACACCCTTGCCTCCTGATACAGAGTCTGCCAGTGAAGTAGAGCCCATGCAGTTGGGTTTCACACGTCTCCCTGCAGAGGAGAGGGCCTTTAGGAGGAGGGAGAGATTTTCCCTTTACTGTGGCCAGGCAGGTCATTCATTGAGGAAAAGATTACAGCGCACACATACTAAAATGACATTTAAATCCTGCAAGAATATTTAAAACACCTGAACATATTCAGCGAATAAGCAAAAAATATGGGGATTTAGTCACACTATATGGCCACGTAGTGCTTAAGCCCACTACTGCGACAAAGTACCCCATTATCAGTGGGGCCTCCACTATTCATAGAATGAAAGATCCTGCTTTTCAACCATGGGATAAATACACTCCTCAATGTGGGCAAACTAAAATAATCCTCCTATAACACAGGTGGACACTAATAAAAGGTAATGGCGGGGGGATGGGGTGCTCCAGCCCAAGGGATCTGGTAGTAGTGGGCTTAAGCACTATGTGGCCATATAGTGTGACCAAATCCCAATATTTTTTGTTTATTTGCTGAATATGTTCAGGTGTTTTAAATAGCCTTGCAGGATTTAAATTTAATTTTAGTATGTGTGTGCTATAATCTTTTCTACTGTTTGTCGATCTTATAGCTGCACCATCTAATGTTATGCATTCATTTTATTCCAGTTTTCTCTTCCATTATTCCTACACAGCATGTCCTCTTGGAAAAGCTGTTTAAGACATGTTGGAATGTATTCTAATGCCCTGTACACACGGTCGGACATTGATCGGACATTCCAACAACAAAATCCATGGATTTTTTCTGACGGATGTTGGCTCAAACTTGTCTTGCATACACACAGTCACACAATGTTGTCGGAAAATCGGATCGTTCTGAACACAATGACGTAAAACACGTACGGCGGGACTATAAATAGGGCAGTAGCCAATAGCTTTCATCTCTTAATTTATTTTGAGCATGCGTGGCACTTTGTGCGTCGGATTTGTGTACACACGATCAGAATTTCCGACAACGGATTTTGTTGTCGGAAAATTTTATAGCAAGCTCTCAAACTTTGTGTGTCGGAAATTCTGATGGAAAATGTGTGATGGAGCCCACACGCGGTCAGAATTTCCGACAACAAGGTCCTATCACACATTTTCAATCGGAAAATCCGACCGTGTGTACAGGGCATTAGGGTGTGCCCCCCAAGTCTATCTTTGTTTGTCTATTGTAAGGATTCTGAACCAGATCCCTTGGGCTGGAGCACCCCACCCCCCTGCCATTACCTCTTATTAGTGTCCACCTGTGTTATAGGAGGAGTCCTTTAGTTCTCCCACATAGTGTAGGACCCAGTGATATTGGGGTACTATGTTCGGGTGTTTTAAATAGCCTTGCAGGATTTAAATGTCATTTTAATATGTGTGCACTGTAATCCTTTTCTCTGTTTGTCGGTCTTAGAATGCATACCATTAGACGGTGCAGCTATTAGGGTGTGCCTCCCAAGTCTATCTTTGTAGGTCACTCATTTAAGTCTTGTCCTACCCATCCGGGAAACACCCGCACCTGAAGTACTGTAGGGGAGAGACCTAAGGTGGCATTTTTTCATCCCCGGCAATCCTGAAGGCGAAGCCTCTAGTTCCGGTTGCCCTTTCTTGTTCTGAGTCGTCCATCGATGCACAGGTTCTAATCGATTCTGGGTCTGCAGGCTTGTTCAAAGATAGTGCTTTTGTGTCTAAGCACTCAATTCCGCTGCAGTTTTGTGCGACTCCACTTGCCATTGAGGCTATTGATGGGAGACCTTTACAGCCTGCTCATGTGACTCATGAGATTGTTTTGTTGACCACGGCCCTAGGGGCTCTTCCCCATGAGATAATCCAATTTCAAGTAATTTCCTCACCTCATTGCCTGGTGGTCATTGGTTATCCTTGGTTACAGAGGCACAATCCCTCTTTAAATTGCCATCGTGCTGAGGCTCTTTCCTGGTCGCCACAATGCAGTAAAACATGTTTTCAGAAAGTGGTTAAGGTCTTGTGCACATTTCACTCTCCTTTAGGCCAGAGGAGTACCATGAATTTAGCGATGTCAAGCTGGTATTTTGCCTCCACACCAGTCGTATGATTGAACAATTGACCTTCAGCCTGGTGCCATGCCTCCTCGTGGCCGAGTCTACCCTTTTGTCTGTCTCGGAGGATAAAGCCATGGAGCACTATGTTAACTATGTTGCCAATTCACTTTCTCAGGGGTTTTTCTGCAAATTCTCATCTCCAGGTTGTGCTGGCATCTTCTTTGTGAAAAAGAAGAGTGGTGAACTGAGACCTTGTATCAATTATAGGGGTCTCAATCGCATTACGATTAAGAACACTTATCCAGTCCCATTGATTATGTAACTATTTGACCACCTCAAGGGAGCAATGCTTTTCATAAGCTTGATTTGAGAGGGGCATACAATCTGGTGAGGATTAAGGAAGATAACGGATGGAAAACTGTGTTTAATACTAGGACAGGACATTACGAAGACCTCATAATGCCATTTGGTCGCTACAACGCTCCTGCAGTTTTTCAGGATATCATTAACGATGTCCTCCAAGATATGTTGCAGCAATGTGTGGTGGTTTATCTCAATGATATTATAATATATTCAAAATTCCTAGAAAACAAGGGGCGTGGCGACCGAGCTCCAACATGGACGCTTAATGTAAGAGCTCCGCTCGGCCGCCAGAGAGAATCCGAACACATCCGCGAACACCGGCATCATCCCTGCCTCACAATCCATCCACAGAATCCCTGGAGCCCGCTGTGCCCGCCAATATGCCTAGGAACAGAAAAAATCCTCAAAATCCTCAGAAACTGCAGGATTTCTTCAGAGCGCGCGATCATCACCAAAATGGCACCGGCGCGAGGATGAGCCAGAAAGAACAGCGGGCTGCATCCTTACAAAACGGCCGCTCCAGTCCTCAGAACGAGCCACTAAACCCCTGACCGGATAGCGGGTCTTCCTCTGGGACATCTAGTCCGTCCACCAGGAGCCCAGTAAAGCAGAAACAAAGGACTGTTTCCCCTGAGAGACCGCTGGTGGACCCTGACATGGAGGTAAGCAGGCCTCACACCACTGAAGTGCCAGCTACAACTCATGCACCAGACCCTATAGCAGCTTTCCCCACTTCTGACAGACCGGTGTCAGATACAGTCCTAAAGGACATGCTATTGTCACTAAAAGCCTCATTACATGCTGATATGACAGCAGAAATCAACCACCGTCAGAGAGAAGTGCAGGCTTTGGGAAGTAGATTAGGCCATATTGAACAAAGTATGAGTGACTTTACCTCATCCTTCAATACAATAGTGAATGCACACAGAAACCACACAGAAGAAATCGCATGGCTAAAAACAAAAGTAGCAGATTTGGAAGACCGTTCCAGGAGGAACAATCTCAAGATTAGGGGGATACCTGAATCTGTTCCTGCTACACAACTACTGTCGTATACCCAAGCGCTCTTCTCCACCCTAATCCCATCCCTGTCTCCACAGGACCTCATTGTGGATCGCATCCACCGTATCCCCAAACCTTCCTTCATTCCAGAAAATACTCCCAGGGATGTGCTACTCAGGGTACACTACTATCATGTCAAGGAACAACTCCTGATAGTATCACTTAGACCAGACAGCAGACACCTGCAATACGCTGAGCTGCAGCTGTTACCAGACCTGTCCAGACACACTCTCCAACAACATCGCAACCTTGCGACAATAACCAAGGCTTTAAGAAACCACAACATTATCCATAAGTGGAAATACCCCGCCAAGCTGTCCGTTACCCATAATGGTACGTCAGTCCTAATCTCCACATTGGATGAAGGCATTGCAGCATTGCGACAATGGGGCATACTACCAGCACATACTCCGCCACTTGCCCAAGCTCCTACACCTACTCCAATACAAGAAGACTGGCAAGTGGTTTCACGCAAACGCTCCTCTAAGAAAACTGCCAGTGGAAATGCATAAACGTAACACGACTTATGACATTCCTTCTCTCCGGATACAGGGTATCCAAGTTCAATCCCTGTTTTCTCCCCGCCAACACCTAAGCAGCAGTTACGTCTGCATATGGATCTGTTTATGGATCCCTTTCTTAATAAGTTCATTAACTTTGCAACATTAACTTTGTTTCTTTTCCATTGTTTTTTTTCTTTTACCTTTTTTATGATGGAAGCACGCCGACCAGTAGTAGACGCCATTTACGATCCGGAGTTAAACAGAATCAACTCTGCCGTGCCAGACGATACAATTGGCCACAGTGAGTATATGTCTTGCACAATGACACCGCACAATCCCCGAAATTATCTCCATGCCAATTAACTGCCTATCTATAAATGCCAGGGGCTTAAACCACCCTGCTAAAAGGCGCTCCATGTGGGCCGAGGCCCTAAAACACAAGGCAGACATACTATGTGTCCAGGAGACTCATTTCCAGGAATCCAAAGCCCCGACATGCACCAACAAAGAGTACCCCCATGTGTTTTTGCCATGCACGCCAGGACATAAAAAAAAGAGGAGTTCTAATTGCACTGAGAAACACGCTATCCTTTCAACACAAGGAAACCATTCTGGATGCTAACGGCAGATATAGCATCCTCGAAGGCAATATTAATTCAACTCCATATACGGTGGTGCCTCTATATGCACCAAATTCACATCAAACCCGTTTTCTCAACAGGCTTCTTAAGAAGACGAAGTCCCACCTATATGGCAACCTCATACTATGCAGTGACTTTAATCACATTGTGGACCCGAAACTAGATACGACAAATACCAAAATGAATAGTAACCCATTCCTAAACAAAACTATTCACAGTGCAGAACTCTTTGATACTTGCCTAAATGCGAATGCTAGAGATTACACCTTTTTCTCCCACAGGCATTGTTCTTATTCACAAATTGACTTATTCCTCACTGATAAATGGTTATTACAGAAAGTTTCCTCTGCACAGATCTACGATATCACGTGGTCTGACCATGCAGCTGTTACTGTTACTATCAATGACCAGGTTGTCTCCTCTTCTCCACCCATCTGGCGCAATAACATCAGATTATTACAAGAACCCCGCACATCCACAATCATATCTCAACACCTTAGCAATTTTTTTCATGATAATGCAAAATCGGTAGAAAACCCTTTTACTCTATGTAATGCCCATAAGGCATATATGAGGGGAATACTAATTCAGCTGAGTGCTAGAGAAAAGAAGCAACGCACAGCCCATATCAACTCCATTCTGATGGATATACATTCCTTAGAATCACAAAATAAACAAACACCTGACCTTAATCTCACACAACAACTCTCCACACTAAGAAACAAATTAAGAGATACATTGACCCAACAATATGACTACCACCTACGCCAACTGAAATTGTACTCATACGCCAATGCTAATAGAGCAGGCAAATACTTGGCTAATAGAATAAAAGCGGTACAATCCAAATCGAGAATCACTCATCTGATTCACCCCACCCTCAAACATAAAATCACTAATACACAGGACATAGCCAACCAATTCGCTAATTACTACAGTAGTCTGTACAATATTAACGATGACTCTACCACACACCAACCAACTCAACCAAACATACAAAACTTCCTTCACAACCTAAAGTTGCCCTCCTTATCGGAATCCCAAATTAGCTTACTGAATTCTCCATTCACTATACACGAAATAGAAAATGCATTAGCCTCACTACCCAATGGCAAATTGCCAGGACCTGACGGGTTCTCCAATGAATACTTTAAAATATACAAAGCACACCTTACACCATATCTTCAACAGGTCTTTACAAAAGCAGCAGACACATCATCCTTCCCCCCAGAAATGCTAAAAGCATACATAGTTATTCTGCCCAAACCAGGCAAAGAACCTAATACACCACCTAATTTCTGTCCAATCTCCCTACTAAACACAGACATAAAGATATACGCAAAACTCTTATCACAAAGACTAGCGGAATGTGTTCCATCCCTTATACAACGCGACCAGATGGGCTTCATGAAGGAGAGACAAACCTCAATTGCTACAAGGAGAATTGTTAATATAATCCACTATGCTGTTAAAAATCAAACGCCTTCTCTGCTGCTCTCAATTGATGCAGAGAAGGTGTTTGACAGGGTACACTGGAAGTACATGTCAATGACTCTGTCCAAATTTGGTTTTTGTGGTCATATACTGAACGCAGTGCTGGCCCTGTACTCCTGCCCTTCTGCGCAGGTGTATACATCCAGTATGCTTTCCATACCATTTCAGATAACTAATGGTACCCACCAGGGCTGCCCTTTATCCCCAACGATCTTTAACCTCATGACTGAACCCCTGGCGGAGGCCATTAGAACTCATACTGATATACATGGATTCCATTTAGGCTCCTCCCACCATGTCATCAATTTATTTGCAGATGATGTGATCCTGATGCTATCAAACCTACTAAAATCCCTCCCTGCAGCACACGAAATACTCAAATCTTTTGGTGATATCTCATATTACAAGGTGAATTTCTCAAAATCACTCATACTTAACTTGGGTGTACCGAATGCAGATTGTCTTGAACTACAACAATCCCTCCTATACGCCTGGAGCACTAATGGTATAATATACCTGGGCATTACCCTAACTAATGATATTACTTCACTAATGGACACTAACATGAAGTCACTCATATACAAAATAGAAACTCAAACTTTTAATATAGCAAATCGAGAATTATCTTGGTTGGGTAGGCTAGCAGCATTTAAAATGCTGATTCTCCCTCAAATTTTGTACATGTTCAGAGTGCTTCCACTAGCTATTCCCGCACACTATCTTAAATCCCTCTCTAACCTTCAACGGAAACTCTTATGGGGACCCAAAAAAGCAAGATGCTCTCAACCCAATCTAATACCCCATAAATCTGTAGGGGGCGCAGGCCTAATAGACATACACGACTACATGTGGGCAACTAGACTTGACCAACTCAAATATTGGTTCTCGACCACGGATAGTCCGCTATGGGTAGACATAGAAAAATATCTAGCTCCATTACCAGACCTGCAGACGGTCCTTTTAGGAGACACCTGGATACCTTGGAACCTCAGAAATTTACCCCCAACTATCATCATATCACTACAAGCCTAGAGATTCCTCCTAACAAGCACACTTAGTAACAGCGAGACCATAGATTTCACTCTTCCTCTAAGCATGATTGAAGCTAATATTCCAATGATATCCTTGAAAGCGCTCCCCGCCCATGGGATAACAAAAGTACATGACCTTCTCACAAACAATACCCCACAATCGGCAGAACACATTATGAAAAAACATAATATGCTTCATCATATGCTTTTCACGTGCTTACGAGTATCTCACTTTCTGAAAAGAAACCCAATAAGCACCTTCAAACTCCCGCCCTCCATATGGCGACACCTCACCCAAGGATATAAGGGTATATCACTGTATTACAACACGCTACAGAACAAAAAAATGTTCAAAAAATCTGCAGTACATATAAGGTGGGACATGGAAAAACTCTTACTGAAGAACAATGGAAATTCATGTTTCAAACTATACAACGTACCTCACACTGTATCAGCCACTGGGAATCCTCAATAAGGGTGATGAACCGATGGCAATACACCCCATGCAGAATTGCAAAAATGTTTCCCAACACGTCACCCCTATGCTGGAGAGAATGTGGACACAAAGGCCATCTTCTCCACATGTTCTGGGAGTGCTCCAGTGTCGTTAGCTTCTGGAATCAAACGTTTAAACTCATCTCGCCCATTACAGGAATACTCACATCCCTAAATCCCGCATTGGCTATCCTACTAATAGGACTAGAAAAATTCCCGCACAACATGAGACACATAGTCACCCATATACTACTAGTAGCTAGGTCCCTGGTACTCCAAAACTGGAAAAGCACCCTAACACCCAATTTAAATGATGTGATCAGAAAAGTGCAACAAAACTATACATTTGAACGTCTCTTAGCAATTAACTCACTTAACTGTGATAAATTCGACAAATGTTGGGTGTTATGGACTAGCAAATACAAGTATACATAAGTATCTGTAAGTATATATTACTGTAATTCTAAATACGATCACTCTGGCTCTGTGCTTCCTATTCATACTTGTTAATCATATTTGTTTACATTTTTCTTTTTTTTTGTTCTAACCCTCTGTATGATATTGAAAAACTCAATAAAAAACCTTTTAAAGTGAAAAAAAAAAAAATCCTAGAGAACCACCATACAGACGTCTCCCATGTGCTACATAGTTACATAGTTACATAGTAGGTGAGGTTGAAAAAAGACACAAGTCCATCAAGTCCAACCTATGTGATAGTTTCTTGAAGCTATCAATGCTCCCCGCTGAGACCACCGCCTGTGGAAGGGAATTCCACATCCTTGCCGCTCTTACAGTAAAGAACCCTCTATGTAGTTTAAGGTTAAACCTCTTTTCTTCTAATTGTAATGAGTGGCCACGAGTCTTATTAAACTCTCTTCTGCGAAAAAGTTTTATCCCTATTGTGGGGTCACCAGTACAGTATTTGTAAATTGAAATCATATCCCCTCTCAAGCGTCTCTTCTCCAGAGAGAATAAGTTCAGTGCTCGCAACCTTTCCTCATAACTAAGATCCTCCAGACCCTTTATCAGCTTTGTTGCCCTTCTTTGTACTCGCTCCATTTCCAGTACGTCCCTCCTGAGGACTGGTGCCCAGAACTGGACAGCATACTCCAGGTGCGGGCGGACCAGAGTCTTGTAGAGCGGGAGAATTATCATTTTATCTCTGCAGTTGATCCCCCTTTTAATGCATGCCAATATTCTGTTTGCTTTATTAGCAGCAGCTTGGCATTGCATGCCGTTGCTGAGCCTATCATCCACTAGGACCCCCAAGTCCTTTTCCATCCTAGATTCCCCCAGAGGTTCTCCCCCCAGTGTATAAAGTGTGCTACAGGGGTTGAGAGATAATAACCTGTATTGTAAGCTGGAGAGGTGCGAGTTCCATCATGAACAGATTCAATTTCTAGGTTATGTCATTTCTACTGCCGGTTTTTCGATGGACCCAGAGAAACTATCTGCATTTTTACAGTGGCCTAGACTCGAAGGTCTACGTCCGCTACAATGTTTTCTTGACTTAGTCATTTATTATCGGAAATTTATTTGGAACTTCTCTTCTCTGGTCAAACCCCTGACTAATATGACCAGGAAGGATGGCAACCCACAAAATTGAGTCTCTCAAGGCTGCCTTTGTTTCACCTCCTTTGCTGGCACATCCTGATCCTATGTTACCCTTCATTTTTGAGGTTGATGCATCTGAGACTGGAGTAGGCACCCTCCTGTCTCAATGTTCTACCTCTGAGCGCTCTATGCATCCTTGTGGCTACTTTTCTAAGAAATTGTCTCCTGCAGAATGCTAGACATGTGCACACTGAAATATTAGGTTTCGGAATTTCAGTTTCGTCTAAAAATCAAATTTATTTAGTTACTCCCGAAATTTGTTTTTTATTTATTTTGTTTAGTTAAAAAATGCATTTGTATGAAAATCTGAATTGAGGTCGAATCTGTCAATTGAAGGCTTATGGTGTCTCTTGGATGTTCTAAGAAGATTCGACGAAGCAGCTAAACTGTTCAACGCCGCAATCGTACATTTGCGTTCGAATGCTCTGCCCACAAGCTATAGTAGAATTCTAATGTTGTTTGACTAGTAATAATTATAATTATGAATTATTATTACTAGTCAAACAACATTATAATTCTTCTATAGCCAACGGGTGCAGCATTTGACTGTAAATGTCCGCTCGCAATGATCATATGTTTTTAGCTGCTTTGTCGAATCTTCATGTCTCTATAATGTTGAATCTTTTCTCTCTATGTCGAATAATCTTGGACTAAAAGAGTTAGGTTAGGCACATTTAACTGCAGGTTCGATAGACACAGATTGCTATTGTCACCGTCATGTCGAATCTTCTATCTATCTATATTGAACTACTGTCGCAAGGATACGAAAATATAATGGATAAAGAATAAAGCATTTTTTTATTTCGGATCTTTTTCGGATTTTGGATTCTGCTCGTTTGTTATTGTTTGTAAAAATGAACACGAAAATCCCAGAAATTCGGACCAAAATGCATTCAGACGAAAACAAATGCACATGTCTACAGAATGCAATTCCGAGATTGGGAACAGAGAATTGTTAGCTATCATTTAACTCTTAAGGAATGGAGGCATCTCTTCGAGGGTACCACTGTACCGGTCCTTATTTTGACTGACCATAAGAATCTCACATTGTTGTCTGAGGCAAAACGCTTATCTCCCAGAAGGGCACAATGGGCCCTTTTTCTGTCAAACTTCAATTACATAGTCTCCTTCTTACCCAGTACTTAGAATGTAAGGTCTGATGCATTGTCTCAATAATTTTCCTCCTCTTCCAAGATGGAGTCAGTTTCTACTCCTGTGATACCTCTGGATTGCACTCTAGCCACTGTTTGCACTAGTCTCACTTCACCTTTGGGTGACAGAATTATTGCTGCTCAGATCCATTCTCCTCCTGAAAAACCTTGTGACCGCTGCTTTGTCCCCAAGAATCTCCGCACTGCTTTGCTCCAGACCTACCATTCTCCCAAGGCAGCTGGTCACCCAGTGATGAATCAACTCATTTGATCTACTTCTCAACAATTCTGGTGGCCTAGTCTCTTCGATGATGTAACCGCCTTCGTAGCCGCTTGTTCCATGTGTGCCCAGAGTAAAACACCATGACACATTCCAGTGGGCCTCCTACAACCCATACCCAATGGAAAGAGGCCTTGGACCCACTTGTCTATTTATTTTTTGTGGAGTTACCCAACTCCCAGGGCAACACAGTTATTCTAATAGTGGTTGACCGGTTCTCGAAGATGTCTTATTGTTTTCCACTTAAATAAATTGCCTACACCCAACGAACTGCCATTCATTTTCATTTGGGAGATCTTTCAGTTACAAGGGCTTCCTAAAGTTATCATCTTGGACAGGGTAACAAGTTTATGTCTGGGTTTTGGCGGCCATTGTGCACAGTTGGGAATTTAGCTTTCCTTCTCCTCAACATATTACCACAGTCCAATGGGGCCACAGAACGAGCCAATCAAGCCTTGGAGCATTTTCTACATTGCTAAATTTATGACCACCATAACAACTGGTCAGACCTCTTAACTTGGGCGTAGTTTGGTAACAATAGTGCCATCAATGCTGCCTTCCGATTGTCATCCATGTTGCCACATTGACACATTTGTTCCTCAAAGAATTCCTGCATTAGAAGACCATCTCTGTGACCTCCATTGCACTTGGGTGCAGATCCAAGAGTTCTTGCAACGTGCCAGTGATCGGTACAGACTCCATGCTGACCGCCGATGTCTACCTGCGCCTTCCTACCAATCTAGCTGTCATCCCGTAACCTCTGACTCAGTGATTCCTCACTGAAACTGGCACCGCGGTATATTGGGCCTTTCTGTATTCTCCGTAGGATCAACCCAGTGGCCTACACATTAGACCTTACTTCCAACATGCATATTTCTAATGTATTCCATGTTTCCTTATTACAACCTTTGGTGTGCAACCACTTTGTATCTCATACCAGGTGAGGACGTGGTACCGAGGCGGTAATCCATCATTAACTCCCATAGGTTTCGTGGGCACATTCAGTACCTTATTCATGGGAGAGGTTACGGTCCGGAGGAACGCTCTTGGGTCTCATCCTTGGACGCACATGCTCCTGTCCTCTGTGCTTTCCATAGGCATTTTACCATCAAACATGGTGTGCCTTCGAGGGGGTACTGTCAGGTCTGGGCTTTTAGCAACTCTCTTCTCAGTGCTCAGGATGCTCAGCTGTCAGATAATTGTCAGCACTCATTGTTTCCACAGTGGCTCACCTGGTTATCATTACCTGATCATCAGTCTCGCTTACAACCATCCCCTTCTGGCTATTTAAACTGCCTTGTTCATTTCTTCCGTGCCTTCGCCTGGTCAACATATCTGGAGTTTCTCTGCTGTGTTCCTGTGAAAGACTTTGCCCAGCTGATGTCCTTTCTGGTTCCTGATCCTGTTCTTCTGCCTCCGACTATGCTGATTTCTGGTTTCCTGATTACTGGCTCATCTGACTACGCGTTTTGGCATCCGATCCCTGGCTCGTGTTTTGACTATGTTTACTGATCTGTACAATTTTTACTATTACATTAAAGGTGTGATTTTTACTGCATTTTCTGTCTCAGTCTGATCCATGGTTCCTGACACTGCAAAGAGAACTTCATATGGCTTTCTGTCAACAATGGTTTCTTGTTGCCACTCTTCCATAAAGACCAGATTTGTGGAGTGCATGACTAATAGTTTGTCAGTTTATAAACTCTGCCTCCTGTGACATAACCAAGTGACCCCGCCCCTTCTGACACCACCCCTTCTGAAACCAGGGGGACGGAGTCACTTGGTTATGTCACCAGGTGGCCCCACCCTTAGCTATATAAGAGCTGACACAGCGAAAAGGCTGCAGTCGGCGGGATGCCTCCCATGGAGTTTTTCGTTTTTTGTTTTTTTTTCTCGGGACTGTTAGCGCCATGATTGAAGATGGATGGAAATTGCGGGCACTTTTTTTTTTTACATAAAGGAATTGTCAAAAACTGCCGTTTTTACTTTTTTGACACTTTTTTGGTGAATGGGTAGAGGTACCCATTCACATTGGGGGGGCAGAATCTGGGGGCCCCCTTGCTTCAAGGTTCTGATAAGCCACTCACCTGCAGGCTCCCACAACAACCGGGCAAGGGTTGTGGGGATGAGGCCCTTGTCTTTATCAACATGGGGACAAGGTGCTTTGGGGGGAACCCCAAAGCACTCTCCCCATGTTAAGGGCATGTGGCCTGGTACGGTTCAGGAGGGGGGAGCGCCCTCTCATCCCCCCTTTTCCTGCAGCCTGCCAGGTTGCATGCTCGGATAAGGGTCTGGTATAGATTTTGGGGTGACCCCATGCCATTTTTAAATTTGGCACGGAGTTCCCCATAAAATCCATATCAGACTTGAAGGGCCTGGTATTAATTTTGGGGGCCCCCACACCTTTTTCTTTTATTTGGTGTGGGGTTCCCCTTAAAATCCATTCCAGACCTGAAGGGCCTGGAATGAATTTTGGGGGGGACCCCTACACAATTTTTTTTTATTTTGCCATGGAGTTCTCCTTAACATCCGTAGCAGACTCGAAAGGCCTGATAATGGACTGGGGGGGAAAACCAACGCCGTTTTTTTCAATGATTTTTGTATGTATATTGTGGGGATCCGACAATACATTACAGCCGCAAGCAATTTTAAATGACATTTTTTTCTTTAGAAATGTCATTTTGTTGCTTTGTTGCGGTACTGTTATAAACATGGGAAAGAGGCGCTACATTACAGGCAGACCAAGGGGACCCCCAGGTACGATATTTAAAGGAATATTTAATTTTTATTGTTTCACTTTAAGCATTATTAAAATCACTGCTCCTGAAAAAACTGTAATTTTAAAAGCTTTATTTTGCATTGATACATGTCCCCTGGGTCAGTACCTGGGTCCCCAAACACTTTTTATGGCAATAACTTGCATATAAGCCTTTAGAATTAACACTTGTTTTTTCACGTTTGTGTCCCATAGACTTTAACAGTGTTTGCATGTTTGCGCAATGTTTTGACTGTTTGCATGTTCTTCCACATGTTTGCTGTGTCCCCCAAATGGCTTCTCGCAATGGACAGCTTCCAATCGTGCCATTCATTGCGTACTAATGTGATTGGTTTGTTCTCTCAGAATCCCCATCGGTAATCTCCAACTTCCATTTTCATTTAAAGTTCAGCTACTATTACGGGAAACAGTGGAGATCATTTACTAATGGCAACTACGCTGTTCACTAGCTTGCAAGGGAATTTGGTCCTAGGTTTATTGAATGTGGTGAAGTTTCCTATCACATACAATCCCAATAAAATACATTTACATTTTTGGTTGTAACATGACAAAATGTGGAATATTTCAAGGGGTATAAATACTTTTCCAAGGCACTATATATGTATATTAGGTATAAAAATTTGTTACAGAATTACCTTACACATGCTGGCTAAATTTAGCTTGGGAATCTAGGTATCATTGATTGGGATGGTTAAAATCTACAAATATGATATGAAGATCAACATTGGATTTGTAAACTTTTTCCAATATTTGGTGTGTTGTTAAAATGTAGTCAGCTTTCCCTCTGGAAGTTGGCGATTACCAATGGGGATTCCGAGAAAACATTTTCATTCAAGGTTCAGCTACTATTACTGGAAACAGTAGAGATCATTTTCTAATGGCAACTATGCTGTTCATTAGCTTGCAAGAGAATTTGGTCCTGGGCTTATTGAATGTAGTGAAGTTTCCCTTTGTAAAGAACACCCACTCACATGCAAGGAAAATTACCCTCTTCCCGTCCGGCCTATAGTAAAATGAAGGGTGGAAGCTCTTCTGTTCTGGGTGTCATATGACATCCTCCCAGGATCATAAAAAAGAAAAGATATATAAAAAATGTAATAAACATTATTATTATTATTTCTTTTTTACACACTGTCACCAGTCAGTGTCCCTGATCACTGCACACCAGTTATACAATGATGCTGTATTGCACTGGTGACAGTATGTAAAAAAAATTGTAAAAGAAAACAACAGTTTTTTTAACTTTTTTTCATTTTCCAAAAAATTTTAACAAAACATTACAACTTCATCAAAATTGCCATGCCTCTTACTAAAATATGTTAGACTGTCTACTTTCCAAAAAGGGGTCATTTGGGGAATATTTGTACTGTCCTGGCTCTTCCTGGCCTCAAGAAATGAGGTCTGCAGTCAGTTCATAAGGACTAATCGATTTTTCAGATATACTGTACAGTATATATCATAGTTTGTAGACTCTATAACTTTCCTACAGACTAAATAATACACACTGATTTGGGTTATTTTCAAAGAATTGTGGCAGTATACATTGTTGCCTAAATTTATGAAGATAGATTATTTATTTTCAAAATGTTATAACAGAAACAAAGAAAAACACTTTTTTTTGTTTTTCAGCAAAAAATAGGGAAAAAAACAGTGGTGATTAAATACCACCAATAAAAAAAGCTCTATCTGTGTGATATTTTATTTGGGTACAGTGTTGCATGACAGCGCAATTGTCATACAAAGTGAGACAGCGCTGAAAGCTAAAAACTAGCCTGGGCAGAAAGTGGTTAAAAAAACTGCATTTTTGCTTGCACATATTGGATGATGGAAGTCAGTAGAGCTTCACCTTATTCACTAATATTTGGGGTAAATCCATTTGTAAAGGGAACTTCCTTTACATTGTAAACAGCCTATTTTCCTTCAGTAAATCAATCCCCTTAGGTATATTAATCCTGAACAAGGTTATACCATAGCCTTCTCCATTTACCACATTTACCACATCCTCACAAAGAACTTTCTTTTTCTTTAAATCTCAATATTATCTTTAATGTTCTCCACATTGGTTTCTCCACCACTTTTGTGACATATATTCTTACTTTCTTCTTTCTACTTTGTTACCTTTTTCATCACCTCTCATTTTTATGGAGCTTGAATCTTGTATTCAGCAGTTCCTCAATTTGGCATGAAGACAATAATTTGTCCTAATAAAGAAAAGCAAAAGTAGCTGCTAGTTATTATTCACTTAGCTTCTAAGATCAAGAATTTTGTCAGTGAAATCTAAAATGAAGGTTTCTAGAAATAATGAAAAAACTGTTGTTGCATAAGCAGAGATAACTAATGTAAAAACAAAAGTAGATAAGGACTGTTTTTAAAGGTTTATAAACAGAGAAAGGGAAATGAAAATAGAATTATATGACAGATAGGGCATCTTATTGTAGCAGGTTTGATAAGAAGTAGTCCAGATAGAAGAAGATAGGTGAAAAATATAGAAAAGATGGACTAGGATCATACCAGAAGATCTAAGAATGTTGGGGAAACAGGATAACCCAAAGCAGGATTTTTTGGCAGGGCACAACAACACCACAGGAGTGCATCATGTTATTCCAGCTTTAACATGCTAAAATTCTTAAACCAGAGAGAATGGTACACAAAGTCTTAAAGAAAAAATCTCTTTACAGGATGTGGTTACAAAGCAGTATATATTTCAATTTTTGGCTTTCGCTAACCCAACAAATACAATTCAAAATTAGAGATGGGCCGAAGGGATTCGGACCTGAATAACAAACCCCATTAGAGTCAATGGGACCCAAACATCAAAAATCAAAAGTGACCATTTTGAAGGCTTATATGCAAGTAATTGGGCATATAATGGTTAAAGGGGTCCGAGTTCTGCCCTGGGGGACATGTATCAATAAAAAAAAAGTTTGTAAAAAACATAATTTTTAAAGAACAGTGATTGTTTGATTTTTGTATTTCAAATATTTTTATTGGTTTTCAAAGAATAAACATGGCATACCAAAGCATGAATAAAAAAATACAGCAGTACAATGTCATATGAAGTCGATCTATAGGTTTATCAAGTGATCTGGGGCTAGCATTTCTAAGACCTGGGATACGTTTAGAGTGACAACTCATAGACCGGATACCTGAAAATTCTTGAGATGTAAATCCATCTCCTCCACTCCTTGCACCCCGAAAGGGATCTAACTGTGCAGGGAAGGAGTTGACGGGTTCCCATCCTCCGGCCTGCGCTCTTATAAATTCCCAATAAACATGGGGGGACATAGAAGCTCCTTATACAACCAAAATTGACCTAATGGTATTATACACGCCATGTTATGTAACGGTATGAAGAGGGTAATGCCCCTTGGTAAACGAGATCATGGTGTGTGTCCACTTGCAGGACACCAATAAGTGGGGACAAAACCTAAACAGAATACGTGGGGGGAGGGGAAGGTATAAGGGGTAGGATAGAAAGAAGACAGACAGAATCAAAGAGAAGGGGGGTGCACCACCAGCTAATCAGACCTTAAAAACATTCTTTACGGTTGAAATGTGCTCGGGGCGATGCCCACTCCCATATAGTTGGCCCATGGTTCCCAAGTCTCCCTGAACTGAGTTGAGGTGTCCAAAATGGAGCTAACCATCTTCTCTTGGGACATAATCCAAGATATTTTGCGTTTGGCCACTATGATTGAGACCTTGGGATGCTTTCATGCTTTAGCTGTGGTTAGTTTGGAACCCAGGAAGATAAAGAATAATAGTTTTTGAGAGAATTTCGGAATCTTAAAACAATAGAAAAAATGGGGATTTGGGACTTTGAATGAGGTTCAAGACATGGTGGAGAAGTGTTTGAAAGAATCACATATTTATTAACATGGAAAGTGTATGAATATATGGGTCATAGGATTGCGCATAAGTACAAATATAGCATGAACATAAGAGACATATAATCATATCAACTTGGAAACTCATGACAATATGGCAGTGCATATATCTAACATGGTACATCAAGGATGTGAAATGATGTCAACTTACAAATACATGACAATAATGAAGATCAATGAGCAATTCCTATTAATCCTTATATATAAACACATTTCTAGAAGCGGCACAATGCATTGAAGTGGCATGGTATCAATAGGTAAAAACACAATTGCTTTTGTAATGATGGACTTGGTTGGTTGCTGGTGGTGATGTGTGTCGGCATCCCAGATTGCCCGACGCGGTTTGTGTTTACACACTCATTAGGGTAGGATGCTCCCAAATATCTAAAGAAATGAGAATATTCAATCTAGTAAAGCACTGGAGGTAGCAGGAAAAGGCAATTAAGCCCGTCCTAAGTACTTACATATAGAGAATAATGGACAATGGTTTTTTTTTGAATATGGGACCAGGGCCAACAGAAAGGTGTCCATCCCGGAAGCTGGGGTATTGTGGGGCTGCGTGTAGCTGAGGCGTATTGCACAGAGCTTCCCAGAGAGAGGTTAACCACTCTACATCATGTGCCATGGTGAAGAGAAGGTGATAGAAACTACCATAGGATCTAAATTGGATGGATAAGAATTTATATTAGGGTGGAGGGCAGGAGGCGGAGCCTAGCGGAGCAGACATGCATTGTTAGAGCTCCACACCGCTGAGGAGAGAAGAGAAGGACAAAGTGGAGCCTGCAGGCTCAAAAGGTATCCACTTGAACCTTTTTGCCCCAGGGAACAAACTGTGAAAGTTTGGGCAGGAAATATGGTACTGGGAGGAAACCGTGGCAGAAATAAAAATCACCTCACAAAAAACTCACAGGCACTCACTGCAGCTGAAGCAGCTCCAGTCACCTCACAAGATACAGCATCAGGGCGCTCTCACAGACAGAAAATGTCACAGCAAGACTCTCCATTTGAGTCAGATACAGAACAAATCCTCTCACAAACTTCTCCACAAGCCTCCTCAGTATCCCCAGTAATATTATTACAATTTGAAAAGATGCTTCATAAGGCTTTAAAACAAACCTCAGACCAAATAACAAAAAGCCTAACCAAAAGAAATAAGAGAGCTGGAAAACCGCACCGCAGCCTTAGAAATAAAAATGGATGAAATTGAAATTACAACCCAAGAAAATATAACAGAATTGGAACAATTAAAAAAAGAGAATTTAATACTTCAAACTAAGCTCGAAGATTACGAAAATAGAGCCAGACGTTCAAACTTGCGCATAAGGGGAATACCTGAAACTGTGACAGACCTGCAATCTACTATTACTGCTCTATTACAAGAACTAAAGCCAGATATCCCTATTGAACGTTTAGAACTGGACAGAGTACACAGAGCCCTCACAGCCAAAAAGAAAGATGGACCCCCACGTGATATAATCACAAAATTTCATTATTACAGAACGAAAGAACAAATACTAATTGCTGCAAGAGAAAAAAAGGAACTTAATTTTCAAGGACACAATTATCAAATTTTTGCTGACCTATCCCAACTTACTATTACTAAAAGACGATCCATGAAACCCCAACTAATGGAACTGCAACGCCACAACATTATGTATCAATGGGGCTTCCCCTTTTCAGTCAGATTTAACTACCAAGGTACAATTTACAGAAGCAGATCAGCAGATGAACTACAACAAACCCTTTTAAAATTAAATCTAACAGAACCCACAAGCAGCAACACTCCCGCACGCAGAAGAATGGCGTCATCTTCACCTTCAGGCAGCACCCAGAAAATTTCAGAACAAAATGGGAATCATCATTCTCACAAAAGAGGCCGTTATGCCACATCATCCATGGACCAAGAAGATTCAATGGACTGACATCCTAATTCCTGATATCTCTTCATTTATTATACTAAGAGATGGTTCTCTATAAAAAAACCTATATATATAACTGAATGTAACTGCATTCTGATAGTCACACACTGTGTGGGATCATGTTACATTCCAGTTATATTTCTTATTACTTCTGATTCATATAGCCTTAGAATATATAAGTGAAATAAGGAAATTCTTGTTCAGTTATATATTATCAGGTAATAACAATAGATTTATTACTTTTTAGGACAAATATGTTCAATAATCCAGAAGTAATGGAAGCTTTTTCTTTCTTTTTCTAAAACAAATATATTATTACCTAACTAGTTCCTAGAATTATGTTTTTGTTTATTCTAATCTGAAGCAATACAACCTCAATTTTATGAGTTAACATATCTAAACAGTTACATATGAATAAAATATGTAATTGTTTACTCTAAAAGGGTTAAAATCCCCAAATAATTCAAACTATCTTCATCAATACCAAAGTTATTAACAGTACCTTTCTAACTGAATTATTTAGCCTAGGGCAAGACTAACCATATACAACCACGCTGGAATAAATAATTTCAACAAAAACTATATTCTGCACTCCAATTAATGAAACATCATTTTGATGTCTTTTGACATAGCACTTCTCTCCTGTAAGCGGAAGATCCCTGTACCCCCATTAGCCCTCCTCATTCTCCCAACCCTATTATGTGGGAGTGTGACGAAGGCACTTATTCCCCTGAGAGAGATATTTATTCTCTTTCACGGGTAAATTGTGATTACTTGCAAAAAATAATTTATACAATGTATCATCTAATCTCATATGTTTTTTGTTTACTCTTTACTCCAGAATTCACTGGTTTCTTTTCTATCTATTCATCTCTTCAGTCCACACAGGTTGATCTGCGCAGTCAGCTCTGCATAACAAAAAGTAAGTCAAAACTATTTGATCTATTGCCATTGCACCACTGAATATATTTTCCCTGAATGTTCAGGGAATAAATGTCCCTCAAAAGAGGACCAAAGCCTTCCGTACTTTCCATAACAAGAAGGCTCACATAGTATGCCTCCAAGAAACACACTTCACCAAAGATTCTACTCCAAAATATATTTCTCCTTTTTATCAACAAATTTACACGGCTTCTGCCTGTACCAAGCAAAGGGGAACTCTAATTGCATTTCACCGATCCACACCATTCACCTTATCATCAGAAATTAAAGACCCAGAAGGTAGATACCTGATACTCATGGGTTATATAATGGATACAGCAATCACGGTGATTTCCTACTACGCTCCTAACAAACAACCTACACCATTCCTCTCACATATATTACAAGTGATTAATACACACAAAATAGGAACAGTGATAATGTGTGGGGATTCGAACCAGGTCCTCCTCCCATTTCTAGATAAATCACCTTTTACACCATCCAAAATAACCTCTAGATTACCTTTTTCTCAACTTCTTTCCAAATACAATCTGGTAGATTCATGGAGAGAAAGTAACCCAATGAAAAAGAAATTCACTTATTTCTCGCACCCTCATCAAACCTTCACCAGAATAGATCATATTTTTCTAACAATAGGAATGATACCAGAAATTATTGCATCAGATATAATTCCGATTCTGTGGTCTGACCATAATGCAGTATACACTACTATAGCCTCAGCCATACCAAAAGCGCATGACCCAACGTGGTACTTACCGGACATAATGCTCAAACACCCACTACATCAGATGGCCATTGAACAAGCTTTAAAGGAATACATATCAATTAATAATACAACAGACATCTCCCCAATAACACTGTGGGAAGCTCATAAGCCTGTCTTGCGTGGTACAATACAAAGACAAATGGCACTATTTAAACGGGAACGCAAAAATCTAGCAAAAAAACTAGAACTCAATTTTAATGCAGCCTACATATCATTTCAAGATAATCCATCTCAGAGTACAAAATCTCATCTGGAAAAATCTAGATTGGAATACGATCTATTTCTCACTGAGTCAGTTGATAAATCCCTCAAACGCTCCAAACACAATTTCTACATGAATACAAACAAACCAGGTACATATTTGGCTCGGGCATTAAATTCAACTAACAAATCTTTCAAACCAATACATTTGAAATTATCAAAAAATGTTTACACTTGTAATCCAGTTAAAATAGTCCATAAATTTCACTCACATCTCGCAACTTTATACAAGACAAACAATGAATTTAATCCTACAGAAGCTGAATCCTTCTTCTCAAAAATAACCTTACCTGAGTTATCTCAGAATCAAAAAAGCAGTTTGGATGAGCCTATAACTATAGATGAAGTTGCTAACGCCATAAAAGACCTAAAACTTAACAAAAGACCAGGCCCAGACGGCTACTCGGCTTTATACTATAAAACATTCTCAGAAATACTCTCTCCCATTCTCATTGAAACTTTTAACAAACTTCTAGATGGACAGTCTTTTCGGCAAGAAACACTAATGGCAATTGTTTGTATGATCCCAAAACCCCTGTCTGATGATACTTCCTGTGTGAATTATCGGCCTATGTCTCTGTTAAACCTCGATATTAAATTATTAGCAAAAATAATAGCAAAACGCCTCAATAGCATTATAGGAAAATTAATACATAGAGATCAAGTAGGCTTCATGCCAAATAGACAGGCAGGCGATAATATACGCAGGGCAGTGTTATTGGCACATATTGCTAAAAAACGAAAAATCCCTTTATGTTTTCTATCTCTCGATATTAAGAGGGCATTTGACACAGTATCCTGGCAATATATGCAATATTCATTACAAAAATGGGGTTTTGGACCCCACTTTTTAACATGGATCAAGGCATTATATAATAAACCCAAAGCCTATATAAAATATGCTGGATACAAATCGAAATATAAATATTTAATATCGAAAGAGGTACCCGACAGGGTTGCCCATTATCTCCCTTATTATTTGCCCTTATACTCAAACCCATGGCCCAATACATCAGAACAAACCAAACTATAACTGGCATTGAAGTAGGAGGTATTACACACAAATTATGTATATTTGCAGACGATATATTACTTTTTCTATCATCACCACAGGTCTCTGGTCCTAACTTAATACCAGCTCTTGATGGATTTGCAGCCCTATCCGGCCTTATGATTAATCCTAAGAAATGCCTAGTGCTTAATATTTCACTCACAAACATGGAATTGATCCCGGCTAGGGCTGCACTCCCATTCACATGGGCAGAAAAATCAATCCCATATCTTGGAATTCATTTAACAGCATCTCATTCTGACTTATTCTCAACCAATTATCCTCCTGTATTAAGACAGATCACAAATCTAATAAAACAATGGTCGCAACTTCCTTTATCCTGGATAGGGAAGATTAATGCAATCAAAATGACTATTCTACCCAAATTGCTTTATCTATTCAGAGTCCTCCCTATTCCAATTCCTTCCTATTTTTTGAGAATAGTACAAAAAAGAGCAACTTCGTTTATATGGGGCTCTTCTAAACCACGTATACCTATACACACACTACATCTTCCCAAAAATAAAGGAGGCCTGGGATACCCTAATTTTACTAACTACTACAGAGCAGCACATTTGGCCAGTCTGTCCAAATACCATGCAAAACAGGAAATCCCATTATGGGTATTTATAGAGGCTTCAGAAAATGACCCTCTATTAATATCAAATTTATTATGGCTTGATCCTAAAGACCGCTTTAAAATTCATAATCCCATAACTAAACACTTCTTATCTCTCTGGGATAAACTAAAAACCAAATATCAGTTACAATCTCCACACAATCCTCTCCTTTCTTTTATCAGAAATCCGGCCTTTTATCCGGCATGGATCTACCCAAATTCTTTTAAAACTTGGACAACATCAGGCATTCAGACACTAAATGACTTCATAGCATCTAAATCATTCCTTTCATTCCCATCGCTTAGAGAAAAATATGATCTACCAAACTCTGAGATATTTAGATATCTCCAAATCAAAAATTTCTATACACCATTCCTAAAGGAGGATACACCATTATCCCAATTATCCATTTTTGAATCAATCTGTACAAAAGATCCATTTGCTAAAGGTACAATTTCATCACTTTATAATCAATTATATGGAGTAGCAAATCTTAATAGACCCTCTTACGTTCAGAGGTGGGAGGAGGACCTGGGACGAACTTTAGAAGACACGGACTGGTCTAACATATGGCTCACATCTAAGTCATCTTCACCCAACATCTTAGCACTGGAGACAAATTATAAAGTCCTAACTCGCTGGTACCTTGTACCCGCTAGAGTGGCAAAATATTCACCTAATACCTCAACTCTTTGTTTTCGTGGATGCCCAGAAATAGGCACATATTTACACATATGGTGGACGTGCCCAGTAATCCAAACCTTCTGGAAGGAAGTATTCGTGATTGCATCTAAAATATTTAAAAAAATAATACAACCAGATCCATATTTAACTTTACTTAATCTAAAACCGGAATGGTTAACACTCTCTCAATTCAAACTTATGATCCAACTAATAACGGCTGCAAAACAAACAGTGGCCAAGGCATGGAAATCTCCTACATTGGTACTAGCAGAAACAATTCACAGAATGAATAATACAATGTCCCATGCTAAGATGGTAGCCATCGATCAAAATCAAATTCCAAAATTTGAAAAACGTTGGCATCCTTGGATAAAGCAACAGTTCCTGTCAAACGTCAATGACTCTGTCCTGTTGCCATGGTAACAGATTAAATGACTTACAGAGACACCCATTCTAAGGCTTCAAAGAGAACTAAAAAGAATAATAAACTGACGAGCGAGACAACCTTGTGGACCATACCTCTACCTTTCAACCCTTTTTCTTCTTTCTCTTTCCTTTTCTCCACCTTACGATTAAAGCTCATTATCAGAATGTATTTGACCTATATACACTCTACTTGTAAACAATATGTATAGTAGGTATAAATCATTTAAATACCTACAAAAGTAACTAAGGAAATGATATATATATCTTTAATTTAGGTTTACGTGAACCCAATGTTTAATATTTGAAATTTCATGATATTTACCTATATAAACCCTACTGTAAAACAATGAGCTTACTTTATAGATCCTTGTAAACTTACTTTATGTATCTTTATAACATTGTATACTCAATAAACTTCTTTTGACAAGGAAAAAAAAAAAAAAAAAAAAATTTATATTAGGTATTGTAATACTGCTAAAGAAATTCAATGGCATGGTGGCTGCCACTGGAATTACCTTGATGGCATAAATGGAGAGGTTAAGGATCCCTGTGCAGTGTGGCGTGTTTCACACTGTGAGAATCGTGGCTGTGTGCGAGCGGCATGTAATACACACACTGCACGGCCGCACGCTGGCTCCTACCGATGTCACGCAGCTCGGCATGTGCAGGGAAGGGCCCCAGCCTGGGTGGTGAGCGCCGCCCCCGGCAGGGACTGAACCTCCCAACTGTGGCGGCTAGAGTGGTGGTGACTGTGCCCCACGTGGTGACGCACATGATGACGTCACACGTGAGGCATGTAGCGTGGCGTCGATATGCTGTGGATCCCGCCCTAGTCCCCCGAACCAACCGCCTCAATAGGCTGAAGGGAGGGGGAAAGGGAGGACATACAGAGCGCATCGCAGATTCCGGGATGGGACAACAAAAGAAGGTCTGTGGTTCCAAAAAATAATAATAAACTGCCCAACCAAGTTTGAGAAAAACAATCAAGTGCCGCATAACTCATGGACATGAAAAACATGTCCCGAGTGCAACCGGGCCCCAAAGTATGGTACACAACCAAATGGAGCCTAACAACCTCCACCTAAGCGGCAGGGGAGCACTGCCAGCTTAGTCAAGACACCTCCATTCCCATTTAGCAGCAAAAAGAGGGGGGGCTGTGTAGCAACACAGGTGAGACATTTTCTCAAACTTGGTTGGGCAGTTTGTTATTATTTTTTGGAACCACAGACCTTCTTTTAAATTAAGTGGTATGCTCCACGCTCAGGATCCTAGCGGGTTGCCGCCCCCCTATTGGGTTCCCAAGGGAACTTATGGTAAGTAGAGGTAAGAAAGTGGGGTGGTTGGCGCTACCTTATATCTCAAGGTAAGTGTAAAGGAAGGTATTAAATAAGTGCTCTGTTACCAAAGAAAAAATAAATTAATAATAAAGGGATACCTGTCCTGTGTAAACTAAATTATATGCATGTGCTTGTCCACTGGTGATTAAGTGGATATAAGTGTACCCTGCAGTAATGGATATAAACGTATCCTCGCACAAATGTAATTAAACAAGTGTCAGTACATGTGAAACAAATATGAACAGGTAATGTAAGTGATCAACCAAGATATAACTTTCACATAAAAAAAAAAAAATATATATATATATATATATATATATATATATATATATATATATATATATATATATATATATATATATATATACTGTATCTGTATATATGTGCCCATCAGGTCAAAGATAAACAACCTAAAACATACAAGTGTTACACAAAGGTACTATCTTGCTGCCCGACGGAAGCCTCTCCTCAGTGCAAGACTCATGAAAGCCCCCATGGAGTTTGCTAAAAAAACACCTGAAGGACTCCAAGATGGTGAGAAATAAGATTCTTTGGTCTGATGAGACCAAGATAGAACATTTTGGCCTTAATTCCAAGCGGTATGTGTGGAGAAAACCAGGCACTGCTCATCACCTAAAAAACAAAATAAGTGCAGCGCTAAAACTAAATATGAATTGTGTATCATACTAAAAATAACCATACAAAAGTGATTGATCCACCAAAAATAAAATATAAAAAACACAGAACAGGTCTCCCATAGAGGACAGAGACAGATGTCTCACTATATGTCACATGTGAGAAATTATAAAAAATAAACAAGTGATATAGTAAGTCCCAATTATAAATATTGCAGAAAATCAAAAAAGTCCATGAATAAAGTGAGTAGATGATCAGAGTGCATATAATCAGGAGAGGTGTGACACAGGTTAATCCAGCATCCAAAGTGACTTGCACCCAAGTGAGGTATGAGGCTCCTTACCAGCTCAGGATGACCACCATGACAGTGGTCTCACCAGGCATTTGGGAAATTATCAGGTCACCCACAAACCTATGCCGATCTTTCCAGTAGTAAATGTGGAACTCAGAAGACAAAATCAAGAAAAAGCTCCCATAGCGTAAAATTGCAAAACAGTGTGATTTATTAAGCTAAAAGATTGCACTTACAAGAATACTGCTCATCACCTGTCCAATACAGTTCCAACAGTGAAGCATGGTGGTGGCAGCATCATGCTGTGGGGGTGTTTTTTAGCTGCAGGGACAGGACGACTGGTTGTAATCGAGGGAAAGATGAATGCGGCCAAGTACAGGGATATCCTGGATGAAAACCTTCTCCAGCGAGTGCTCAGAACCTCAGACTGGGCCGAAGATTTACCTTCCAACAAGACAATGACCCTAAGCACAGCTAAAATAACAAAGGAGTGGCTTCACAACAACTCCGTGACTGTTCTTGAATGGCCCAGCCAGAGCCCTGACTTAAACCCAATTGAACATCTCTGGAGAGACCTAAAAATGGCTGTCCACCAACGTTTACCATCCAACCTGACAGAACTGGAGAGGATCTGCAAGGAGGAATGACAGAGGATCCCCAAATCCAGGTGTGAAAAACGTGTTGCATCTTTCCCAAAAAGACTCATGGCTGTATTAGATCAAAAGGGTGCTTCTACTAAATACGGAGCAAAGAGTCTGAATACTTAGGACCATGTGATATTTCAATTTTTTTTTTCAATAAATCTGCAAAAATGTCAACAATTCTGTGTTTTTCTGTCAATATGGGGTGCTGTGTGTACATTAATGAGGAAAAAAATGAAATTAAATGATTTTAGCAAATGGCTGCAATATAACAAAGAGTGAAAAATTTAAGGGGGTCTGAATACTTTCCATCCCCACTGTATGTGTATTACAGTATTAACAAGAAAAAAGGATGTGACTTATAACAAGAGAATTGTTTATCAACATTGTGGTATGTGGTAGAGGATTCAGGTGTATGTAAAAGGTATAGTAATTAAGCTTTTTTTTTTAGTATACCAGTCCAACCAGGGTTTCCAGTCTTGACGTTTTGCTTGGTAATTACCCTGGGAGGAAGCAAACATTACTTCATATGAGATTTGTAAATGAGTGGTTCTTAGTACTTCTGTAATGGTTGGAGCTTCCTTCTTTTTTCCAGCATTTAGCTATTTCTAGTCTAGCACTTAAAAGTATGTGGTAAACGATTTTCCTTAATCGAGGTGGGATTTCTTCTATTCCCAAGTATAGAATGGCCAAGCCCGAGTTTTGAGGAGGTTGGGTATTCATGATATTTGCTATTGTATTGTAGATGGCGAACCAGAAGGTTCGCAGTGAGGGACAGGTATGTGGTAATAAACCTGCTAGTCTCGTAGGTGTTAAGTACCACCGTAATAATAATTTCTGGTAGAGTACCTATAAATTGACACTTTTGGTGGCTTTATAGGTAGATGAAATTGCTTTCATACATCGTTTATTGGAGTAGGAAGTCGACAAGTCTATTTACCACGTTCTCATAGAAGGGGATTTGGTAAAGAATGATTTTTGGTTCAAAATGTTATACATTAGAGAAATGCCTTTGATTGAGGAAGTGGGGTTTGTGAAATACAGCAACACTTTCCAGGGCAATTTAGTTGATTTGTCAGGGATAGTTGATAAGAGATGTGAAATTTGGATATAGGTATACATATCATCTGGAACTAGTCCAAACTCTAATTGGGACTAGGGATGAGCTGAACACCCCCCTGTTCGGTTCGCACCAGAACTTGCGAACAGGCAAAAAATTTGTTTGAACACGCGAACACCGTTAAAGTCTATGGGACACGAACATGAATAATCAAAAGTGCTAATTTTAAAGGCTTATATGCAAGTTATTGTCATAAAAAGTGTTTGGGGACCTGGGCCCTGCCCCAAGGGACATGGATCAATGCAAAAAAAAGTTTTAAAAATGGCTGTTTTTTCGGGAGCAGTGATTTTAATAATGCTTAAAGTGAAATAATAAAAGTGTAATATTCCTTTAAATTTCGTACCTGGGGGGTGTCTATAGTATGCCTGTAAAGGGGCGCATGTTTCCTGTATTTAGAACAGTCTGACAGCAAAATGACATTTCAAAGGAAAAAAGTCATTTAAAACTACTCGTGGCTATTAATGAATTGCCGGTCCGACAATACACATAAAAGTTCATTGATAAAAATGGCATGGGAATTCCCCACAGGGGAACTCCGAACCAGAATTTAAAAAAAAAATGATGTGGGGGGATCCCCCTAAATTCCATACCAGGCCCTTCAGGTCTGGTATGGATATTAAGGTGAACCCCGACCAAAATTTTTTAAAAAATGGCATGGGGTCCCCCTCAAAATCTATACCAGACCCTTCAGGTTCGCCGAACATGAGTTCGACTTGAACTCGAAGCTCATCCCTAATTGGGAAGCTCTAAAGGACTTGATTGCTGGGCCAACTCTTATATCCGTGACATTTGCAATACCTTTGGGTATCCAATGTTTGACTTTTAAATTTGGGATCAGGAGTTGTAGGCTGGATATAGATAAAGGAATGGACTTAGAGGATGTATTACCTATGGGGGTATTTAAAATAATTTTCCGAGCCTGGATAGTTGCATACATTGGTGGTGAATTACCTATGGGGTCCTTGGGCATAAATCTACTAGCCAGTGACAAGTCAAGTAAATTTTTGTGGGGGCATTGATGATTCTCTAATTCGAGCCACCTAGATGTATGGTTATGTGGGAACCACTGTCTGGCCTGTGCTAGGGAAGCTGGTGGTTAATAGTCTTTTAGTAGAATATACCCTACTCCTCCTACATTTCGTGATTTGAACATCTTTTGGAAAGCACATCTAGCTTTTTTCCCTTGCCATAGAAAGTTATTTACCATGGATTGGGCTTTAGAGAATAGAATGAGTCAGGAACATGAATGGGAAGGGTTCAGAACAGGTAAATAAATTGGGGAAGTATGGTCATCTTGAAAGCTGCCAGTCTTCCAGACCATTTCAACTCTGTTTTTGACATGGCCTGTAGCCTGAAGTTAAGTTTAGTGAGAAATGAGGTATAGTTTGCTTCAATCAGTTGGCCAGTGGTTGCCGTCAATGTTATACCCAAATATTGTATTCTGTTAGTACTCCAGGAATAAGGGTATCGCATTTCAAGCTTAGTTTTCAATGCTGAGTCAATTCCTAGACTTAATATATGAGATTTGCCTTAATTGACTTTATAATAAGAAATACGTTTGAACATAGCTAGGATGTCATGTGCTGCAGCCAGGGAAGATTCCACAACTGTCATAATCAAAATTGTATCATATGCAAATAAGCTGATAGTATGGGTCCCGTGACATGCTTGGGAGCCTTTAATGTTTGGGTGATTTCTAATGTAGATGGCTAAGGGTTCCATCAAAAGGTTAAATATTAGGGGGGACAATGGACACCCCTGCCACGTTCCATTAGATATTGTGAAAGGCATAGATAAAACCCCAGACATATACACCCTGACGGATGGCCTGGAATATAAAGCCATAATGGGCGTGAAAATTTTTCCAACAAAGCCGAATGAGTCTAGCACCCTGGATAAATACTGCCAGTGTATGCGGTCGAAGGCCTTCTCTGCGTACAGTGTCAGAAGCAGAGAAGGCCTCTCCTGTGCTTTAGCCATGTGGATAATGTTCACCAGCTTTCGAGTAGCGTCTGATGTTTGCCTGTTTTGGGTAAAACCCGTTTAGTCAGGATGTATAAGTGTGGGGATGATGGTGACCATGCGTAAGGCTATCAGCTTTGCATATAGTTTTAAATTTATATTTAAGAGTGAAATCGGTCTAAAATTTGAGTTTGGTTGCTTCCCTGGCTTTGACAGAGTGACGATTAGTGCTTCCAACATTTCAGGTGGGAAAGAAGCAGAGGCAGCGGCGGTATTAAAAATTTGGATTAAATGTGGGGATAGAAGGGACTTGAATTCCTTATAATATTCTCCACTAAAGCCATCTGGGCCAGGTGATTTGTTTGGGGGAAGAGCCTCAATAGGTTTATGGATTTCTAGTTCTGTAAATGGTAAATTTAAAGAATGGAGCTGGTCAGGCGTTAGTGTAAGGCTGGCTAGCCTGTGTTTGTGGGAGGAGTCTGAGGGTAGTGATCACACTATCGGAGTCCCCTCCTTTTGATTATTCCCTATGTGGAGCCCATCCATCGGAGGGAGCACCGCCTCCCCATAGACGCATCAGAACGTCAGCATTGATCGGAACAGAACGAATACAACATCCAACGGATTCATACAGGCACTTTTATTGTGTCATCAAGGTGAGAGTTCTGGGAACCCCCGAGTGGGTATCCAACACCACGAAAGTCACCAGATCTTCTATCAACGCACTTGCACTTTTATAGTCACATTTGAATTATGTATTAGTCACTTCACTTGATGTACCAGCACTGAAGTCACTTTTCATGTATATATGAACTATTATACATAGAGTCATTTATTGTGGATTCACTTATATTGTTTTAACACTTAGTGTTTTTTACACTTATGGTTTATTATTTAGCTCTTTAGAGGTTTTGCACGGAATCATAGACACAATCCATCCTTATTGTGCAACTTGTAGATTATAGGTAGTGAAGTGGTGTTCACTATTTGATTTTGCAGCAATACACATATTATTTCTCATTGATCACTTTAGTAGCGTAGAAGTCTATCGCAAGATACCTCACATTTCTGTCTCAGTGTTTTTGCCTCAGCGTTTTGTCTCAGCGTTTCTGTCACAGTGATTCTGCCCCAGCATTTCTGTCACAGATTTTTCTGTCATATTGTTTCTGCCCCAGCATTTCTGTCTCTGCGTTTCTGCCCCAACATTTCTGTCATAGCATTTCTGTCATAGCATTTCTGTCATAGTGTTTCTGTCTTAGCATTTCTGCCCCAGCATTTCTGTCTCAGCGTTTTTGTCATAGCGTTTCTGTCTTAGCATTTCTGCCCCAGCATTTCTGTCTCAGCGCTTTTGCCTCATCGTTTCTGTCATAGCGTTTCTGCCCCAGCATTTCTGTCACAGCTTTTTCTGTCATATTGTTTCTGCCCCAGCATTTCTGTCTCTGCGTTTCTGCCTCAGCGTTCAGTCTCAGCATTTCGGTCATAGCGTTTCTGTCATAGCGTTTCTGTCTTAGCGTTTCTGTCATAGCGTTTCTGTCTTAGCATTTCTGCCCCAGCATTTCTGTCTCAGCGTTTTTGCCTCAGCGTTCTGTCTCAGTGTTTTTGCCTTAGCGTTCTGTCTCAGCGTTTTTGCCTCAGCGTTCTGTCTCAGCATTTTTGCCTCAGTGTTTCTGCCCCAGCATTTCTGTCACAGCGTTTTCTGTCATAGCCTTTCTGCTCCAGCATTTCTGTTTCTGCCTCAAGCGTTCAGTCTCAGCGTTTCTGCCCCCAGCGTTTCTGCCCCAGCGTTTCTGCCTGAGCATTTCTGCCTCAAGCATTCAGTCTCAGCGTTTCTGCCTCAGCTTTTCTGCCCCAGTGTTTTCTGTCATAGCGTTTCTGTTCAGAACAGGTAAATAAATTGGGGAAGTATGGTCATCTTGAAAGCTGCCAGTCTTCCAGACCATTTCAACTCTGTTTTTGACATGGCCTGTAGCCTGAAGTTAAGTTTAGTGAGAAATGAGGTATAGTTTGCTTCAATCAGTTGGCCAGTGGTTGCCGTCAATGTTATACCCAAATATTGTATTCTGTTAGTACTCCAGGAATAAGGGTATCGCATTTCAAGCTTAGTTTTCAATGCTGAGTCAATTCCTAGACTTAATATATGAGATTTGCCTTAATTGACTTTATAATAAGAAATACGTTTGAACATAGCTAGGATGTCATGTGCTGCAGCCAGGGAAGATTCCACAACTGTCATAATCAAAATTGTATCATATGCAAATAAGCTGATAGTATGGGTCCCGTGACATGCTTGGGAGCCTTTAATGTTTGGGTGATTTCTAATGTAGATGGCTAAGGGTTCCATCAAAAGGTTAAATATTAGGGGGGACAATGGACACCCCTGCCACGTTCCATTAGATATTGTGAAAGGCATAGATAAAACCCCAGACATATACACCCTGACGGATGGCCTGGAATATAAAGCCATAATGGGCGTGAAAATTTTTCCAACAAAGCCGAATGAGTCTAGCACCCTGGATAAATACTGCCAGTGTATGCGGTCGAAGGCCTTCTCTGCGTACAGTGTCAGAAGCAGAGAAGGCCTCTCCTGTGCTTTAGCCATGTGGATAATGTTCACCAGCTTTCGAGTAGCGTCTGATGTTTGCCTGTTTTGGGTAAAACCCGTTTAGTCAGGATGTATAAGTGTGGGGATGATGGTGACCATGCGTAAGGCTATCAGCTTTGCATATAGTTTTAAATTTATATTTAAGAGTGAAATCGGTCTAAAATTTGAGTTTGGTTGCTTCCCTGGCTTTGACAGAGTGACGATTAGTGCTTCCAACATTTCAGGTGGGAAAGAAGCAGAGGCAGCGGCGGTATTAAAAATTTGGATTAAATGTGGGGATAGAAGGGACTTGAATTCCTTATAATATTCTCCACTAAAGCCATCTGGGCCAGGTGATTTGTTTGGGGGAAGAGCCTCAATAGGTTTATGGATTTCTAGTTCTGTAAATGGTAAATTTAAAGAATGGAGCTGGTCAGGCGTTAGTGTAAGGCTGGCTAGCCTGTGTTTGTGGGAGGAGTCTGAGGGTAGTGATCACACTATCGGAGTCCCCTCCTTTTGATTATTCCCTATGTGGAGCCCATCCATCGGAGGGAGCACCGCCTCCCCATAGACGCATCAGAACGTCAGCATTGATCGGAACAGAACGAATACAACATCCAACGGATTCATACAGGCACTTTTATTGTGTCATCAAGGTGAGAGTTCTGGGAACCCCCGAGTGGGTATCCAACACCACGAAAGTCACCAGATCTTCTATCAACGCACTTGCACTTTTATAGTCACATTTGAATTATGTATTAGTCACTTCACTTGATGTACCAGCACTGAAGTCACTTTTCATGTATATATGAACTATTATACATAGAGTCATTTATTGTGGATTCACTTATATTGTTTTAACACTTAGTGTTTTTTACACTTATGGTTTATTATTTAGCTCTTTAGAGGTTTTGCACGGAATCATAGACACAATCCATCCTTATTGTGCAACTTGTAGATTATAGGTAGTGAAGTGGTGTTCACTATTTGATTTTGCAGCAATACACATATTATTTCTCATTGATCACTTTAGTAGCGTAGAAGTCTATCGCAAGATACCTCACATTTCTGTCTCAGTGTTTTTGCCTCAGCGTTTTGTCTCAGCGTTTCTGTCACAGTGATTCTGCCCCAGCATTTCTGTCACAGATTTTTCTGTCATATTGTTTCTGCCCCAGCATTTCTGTCTCTGCGTTTCTGCCCCAACATTTCTGTCATAGCATTTCTGTCATAGCATTTCTGTCATAGTGTTTCTGTCTTAGCATTTCTGCCCCAGCATTTCTGTCTCAGCGTTTTTGTCATAGCGTTTCTGTCTTAGCATTTCTGCCCCAGCATTTCTGTCTCAGCGCTTTTGCCTCATCGTTTCTGTCATAGCGTTTCTGCCCCAGCATTTCTGTCACAGCTTTTTCTGTCATATTGTTTCTGCCCCAGCATTTCTGTCTCTGCGTTTCTGCCTCAGCGTTCAGTCTCAGCATTTCGGTCATAGCGTTTCTGTCATAGCGTTTCTGTCTTAGCGTTTCTGTCATAGCGTTTCTGTCTTAGCATTTCTGCCCCAGCATTTCTGTCTCAGCGTTTTTGCCTCAGCGTTCTGTCTCAGTGTTTTTGCCTTAGCGTTCTGTCTCAGCGTTTTTGCCTCAGCGTTCTGTCTCAGCATTTTTGCCTCAGTGTTTCTGCCCCAGCATTTCTGTCACAGCGTTTTCTGTCATAGCCTTTCTGCTCCAGCATTTCTGTTTCTGCCTCAAGCGTTCAGTCTCAGCGTTTCTGCCCCCAGCGTTTCTGCCCCAGCGTTTCTGCCTGAGCATTTCTGCCTCAAGCATTCAGTCTCAGCGTTTCTGCCTCAGCTTTTCTGCCCCAGTGTTTTCTGTCATAGCGTTTCTGTCCCAGCATTTCTGTCTCAGCATTTCTGCCTCAAGCATTCAGTCTCAGCGTTTCTGCCTCAAGCGTTCAGTCTCAGCGTTTCTGCCTCAAGCGTTCAGTCTCAGCGTTTCTGCCTCAAGCTATCTGCCCCAGCTTTTCTGCCCCAGCATTTCTGCCCCAGCATTTATGTCTTTGCGTTTCTACCTCAAGCGTTCAGTCTCAGCGTTTCTGCCTCAAGCGTTCTGCCCAGCCTTTCTGCCCCAGCGTTTCTGTCATAGCGTTTCTGGCCCAGCGTTTCTGCCACAGCATTCTCTGTCGGAGAGTTTCTGCCTCAGCATTTTGTCACAGTGTTCTGTCACAGCGTTTCTGCCTCAGCATTTGTCTGTCATAGTGTTTGTCTGTCATAGCATTTGTCTGTCATAAGCGTTGCTTTCGACTTCGTTGGTTGCTATGTCTCATCGCACTTCCATCCATGTTGTTTCCTGAGTTAGTTAGCTAGTGCTCACATCTCAGAATCTGTCACGTCTACAGATTCATATGGGCTGAGGTTTCGTTTTTAATGATTGTTGACCACAATCTTCTCGCCCGTATATCACACGTCATACGATGCACGTTCATTCACTACACCTGTACGACTACCCACCATGGTCCGTGGGTACACTAGCCTTGAGTGTTCAGTTTAATTGCCTGTCTCTGCGCTGCAGGTCCCTTGAGCTCACTCACCACTTACACCAGGGTGGGGAGCCATCGTCAGGTTCATTTGCGCGCAGTGGTCTTGACGTTCTGCTCATGTTCTCATACTTAGGTAGGCGCAGAGGGGTGTTGATGTTTCATGTTTGGTTGTCTGTTGTCATTTTTCTAGTTTGTGTTTCCTCAGCTTGGGCTTGCCGCACGTTCTGAAACGACTAGTTCACGTTCAGTCCTTCAACCACGTGGGGGCTCTTTAGTGTGGGTAGCACCCCATCAGTTAGGAGTCAGTCCATACTTTAGCACTCGGCGGAGTTTGGCACAGGGGACGGCGGTACGCTTCGGTTTGTTCCAATTTTCATCCCAGCCACTCATCTACCAGCTGGTACATGTTATCGGCATTATTCTTGCATGCTGATTCATGTGGGCTAAGCATGCTCTCC
Source organism: Lithobates septentrionalis (assembly GCA_037952835.1). Lineage (NCBI taxonomy): Eukaryota > Metazoa > Chordata > Amphibia > Anura > Ranidae > Lithobates > Lithobates septentrionalis. The sequence continues at coordinate 2,876,497 of JBBDGP010000358.1, forward strand.
ACAACCTAGTACGGTTGCAAGTCAGGATGGAGGTGTTTGAAGCTTGCATGGTCAGAGGCAGGGTGTCAGCGCACCCCCAGCTCCTGCTCTTCCATTCCTGCAGGCTAGTTCAGCATCCCCTTGGTCCAGTCTCGCCACTGGGCTCACCCTTGGGTCAGAAGCAGTCATCAATTTTTTTTCAGTTGACGTCCTGTTGCATAGAGGCCCTGGTTACCGCTCAGGGATTTATAGTCTCTCAGGGTGCGTGCTGAGCCACGTTCCCTTGACGGTCCATAAGTGGTAGGTTTGGGCAAACATCATCATGATACTGTGGACTCCACTCTCGGCTCTGATCTCTTGTCTAGGATGTTGCCTGGAGAACTGCTTGGGGACGTCAGTCCAGTCATCTTTTTCCGATTCCCCAGCCTTTTCCAGGAAGGGGGGCTTTCAGTCACTTGGGTATGACCCCGGATGGAGTCTGGCCCTCCTTCCTCAGTTCAGAATTCAGTCTCGGTTGTCAGGTCACAGGCTGACATTGACTAGTGTTCTGTGTCTGGCATGGTTTCTCCATGTTTAACGATGCTTATTGCCATAGCGCATTGGCCTTATCCGCTTACTAGATCAACATATCCATCAGGTATCCAACACTTCAAACTCCTGCCAGTTGTCCATTTTTGCACTCACCCTCTCACTTCCCCATACCAAGTATGGGTAGGCCAGGGGTTAGGGACTTTCCACTGAGCTACTTCACTGGTGTCCGTTTGAAGTATTTCATTCTTCTTGGCCATTTTGCAGGGGCTCCTCGGGATAGCCCTTGCTCCCTTTCCCCCACGTATCCTCTCATTCGCAAGCAGTTCATTCTCATGTCAGGATTGTCTCGGGCATCAGGCTCAATCCAATCTTTCACGGGACGTTAGTTGGGTTCTGGGTAGCTTCACAGGTTCTATAGGGGGTTCCTTCTCATCACTAAGTCATGAGTCGGTGGGTTTCTCCTGTCATAGCGAATACTTACTGGATACATATACTGTTGCCATCCGGGCGGGCGCTACTCCACTTTACGGATTATTACCTTCCCTTCTTCACCTAAATTTGTGTCTTTTTGCCCTCTTTTCAGGCATACTGGCCAGCTAGGCCAAGGCACACCTCAGGCCTTGGTTGTTAGGGTTAACGCATTTCCCACTTGAAGACTCTGACTACAAGTGTAAGGATGGCCGGAGGCTAGACTGTGTTTGTGGGAGGAGTCTGAGGGCTACTTAATCCTCCTCCCCTGTCGGGTCTGGTGTTGTCATCACTATCAGGGTTCCCACCCACCCGTTTCCCCCAGACTTCATACATACTGATACTCATTGTACTTTGTTCTTATTCCTACATTCAGGGTATGCCCTCTTTTCAGGCATACTGACCAGCTAGGCCAAGGCACACCTCAGGCCTTGGTTGTTAGGGTTATCGTATTTCCCACTTGAAGACTCTGACTACAAATTTAGGTATAGATATAGTAGCTAAAAATCTGTTGATTGATTTGAGTTGGTTTGATACGTTTGGGGGGTCATCCTTTAAATTGTATAATGACCCATAAAAGAAACTAAAGGCGTCTGCTAACCGGGGGGCGTGGCTTGATGGTGGAGCGAGCGGCCGCATAGTCACAGCACTCCGGCTCTCAACAACCATCCTGCAGGCATCCTGAGTCCTATCTCCTCACCGAGGGTCTCAATCTGTTCCCCACGGCGGTGGGCACAAAGCAGGCTGGCTACCATGGTGAAATACGGGCCGGCTTGGCCCCCATCCACGTCGGTCCGTCTGGCGGGATTCCGGAGGCAAGATGGCGCCGGCACACGGGCCTCTCAGGCAGCTGATTAGGGATGAGCCGAACACCCCCCGGTTCGGTTCGCACCAGAACCCGCGAACGGACCGCAAGTTCGCACGAACGTTAGAACCCCATTGACGTCTATGGGACTCGAACGTTCGAAATCAAAAGTGCTCATTTTAAAGGCTAATTTGCATGGTATTGTCCTAAAAAGGGTTTGGGGACCCGGGTCCTACCCCAGGGGACATGTATCAATGCAAAAAAAACTTTTAAAAACGGCCGTTTTTTCGGGAGCAGTGATTTTAATGATGCTTAAAGTAAAAAAAAAAAAGTGAAATATTCCTTTAAATATCGTACCTGGGGGGTGTCTATAGTATGCCTGTAAAGTGACGCGTGTTTCCCATGTTTAGAACAGTCCCTGCACCAAATGTCATTTTTAAAGGAAAAAATCTCATTTAAAACTGCTTGCGGGTTTAATGTCATGTCGGGTCCTGGCAATATGGATGAAAATCAGTGAGACAAACGGCATGGGTACCCCCCAGTCCATTACCAGGCCCTTTGGGTCTTGTATGGATATTAAGGGGAACCCCGCACCCAAATTAAAATAAGGAAAGGTCCCTATATACTCTGAACAGCAGTATACAGGCGGTGCAAACAAGACAGGGACTGTAGGTTTGTTGTTAAGTAGAATCTGTTTGTAATTTTGAACATTTTTAATGTGTTTAGCTCCAGCCAAAAAATCTTTTCTAAGCTTTTTGGAAAACATAGGGAAGGGTTATCACCCCTGTGACATTTGTTTTGCGTCTTTCCTCCTCTTCAGAAGATTTCACCTCACTTTTTTGTCCCAATGAAAAATGTTTTTTGAAAATTTGGGTTTTTTTGTGGAACAAGGATTGGAAAGCATCAGTGGAAAGGAGAAATTGTTTTCCCATATTAACTCTTACATGAGAGAATTTCCCTTCCTATGGGTAGATTTCATCTCACTTCCTGTTGTCTCCTTCCGTTTGCAAGTAGGAGTCGTTTGTAAGTTAGATGTTTGAAAGTAGGGTCCTGCCCTATATACTCAGCAGAAATTTGGGCCTTAGGTGTTGCTGTGGCCAAAACACTGTAAGCCCTCACAGGGCCCTGCTGTGAAATATTAGATCAAGAATTGTAATTACATGCCCCTGTTGAACAGGAGCTGAAAAATTAGGCCTTAGGCACTGGTGCTGGTGCCACAACACTGCAACCCCTCACAGACACTCTAGTTGGAACGCAGGAACGAGCCCTGCTGCAAAGTATTGCATCAAAAATTGTAATTACACGCCCCTGTTAGACAGGGGCAGAAAAATTGGGCCTTAGGCACTGGTGCTGGTGCCACAACACTGCAACCCCTCACAGACACTCTAGTTGGAACGCAGGAACGAGCACTGCTGCAAAGTATTGCATCAAAAATTGTAATTACACGCCCCTGTTAGACAGGGGCAGAAAAATTGGGCCTTAGGCACTGGTGCTGGTGCCACAACACTGCAACCCCTCACAGACACTCTAGTTGGAATGCAGGAACGAGCCCTGCTGCAAAGTATTGCATCAAAAATTGTAATTTCACGCCCCTGTTAGACAGGGGCAGAAAAATTGGGCCTTAGGCACTGGTGCTGGTGCCACAACACTGCAACCCCTCACAGACACTCTAGTTGGAATGCAGGAACGAGCCGTGCTGCAAAGTATTACATCAAAAATTGTAATTACACGCCCCTGTTATACAGGGGCTGAAAAATTGTGCCTTAGGCACTGGTGGTGGCGCCCAGAACCAAAAATGTTCTTACAAGCTATCAGCGTGATGATTGAGGAGGAAGAGGATAATTACTCAGGGATAATCACTCAGCATCAGCATAGGCAGTCTTTGAAGGGATCTGAAAAAAATTATTCAGTTACATCAGCATCAGGTGCTTGGTAGCTGGTGGTGATCCAAGACTGATTCATTTTTATGAAGGTCAGCCGATCGACCGAGTCAGTGGACAGACGCACCCTGTGATCGGTTACCACGCCTCCAGCAGCACTGAATGTACGTTCCGAAAGAACGCTGGATGCAGGACAGGCCAGTAGCTCAATTGCATACTGTGCAAGCTCTGGCCAGTGATCCATCCTCAAGACCCAGTAACCCAGAGGATTTTCGGTGGGAAAGGTGTCCAAGTCTGATCTTGCCCCTAGGTATTCCTGCACCATGTAAAACAGACGCTGGCGATGGTTGCTGGAACCGATCATACCTTGGGGCTGCGGACCAAAAAATTGTCTGAACGCATCGGTCAGACGGCCACCTTCTCCACCGCTCCTTCTTTGACTGACCGAAGCCTCAGCAACACGTTGTCCAGAAACAGGAGTTTGTAACCTCCCAGTCTCTGGGAACGCGTTGCACAGACCTTTCTGCAAGGCCTCCCGAAGATGTTTCATCCTCTGCTCCCTCTGCGATGGCAAGATAAGGTCCGCAACCTTACCCTTGTAACGTGGATCAAGGAGGGTTGCCAGCCAGTATTGGTCCTTCTCCTTGATACCACGAATACGAGGATCCTTACGCAGGCTTTGCAGGATCAGGGAGGCCATGCAGCGTAGGTTTGCTGAGGCATTCGGTCCGGAGTCCTCTGGGTCACTAAGGACAACAACGTCCGCAGCCACCTCCTCCCAGCCACGTACAAGTCCATGTGTTCCTTGGGACTGATCCCTTAAAGACTGCTGATGCTGAGTGCCAGGCTCCACCTCCATACTGACACAATCTTCCTCCTCCTCCTCCTCCTCCTCCTCGTCCTCTTCCTGTGTGATCGGCGGGCACGCAGGAACACTGTCTGGATAAAGGGGGCCTTGAGAGCTAAGGAAGTCCTCCTCTTCCTGCCTCTGTTCTGCCTCAAGTGCCCTGTCCATTATTCCACGCAGCGTGTGCTCCAACAGGTGGACAAGGGGGACAGTGTCACTGATGCATGCACTGTCAGTGCTCACCATCCTCGTGGCCTCCTCGAATGGTGACAGGACAGTGCATGCATCCCTGATCATGGCCCACTGGCGTGGGGAAAAAAAACCAAGGTCCCCTGACCCTGTCCTGGTGCCATAGTCGCACAGGTACTCATTGATGGCCCTCTGCTGCGTGTGCAGCCGCTGCAGCATGGCCAACGTCGAGTTCCACCTGGTGGGCATGTCACAGATTAGGCGGTTCTTGGGCAGGTTAAACTCCTTTTGGAGGTCCGTCAGCCGAGCACTGGCATTATATGACCGGCGGAAATGCACAGAGACTTTCCTGGCCTGCCTCAGGACATCCTGTAAGCCCGGGTACCTGCCCAAGAACCGCTGCACCACCAAGTTAAGGACGTGAGCCAAACAGGGCACATGGGTCAGTTGTCCCTGTCGGAGGGCAGAGAGGAGGTTGGTGCCATTGTCGCAAACCACCATTCCTGCCTTAAGTTGGCGTGGCGTCAACCACCTCTGAACCTGCCCCTGCAGAGCTGACAGAACCTCTGCCCCAGTGTGGCTCCTGTCCCCCAAGCACACCAGCTCAAGCACCGCATGGCATCTTTTGGCCTGCGTACTTGCGTAGCCCCTTGAACGCCTACGGAGCACCGCTGGTTCCGAGGAAGAGGCCATGGAGGAAGAAGAAGAGGAGGGGGTGGAGGAGAGAGGTGTGTCACAATCAGCATTTTGGAGGCGTGGTGGCGGAACAACCTCCAACACTACTGCACCTTGTCCTGCATCCTTCCCAGCTGCCAGCAGAGTCACCCAATGCGCCGTGAAACTTAAGTAACGTCCCTGTCCATGCCTGCTGGACCATGAGTCAGCGGTAATATGCACCTTACCGCTGACCGCCCTGTCCAGCGAGGCATGGACATTGCCTTCCACATGCCGGTAGAGAGCCGGAATCGCCTTCCGTGAGAAAAAGTGGCGTTTGGGTACCTGCCACTGAGGAACCGCACATTCCACAAACTCACGGAAGGGGGCAGAGTCTACCAACTGAAAAGGCAGCAGTTGAAGTGCTAGCAATTTTGCCAAGCTAGCATTCAACCGCTGGGCATGTGGATGGCTGGGAGCAAACTTCTTTCGGCGGTGCAGCAGCTGGGGCAGGGAAATTTGCCTGGTACAATCTGACGTCGGTGTACCAAAAGCAGATTGCCCACAAGTACTTGGCTGTGACACACCTAATTCTACACCTTCATTCCTCTCACTGCAGGTCTCAGAGAGGACTGAAGGTCTAGTGGGGTTGGAAATCTCAGCTGATGAGGAGCAAGGAGAGATCCTCTTTGTTCTTTGGTGTGGGTCTTTCAGATACGCTTGCCAACGAACTGCATGGCAGGTCAACATATGTCTGGTCAAGCATGTGGTACCCAAGCGGGAGATGTTTTGGCCACGCGAGATACGCTTGAGACATATGTTGCAAATAGCAGCGGTGCGATCTGATGCACTCGTCTCAAAAAAGGCCCACACCAAAGAACTTTTTGAATAACGCGCAGAGACTGCAGCGCCCTGCACATGTGGAGCTTTGGGGTGTGATGCAGTCAATGTGCTGCCCTTAGGCTGGCCCCTGGAGGGCATCCTGCCTAGTTGGTGATGTGCCACCTCCTCCTCCTCCTCCTCCTCCTCCTCTCTCCTATCAGGCACCCACGTTGAGTCAGTGACCTCATCATCCCCTCCCTCCTCATCACTGGAGCAAACCTGGCAGTATGCTGCAGCAGGGGGAGCATGACTGCCAGATTGCTGTCCTTCTTGGGCACCCCCTCTGTCCGTGCTCATGTTACTGCCTTCATTGAGCTCAGTATCATCATCAGAGCCTTCCAAACGCTGGGCATCCTCCTGGAGCATGTACCCAACACTGTGGTCAAACAGTTCGAGGGAATCCTCATGAGGACATGGTGGAGCTAGGGAAGGAGTCACTGATGACATTGAGCTAAGGGAAGAGGCCGCTGCTTTGCCAGACAAAGCACCCTGGGCATGGGTGAGAGAGGATGAGGAGGATGAGGACGGCTTGGTCATCCACTCGACCAAGTCTTCCGCATGTTGCGGCTCAACACGGCCAGCTGCCGAAAAAAAGGCCAAGCGTGTCCCATGGCCACGTGCTGATGAGGATGCACCGTCTCCACGACCAGCACTAGACACAGAGCCTGCTTGCCCTCTCTTATTGGCTTGTGACTGTCTGCCTCTCCTTCTTGGCCTTCCAGACATACTAATGGCCTGTAGCTGCACTAAGCTGGGATAGAACACCTGTAATTTTCTTCAGGTAGCTTTATATACTGTAACCAGACAAGCCTGCCTGTCAGTAGGAAGATAACAGGAACGGATCTAGCTGAACACTGTGAGCAGGACGTACTGCACTAAATGTATATAGCAGGAACGGATCTAGCTGAACACTGTGAGCAGGACGCACTGTACTAAATGTAAATAGTCTAGCTGCCTGACCGTGGTACTAATAGGATCAAAAAGAACACCTGTAATTTTCTTAAGGTAGCTTTATATACTGTAACCAGACAAGCCTGCCTGTCAGTAGGAAGATAACAGGAACGGATCTAGCTGAACACTGTGAGCAGGACACACTGTACTAAATGTAAATAGTCTAGCTGCCTGACCGTGGTACTAATAGGATCAAAAAGAACACCTGTAATTTTCTTCAGGTAGCTTTATATACTGTAACCAGACAAGCCTGCCTGTCAGTAGGAAGATAACAGGAACGGATCTAGCTGAACACTGTGAGCAGGACGCACTGCACTAAATGTAAATACCAGGAACGGATCTAGCTGAACACTGTGAGCAGGACGCACTGCACTGAATGTAAATAGCAGGAACGGATCTAGCTGAACACTGTGAGCAGGACGCACTGCACTGAATGTAAATAGCAGGAACGGATCTAGCTGAACACTGTGAGCAGGACGCACTGCACTGAATGTAAATAGCAGGAACGGATCTAGCTGAACACTGTGAGCAGGACGCACTGCACTGAATGTAAATAGCAGGAACGGATCTAGCTGAACACTGTGAGCAGGACGTACTGCACTAAATGTATATAGCAGGAACGGATCTAGCTGAACACTGTGAGCAGGACGCACTGCACTGAATGTAAATAGCAGGAACGGATCTAGCTGAACACTGTGAGCAGGACGCACTGCACTAAATGTAAATACCAGGAACGGATCTAGCTGAACACTGTGAGCAGGACGCACTGCACTGAATGTAAATAGCAGGAACAGATCTAGCTGAACACTGTGAGCAGGACGCACTGCACTGAATGTAAATAGCAGGAACGGATCTAGCTGAACACTGTGAGCAGGACGCACTGCACTGAATGTAAATAGCAGGAACGGATCTAGCTGAACACTGTGAGCAGGACGCACTGCACTGAATGTAAATAGCAGGAACGGATCTAGCTGAACACTGTGAGCAGGACGTACTGCACTAAATGTATATAGCAGGAACGGATCTAGCTGAACACTGTGAGCAGGACGCACTGCACTGAATGTAAATAGCAGGAACGGATCTAGCTGAACACTGTGAGCAGGACGCACTGCACTGAATGTAAATAGCAGGAACGGATCTAGCTGAACACTGTGAGCAGGACGTACTGCACTAAATGTATATAGCAGGAACGGATCTAGCTGAACACTGTGAGCAGGACGCACTGCACTGAATGTAAATAGCAGGAACGGATCTAGCTGAACACTGTGAGCAGGACGCACTGCACTGAATGTAAATAGCAGGAACGGATCTAGCTGAACACTGTGAGCAGGACGTACTGCACTAAATGTATATAGCAGGAACGGATCTAGCTGAACACTGTGAGCAGGACGCACTGCACTGAATGTAAATAGCAGGAACGGATCTAGCTGAACACTGTGAGCAGGACGCACTGCACTGAATGTAAATAGCAGGAACGGATCTAGCTGAACACTGTGAGCAGGACGTACTGCACTAAATGTATATAGCAGGAACGGATCTAGCTGAACACTGTGAGCAGGACGCACTGCACTGAATGTAAATAGCAGGAACGGATCTAGCTGAACACTGTGAGCAGGACGCACTGCACTAAATGTAAATACCAGGAACGGATCTAGCTGAACACTGTGAGCAGGACGCACTGCACTGAATGTAAATAGCAGGAACGGATCTAGCTGAACACTGTGAGCAGGACGCACTGCACTGAATGTAAATAGCAGGAACGGATCTAGCTGAACACTGTGAGCAGGACGCACTGCACTGAATGTAAATAGCAGGAACGGATCTAGCTGAACACTGTGAGCAGGACGCACTGCACTGAATGTAAATAGCAGGAACGGATCTAGCTGAACACTGTGAGCAGGACACACTGCACTAAATAGTCTAGATAGAAGATAACAGGAACGGATCTAGCTAAACTGAATACAGTGTATATATATATATGCAACACCTGGGATGCATATATATACACAATACACTGTAAGTGCAGCTAACTGACTGACTGTTCTGCCTAATCTATCTAACTCAAATCAAATGACACTGTCTCTCTCTCTCTCTATCTCTCAGCACACCGGAACACACACTACACAGGGCCGCCGTGCAGGCGGCCTTATATAGTGTGGGGTGTGTACTAAATCCCCTGAGCCATAATTGGCCAAAGCCACCCTGGCTTTGGCCAATTACAGCTCTCTCTACTGACGGCGCTGTGATTGGCCAAGCATGCGGGTCATAGTGCATGCTTGGCCAATCATCAGCCAGCAATGCACTGCGATGCCGCAGTGAATTATGGGCCGTGACGCGCCACACGAATTTGGCGCGAACGGCCCATATCGTTCGCAATTCGACGGACGGTCGAACAGCCGATGTTCGAGTCGAACATGGGTTCGACTCGAACACGAAGCTCATCCCTACAGCTGATGACCGGAGCTCTGCTAATGGGGTGAGTGCTTCTACTCCTGCTATCTTCCATACACAGACTATCTCCCAGTTATCACAAGACCCCCAGACAGCTCAGGACCCCCAGCAATCAACTGATGATGATGGTGAGCTGAATCCCCCTGCTGAACCAACCCTGGCCACCATTATGCTGGCTATACAAGATTGTAAGGCCTCCCTCACTACTCAAATAGCCTCCATAAGAATGGATTTCTCACTCCTTAAACAGGATGTCCAAAACCTCTGTGACAGGGCTGGGGATATGGAGGAACGTATTAGTTCTGTGGAGGACACTATGCACCCCCTAACTGTTAAAGTGAGAGATAATACTGGGGAACTAGCAGCTCTCCGCGCCAAAATTGACGATTTGGAGAATCATTCTAGAAGGAACAATTTACGTTTTGTTGGATTCCCTGAACGCGCGGAGGGCTCACACCCTGAAAATTTTTTATACTCCTGGCTGAGAGATATCTTTGGCACTTTCATATGTGATTGTGAGGGCACACCGTACACCCCCACTTCCTCCCCCAGAGGGAGCACCTCCACGTTCAATCATCGCTCGCATCCTAAACTTCCAGGATAAAGTGGCCATTTTACGAATAGCAAGAGAGAAAGGTCCGCTTAAATACAACGGCAACAATATCTCTATTTATCCTGACTTCTCCGCTGAGGTGCAGCGCCAGCGCATATCATTCTCAGCAGTGAAGAATTGTCTGCATGAGGAGGGTTTGAAATATGCCATGCTTTTTCCTGCCAAGCTTCGCATCATATTCGACGGTAAAGCTCACTTTTACTCCAGCCCTAAAGAAGCCATGGCTTGGCTAAACGACCGCTACGGGCCCGCAGACAGGCGCAGAGGTCACTGACAGCTTCACCTGTTTAATGTTCCCTTCTGCTGAACTCCTTATGGATGAAACCATGCAGTCCCCCATCCACTAAATGCCAACCTCATCATATGAGGCTACCCACCTATACCAGAGGTCTTATAAAAGAAAAAAGAAAAATCTGTAATCCTGCAACAACCTTTAACATTCCTGCTTGGCCTGTCATTTCTTTTTCTTCCCTCTCTATTATTAAGGACTGATTCATATTTTTCTTTTTTTTTTTTTTTGGTCTTCCTACAAAACATACCGAAAAGACACCCTGGATCAGGACATAACTTCATTTTTTTCTACTGTCAGTTGAGAGCCACACCGATCTCCACGTTACCTCCCCACCAGACAGTGGTGTGACCACGGAATAGTTGGACCCTCAATAACTCCCCCCCCTTTTTTTTATGGGGTAGGAGGGGTCTATTTGGGTTTTGGGATCCAAGGCTCGCTAAGTTGGGGATGGCCGAGCGGGGTGGGGGTTATGGGTTTTTCAAGCACGGTTTGCTCTTTTTTGTGCTCTTTTTTACTTTTTTTTACTTTTTTTTCTCTTTTTTCCTTTTTGCAATTTATATAGATGCTGCTCGGAACGGTTTATTGGCTTGCTCGGGCCTGTATACTGACAGTACAGACTCGAGTAAACATAGATATTTGAAATGTGCTATACATATAATTGAATGCATGTGGCCTGGCGCGGCCTGTGAGGTACTAGATAAGTATGTGCTTATTTGTCCTTATGATCATGTTATATTGTTTGTCTTACAGTGACAGGGTCCTTAAAAATAGTGTCATGGAACACTAAAGGTTTGAATGCCCCTCAAAAACGATCTCTCGTTTTTTCAGTCCTAAAGAAGTGCAGTCCTCATGTGGTGTGTCTACAGGAGACCCACCTAACTGACACTAAGGTGAGGGCCCTTAAGCGTCCATGGCTGGCTCAGGGTTATCACGCTACACACACAAACTACTCTAGGGGGGTTTCTATCTTAGTGGCTAAATCCCTCCCATCAGAAACTTTACAGGTCAAGACAGATCCAAATGGGAGATATGTCATACTTACTCTACAAATCTCCTCAATAACGTTTACTATTGTCAACCTCTATATTCCTCCGCCCTTTTTGGCGGAGGTATTATTGAAATTGTCACTGTACTTGTTGGATAGACCCCCCGGACCTCTCCTCTACATCGGCGATTTTAATGCTGTACTGGACCCAGCCATGGATCGCTTGGGGGGTGGGGGTAGACCCTTTCCCTCCCTTTTGAACTGGATGCAGGTTTATGACCTTACTGAATTATGGCGCTGGAAACACCCAGATGATAGTCAATTTTCTTTTTCATTCCACACTATGTCTCGAATTGATATGGCCTTCGCCCCAGCAGACACTCTTCCCTTTGTCGCTGCAGTTCATACCTGCCTAGAGGGGTTTCAGACCATGCACCCCTTTCTGTGGACCTCACCATCCTTCCGGGATCTGGCCCCTCCATTTGGGGGTTAAATTCTTATTGGCTGGAGGATGAGGTGGTACAGGGAACATGTAGGCAAGGTATCAAGGAATGGAGATAACAAAAGACTAAAAAACTTTTTGGGACTTTAAAGGCACAACTGTAGTGAACTACACAGCATATATAAAAAGGTTGAATTTTATTGATAATATACAAAAAACAAGGAGAATAGACAAAACATCATTAAAAACACATCAAATCTAGACATACAATGCATATCATGACACCATTGAGGATCCTATCCTGCAGTTTTGTGTGTATTCATATATATTCGTATACGGTTCAATCATAATCCAAATAAAGGAAAAAAGTAAGAAAGTAAACTTCCCCTAAAAAGTTGGAATTGGGGGAGCACTGCAGGTCTGGTATTCCCAGAATGGTGCATTCTCCAATTGCTCTACATGTTTCACGTTGACAAGGAACGCTTCTTCAGGAGCTAGAGGTTCTATTAAAATTACATACAAATAAAGAAGAAAAACATATGTCAAAATTGCAATATTTAAAAGCTATTCTCAGTGAGTATATTATAAGAAAAAATATATATATGAGTAGTAGCTTGGTAAGAAAAAGGGGGGAGAAAAAATGCCCCCAAATGGCGAGGCATGGCGGAGGTCCTATAAAAGATAGAGGTCTCAAGTGGGAGGACAGCACAAGGCAGTGGTCTAGGACAGCCCGTACAGAGGGAAGCCCGCAACCCACTGAGAGACATAAAAATTGGTAGAATATGAAATATGAGTGAAAGGTAATAATAATACAAAATGTAAAGATCATCTCACTCAGACGCCCGGCTGGGATAGAGAAGGGGGAGGAAAAAAGGGGGGTGGGGGAAAGGGGGAAGGGGGGGAAAGGGGGGAAAGGGGGGAATGAGGGAGAAGGGGAAGGTGGAAAGAAAGGTGGGGGAGGGAGAGAAGGGAGGGGAAGGGGAGAAGGAAAAAGGGGGGGGGGGAAAGAAGGAGAGGGGGGGAAAGGGGGGAAGAAGGAAGAAGAACGGGGGGAGGGGGCCCGGGAGGGGAGAGGGAAGGAATAAAGGGAGAAGGAGGGGGGGGAAACGAGGAAAGGGGGGGCAAGGTAGAGAGTGGACTAAGTTGACATATAAACCAAAGTATTGCTTACCAAATAAGTGTGTGAAAGGAAAAATTGTTCACATAGATGAATTTGATCAGTAAGTCGCAAAAAGCGATCGAGGTAGGGATGTATTGGTAAAAATCAGGCGAGCAGCAAACGGACACCAGGGCCTCCCAGATATATCACATCAAGTAGTTGCAGATAGGGAGAGCTCGTATATGCTACAGTTCTAGTGCACAAACATAGGCAAAGGTGGGGATCAATTATAGTTGTGGGTGCTAGGATCACTAATGGTATGTATTAAATACTCTGCCTGAAAAGGCAGCCAAAGATAACTTACCCCACGGTAAACAACAAAAGGGAAATCTGGGAGTACACCGTCCTGTTGAGTTGCTGCCTGTTGTATGTCTCAACAGTGAGCGGCGAGGCAGCCCCATATAAGGGATATCCAGGACGGAAGCAGCCGCTCTAATCAGCACGGCGTCTTCCGGCCCCATAGCAGGCAGCCGCGCATGCGCCGAGCGACGTCACAGGCCGGACCAATGACGCACGCGCGAAGGGATCGTTACGCGCATGCGTCGGGTCAGGGACCGAAGAGACGGGGCACGAGCGACACGCCGACTGCAGAGGCGGGGAAGAAGGGAGTCACAGCGGGTCCCCCAAACCCCCGTCAATCGCCACACATCAGGCCAGAGAGTCGGACCGGATGTGCGGCGCTGTGCGATGGATACCACCGACAGTGATGGCCAACCTAACCCCATTGAGACCAAGAAAACTAAGGGCGCTAAGCCATGCGTCACCACAAGAGGGAGATATAGTCAAAAAATAAGCAAACATTTTAAAGCTATACATACGGTAATCTAAACATAATTATAAATAAGCCAGTCAAGTAATATGTGGCAGACAGACATGCTGCCAGAGTACTATCAATACAAAAAGGAAAAAGGGGAGGAAAAGGGGCATTTTAAAATATAGACACATTGATCTGGAATACAAAGCATAAGTGAAGTATTTATATACATATTGACAAACACATTCTTTAATGTCTAAGTGTTGTTTTCTTGCACCCGGCGAAGCCAGACTATAATCACATAAGGGGGGGGGGGAAAGGGGGAGAGGGGCGGAAGAGAATTTTGGAACGGGGTTTCTTGGGAGGGCTTTACTAGATTCAGAGAAACGGTTTATATGAGAGAGACTCATTCAAGCCAGGTGCTTTGATGGCATTTAAACGTTCTATCCAAAGTGATTCTTTTTGTAAAATAAGCTTATCCCATTCGCCCCCTCTGGGATTTTTGGGGATGACGGCCAAGACAGTAAACAAAATACTGGATGTGTCAAACCGGTGTTAAAGATCAAGGTGTCTGCTTACAGGTGTGAGCATCTTTCCATTTCCGGAATAATAAACATGATCGTTAATTCTTTGTCTAAGTTGTCTGGCCGTCTTCCCCACATAAAAAGCCCCGCAGGTACAGGTCATCAGATAGACCACCCCTTGTGTCTGGCATGTTACTGAAAATTTTGGATAGAAGGTTTCGCCGTTTGGAAGCAAGACTGGAAATTCGGGGGATATCCAAGGGCAAAAGGAGCAGTTGCCACAAGGTAATGTACCCCTGGGTTCTAGAGAGGAAACTGGGTTAGAAGTCTTGTATTGGCTAGATACAAGGCGATCCTTAAGAGACACCGTACGTCTGTAAACTATTCCTGGATGTGGGTTAACATATTTTTGCAGGATAGGGTCTTCTATTAGAAAATGCCAGTGCCTTTTAAGAATATTGTGAATGTCTTGGTAATGAGCGGAAAAGCGAGTAATTAATTTGACAGTTGAATTTTGTGGTCAAACTTTTTTGGTATAGAGTAGCTCGTTGCGTTGTCTATTTTTGGCTTTATTAAAGGCCTTTCGTAAGAGTGATCGGCTGTAACCTCTAGCTAACAGGCGAGATCTAAGTAGATTCGCCTGGTGTTGGAAATCTGTCATATGAGTACAGTTACGCCTGAGGCGAATCTATTGCGCATACGGTATGCTTTTTATGAGGGTAGGCAGATGTGCACTTGTGGCGTGTAGCAGTGTATTTCCTGCTGTTGTTTTCCGGTATAAATTAGTCGACAGGGTATTGTTGACATCCCTGTATATCTCGAGATCCAGAAAAGTAATACTTTGTGTATCACATTGGTGAGTAAATTTCAAGTTGAAATGATTTACACTTATTATTTGCATGAATTGCTGTAGGGTGTTTTTGGTACCCGTCCAGATCATAAAAATGTCATCTATGTAGCGTTTCCAGATCAAAATATGATCTGGATAATTTGCCAGCTGATCTCGAGAAAACAGGTGACGTTCCCACCCCCCCAGGTACAGATTGGCGTAGCCAGGGGCACAAGAGGTGCCCATGGCTACGCCCTGCACCTGGAGGTAGTGGGAACCCATAAATTCAAAGGTATTATGAGTCAGGATGAAATTAAGTAACTTCAAGATAAATTCGTTGTAATTCCACAAGTGGTGATCCTCCTCATATAGAAAGGTACGGACCATCCCGACCCCCTGCTCATGAGGGATGCTGGAGTAAAGAGCCTCCACATCCAAGGTCACGAGCAGGGAGTCGGGAGGGATCGGCAACCCCTCGATCTGTTTCAAAAGGTCTAGAGTATCCTTAGTATACGACGGTAGGGCCGTAACATGGGGCATGAGTGTAGCATCTACAAGTTTGCTAGCATGGTCTGTTAGACTTCCAATACCTGAAATTATCGGTCTCCCAGGGGGCGACCCGGGTCCTTATGTACTTTGGGAAGTGCATAGAACGTCGCCACCCTGGGAGACCGAACATTCAGGTATTCATAAACGTCCTTGGTGATTAGTCCCTTCAAAAAGGCATCTCCAATGATGTCCAAAAATTGGTTTTTATAAGATATTGTAGAGGATGAGGAGATTTTCTTATACCAATCTTTATTGGATAGAATTCTCATGCACATAGCTTCATAGAAAGTTCTTGTTAACAGGACTATATTGCCGCCTTTATCGGCGGGTTTCACAATAACATCTGGGTGATTGTGTATTCTGGAAATGGCCTGACGCTGTGTCGAAGTTAAATTACTTTGTGTAGATGGTATGTCCATATGTTTAATGTCGCTCACAACATTCTGTAAGAATGTCCAGATCTGAGGGTTTTGAGAAAGATCAGGAAACTGCCGGGATTTAGGCTTAAATTGGTTGTTTGTAGATGTGGGCAGAGTTGCAAGTACTGGTGTAGGGATGTCATTATGTGACATAGTGTCATTTTCCTCTAAGAGGAGTATTAGATCACGGAGTGCTCTGAACTCATCCATTTTAAAGTGTTTTATACTTTCCGAAAATTTGCGTTCCTCTTTAGTTCTTAATCGGTCTGGATCAAAGAGAAATTTGTATGTGAGGTTGCGGGTAAACATATAGACATCCTTAATTGTTTCGTATTTGTCAATTTTTTGTGTAGGACAGAAACTTAATCCTAGTTTAAGTACATTGAGGTCTTGGTCAGAAAAGTGGTAAGGGGTAAGGTTGATGACATCAACCCCTTCTAACCCAGTTTCCTCTCTAGAACCCAGGGGTACATTACCTTGTGGCAACTGCTCCTTTTGCCCTTGGATATCCCCCGAATTTCCAGTCTTGCTTCCAAACGGCGAAACCTTCTATCCAAAATTTTCAGTAACATGCCAGACACAAGGGGTGGTCTATCTGATGACCTGTACCTGCGGGGCTTTTTATGTGGGGAAGACGGCCAGACAACTTAGACAAAGAATTAACGATCATGTTTATTATTCCGGAAATGGAAAGATGCTCACACCTGTAAGCAGACACCTTGATCTTTAACACCGGTTTGACACATCCAGTATTTTGTTTACTGTCTTGGCCGTCATCCCCAAAAATCCCAGAGGGGGCGAATGGGATAAGCTTATTTTACAAAAAGAATCACTTTGGATAGAACGTTTAAATGCCATCAAAGCACCTGGCTTGAATGAGTCTCTCTCATATAAACCGTTTCTCTGAATCTAGTAAGCCCTCCCAAGAAACCCCGTTCCAAAATTCTCTTCCCCCCCTCCCCCCCTTTCTCCCCCCCCCTTATGTGATTATAGTCTGGCTTCGCCGGGTGCAAGAAAACAACACTTAGACATTAAAGAATGTGTTTGTCAATATGTATATAAATACTTCACTTATGCTTTGTATTCCAGATCAATGTGTCTATATTTTAAAATGCCCCTTTTCCTCCCCTTTTTCCTTTTTGTATTGATAGTACTCTGGCAGCATGTCTGTCTGCCACATATTACTTGACTGGCTTATTTATAATTATGTTTAGATTACCGTATGTATAGCTTTAAAATGTTTGCTTATTTTTTGACTATATCTCCCTCTTGTGGTGACGCATGACTTAGCGCCCTTAGTTTTCTTGGTCTCAATGGGGTTAGGTTGGCCATCACTGTCGGTGGTATCCATCGCACAGCGCCGCACATCCGGTCCGACTCTCTGTCCGGATGTGCGGCGATTGACGGGGGTTTGGGGGACCCGCTGTGACTCCCTTCTTCCCCGCCTCTGCAGTCGGCGTGTCGCTCGTGCCCCGTCTCTTCGGTCCCTGACCCGACGCATGCGCGTAACGATCCCTTCGCGCGTGCACCATTGGTCCGGCCTGTGACGTCGCTCGGCGCATGCGCGGCTGCCTGCTATGGGGCCGGAAGACGCCGTGCTGATTAGAGCGGCTGCTTCCGTCCTGGATATCCCTTATATGGGGCTGCCTCGCCGCTCACTGTTGAGACATACAACAGGCAGCAACTCAACAGGACGGTGTACTCCCAGATTTCCCTTTTGTTGTTTACCGTGGGGTAAGTTATCTTTGGCTGCCTTTTCAGGCAGAGTATTTAATACATACCATTAGTGATCCTAGCACCCACAACTATAATTGATCCCCACCTTTGCCTATGTTTGTGCACTAGAACTGTAGCATATACGAGCTCTCCCTATCTGCAACTACTTGATGTGATATATCTGGGAGGCCCTGGTGTCCGTTTGCTGCTCGCCTGATTTTTACCAATACATCCCTACCTCGATCGCTTTTTGCGACTTACTGATCAAATTCATCTATGTGAACAATTTTTCCTTTCACACACTTATTTGGTAAGCAATACTTTGGTTTATATGTCAACTTAGTCCACTCTCTACCTTGCCCCCCCTTTCCTCGTTTCCCCCCCTCCTTCTCCCTTTATTCCTTCCCTCTCCCCTCCCGGGCCCCCTCCCCCCATTCTTCTTCCTTCTTCCCCCCTTTCCCCCCCTCTCCTTCTTTCCTCTCCCCCCCCCCTTTTTCCTTCTCCCCTTCCCCTCCCTTCTCTCCCTCCCCCACCTTTCATTCCACCTTCCCCTTCCCCCTCATTCCCCCCTTTCCCCCCTTTCCCCCCCTTCCCCCTTTCCCCCTTTCCCCCACCCCCCTTTTTTCCTCCCCCTTCTCTATCCCAGCCGGGCGTCTGAGTGAGATGATCTTTACATTTTGTATTATTATTACCTTTCACTCATATTTCATATTCTACCAATTTTTATGTCTCTCAGTGGGTTGCAGGCTTCCCTCTGTACGGGCTGTCCTAGACCACTGCCTTGTGTTGTCCTCCCACTTGAGACCTCTATCTTTTATAGGACCTCCGCCATGCCTCGCCATTTGGGGGGGTTTTTTCTCCCCCCTTTTTCTTACCAAGCTACTACTCATATATATATTTTTTCTTATAATATACTCACTGAGAATAGCTTTTAAATATTGCAATTTTGACATATGTTTTTCTTCTTTATTTGTATGTAATTTTAATAGAACCTCTAGCTCCTGAAGAAGCGTTCCTTGTCAACGTGAAACATGTAGAGCAATTGGAGAATACACCATTCTGGGAATACCAGACCTGCAGTGCTCCCCCAATTCCAACTTTTTAGGGGAAGTTTACTTTCTTACTTTTTTCCTTTATTTGGATTATGATTGAACTGTATACGAATATATAGGAATACACACAAAACTGCAGGATAGGATCCTCAATGGTGTCATGATATGCATTGTATGTCTAGATTTGATGTGTTTTTAATGATGTTTTGTCTATTCTCCTTGTTTTTTGTATATTATCAATAAAATTCAACCTTTTTATATATGCTGTGTAGTTCACTACAGTTGTGCCTTTAAAGTCCCAAAAAGTTTTTTAGTCTTTTGTTATCTCTAAACTTAGTATCGGGGACGTTGGCACAAGTAACTTCCAAGTACCTACAGAGTCACCCTGTATATCAGGTACTTTAATACTAGGACCCCCCCTTTTGCTGTTTTTTAAGGTATCAAGGAATACTGGAGGGACAATGTGGGGACAGTGGACCCTTCTATAGAGTGGGAGGCCTTCAAGACCTCGTTGAGGGGCACCTTTATGTCCGTCACTGGGGCCTTGAGGAAAAACAACCAACAGCGTACGGCAGAACTTGAAACTGCCATGGTACAAGCAGAATCTGTATATGCCTCTGATCCGACCCCGGACACAAGAGAAACATGGCTATTGAAACGTAGGGAATATGAAATACGTCTGTTAGACCTTACAAAAAAGAAATTGTTACACACGGCACAGAAATCATTTGAACATGGTAACAAGGCTGGACGCCTTTTAGCATATCTAACAAGCTTTTTTTTACCTGAGGCAGAGAGACTGCTGCGGACACACTCGGCTGCAGTATTCTCTCATGAGATTTTCACCCCCTCCATCCTCCTAAAAACTGGACAGCACTTTCCCAGGAGGACACAGGTCGAAAAATCTCTCTTCCACCCAGCCCGTGATAGGTCCACACCACCCCACAATCCCTTCTCTACATATTTAAAGGAGAACACACACCATCAACTATCACATAGAACGCTTGAACGTGGACTGGTATGGAACACAGAAAATCGTATTTCCCATTTCAGGCCATTTTTTCCAACTAGCCATTATGTTGATAGGCCTACTGGCATATAGAGACTGCGCCCTGGTTGTCAAAAGGCTCTGATGAAGAGGTTATCCTCGAAACGCGTCAGCCAACTCTAAACACCCGCCTCAACATGGGCTCATGATATTTTTAACCCATTTTTAATTTTCCATGCCTTTTATATTTTGTTACCTGTTTGCATGATACGTAGTATTGGTATTATTCAATTGCTTTTATTTGCTTCTAATTTCCTTTGAATAAATTTTATATGTTTTGATGTGAGCTATTGATCACGCGCTCTTCATCCATCACTCTCCATATAGCCTTACCTGACCACCCCGGGGTCAATTTCTGGGCAGCGGGACATGCAACATTATCTCTTTTAGCTTTGCTACAGTTCACAATACTACTCTTCTCAAACCCAAACAGACCCTCACAAGCGCAGGAGTAATCTTTCCTTGTCCACAATTTGCATATCTAACAAGGCCTGATCGCCCTCCAGTATCCATTCCTCGTATCTATACTAAGACAGGCCAAATGAGTGAGGTCCCTGGGGATATTATGGAAACTTTTTTAAACTTCTACACAGAACTTTACACTTCCAAGGCTGAGTACACTGAACCCCAGCTAAACGAATACCTTGCTGACATATCTCTCCCCTCCATTTCTACTGAGGGGAGGGAGATGTTAGACACTCCCATCTCCTTTGAAGAGATTGCAGTAGCCATTGCTCAAATGCCAGCCCACAAGACTCCTGGGCTGGATGGTTATCCCACTGAATGGTATTCACAATTTAGGGACTTACTGTGCCCATTTCTGTTACGTACATATAATAAGGCCTTGGATGCTGGTATCCTTCCCCCACCATGCGAGAAGCCTTGATCGTGCTCCTGCTAAAACCCTGCAAAGATCCACTTAAATGTGAATCATACCGCCCAATATCCCTCATAAATGTGGATGTTAAGATCCTAGCAAAAGTGCTTGCAAACCGCTTAAATACTGTAGTTATGTCTCTGGTCAATAGTGACCAAGGGGGTTTTATACCTGGACGGTCCACAAGAATGAATATCCGCAGACTATTCCACAACCTGCAATACCCTCATGAGTGTTCCCATACACGTGCCATTGTGTCTTTGGACACATGTAAAGCATTTGATAGCGTGGAATGGCCATATCTCTTTCGTGTGTTGCAGGTGTATGGTTTCGGTCCTTGCATGGTGGCATGGATTAGACTACTTTATACAATCCACCGAGCCCGAGTGCGAGTTAATTCCTCAATCACTAAATCATTCTCCATTACAAGGGGCACGAGGCAGGGATGCCCTTTATCCCCGCTTCTGTTCGCCTTGGCTATGGAACCGCTGGCGGCACAAATTCATACATCCCCTTCCATCAAAGGCCTACCTATTGCTACCATTGAGGAGCATATTTCGCTCTATGCAGACGACACCTTGGTGTATCTGGCAGATACTAATACATCACTTCGGTCGCTATTGGCTGAGATCAATAGGTTTGGAGATTTCTCTGGATTCCGGGTGAACTGGGACAAATCCAGCCTGTTCCCTCTGGATTCTGCAGCAATCTCCCAGATCCACCCGGACTCCAACTTACAGGTAGTAACCTCCTTCCGATATCTTGGGGTCTTGGTACAATCGCCTTTATCCACCTACATAACTAACAACTTAGACCCCATACTGAGTCGACTACAGGAACAAATTAAACAGTGGATGGACCTGCCCCTAGATCTTATGGGAAGAGCAAGTCTACTTAAAATGATCTACCTACCGAAACTGCTATACGTGCTGGCTAACTCCCCTTGCAAAATCCCCAAATCTATTTTTAAAAGGATAGATACGATTTGTACAACGTTCCTGTGGAGTGGGGGGACCCCCAGAGTGGCACTGGAGATGTTAAGACTGCCATCACATATGGCGGGGTTGGCGTTTCCAAATTTTTTTCTTTATTACTTAGCATCACAGTTAGTGCATGTGCATGATTGGCTATGTCCAGTCCCGGTAAATGCATGTACTACCACTGAGGGAGCCATTGCGTCTTCTATGGAAACTCTACATAACATTGTTTATAGAGGTAAGGTCCCAAGTCGACCAGGCACCTCTATGCTAGCCACTTCTCTCTTACTTTTTCAATATATCGTTACAAAAATCTCTAAACATTCCTGGTCCACATCCCCAAATAATCCCCTGTGGTTCAACCCTACTTTGCAGGAACTATACTCATTACCCGACACTAAGCGATGGTACTCCAAGGGAATAAAATACTTATGTCATTTGTATGATGCCCAAGGGTTTAAAACTTTTCAACAACTGAGATTAGACTTTGACCTACCACGCTCTTATTTGTTCCACTATTATCAACTTAGGCATGCTATACGAGCTCAGTTTGGCTCCTTAAAGAATCCCATTAATTTACCCCCACTAGAGAGACTACTAAGACAACCAGACCCTAATAAGCTTATTTCTACCTATTATGCGGCCCTAACGACAGACGTTAACCCCCGATTTAGTAAAGCGCAGGAAAAATGGACATCTATGGACATTTCATTTACTGAGGAGGACTGGACTGAATTCAGAGACACATATAAATCCACGGTCATCTCATCCAGAGATAGAGTTATACAGATTAAATTTTTTCACTACTCTCACCTTACTCCGGCCAGACTACACAAAATGGGGCTGAAGTCCTCCACTGAGTGCTTTCGTGGTTGTGGAGGGAGTGCTGATTTCATGCACTGCTTCTGGGCCTGCCCAGTGGTTCAGGACTTTTGGGTGGAAGTAGGCTCCTTCATTTCCTCTGCTCTAGACCTCCCCAATATCATCCACCCAAAAAATGGTCTGTTGGGGATCTTTGGAGATTTACAACTATCAACACAGGCAAAAAGATTACTACGAATCCTCTACTTTTATGTTAGAAAGATCATCCTGCTGTCATGGAAGGGTGTATCAACACCCTTGAAATCCCTATGGCTAAAATTAATCAACGATGTTATACCACTGTATAGACTTACCTTTGAACTAAGGAAACGGACAAAAACATTCCATAAAATTTGGGGTAGGTGGCTTGCTAGCCCTCTGACCCTCACCTTGTAGGATATATGTAGTTGGGGCATTTGCAGGTCGCACCAGGATAGCATATAATTTATGCAGATTATTAATACTGTTATATACGGACAAATTGCTTGTATAAGTAGTTGTGTGCAAATATTAGCAGATGCACCAATGTCTGTCTTTGTTTATATGAGCTACATATTATTGCTGTTTACCAATGACTGACCGAGCATATTAAGTGGTGTTTGTTGTGCTTGTTTTGTACAACTGGTTTGTAAAAATTAATAAAAATATCTTTAAAAAAAAAAAAAGGTGTCTGTTATCTTTTGTTGGTGGTATTCTTTTTGCTTGGTGCCTGGGTGGATTATATAGGGAATTTTTGTTCTATATCTGTGTCCCTTAATGTTCTGCGCTAGAAGCTTGTCAGCTCTAATACCATGGATATAATAATTAATTTTTAATCATCTTGATGCTTTTTCAAAGCTATCTAGTAATAAGAGTCTAAGGTCATGCCTAAGTTGATAATTTTTTTGAGAGGGTCGGCGTGGTGTTAATTTTGTTTTGAGCCTCTAATTTTGAGATTTCTTGTGTGAGTTCAACGAACCGCTTTTTCCTCTGCTTCTTTGCCCTTGCCCCAAGCTGTACCAAAATGCCCCTCATGAACGCTTTATGGGCGTTCTACAAAGTAAAGGGGTCTTGTACCAAGCCCACATTATTGGTTAGAAATTCCTACAAATGAGTCTGCAGAACTGCTTTGGTCTCTACTTGTTGTACCAAGTATGGGTTGAGTCTCCATAACAAACTTTGGCTGAAGATGCGTCTGTTATAGACAGAACAATGGAAGTATGATCAGACCATGTTATTGTATTTATAGTAACATTTTTGGTCAGAAGTAGGACTCGCTGGTCTACTAAGAAAAGGTCTTCTTTTGTAAACCTGATGTGGTGGGGAAAAAAAAGAAAAATCCCTTTCATCCGCAAGTAAACGGCGCCATGCATCATATAAGCTTTGATTGTGTATAGAAGGGAGTAGCGCTTAGAAAGAGATGTAAAGTCACACGTTGGATCCAGGGTGGCGTTAAAGTCTCTGCTGATTTTTAACAAACCTTTTTGATGCTTTCGGATCTTTTTCATTAGCTTATTGAAAAAGTGAACTTGATGCTTGGTGGGGGACTACACGGTAACAATCGTGTACATGGTGGAGTTCAGGTCACATATAAGAATCAAAAATCTACCTAGCGGGTCTAATGTTTCTTCATGATGCGTGAATGCTACTGTGTCTCTTATGGCAATAAGTACTCCTTTGGTTTTAAAGTCTGCATTTGCAGTAAAAACAAAAGGGTAATTCGTGTGTGAACATTTAGGAGGAGCTAGAGAGTTGAAGGAGGTCTCCTGCGCACAGAGAATGTCACTTTTGTGTAGAAGGGCCTCTTTCCAGAAAGATTTACGTTTCATAGGATAATTAAGCCCTTAACATTAATGGATAAAACGTTAAGTGTCATAACCCATTTTACCTGAAAGTGCTAGATATCTGCAAGGATACATCTTTATGATATGTGGCAGTCCTCTGTGGGAAAGAATTAGGACTTTGGGAAATGAGAGAGCTCCATAGATAAAACTTGACATTGTACTCACATTGGAAAGTGTGTTTATTTGTTCCTTCTTCACTAGCCGATCTGAGGAAGGTCTTGACGGAGTAAGGTATGATACAGTTGTTGTGGTAGTCCGTTTGTTCTCCTGATTCAATCATCATCCAGAAAAGTAGGGAAAAAAAGTGGTAAAAGGATAAAAAAGAAAAAAAAAACAATAAAACATGAATAACAGTAAAAGACACCTAACATGGTGTATTAAGAAAGGAAGGTGTTGAGCACCTAATGGCAGCAGCGAGCTACTGGCACATATTTGGGGGGTTAGTTCAACAGTCCTTGGCTCTATTCTCCCAGGGATTAAGGAGCTGAACGGACAACCATCCGTTCCAATTCACAAGTGCGACTTCACATTTTTAACAGTGACCTCCTTCCATGCACGGTCAACCTGATGTGGTGTGCTGGTAGTGGGGCTTACTGTATCTGATTCAAAGAGAGTATTCCATGCCTTCAAGAGAGCAATCCCCTTATCTAAAGTGGTGATTGTGTAGGTGTGGTTCTCTCTGGTCACAGTAAGTTTTGTTGGATATCCCCATCTGTATGCGATTTTGTGATCTTGCAACACTTTGGTTACCGTATTTAGGTTCCTCCTCTTCTGAAGATCGGCAAAAAATTGTAAGCTTTGATACTGTGGAGGGATTTTATCGTGCTTCCTCATGCATGACATAAGGTTCTCTTTCACATAAAAGAAATGTAAACAGAGGAGCACATCTCTGGGAATATGGTCAGACAGATGTGACAGCTTAGGCAGGCAGTGGATCCTGTCAATAGTGACATCCAAGTCGGTGAGACTTGGTATGATATTTTTAAAAAGTGTTGCTGCATAGGGGCCTAGGTCGGGTTGTTGTACCGATTCGGGGATCCCCTTTATTTTCAGGTTGTTTCTTCTCGATCTGTCCTCCATGTCTGCTAACTTTGCTTTGATCCACTCATTTTCACCTTCTTTCTCATCATAGGCATCTACCAGATCATTGATGGTATCAGTGAATTCTCCCATCTTAACTTCAATATTATCCACCCTATCCCCCATTGCTTGTATGAATTTGTGCATACAGGAGGCCATATCAGACTGGATTGTGCTCCTCAGGGACAAGAGCATGTCTTTTAGGACAATATCCAGTACAAGCTGATTCTGTGTGGGAAAGGATTTAATCGATTCGGGCATGTCTCTCATGTCTTCCCCTGAGTCTGGCGCTGGGCTAGCTGCCGGACTCAATCCATTGCCAACCAGGCTGGGCCTGGACTTAGCAGGACTGTTAGATGATGGTGAAGGAGGATAGAAGTGTTGAGGATCGAGTGAGGTGTATTTGGGAAGATGATTGCTTTTTTTGGATACCTTGTTGTGTGCTGAGGCTGCCGGAGGAGTGTAGGCCTCGGCGCCATCTTGCCTACCTCCATTAGCTTTCAGGGAATAAAACTCTGTCAAGTGCTGCGGTTGTCTATCATTTCGCCGTTTGCTGGGCATGATCCTGGAGGCATCCCGGGCTGGTCCGCTGTGTAATGGAGTGGAAAGGTTAAGTGGATGGTCCGCTATAGGCCGCTGAATCCCTGAGTCCACGGAGCTCAAGCACTATACGACCATTCGGCTCCGTTGCAGGCCACGCCCCCCCAACTGATTAATAATTTAATGCCACTGGTCACGGTAAATGATGACTAATTTAATGCCACTGGTCACGGTAAATGATGAATAATTAAATGCCACTGGTCATGGTGACTGATGCATGAATTTACTGCCACTGGTCACGGTAACTTATTTTTTTGCGCAATTTTTTTTTTTGTTTAGTTTTTGTGTGTGTTTACAAAATTAATGTGTCCCAGTCCAGCCCTGGGCGTAGATCCAGTAGGAGTTGTTCTCCTTCGTGGAAGCTGTGGAAGGAGTGCGACTTGCCCTTGTAGTCAAACTTCAGAGCAAAGGGGAAGGCCCACCTATATTTAATGTCACATTGAGACAGTACCGTCAATAGGGGTTTCAGGGTTCTTCTTTTTTGTATCGTGGTCGGTGAAATATCTGCACATACTTGGATGCCGTGCCCCCGGCAAGTGAGGGGGGTTTGATATCTACACAGCTTCATCACCTCTTCCTTCACCGAAAAGTAGTGGGATTTTACCACAATGTCCCTGGGTGTACAATCTTTCCTGGGTAGTCCCAGAGTTCTGTGTGCTCGGTCAATCTCTATGTTGTGTGAGGAGATGTTAGGGATCAGCTGCCAGATAAAGTCCTGCACTACAGACATGGTGTCAGTGATTGAGTTTGGGAGTCCCCTGATTCTGAAGTTTTCCCTTCTGGACCTGTTCTCT
This sequence comes from Lithobates septentrionalis, assembly GCA_037952835.1. NCBI lineage: Eukaryota > Metazoa > Chordata > Amphibia > Anura > Ranidae > Lithobates > Lithobates septentrionalis. The sequence goes on from JBBDGP010000358.1 coordinate 2,903,528, forward strand.
AGGTCATCAATGCGGGATAATGATGTATCCAGTTGATCTTGTAGGACCTGGATGTGATCAGAATTCTGTTAGGTTTTTGAAATTTTTTAGTCAAGTTTGTTCTCTATAGCTTCCATCCTTGTGCCTAGGATCTGAAACTCCTCCCTTATGTCCCCAGTTATTTTGGCTGCAGTCTGGGCCAAGCCCCTGTATAATAATGATGACAGCTGGAATAAAAGGTCTGGGGCTGAAAGCATTGTGTGAGGGGTAATTTCAGTCATGACAGGCCTGTCTGCAGTGTGAATTGATTTAGGCCCAAGGGTAGAGTGCAGGAGTTCCTCCATGGAGTGCTCTATCAGGGATTTCATGGATGCCAAGGAGTAAGCCATGCTCATGATGGTACTCACGGGGGTCCCAGGAGTGTGGATGCGTGCTACTGAGGCATAGGATTACCTGGCTCCAGGGGATTCCTCAGCGCCTGGTGCGTGTGTCTGCATGGCGTCCGCCATCTTGGATTCGGCCCACTCACTCGCTGCCCTGAATTGTGGTCCCAGGTCTCTCCTAGTCGGTCCCGCAAACATGGGCATGTACCCCAGGCGTTCCACCATTAGATGGTGTGGGTGTTGTGGTCCACGGGGCCCTGAGTCCCCCGCTAGGTGCACCTAAGCAGCGTGGAGCCCCAGGCTTAAGCAGCCATCTTGGAGCGGTCCAGGCATGTGCCTCCGATTTTTTGATTTTTAAAGTGAAAGCATAAAAAAATAAAAAATTTCTTCCAATATAGTGCCTGTGGGGGTTCCCTTAGTCTACATGTAAAGTGGCAGATCTGTACCATGTCTAGAATCTGCTGCAGCAATAATTGCATTTATAAAGCCAAATAAAACTACATTTTCACTGCAAGCTGCCTTTATTTTGCTCAGCAACACTGGGGAGCCATTGTGAATGATGAAGCCACAATGTAGTGCACTAGGAACAAGATTAGGGATTTTTTTGGATACATTATGGTGCCACTTTGACTTTGGATAGAAGTAAAGGGTGCATAAAAATTGGTCTTTGGGTGTCGGTGGCGCCTTCCCACTGTAACCCTATAGAGGTAATCTTGATGAAAGCAAGAATTGGCCTTGCTGTAAACAATTGCAATGATATGCCCCTGTCAAACAGGTGCAGAAAAATTAGTCTTTGGGTGTCGGTGGGGCCTTCCCACCGTTACCCTATAGAGGTATTCTTGATGAAAGCAAGAATTGGCCTTGCTTTAAAAAATTGCAATGAACCTGTCAAACAGGTGCACAAAAATTGTTTTTTGGATGTTAATTTTGCCCATGAAACCTATACCAAAAACATTCTTCCAGATGAAATGATTGAACACCCTCAAAACTGGGCAGCCTTGAAGTCCTGCAGAGATTTCACATCCCAAAAAGACTTAATCAGTGACATCGGCATCAGGGGCTTCATAGCTGGTAATCTAGGACTGATTATTTTTTATAAAAGTCAAACGATCCACGGAGTCTGTGGACAGACACATTCTATTATCAGTAACGAAACCTCCTGCAGCACTGAATCTCCGTTCTGAAAGCACGCTGGATGCAGGGCAGCCCAACAACTCAATAGCTTACTGGTCAAGTTCTGGCCAGTGGTCTATTCTCATGACCCAGTAAGTCAGTGGATCGTCAGCTGGAAAGCTCTCCATCTCTGTTTTGGCCCCGAGGTAATCGTCCACCATGTGATTCAGAAGCTGCCGATAGGATGTGGAAGCTGACAGCCCTGGGTGGCGAGGACTAAAAAAAATTCTGAAATACCTCACTTAGGCGGACGCCTTTTCCAATGCTCCTTTCCAACAGAAGACTCAAAATGACGTTTTCCACCACACTGTAACCTACTGGAGTCAGGAAAAACATTCAATAAAATCCTCTTTAACGTGTTCTCAAGAGATTCTATCTTCTGCACGCCCTGTGGGGATGGGATGAGTTCTGAGACCGTCCCCTTATAACGGTGGTCAAGGAGGGTTGCCAACCAGTAATCATCCTTCTCCTTTATGCCACATATTCTTGGGTCCTTTCGCAGGCTTGGAAGCATGAGGTTGCCCATGCGCCTCAAATTTGCTGAGGCTTGAGAAGCAGAGTCCTCGGGTTCATTTAGGATGACAGCATCTGGAACTTCCTCCTCCCAGCCACGTACTACTCTCAAGGGTCCTGGGATTGGAAAGCCATCACTTATAGATTGATGCATGTCTTCCTCTTCTTCGAAGCCTATGAAAGTGACAGAATCCTCCACCTCAGCCCCCCTCTCTCCTCCAGAGTGTTCTGTGACATAGGAATGATGGTGTCTGGATTAAGTGGGCATTGAGAGGAAAGGAAGTCCTCCTCTTCCTCCTGCTGCTCTGCCTCCAGTGCCCTGTCCATAATGCCATGCAGAGTCTGCTCCAGCAGGAACACAACAGGGATTGTGTCACTGATGCATGCATTGTCACTGCTCACCATCCTTGTGGCCTCCTCAAATAGTGACAATACAGTGCATGCATCCTTAATGATCAGCCATTGGCACAGGGAAAAAAAGTTGAGGCAGCCTAAGCCCGTACTCTTTGATGGCCCTCTGCTGCATGTATAGCTGCTGCAGCATTGCCAAAGTCGAGTTCCACCTAGTGGACATGTCACAAATCAGGCGGTTTATGGGCAGGTGGAATTCCCGCTGAATTTCAGCATACAGATCACTGGCTGTGTATGACCGCCTGAAATAGCTACAGACTCTTCTGGCCTGTTTTAGTACATCTTGCTGAGACTAAGGGCTGACACGAGGTTTGAGCCATTATCGGACATCACAACTCCTGGCTTCAGCTGGCATGGTGTGAACCACCTCTGGGCCTGTCCCTGCAGAGCTGCAAGAATCTCTGCTCCAGTGTGGTTCCTGCCCCCTACACACACGCGCTGAAGCACTGCATGGCACCTTTTAGCCTGACTAATGGAATAGCCCTTTGAACGTTTAGGGGGTATCTGATGTTCATAGGACAATTCTGCAGAGGAGGGCATTGAGGTGGCGGAGGAGAAGGAGGGGGTAGAGCTCACAGGTCTGGCATCATCACCTCCAGCTGTATGGAGACGTGGGGGCACAACAAGCGTCAGCACCGAGCCCTGTCCTGCATCCTTTTGAGTTGCAAGCAGCATTACCCAGTGTGCTGTGAACAAAATATATTGTCCCTGCCTGTTCTTGCTAGACCACATATCAGCAGTAAGGTGGATTTTACGGCTGACTGCCTTGCCCAACGATGCCAGAACATTCCCTTCCATGTGATGGTAGAGAGATGGAATGCCCTTACGTGAAAAGTAGTAGCAACTAGGAACCTGCCATTGTGGTACAGAACATTGTGCAAATTCACAGAAGGGGGCAGAATCCACCAGGCTGACAGGCAGAAGTTGGAGAGCCAACAGCTTTGACAAGATTGCATTTAGACGCTGGGCATGTGGGTGGCAGGGACTGTATTTTTTTCCACTGCAGCAGATGGGACAGAGAAATTCGCCGGCTACAGTCTACAGCTGGTGGTGTGCTGCTGGCGGATGTGCTGCTAGGGACACCCTGTGCTATACCATCATCCCTGTCAGTGGAGGCTGCTGAGAGGTAATGACTCGGTATAGCAGGGGCAGACTGAAGTGGGTAAGAAGCAGGAGGAGGAGGGACAGATTTGTGCCCCTTTTGTGTGGCTTCTAGGTGTTCTTGCCAACGGGCTGAGTGGTTGGACATTAAATGCCTTGTTAGGCATGTGGTACCCAAATGGTTGGTGTTTTTGCCATATTTGATGTGCCTGAGACACAGTTTGCAGATAGCAACAGTGCGTTTTGCTGCAGATGTGCTGATAAAGGCCCAGCCAGCTGAGCTTTGGGGAGTGGGCCGGGAGATAACAGCTGGAGAATGTGATGGAATAGGGTGGCTGCTCTCTACTCTTTTTTGATGTCGGCCTCCTTGGAGTTGTGCCGCTTCACCTTCAGTTTCCTCCTCTGCTCTATCTGGCACCCAAGTCCCATCAGTGACCTCATCATTATTATCATCATCATCATCATCTCCATCTCCTCCATCTTCATCATTACCACTGGAGACAACTTGGCAATACGCTGAGGCTTGGGGAACATGAATGCCAATATGTCTACCAGTGTTCCTCTCTCTCTCTAGGCTCATGTTCCTGTCACCCTCAATCTCAGAACCAACATCTGAATCCAGTAGAGGCTGGGCATCATCAAGGAGCAAGTGACTGATGCTGTGGTCAAATAACTCAGCTGACTCCTGCATGGCTAATGTTGGGGCTATGGCAGGAATAGATGTGGACAAGGAGGCAGGTTTATCCAATCTGGCAACTGCAGGGGAATGCAAACTTGTCTCTGCTTGTGTGACAGAGGATGAGGAGGATGAGGAAGGTTTAGTAAGCCAGTCCACCACGTCCTCTACATGCTGTGGCTGGATAGCATGGGCAAACTCAGTAAACAGAGGAAATGATGCCCTGCCTGAGGAGTGACCACCACATCCACCTTTGTCTGTTGACACATTTGTTGCTGGCCCCTTTACAGTGCCAAGGAAACGTGTGCCTCTCCTTGTTGTCCCCCCAGATATTATTGGGATGGAGGGGGCGTGCTTATAAGCAAATGTAAAGAAGACGTTTAAATCTGTACATAGATGCCCTTTAATCAATGTAAAGAGGTGTTTTGGTGCACTTTAATTTGAGTACTCAAGCTACACAGACACACTCCACGGATACACTATAATATACTGCAATATAATGTGCCAAACGTACAGTGACGCACAGATCTATATGGCATTAAACTGGCAGTAACACCTACCCGGAGCTAGCCAAATTGCAGCACACAGACAAGTGGAAGGGACATGGTATCTTCTACCTGGCTCAAATTATAAGCAATGGGAAACTGGTGTCCTGGGAAATTTTGAAAGAGAAATACGGGTTACCTCAACATATGAAGTTCTACTATATGCAACTCAGACACGCATTTATAGCCCAATCTAAGACCACTGAGTGGCATATGGACCCTAATCCCATTCTTTACCAACTTAGAATTGCAGAGGTCTCTAAGGGATTTATTTCCCAATGCTATGGCACATTATCTACTCAATACCATTCCAAACACCCCCTTACGGTCAAAAGAAAGTGGGAAACGGACATAGGGCCCCTAGATGACGATCAGTGGGAGGAAGCCCTGCAATCAGTGGCTATCTGTTCCCTAAATGTGACACAAAGGTTGACCCAACTATACACACTTCTGAGAGTATATTACACGCCCCATAGACTCCATGCTATGGGACTGACGCCCTCCCCGCTATGTACTAGGTGTAAGAGGGATCATGGAGAGTTGATACATATGCTTTGGCGCTGTCCCAAACTCCATGTGTATTGGAGGGGGGTGATAGAGGTTCTGTCTGCAGTGTTTGGGGTACAGATTCCTCTGGACCCTAGACAGTGTATTCTGAACCTATTGGACGAATTAGAATGGGAAACACATATTAGAGAAGCCCTCACACGGACCCTTTTCATGGCCCGTAAATTGATTATGATATATTGGAAGTCTGAGTCGCCCCCTACAGTTAAGGAGTGGATTACAGCAGTGGGTAATACGCTAAGGATGGAGAAAATCATATACCAGCATAGGGGATGTGCTGCCAAATTTGAAAAATTGTGGGAGCCGTGGCTGGGAACTCCGGGATTGGCCCCGGAGGACCTGGTCATGGATAGACTCCTGAGACTCAATGTGGGCTGAGAGACCCCACACCCTAATAATCTGACAGAACATACATTTAAATACAGATGTATTGGAAGTTATGCAGGGTATCTTGAATATGGTGTGTCTAGGGGAGAATGGCATGTTATGTTATATTATTTTGCATATTTGTGGCTGGGCTCCCAGGGAACGGGGGGTGTTATACCATATCGTAATTGTAAAGCTTATGAATCTCTGGACTGTATGCTGTTAATTTTTCAATAAAGAATTTTTTTTCTGGATTAAAAAAAAAAAAACTGGCAGTAACACACACAAAACGATATGGCGTTAAACTGGCAGTAACACACACAAAACAATATGCCGTTAAACTGGCAGTAACTCACAAAACTATATGCGTTAAACTGGCAGTAATGCACACAGAACTATATGGCGTTAAACTTGCAGTAACGCACACAAAAAGATATGGTGTTAAACTGGCAGCAATGCACAAAACGATATGGCGTTAAACTAGCAGTAACGTACACAAAACGATATGGCGTTAAACTGGCAGTATCGCACGCAAACCTATATGGCGTTAAACTGGCAGTAACGCACACAGAAGTAAATGGCGTTAAACTGGTAGTAACTAGAGATGAGCTTCGAGTTCGAATCGAACCCATGTTAAACTCAAACATCGCATGTTCGGCCGTTCGTCGAATTTCGAACGTTAATAATTCACTGCGGCATCGCAGTGCTTTGCTGGCTGATGATTGGCCAAGCATGCACTATGACCCGCATGCTTGGCCAATCACAGCGCTATCTGTACAGAGAGCCGTAATTGGCCAAAGCAAGTTTGGCTTTGGCCAATTATGGCTCAGGGGGTTTAGTACACGCCCCACACTATATAAGGTCGCCTGCATGGCGACCTTCTGAAGTGTGTTGTGGCGGCGGCAGAGAGATAGACAGAGAGACAGTTAGCTGCACTTACAGTGCAATGTGTATATATATGCATCCTAGGTGCCTAGGTGTTGTGTGTGTGTGTATATATATATATATATATATATATATATATATATATATATATATATACATATACACTGTATTCAGTTTAGTTAGATCCGTTCCTGTTATTCTCTTCCTACTGACAGGCAGGCAGGTGTTTTTACAGTATTTACAGCTTCCTGAAGTAAATTGCTGGTGTTTTTCTGATCCTATTAGTCCTATTAGCTACAGTATTTACAGTTAGTGTAGTGCATCCTCTGCACAGTGTGCGCCTCAAGCTACCTGAAGAAAATTGGTGTTGTTCTTCTTTTTTTTTTTTCGCATGTAAAAATTTGACATGTGGGCAGGAGCGGGTGTACAGCTCCAAACGCACAGTGTCTTTATTCTTTATTTAATATTTTATCAATACAAAACCCAAACCTTACAGGGTACATAACCAAGCTTACACAATAATATCATAATAATACAGTCCCTCTGAAATTTCCTCCCTCCCGTCCCCCCCTACCCTCCCTCCCCACCCCCTCCTGCAGGTGATTACAGTGAGGCAAACAGTCAGCCGCCTAGCCTTCCGAACTCTCCCGGGTCCCCAACCTGTCAGGCTTCACTTATAATCTCCTCCAGGTAACTCCAAGTGCTTTTAAAGTTTTGCCACACTGCCCATTTATCTACCCGTTCGTCCCCTTCATCTGGCTCCAATCCCCTACTGTCCAAACACTCAATATTATAGATTTCATTTATACAATAGAGCCAATCTCGAGTGTTTGGACTTGCTGGATCCAACCATTTCATTGCAATCTGCTTCTTGGTGGAGTCCAGCAATCTAGGGACAATAGAAGATTGGTACCACTTGATAGGCTCCTCAGTACCATGGAATAGACACACCCATGGATCTTCTAAAATAGATTTATCGGTGATTGCCTTAATTAATTTTATAATTTTTTTCCAGAATGTTTTAATAATGGGACACTCCCACCAAATACGGGCCATTGTACCTAAACTAGCACACCCTCTCCAACATGTCTCCGATTTGGCCGGATCAAATTTGCTTATTTTGTCTGGTGTGGCATACCATCTTGCAAGACATTTAAAGTTTATCTCAGTCCTCTTAATATCGACTGCAGAATTATGTGTCATCTTCAAAATCTTCTCTAATGTGAATTTACTGCACTGTGACCCTAACTCCCTTTCCCATTTCTTGATGTATGATGGTACATCCAGCTCTCCCCTCGCATTCAGGATCTTATAGAGTTGAGAAATGGTGCTTCCCGGTTGCTCCCTCACACAAAGCTGCTCAAGTGGCCTATACTCCTCCTCGCTTCTGGGAGGTTTCTGTAATTTCCCGACAAAATGCGACAGCTGGACGTACCTCCACAAATCAATCACCAAATACTCTGACTCCGCTTTCAAGTCAGAATATGTGCGTATTTTCCCCTCACTAATAAAATCTTTTAATTGTGTACTATCATTTTTTTATCCAATTCCCTCCCACCTCCCTCATCCCCGGCTCAAAAAATTTGTTATCTTTCATATAAATCAAAGGACAATTGTGTGTCCATTTATTCTGTATGTGAATCTGATCCCACAATTTAATAGTGTCGCGTGTTAAAACCGCTGTATTAGTGCCCAGTGCTCTATAATTTGGGGGGTTCCAAATAATGTGGCCTAAATCAGTGCTACTCAATCTGTATTCTATGTTAACCCACCTCCTATCCGAACCCTCTTTTGACCACTCTATAACTCGTGAAAGTATTACTGAAGTGTAGTATTTATTAAAATCTGGAACAGCAAGTCCTCCTTTTTTTTTCCCCTACTCAGGACTGAGTAAGAAATTTGTGGCTTTTTGCCACCCCAGACAAATCTTGCAATCAAGCCTCTCAAATATGATTGAGGGAGTGGGATTGGGAGCATCTGGAATTTGTACAATATTTTAGGCGTTAGCATCATTTTAACTGCATTGACGCGTCCGAACCATGAGAGGGGCCGCGATGACAGACTTCTGACTTCTTGCCTGATTTCGTCTAACAGAGGGATGTAGTTATTTAAATACATTTTTTTTAATGTGTTGGCTAATTTAATCCCCAAATAATTGATTTCCTTTCTCCAGGGAAAGGGAAACACCCCTGAGAGGCTCTCTTCCTCTTGTTTGCCCACATTGATATTTAAGACCTCGGACTTACTCGAATTTATTTTAAAGTTTGAAATCTCCCCATACCTTTTTAAAATCTGTAGCACATTCGGGATTGTAATCCTGGGGTTTGTAATAAAGAACATAACATCGTCGGCAAATGCCACGAGTTTATGTTCCTCTGGTCCTATCTTCACCCCTCTGCAGTCTGGGTTATTACGAATGGTGGCCAGTAAAGGCTCAAGGGACAAAACAAATAGGAGGGGGGACAGAGGGCACCCCTGTCTAGTACCGTTCTCCATCCTAAAACATCTGGAGAGAACCCCATTCACCTTTACGGATGCCGAAGGGTGGTTGTAAAGTATTTTGACCCAAAAAATAAATCTTGGGCCAACCCCCATTGCTTCCAGAGTTTTGATCATAAACCTCCAGTCTACCCTGTCAAACGCTTTTTCCGCGTCCATTGACAGGAATAGAATTGGGGGCCCCCTGGTTTACTGGACTCCAGCAGGAGCACTGATCGCACTCCATTGTCCCTACTCTGTCTCCCACACAAAACCTACCTGGTCTGCATGCACCAGAGTGGTCATTTTATCCTTCAGTCTGCTGGCCAGCACTTTGGCATATAGTTTAACATCTGCGTTTAATAACGAAATGGGTCTATAACTAGAACAAAGCCTATTGTTTTACCTTATATTAGTATCAACGTAACGGTTGCTGACAGAGCATCTCCCTCCATAACACAGTTGGAACCCAAATCTTCCAGTAGTGGCAAAGCCTTGGTACTAGTATATGTTTACATTTTTTCAGGTACAGGGTGGTAAACCCGTCGGGGCCCGGACTCTTACCCTTTGGGGAATTGTCTAAAGCTGCAAAGATTTCCTCAACCGCTATGGGTCTATCGAGAATAACTGCCCTCTTCAGATAACACAGTCACCCCAGCACCCATCAGGAATTCCTCCATCGACATCGCAGATTGATCTCCTGATCCCTTTTGTCCAATGGAGTATAAAGCTTCATAGACCTTTTTAAATTCTTCCGCTATCCCTTTACTTTTGGCTATTGTCTCACCTTTTTTATTTTGTATTTTCTCGATGAAATTCTGGTCTCTTTTCTTTCTCAATAACCTTGCCAGGTGCTGTCTAGACTTATTTGCCCAAAAGTATCTGTCTCTTGTTAATTTATTGAGAGCCCTTTTAGAGTCTTGCTCCAAACTGTCCCTTAACTCCTGCCTTTTAGCGGCTAGCTGGCGGAAGCTTTCCTGACTCTGACCCTTGAGTTTTTTATGGCTCTGCTCTAATAAAAAAATGTCTTCAATAAGCCTTTCCCTTTCTTCTTTTCTCTTTTTTTTCACCCCGGCCCGATGGAAATAAGGACCCCTCTAATGTACGCTTTATGTGCTTCCCATAAAATAGGAGGGGAAATTTCCCCTGTGTCATTGGATTTAAAAAAAAAGTCAACTTCTTCCTGAACCCTGTCTAGGACTAGTTGATCCTTGAGTAGATTTTCATTCAACTTCCATGAAAAGGGTTGTCTTTGCAGCTCCGGGATCCTAATCCTCATCGTGACCGGTGAGTGATCTGATAGTGAAATAATTTCTATTCTAGTTTCCTCCACAAAATCCAGTAAGCAATGATCCGTTAGTATGTAGTCTAATCTTGAGTACGTCCCGTGCACAGGGGAGAAGAAGGTATAATCATTAACTTTTGCATGCTGCACCCTCCATACATCCATCAGATGGCATTGGTGCAGCCGTCGCCTAAACGTGCTTAGTTGAACCTTACTTGTCCCCTGAGCCCGGGACGCACTATCTTGGATGGGGTCGAGACAGAAATTAAAATCCCCTGCCAGCACCACCTCCCCCTCCCTGAACTCCATCAATTTGGCCAACATCTGTTTTAAGAACACACTCTGTTTTTTGTTGGGACAGTAGACGTTAGCTAGTGTGAACATTTTATTCCCCAAGTTGCCCTTCAGGAAAAGATAGCGACCGTCTGGATCCGTCAACCTATCTACCAGTGAAAATTTAGAGAATTTTGAAAACCCAATTGCTACCCCCCTGGATCTCTTAATAGGCGTATCGCCATAGAACCAAAGGGGCAACCTTAGGGAATGCAATTTAATATTCGATTTAAGGGCCAGGTGGGTCTCCTGGAGGAATACTATATCAGCTCTATAATGTTGGAGTTCCATAAGTATTTTATGTCTTTTAACTGGCGAGTTCAGTCCCTTAACGTTATACGATAAAAAATGTAGGTCTAACATTCGGCTCAGTAACCTCTATCCCCACTCGTCTATCCACTGCTCATTTATAACCTCCCCTGCAGGTGGAGCCCTCCCCCCCTCCTCTCCCCCCTCCCCCCATCCCTCCCCACCCCTCCCCATCCCCTCTGGCCGCACTCCAGCCCTAAGCCCACACGTAAGGATCCTGCTTGATCCCATACTGCGAGCCTCTATTCTAAGGGTGACGCTCCGCCAGCGGTATCCCCCCTCCCGCCACTTTAAGAGGCGGGAAGGGGGAAGGAGGGGTAAAGACGGGCAAACCGACCAAGAGTATCAACCTCCCCGAGACCCCCACCCAACCAGCAAAAACCTAAATTTTTGAAAAATCACTTTTCACTCCCCCCGTACCCCAGTCCAAGCAATCCTTTGTTTAGAACACAGTAGCTTTTCTTGCGGACACCTGGAAAAACCAGGAAAAAAAAAAGGGGGAAGGTTTTCCCTCAGTTCGTCTATTTAATGTTAGTGTCCACAAGATCCTCTCAGCGTCCCGCTTCACTTGGAGCGTCTGGGATGGGAATACCCAGACTATCACAAAAGTCATGCATTTCTTCCGGAAATCTCATCCTATAAGATCTACCCTCTTTCGTTACTATCAGGGATGTTGGGAACCCCCAACTATATTTCAAGTTAGCCCTCCTCAGTTTTATCGAGCAATGGTCTGAATTGCCTTCTTCATGCCAATGTTCCCGCAAATAGATCTGAAAAAATCTGTAGATTTTTATTATCAAACCACCCCTGAGGTTATTCCAGATCTTCTCTTTGACCTTGTAAGCATGGAACTTCACAATTACATCTCTAGGGATGTCTTGTTTTAAATTTGGGGGTTTTCTAATCCTGTGTAGCCTGTCAATCCTCAAGGCCTCATCTTCCCATCTTCCCAGGATAGGGTTAAAATTTTTTCGCATCTTCTCCCCTAGGTCCTCATTCTGTTGCTCAGGAAGAGATCTGATGCGCAAATTTTGACGTCGGCTTTGGTTTTCTTGTTCTTCCATTTTATATGCCATCGTGCGATTTTCGTTCTGCATTTTCCTCATTTGTGCCTTTAGGTCCAAGATCTCTTTTGCCTGGTTTCCTGACGCCTCTTCTGCCTCTTCAACTCTACGCAACAGATGGCCCATATCCGTCCGCACATTTAATATTTCTGATTTTATAGAGTTTTTAAGTTTGGCGAACATTTCCATCATTTCTGTTTTATTAGGAATGAGCGCAATATTTCTTTGCTCTTCCATATCGCTGATGGCACATGCTCCTTCTAGCTCTAGATCTTCCCTGGACCTCTCCCCCTGTCCCCCCTTTTGTTTGTGCTGGTCTTTATTTTTATCTTTCTTTCCTGCTTGTTTCATATCCGCTCCCGGACTCATTGAGCTTGCTTCTTTGAGGTACTTCTGTATTGAACTGGAGTTTAGACTCTCCCTAGGGGTCTTGGGTTCCGCTGTTCTTAGAGGCCATCCTCTCACGCTTCTCCTCACTTACAGCACTATTCCAATAATGGGTAGTGTTGGTATGTTATATTCGGTCTCTCAGGGTGCAGCTTGCAGCCAGATACCCCATCATACCACCAAAATTTTCCGAACTTCTTCACACCAAGGCGCACTGGCACCTATATATACTTGTTGTAGCAGCAAACCACTACTCTCGCACGCCTTGTGCCTGACAAGACCGACACGCACCCGGGGCACACCGGAACACCCCTATTCCTGGGGTCCTCCCACAACCCAATCGCGAAAAATTGCATGAAAAACCCCAGTATTCATCAAAAAAGTCTGAGTCTATGTAAGTAAGTCTATGTAAGCTGTTGTACACAAATCTCTGGAGATCTTCCTAGAGGCACCAAACCAAGTCACTCTTCAACTTGGGAAAACATTAAATTTCATACCTGTAGGGGAAGTCGTTGCCAGCCTCTGTCGGATCATGCTATTAATAGACCCTTGTAGTTACCTCTTCTCCAGGGGACTGTTCCAGTACCATCTGGTATATTATCCTATATCTCGAGCTTCCTGGAACACTGCAGGCTTACCGCTACCCCAGCACGGATATCTTAATGCAACCAGCTGATGGTATAGGTGGACAACTACAGGGGGGGTGGGGGAGGAGGGGTCCAGCCCGAGGGACATCCATGCCGAGCATGGCAAAGGCTATTCTCTGCTCTGGAATCTTGAGCAGTGCACCAGAAGTGCACGCTTCCTCCACCTCCACACTTGCCTTCCAATACCGCCAGTTCGGGATGGCTGTTCGTCCGCCCCTCTCCCATCAGCTCTTTATAGAGGGGAGGCTCGCACCAGGCTCGCACCACTGTTGGTGTTTATCGTGTCGGGGTGGCTCGGGGAGTCCTTTTAGAGATCCTCTCTCAGGTGAAGCCGCGGGCTCTCACCCCGCGCCATACACAAGCAGCCCGGGCAGTCAAACCCGCCTCCGACCCTCACTCCAGCGCCGCCATCAGGCCCCTCCCCTCACACTGACATCTCACGTCCGCATTCCTCCCCGAGTTACTCCGACAGCTTCTCGTGAGGAATGGTGGTGTTCTTCTGATCCTATTAGTACCACTGGCAGCTGCAGTATTTACAGTTAGTGTAGTGCGTCCTCTGCACAGTGTGCACCTAAAGCTACCTGAAGAAAATTGGTGGTGTTCTTCTGATCCTATTAGTACCGCAGGCAGTTGCAGTATTTACAGTTAGTATAGTGCATCCTCTGTACAGTGCACACCTAAAGCTACTTGAAGAAAATTGGTGGTGTTCTTCTGATCCTATTAGTACCGCAGGCAGGCAGCTGCAGTATTTATAGCTAGTGTAGTGCGTCCTCTGCACAGTGTGCACCTAAAGCTACCTGAAGAAATTTGGTGGTGTTCTTCTGATCCTATTAGTACCACAGGCAGGCAGCTACAGTATTTACAGTTAGTGTACTGTGTCCTCTGCACAGTGTGCACCTAAAGCTACCTGAGGACAATTGCTGTTGTTCTGATCCTATTAATACCAAAGGCAGGCAGCTACAGTATTTACAGTTAGTGTACTGTGTCCTCTGCACAGTGTGTACCTAAAGCTACCTGAAGAAAATTGGTGATGTTCTTCTGATCCTATTAGTACCACAGGCAGGCAGCTACAGTATTTACAGTTAGTGTACTGTGTCCTCTGCACAGCGTGCACCTAAAGCTACCTGAAGAAAATTGGTGGTGTTCTTCTGATCCTATCAATACCGCAGGCAGGCAGCTGCAGTATTTACAGTTAGTGTAGTGTGTTCTCTGCACAGTGTGCACCTAAAGCTACCTGAAGAAAATTGGTGGTGTTCTTCTGATCTTATTAGTACCACAGGCAGGCAGCTACAGTATTTACAGTTAGTGTACTGTGTCCTCTGCACAGTGTGCACCTAAAGCTACCTGAAGAAAATTGGTGGTGTTCTTCTGATCCTATTAGTACCACAGGCAGGCAGCTGCAATATTTACAGTTAGTGTACTGCATCCTCTGCACAGTGTGCACCTAAAGCTACCTGAAGAAAATTGGTGGTGTTCTTCTGATCCTTTTAGTACCGCAGGCAGCTGAAGTATTTAAAGTTAGTGTAGTGCGTCCTCTGCACAGTGTGCACCTTAAGCTACCTGAAGACAATTGCTGTTGTTCCGATCCTATTAATACCACAGGCAGGCAGCTACAGTATTTACAGTTAACGTACTGTGTCCTCTGCACAGTGTGCACCTAAAGCTACCAGAAGACAATTGCTGTTGTTCTGATCCTATTAATACCACGGGCAGGCAGCTGCAGTATTTACAGTTAGTGTAGTGCGTCCACTGCACAGTGTGCACCTAAAGCTACCTGAAGAAATTTGGTGGTGTTCTTCTGATCCTATTAGTACCACAGGCAGGCAGCTACAGTATTTACAGTTAGTGTACTGTGTCCTCTGCACAGTGTGCACCTAAAGCTACCTGAAGAAAATTGGTGGTGTTCTTCTGATCCTATTAGTACCACAGGCAGGCAGCTACAGTATTTACAGTTAGTGTACTGTGTCCTCTGCACAGTGTGCACCTAAAGTTACCTGAAGAAAATTGGTGGTGTTCTTCTGATCCTATTAGAACCGCAGGCAATTGCAGTATTTACAGTTAGTGTAGTGCATCCTCTGTACAGTGTTCACCTAAAGCTACTTGAAGAAAATTGGTGGTGTTCTTCTGATCCTATTAGTACCGCAGGCAGCTGCAGTATTTACAGTTAGTGTAGTGCGTCCTCTGCACAGTGTGCACCTAAAGCTACCTGAAGACAATTGCTGTTGTTCTGATCCTATTAATACCACAGGCAGGCAGCTATAGTATTTACAGTTAGTGTACTGTGTCCTCTGCACACTGTGCACCTAAAGCTACCTGAAGAAAATTGGTGGTGTTCTTCTGATCCTATCAATACCACAGGCAGGCAGCTGTAGTATTTACAGTTAGTATAGTGCGTCCTCTGCACAGTGTGCACCTAAAGCTACCTGAAGACAATTGCTGTTGTTCTGATACTATTAGTATCACAGGCAGGCAGCTACAGTATTTACAGTTAGTGTACTATGTCCTCTGCACAGTGTGCACCTAAAGCTACCTGAAAAAGATTGGTGGTGTTCTTCCGATCCTATTAGTACCACAGGCAGGCAGCTACAGTATTTACAGTTAGTGTACTTCGTCCTCTGCACAGTGTGCACCTAAAGCAGGGGTCTCAAACTGGCGGCCCTCCAGCTGTTGCAAAACTACAAGTCCCATGAGGCATTGCAAGGCTGACAGTTACAAACATGACTCCCAAAGGCAGAGGCATGATGGGACTTGTAGTTCCGCAACAGCTGGAGGGCCACCAGTTTGAGACCCCTGACTTAAAGCTACTTGAGGACAATTGCTGTTGTTCTGATCCTATTAATACCACGGGCAGGCAGCTGCAGTATTTACAGTTAGTGTAGTGCGTCCTCTGCACAGTGTGCACCTAAAGCTACCTGAAGACAATTGCTGTTGTTCTGATCCTATTAATACCACAGGCAGGCAGCTGCAGTATTTACAGTTAGTGTAGTGTTGCCTCTGCACAGTGTGCACCTAAAGCTACCTGAAGAAATTTGGTGGTGTTCTTCTGATCCTATTAGTACCACAGGCAGGCAGCTACAGTATTTACAGTTAGTGTACTGTGTCCTCTGCACAGTGTGCACCTAAAGCTACCTGAAGAAGATTGGTGGTGTTCTTCCGATCCTATTAGTACCACAGGCAGGCAGCTGCAGTATTTACAGTTAGTGCACTTCGTCCTCTGCACAGTGTGCACCTAAAGCAGGGGTCTCAAACTGGCGGCCCTCCAGCTGTTGCAAAACTACAAATCCCATGAAGTATTGCAAGGCTGACAGTTACAAACATGACTCCCAAAGGCAGAGGCATGATGGGACTTGTAGTTCCGCAACAGCTGGAGGGCAACCAGTTTGAGACCCCTGACCTAAAGCTACTTGAGGACAATTGCTGTTGTTCTGATCCTATTAATACCACAGGCAGGCAGCTACAGTATTTACAGTTAGTGAACTGTGTCCTCTGCACAGTGTGTACCTAAAGCTACCTGAAGAAAGTTGGTCTTGTTCTTCTGATCCTATTAGTACCACAGGCAGGCAGCTACAGTATTTACAGTTAGTGTATTGTGTCCTCTGCACAGTGTGCACCTAAAGCTACCTGAAGAAAATTGGTGGTGTTCTTCTGATCCTATCAATACCGCATGCAGGCAGCTGCAGTATTTACAGCTAGTGTAGTGCGTCCTCTGCACAGTGTGCACCTAAAGCTACCTGAAGAAAATTGGTGGTGTTCTTCTGATCCTATTAGTACCACAGGCGGGCAGCTACAGTATTTACAGTTAGTGTACTGTGTCCTCTGCACAGTGTGCAACTAAAGCTACCTGAAGAAAATTGGTGGTGTTCTTCTGATCCTATTAGTACCACAGGCAGGCAGCTGCAGTATTTACAGTTAGTGTACTGCATTGTCTGCACAGTATGCACCTAAAGCTACCTGAAGAAAATTGGTGGTTTTCTTCTGATCCTATTAGAACCGCAGGCAGCTGCAGTATTTACAGTTAGTGTAGTGCATCCTCTGCACAGTATGCACCTAAAGCTACCTGAAGAAAATTGGTGGTGTTCTTCTGATCCTTTTAGTACCGCAGGCAGTTGCAGTATTTACAGTTAGTGTAGTGCATCCTCTGTACAGTGTACACCTAAAGCTACTTGAAGAAAATTGGTGGTGTTCTTCTGATCCTATTAGTACTGCAGGCAGCTGCAGTATTTACAGTTAGTGTAGTGCGTCCTCTGCACAGTGTGCACCTAAAGCTACCTGAAGAAAATTGGTGGTGTTCTTCTGATCCTATCAATACCACAGGCAGGCAGCTGCAGTATTTACAGTTAGTGTAGTGCATCCTCTGCACAGTGTGCACCTAAAGCTACCTGAAGACAATTGCTGTTGTTCTGATCCTATTAATACCACAGGCAGGCAGCTGCAGTATTTACAGTTAGTGTAGTGTGTCCTCTGCACAGTGTGCACCTAAAGCTACCTGAAGAAATTTGGTAGTGTTCTTCTGATCCTATTAGTATCACAGGCAGGCAGCTACAGTATTTACAGTTAGTGTAGTGTGTCCTCTGCACAGTGTGCACCTAAAGCTACCTGAAAAAGATTGGTGGTGTTCTTCCGATCCTATTAGTACCACAGGCAGGCAGATACAGTATTTACAGTTAGTGTACTTCGTCCTCTGCACAGTGTGCACCTAAAGCAGGGGTCTAAAACTGGCGGCCCTCCAGCTGTTGCAAAACTACAAGTCCCATGAGGCATTGCAATGCTTACAGTTATAAACATGACTCCCAAAGGCAGAGGCATGATGGGACTTGTAGTTCCGCAACAGCTGGAGGGCCACCAGTTTGAGACCCCTGACTTAAAGCTACTTGAGGACAATTGCTGTTGTTCTGATCCTATTAATACCACGGGCAGGCAGCTGCAGTATTTACAGTTAGTGAACTGTGTCCTCTGCACAGTGTGTACCTAAAGCTACCTGAAGAAAGTTGGTCTTGTTCTTCTGATCCTATTAGTACCACAGGCAGGCAGCTACAGTATTTACAGTTAGTGTATTGTGTCCTCTGCACAGTGTGCACCTAAAGCTACCTGAAGAAAATTGGTGGTGTTCTTCTGATCCTATCAATACCGCATGCAGGCAGCTGCAGTATTTACAGCTAGTGTAGTGCGTCCTCTGCACAGTGTGCACCTAAAGCTACCTGAAGAAAATTGGTGGTGTTCTTCTGATCCTATTAGTACCACAGGCGGGCAGCTACAGTATTTACAGTTAGTGTACTGTGTCCTCTGCACAGTGTGCAACTAAAGCTACCTGAAGAAAATTGGTGGTGTTCTTCTGATCCTATTAGTACCACAGGCAGGCAGCTGCAGTATTTACAGTTAGTGTACTGCATTGTCTGCACAGTATGCACCTAAAGCTACCTGAAGAAAATTGGTGGTTTTCTTCTGATCCTATTAGAACCGCAGGCAGCTGCAGTATTTACAGTTAGTGTAGTGCATCCTCTGCACAGTATGCACCTAAAGCTACCTGAAGAAAATTGGTGGTGTTCTTCTGATCCTTTTAGTACCGCAGGCAGTTGCAGTATTTACAGTTAGTGTAGTGCATCCTCTGTACAGTGTACACCTAAAGCTACTTGAAGAAAATTGGTGGTGTTCTTCTGATCCTATTAGTACTGCAGGCAGCTGCAGTATTTACAGTTAGTGTAGTGCGTCCTCTGCACAGTGTGCACCTAAAGCTACCTGAAGAAAATTGGTGGTGTTCTTCTGATCCTATCAATACCACAGGCAGGCAGCTGCAGTATTTACAGTTAGTGTAGTGCATCCTCTGCACAGTGTGCACCTAAAGCTACCTGAAGACAATTGCTGTTGTTCTGATCCTATTAATACCACAGGCAGGCAGCTGCAGTATTTACAGTTAGTGTAGTGTGTCCTCTGCACAGTGTGCACCTAAAGCTACCTGAAGAAATTTGGTAGTGTTCTTCTGATCCTATTAGTATCACAGGCAGGCAGCTACAGTATTTACAGTTAGTGTAGTGTGTCCTCTGCACAGTGTGCACCTAAAGCTACCTGAAAAAGATTGGTGGTGTTCTTCCGATCCTATTAGTACCACAGGCAGGCAGATACAGTATTTACAGTTAGTGTACTTCGTCCTCTGCACAGTGTGCACCTAAAGCAGGGGTCTAAAACTGGCGGCCCTCCAGCTGTTGCAAAACTACAAGTCCCATGAGGCATTGCAATGCTTACAGTTATAAACATGACTCCCAAAGGCAGAGGCATGATGGGACTTGTAGTTCCGCAACAGCTGGAGGGCCACCAGTTTGAGACCCCTGACTTAAAGCTACTTGAGGACAATTGCTGTTGTTCTGATCCTATTAATACCACAGGCAGGCAGCTGCAGTATTTACAGTTAGTGTAGTGTGTCCTCTGCACAGTGTGCACCTAAAGCTACCTAAAGAAATTTGGTGATGTTCTTCTGATCCTATTAGTACCACAGGCAGGCAGCTACAGTATTTACAGTTAGTGTACTGTGTCCTTTGCACAGCGTGCACCTAAAGCTACCTGAAGAAAATTGGTGGTGTTCTTCTGATCCTATCAATACCGCAGGCAGGCAGCTGCAGTATTTACAGTTAGTGTAGTGTGTTCTCTGCACAGTGTGCACCTAAAGCTACCTGAAGAAAATTGGTGGTGTTCTTCTGATCCTATTAGTACCACAGGCAGGCAGCTACAGTATTTACAGTTAGTGTACTGTGTCCTCTGCACAGTGTGCACCTAAAGCTACCTGAAGAAAATTGGTGGTGTTCTTCTGATCCTATTAGTACCACAGGCAGGCAGCTGCAATATTCACAGTTAGTGTACTGCATCCTCTGCACAGTGTGCACCTAAAGCTACCTGAAGAAAATTGGTGGTGTTCTTCTGATCCTTTTAGTACCGCAGGCAGCTGAAGTATTTAAAGTTAGTGTAGTGCGTCCTCTGCACAGTGTGCACCTTAAGCTACCTGAAGACAATTGCTGTTGTTCCGATCCTATTAATACCACAGGCAGGCAGCTACAGTATTTACAGTTAATGTACTGTGTACTCTGCACAGTGTGCACCTAAAGCTACCTGAAGACAATTGCTGTTGTTCTGATCCTATTAATACCACAGGCAGGCAGCTGCAGTATTTACAGTTAGTGTAGTGCGTTCACTGCACAGTGTGCACCTAAAGCTACCTGAAGAAATTTGGTGGTGTTCTTCTGATCCTATTAGTACCACAGGCAGACAGCTACAGTATTTACAGTTAGTGTACTGTGTCCTCTGCACAGTGTGCACCTAAAGCTACCTGAAGAAAATTGGTGGTGTTCTTCTGATCCTATTAGTACCACAGGCAGGCAGCTACAGTATTTACAGTTAGTGTACTGTGTCCTCTGCACAGTGTGCACCTAAAGTTACCTGAAGAAAATTGGTGGTGTTCTTCTGATCCTATTAGAACCGCAGGCAGTTGCAGTATTTACAGTTAGTGTAGTGCATCCTCTGCACAGTATGCACCTAAAGCTACCTGAAGAAAATTGGTGGTGTTCTTCTGATCCTTTTAGTACCGCAGGCAGTTGTAGTATTTACAGTTAGTGTAGTGCATCCTCTGTACAGTGTACACCTAAAGCTACTTGAAGAAAATTGGTGGTGTTCTTCTGATCCTATTAGTACCGCAGGCAGCTGCAGTATTTACAGTGAGTGTAGTGCGTCCTCTGCACAGTGTGCACCTAAAGCTACCTGAAGAAAATTGGTGGTGTACTTCTGATCCTATCAATACCACAGGCAGGCAGCTGCAGTATTTACAGTTAGTGTAGTGCGTCCTCTGCACAGTGTGCACCTAAAGCTACCTGAAGACAATTGCTGTTGTTCTGATCCTATTAATACCACAGGCAGGCAGCTGCAGTATTTACAGTTACTGTAGTGTGTCCTCTGCACAATGTGCACCTAAAGCTACCTGAAGAAATTTGGTAGTGTTCTTCTGATCCTATTAGTATCACAGGCAGGCAGCTACAGTATTTACAGTTAGTGTACTGTGTCCTCTGCACAGTGTGCACCTAAAGCTACCTGAAAAAGATTGGTGGTGTTCTTCCGATCCTATTAGTACCACAGGCAGGCAGATACAGTATTTACAGTTAGTGTACTTCGTCCTCTGCACAGTGTGCACCTAAAGCAGGGGTCTAAAACTGGCGGCCCTCCAGCTGTTGCAAAACTACAAGTCCCATGAGGCATTGCAAGGCTTACAGTTACAAACATGACTCCCAAAGGCAGAGGCATGATGGGACTTGTAGTTCCACAACAGCTGTAGGGCCACCAGTTTGAGACCCCTGACTTAAAGCTACTTGAGGACAATTGCTGTTGTTCTGATCCTATTAATACCACGGGCAGGCAGCTGCAGTATTTACAGTTAGTGTAGTGCATCCTCTGCACAGTGTGCACCTAAAGCTACCTGAAGGCAATTGCTTTTGTTCTGATCCTATTAATACCACAGGCAGGCAGCTGCAGTATTTACAGTTAGTGTACTGTGTCCTCTGCACAGTGTGCACCTAAAGCTACCTGAAGAAATTTGGTGGTGTTCTTCTGATCCTATTAGTACCACAGGCAGGCAGCTACAGTATTTACAGTTAGTGTACTGTGTCCTCTGCACAGTGTGCACCTAAAGCTACCTGAAGAAGATTGGTGGTGTTCTTCTGATCCTATTAGTACCACAGGCAGGCAGCTACAGTATTTACAGTTAGTTTACTGTGTCCTCTGCACAGTGTGCAACTAAAGCTACCTGAAGAAAATTTGTGATGTTCTTCTGATCCTATTAGTACCACAGGCAGGCAGCTGCAGTATTTACAGTTAGTGTACTGCATTGTCTGCACAGTGTGCACCTAAAGCTACCTGAAGAAAATTGGTGGTTTTCTTCTGATCCTATTAGAACCGCAGGCAGCTGCAGTATTTACAGTTAGTGTAGTGCATCCTCTGCACAGTATGCACCTAAAGCTACCTGAAGAAAATCGGTGGTGTTCTTCTGATCCTTTTAGTACCGCAGGCAGTTGCAGTATTTACAGTTAGTGTAGTGCATCCTCTGTACAGTGTACACCTAAAGCTACTTGAAGAAAATTGGTGGTGTTCTTCTGATCCTATTAGTACCGCAGGCAGCTGCAGTATTTAAAGTTAGTGTAGTGCGTCCTCTGCACAGTGTGCACCTAAAGCTACCTGAAGACAATTGCTGCTGTTCTGATCCTATTAATACCACAGGCAGGCAGCTACAGTATTTACAGTTAGTGTACTGTGTCCTCTGCACAGTGTGCACCTAAAGCTACCTGAAGAAAATTGGTGGTGTTCCTCTGATCCTATCAATACCACAGGCAGGCAGCTGCAGTATTTACAGTTAGTGTAGTGCGTCCTCTGCACAGTGTGCACCTAAAGCTACCTGAAGATAATTGGTGGTGTTCTTCTGATCCTATTATTACCACAGGCAGGCAGATACAGTATTTACAGTTAGTGTACTGTGTCCTCTGCACAGTGTGCACCTAAAGCTACCTGAAGAAAATTGATGGTGTTCTTCTGATCCATTTAGTACCGCAGGCAGTTGCAGTATTTACAGTTAGTGTAGTGCATCCTCTGTACAGTGTACACCTAAAGCTACTTAAAGAAAATTGGTGGTGTTCTTCTGATCCTATTAGTACCGCAGGCAGCTGCAGTATTTAAAGTTAGTGTAGTGCTTCCTCTGCACAGTGTGCACCTAAAGCTACCTGAAGACAATTGCTGCTGTTCTGATCCTATTAATACCACAGGCAGGCAGCTAGAGTATTTACAGTTAGTGTACTGTGTCCTCTGCACAGTGTGCACCTAAAGCTACCTGAAGATAATTGGTGGTGTTCTTCTGATTCTATTATTACCACAGGCAGGCAGATACAGTATTTACAGTTAGTGTACTGTGTCCTCTGCACAGTGTGCACCTAAAGCTACCTGAAGAAAATTGGTGGTGTTCTTCTGATCCTATTAGTACCAGAGGCAGGCAGCTGCAGTATTTACAGTTAGTGTACTGCATCCTCCGTACAGTGTGCACCTAAAGCTACCTGAAGAAAATTGGTGGTGTTCTTCTGATCCTATCAATACCACAGGCAGGCAGCTGCAGTATTTACAGTTAGTGTAGTGCGTCCTGTGCACAGTGTGCACCTAAAGCTACCTGAAGATAATTGGTGGTGTTCTTCTGATCCTATTATTACCACAGGCAGGCAGATACAGTATTTACAGTTAGTGTACTGTGTCCTCTGCACAGTGTGCACCTAAAGCTACCTGAAGAAAATTGGTGGTGTTCTTCTGATCCTATTAGTACCAGAGGCAGGCAGCTGCAGTATTTACAGTTAGTGTACTGCATCCTCTGTACATTGTGCACCTAAAGCTATCTGAAGAAAATTGGTGGTGTTCTTCTGATCCTATTAGAACCGCAGGCAGCAGCAGTATTTACAGTTAGTGTAGTGCGTCCTCTGCACAGTATGCACCTAAAGCTACCTGAAGAAAATTGGTGGTGTTCTTCTGATCCTATTAATACCACAGACAGGCAGCTACAATATTTACAGTTAGTGTACTGTGTCCTCTGCACAGTGTGCAACTAAAGCTACCTGAAGAAAATTTGTGGTGGTCTTCTGATCCTATTAGTACCACAGGCAGGCAGCTGCAGTATTTACAGTTAGTGTACTGTGTCCTCTGCACAGTGTGCAACTAAAGCTACCTTAAGAAAATTTGTAGTGTTCTTCTGATCTTATTAGAACCGCAGGCAGCTGCAGTATTTACAGTTAGTGTACTGCATTGTCTGCACAGTGTGCACCTAAAGCTACCTGAAGAAAATTGGTGGTGTTCTTCTGATCCTTTTAGTACCGCAGGCAGCTGCAGTATTTACAGTTAGTGTAGTGCATCCTCTGCACAGTATGCACCTAAAGCTACCTGAAGAAAATTGGTGGTGTTCTTCTGATCCATTTAGTACCGCAGGCAGTTGCAGTATTTACAGTTAGTGTAGTGCATCCTCTGTACAGTGTACACCTAAAGCTACTTAAAGAAAATTGGTGGTGTTCTTCTGATCCTATTAGTACCGCAGGCAGCTGCAGTATTTACAGTTAGTGTAGTGCGTCCTCTGCACAGTGTGCACCTAAAGCTACCAGAAGACAATTGCTGCTGTTCTGATCCTATTAATACCACAGGCAAGCAGCTACAGTATTTACAGTTAGTGTACTGTGTCCTCTGCACAGTGTGCACCTAAAGCTACCTGAAGAAAATTGGTGGTGTTCTTCTGATCCTATCAATACCACAGGCAGGCAGCTGCAGTATTTACAGTTAGTGTAGTGCGTCCTCTGCACAGTGTGCACCTAAAGCTACCTGAAGATAATTGGTGGTGTTCTTCTGATCCTATTATTACCACAGGCAGGCAGATACAGTATTTACAGTTAGTGTACTGTGTCCTCTGCACAGTGTGCACCTAAAGCTACCTGAAGAAAATTGGTGGTGTTCTTCTGATCCTATTAGTACCAGAGGCAGGCAGCTGCAGTATTTACAGTTAGTGTACTGCATCCTCTGTACAGTGTGCACCTAAAGCTACCTGAAGAAAATTGGTGGTGTTCTTCTGATCCTATTAGAACCGCAGGCAGTTGCAGTATTTACAGTTAGTGTAGTGCATCCTCTGTACAGTGTTCACCTAAAGCTACTTGAAGAAAATTGGTGGTGTTCTTCTGATCCTATTAGTACCGCAGGCAGCTGCAGTATTTACAGTTAGTGTAGTGCGTCATCTGCACAGTGTGCACCTAAAGCTACCTGAAGACAATTGCTGTTGTTCTGATCCTATTAATACCACAGGCAGGCAGCTACAGTATTTACAGTTAGTGTACTGTGTCCTCTGCACAGTGTGCACCTAAAGCTACCTGAAGAAAATTGGTGGTGTTCTTCTGATCCTATCAATACCACAGGCAGGCAGCTGTAGTATTTACAGTTAGTATAGGGCGTCCTCTGCACAGTGTGCACCTAAAGCTACCTGAAGACAATTGCTGTTGTTCTGATCCTATTAATAACACAGGCAGGCAGCTGCAGTATTTACAGTTAGTGTAGTGTGTCCTCTGCACAGTGTGCACCTAAAGCTACCTGAAGAAATTTGGTTGTGTTCTTCTGATCCTATTAGTACCACAGGCAGGCAGCTACAGTATTTACAGTTAGTGTACTTCGTCCTCTGCACAGTGTGCACCTAAAGCAGGGGTCTCAAACTGGCGGCCCTCCAGCTGTTGCAAAACTACAAGTCCCATGAGGCATTGCAAGGCTGACAGTTACAAACATGACTCCCAAAGGCAGAGGCATGATGGGACTTGTAGTTCCGCAACAGCTGGAGGGCCACCAGTTTGAGACTGCTGACTTAAAGCTACTTGAGGACAATTGCTGTTGTTCTGATCCTATTAATACCACGGGCAGGCAGCTGCAGTATTTACAGTTAGTGTAGTGCGTCCTCTGCACAGTGTGCACCTAAAGCTACCTGAAGACAATTGCTGTTGTTCTGATCCTATTAATACCGCAGGCAGGCAGCTGCAGTATTTACAGTTAGTGTAGTGTTGCCTCTGCACAGTGTGCACCTAAAGCTACCTGAAGAAATTTGGTGGTGTTCTTCTGATCCTATTAGTACCACAGGCAGGCAGCTACAGTATTTACAGTTAGTGTACTGTGTCCTCTGCACAGTGTGCACCTAAAGCTACCTGAAGAAGATTGGTGGTGTTCTTCCGATCCTATTAGTACCACAGGCAGGCAACTGCAGTATTTACAGTTAGTGCACTTCGTCCTCTGCACAGTGTGCAACTAAAGCTACCTGAAGAAAATTTGTGGTGTTCTTATGATCCTATTAGTACCACAGGCAGGCAGCTGCAGTATTTACAGTTAGTGTACTGCATTGTCTACACAGTGTGCACCTAAAGCTGCCTGAAGAAAATTGGTGGTTTTCTTCTGATCCTATTAGAACCGCAGGCAGCTGCAGTATTTACAGTTAGTGTAGTGCATCCTCTGCACAGTATGCACCTAAAGCTACCTGAAGAAAATTGGTGGTGTTCTTCTGATCCTTTTAGTACCGCAGGCAGTTGCAGTATTTACAGTTAGTGTAGTGCATCCTCTGTACAGTGTACACCTAAAGCTACTTGAAGAAAATTGGTGGTGTTCTTCTGATCCTATTAGTACCGCAGGCAGCTGCAGTATTTACAGTGAGTGTAGTGCGTCCTCTGCACAGTGTGCACCTAAAGCTACCTGAAGAAAATTGGTGGTGTACTTCTGATCCTATCAATACCACAGGCAGGCAGCTGCAGTATTTACAGTTAGTGTAGTGCGTCCTCTGCACAGTGTGCACCTAAAGCTACCTGAAGACAATTGCTGTTGTTCTGATCCTATTAACACCACAGGCAGGCAGCTGCAGTATTTACAGTTAGTGTAGTGTGTCCTCTGCACAATGTGCACCTAAAGCTACCTGAAGAAATTTGGTAGTGTTCTTCTGATCCTATTAGTATCACAGGCAGTCAGCTACAGTATTTACAGTTAGTGTACTGTGTCCTCTGCACAGTGTGCACCTAAAGCTACCTGAAAAAGATTGGTGGTGTTCTTCCGATCCTATTAGTACCACAGGCAGGCAGATACAGTATTTACAGTTAGTGTACTTCGTCCTCTGCACAGTGTGCACCTAAAGCAGGGGTCTAAAACTGGCGGCCCTCCAGCTGTTGCAAAACTACAAGTCCCATGAGGCATTGCAAGGCTTACAGTTACAAACATGACTCCCAAAGGCAGAGGCATGATGGGACTTGTAGTTCCGCAACAGCTGTAGGGCCACCAGTTTGAGACCCCTGACTTAAAGCTACTTGAGGACAATTGCTGTTGTTCTGATCCTATTAATACCACGGGCAGGCAGCTTCAGTATTTACAGTTAGTGTAGTGCATCCTCTGCACAGTGTGCACCTAAAGCTACCTGAAGACAATTGCTGTTGTTCTGATCCTATTAATACCACAGGCAGGCAGCTGCAGTATTTACAGTTAGTGTACTGTGTCCTCTGCACAGTGTGCACCTAAAGCTACCTGAAGAAATTTGGTGGTGTTCTTCTGATCCTATTAGTACCACAGGCAGGCAGCTACAGTATTTATAGTTAGTGTACTGTGTCCTCTGCACAGTGTGCACCTAAAGCTACCTGAAGAAGATTGGTGGTGTTCTTCTGATCCTATTAGTACCACAGGCAGGCAGCTACAGTATTTACAGTTAGTGTACTGTGTCCTCTGCACAGTGTGCAACTAAAGCTACCTGAAGAAAATTTGTGGTGTTCTTCTGATCCTATTAGTACCACAGGCAGGCAGCTGCAGTATTTAAAGTTAGTATACTGCATTGTCTGCACAGTGTGCACCTAAAGCTACCTGAAGAAAATTGGTGGTTTTCTTCTGATCCTATTAGAACCGCAGGCAGCTGCAGTATTTACAGTTAGTGTAGTGAATCCTCTGCACAGTATGCACCTAAAGCTACCTGAAGAAAATTGGTGGTGTTCTTCTGATCCTTTTAGTACCGCAGGCAGTTGCAGTATTTACAGTTAGTGTAGTGCATCCTCTGTACAGTGTACACCTAAAGCTACTTGAAGAAAATTGGTGGTGTTCTTCTGATCCTATTAGTACCGCAGGCAGCTGCAGTATTTACAGTTAGTGTAGTGCGTCCTCTGCACAGTGTGCACCTAAAGCTACCTGAAGACAATTGCTGCTGTTCTGATCCTATTAATACCACATGCAGGTAGCTACAGTATTTACAGTTAGTGTACTGTGTCCTCTGCACAGTGTGCACCTAAAGCTACCTGAAGAAATTTGATGGTGTTCTTCTGATCCTATTAATACCACAGGCAGGCAGCTACAGTATTTACAGTTAGTGTACTGTGTCCTCTGCACAGTGTGCACCTAAAGCTACCTGAAGAAGATTGGTGGTGATCTTCTGATCCTATTAGTACCACAGGCAGGCAGCTGCAGTATTTACAGTTAGTGTACTTCGTCCTTTGCACAGTGTGCACCTAAAGCAGGGGTCTCAAACCGGTGGCCCTCCAGCTGTTGCAAAACTATAAGTCCCATGAGGCATTGCAAGGCTGACAGTTACAAACATGACTCCCAAAGGCAGAGGCATGATGGGACTTGTAGTTCCGCAACAGCTGGAGGGCCACCAGTTTGAGACCCCTGACCTAAAGCTACTTGAAGACAATTGCTGTTGTTCTGATCCTATTAATACCATAGACAGGCAGCTACAGTATTTACAGTTAGTCTACTGTGTCCTCTGCACAGTGTGTACCTAAAGCTACCTTAAGAAAATTGGTGGTGTTCTCCTGATCCTATCAATACCGCAGGCAGGCAGCTGCAGTATTTACAGCTAGTGTAGTGCGTCCTCTGCACAGTGTGCACCTAAAGCTACCTAAAGAAAATTAGTGGTGTTCTTCTGATCCTATTAGTACAAAAGGCAGGCAGCTACAGTATTTAAAGTTAGTGTTCTGTGTCCTCTGCACAGTGTACACCTAAAGCTACCTGAAGAAAATTTGTGGTGTTCTTCTGATCCTATTAGTACCACAGGCAGGCAGCTGCAGTATTTACAGTTAGTGTACTGCATTGTCTGCACAGTGTGCACCTAAAGCTACCTGAAGAAAATTGGTGGTGTTCTTCTGATCCTATTAGAACCGCAGGCAGCTGCAGCATTTACAGTTAGTGTAGTGCATCCTCTGCACAGTATGCACCTAAAGCTACCTGAAGAAAATTGGTGGTGTTCTTCTGATCCATTTAGTACCGCAGGCAGTTGTAGTATTTACAGTTAGTGTAGTTCATCCTCTGCACAGTATGCACCTAAAGCTACCTGAAGAAAATTGGTGGTGTTCTTCTGATCCATTTAGTACCGCAGGCAGTTGCAGTATTTACAGTTAGTGTAGTGCATCCTCTGTACAGTGTACACCTAAAGCTACTTAAAGAAAATTGGTGGTGTTCTTCTGATCCTATTAGTACCGCAGGCAGCTGCAGTATTTAAAGTTAGTGTAGTGCGTCCTCTTCACAGTGTGCACCTAAAGCTACCTGAAGACAATTGCTGCTGTTCTGATCCTATTAATACCACAGGCAGGCAGCTACAGTATTTACAGTTAGTGTACTGTGTCCTCTGCACAGTGTGCACCAAAAGCTACCTGAAGAAAATTGGTGGTGTTCCTCTGATCCTATCAATACCACAGGCAGGCAGCTGCAGTATTTACAGTTAGTGTAGTGCGTCCTCTGCACAGTGTGCACCTAAAGCTACCTGAAGATAATTGGTGGTGTTCTTCTGATCCTATTATTACCACAGGCAGGCAGATACAGTATTTACAGTTAGTGTACTGTGTCCTCTGCACAGTGTGCACCTAAAGCTACCTGAAGAAAATTGGTGGTGTTCTTCTGATCCTATTAGTACCAGAGGCAGGCAGCTGCAGTATTTACAGTTAGTGTACTGCATTGTCTGCACAGTGTGCACCTAAAGCTACCTGAAGAAAATTGGTGGTGTTCTTCTGATCCTTTTAGTACCGCAGGCAGCTGCAGTATTTACAGTTAGTGTAGTGCATCCTCTGCACAGTATGCACCTAAAGCTACCTGAAGAAAATTGGTGGTGTTCTTCTGATCCTATTAATACCACAGACAGGCAGCTACAATATTTACAGTTAGTGTACTGTGTCCTCTGCACAGTGTGCAACTAAAGCTACCTGAAGAAAATTTGTGGTGTTCTTCTGATCCTATTAGTACCACAGGCAGGCAGCTGCAGTATTTACAGTTAGTGTACTGTGTCCTCTGCACAGTGTGCAACTAAAGCTACCTTAAGAAAATTTGTGGTGTTCTTCTGATCCTATTAGAACCGCAGGCAGCTGCAGTATTTACAGTTAGTGTACTGCATTGTCTGCACAGTGTGCACCTAAAGCTACCTGAAGAAAATTGGTGGTGTTCTTCTGATCCTTTTAGTACCGCAGGCAGCTGCAGTATTTACAGTTAGTGTACTGCATCCTCTGCACAGTATGCACCTAAAGCTACCTGAAGAAAATTGGTGGTGTTCTTCTGATCCATTTAGTACCGCAGGCAGTTGCAGTATTTACAGTTAGTGTAGTGCATCCTCTGTACAGTGTACACCTAAAGCTACTTAAAGAAAATTGGTGGTGTTCTTCTGATCCTATTAGTACCACAGGCAGCTGCAGTATTTACAGTTAGTGTAGTGCGTCCTCTGCACAGTGTGCACCTAAAGCTACCAGAAGACAATTGCTGCTGTTCTGATCCTATTAATACCACAGGCAGGCAGCTACAGTATTTACAGTTAGTGTACTGTGTCCTCTGCACAGTGTGCACCTAAAGCTACCTGAAGAAAATTGGTGGTGTTCTTCTGATCCTATCAATACCACAGGCAGGCAGCTGCAGTATTTACAGTTAGTGTAGTGCGTCCTCTGCACAGTGTGCACCTAAAGCTACCTGAAGATAATTGGTGGTGTTCTTCTGATCCTATTATTACCACAGGCAGGCAGATACAGTATTTACAGTTAGTGTACTGTGTCCTCTGCACAGTGTGCACCTAAAACTACCTGAAGAAAATTGGTGGTTTTCTTCTGATCCTATTAGAACCGCAGGCAGCTGCAGTATTTACAGTTAGTGTAGTGAATCCTCTGCACAGTATGCACCTAAAGCTACCTGAAGAAAATTGGTGGTGTTCTTCTGATCCTTTTAGTACCGCAGGCAGTTGCAGTATTTACAGTTAGTGTAGTGCATCCTCTGTACAGTGTACACCTAAAGCTACTTGAAGAAAATTGGTGGTGTTCTTCTGATCCTATTAGTACCGCAGGCAGCTGCAGTATTTACAGTTAGTGTAGTGCGTCCTCTGCACAGTGTGCACCTAAAGCTACCTGAAAACAATTGCTGCTGTTCTGATCCTATTAATACCACATGCAGGTAGCTACAGTATTTACAGTTAGTGTACTGTGTCCTCTGCACAGTGTGCACCTAAAGCTACCTGAAGAAATTTGATGGTGTTCTTCTGATCCTATTAATACCACAGGCAGGCAGCTACAGTATTTACAGTTAGTGTACTGTGTCCTCTGCACAGTGTGCACCTAAAGCTACCTGAAGAAGATTGGTGGTGTTCTTCTGATCCTATTAGTACCACAGGCAGGCAGCTGCAGTATTTACAGTTAGTGTACTTCGTCCTTTGCACAGTGTGCACCTAAAGCAGGGGTCTCAAACCGGTGGCCCTCCAGCTGTTGCAAAACTATAAGTCCCATGAGGCATTGCAAGGCTGACAGTTACAAACATGACTCCCAAAGGCAGAGGCATGATGGGACTTGTAGTTCCGCAACAGCTGGAGGGCCACCAGTTTGAGACCCCTGACCTAAAGCTACTTGAAGACAATTGCTGTTGTTCTGATCCTATTAATACCATAGACAGGCAGCTACAGTATTTACAGTTAGTCTACTGTGTCCTCTGCACAGTGTGTACCTAAAGCTACCTTAAGAAAATTGGTGGTGTTCTCCTGATCCTATCAATACCGCAGGCAGGCAGCTGCAGTATTTACAGCTAGTGTAGTGCGTCCTCTGCACAGTGTGCACCTAAAGCTACCTAAAGAAAATTAGTGGTGTTCTTCTGATCCTATTAGTACAAAAGGCAGGCAGCTACAGTATTTAAAGTTAGTGTTCTGTGTCCTCTGCACAGTGTACACCTAAAGCTACCTGAAGAAAATTTGTGGTGTTCTTCTGATCCTATTAGTACCACAGGCAGGCAGCTGCAGTATTTACAGTTAGTGTACTGCATTGTCTGCACAGTGTGCACCTAAAGCTACCTGAAGAAAATTGGTGGTGTTCTTCTGATCCTATTAGAACCGCAGGCAGCTGCAGCATTTACAGTTAGTGTAGTGCATCCTCTGCACAGTATGCACCTAAAGCTACCTGAAGAAAATTGGTGGTGTTCTTCTGATCCATTTAGTACCGCAGGCAGTTGTAGTATTTACAGTTAGTGTAGTTCATCCTCTGCACAGTATGCACCTAAAGCTACCTGAAGAAAATTGGTGGTGTTCTTCTGATCCATTTAGTACCGCAGGCAGTTGCAGTATTTACAGTTAGTGTAGTGCATCCTCTGTACAGTGTACACCTAAAGCTACTTAAAGAAAATTGGTGGTGTTCTTCTGATCCTATTAGTACCGCAGGCAGCTGCAGTATTTAAAGTTAGTGTAGTGCGTCCTCTTCACAGTGTGCACCTAAAGCTACCTGAAGACAATTGCTGCTGTTCTGATCCTATTAATACCACAGGCAGGCAGCTACAGTATTTACAGTTAGTGTACTGTGTCCTCTGCACAGTGTGCACCAAAAGCTACCTGAAGAAAATTGGTGGTGTTCCTCTGATCCTATCAATACCACAGGCAGGCAGCTGCAGTATTTACAGTTAGTGTAGTGCGTCCTCTGCACAGTGTGCACCTAAAGCTACCTGAAGATAATTGGTGGTGTTCTTCTGATCCTATTATTACCACAGGCAGGCAGATACAGTATTTACAGTTAGTGTACTGTGTCCTCTGCACAGTGTGCACCTAAAGCTACCTGAAGAAAATTGGTGGTGTTCTTCTGATCCATTTAGTACCGCAGGCAGTTGCAGTATTTACAGTTAGTGTAGTGCATCCTCTGTACAGTGTACACCTAAAGCTACTTAAAGAAAATTGGTGGTGTTCTTCTGATCCTATTAGTACCGCAGGCAGCTGAAGTATTTAAAGTTAGTGTAGTGCGTCCTCAGCACAGTGTGCACCTAAAGCTACCTGAAGACAATTGCTGCTGTTCTGATCCTATTAATACCACAGGCAGGCAGCTACAGTATTTACAGTTAGTGTACTGTGTCCTCTGCACAGTGTGCACCTAAAGCTACCTGAAGAAAATTGGTGGTGTTCCTCTGATCCTATCAATACCACAGGCAGGCAGCTGCAGTATTTACAGTTAGTGTAGTGCGTCCTCTGCACAGTGTGCACCTAAAGCTACCTGAAGACAATTGCTGTTGTTCTGATCCTATTATTACCACAGGCAGGCAGCTGCAGTATTTACAGTTAGTGTAGTGTGTCCTCTGCACAGTGTGCACCTAAATCTACCTGA
The DNA here is from genome assembly GCA_037952835.1 of Lithobates septentrionalis. NCBI lineage: Eukaryota > Metazoa > Chordata > Amphibia > Anura > Ranidae > Lithobates > Lithobates septentrionalis. Next base: position 2,936,762 of record JBBDGP010000358.1, read on the forward strand.
AGAAAATTGGTGGTTTTCTTCTGATCCTTTTAGTACCACAGGCAGTTGCAGTATTTACAGTTAGTGTAGTGCATCCTCTGTACAGTGTACACCTAAAGCTACTTGAAGAAATTTGGTGGTGTTCTTCTGATTCTATTAGTACCACAGGCAGGCAGCTACAGTATTTACAGTTAGTGTAATGTGTCCTCTGCACAGTGTGCACCTAAAGCTACCTGAAGAAAATTGGTGGTGTTCTTCTGATCCATTTAGTACCGCAGGCAGTTGTAGTATTTACAGTTAGCGTAGTTCATCCTCTTCACAGTATGCACCTAAAGCTACCTGAAGAAAATTGGTGGTGTTCTTCTGATCCATTTAGTACCGCAGGCAGTTGCAGTATTTACAGTTAGTGTAGTGCATCCTCTGTACAGTGTACACCTAAAGCTACTTAAAGAAAATTGGTGGTGTTCTTCTGATCCTATTAGTACCGCAGGCAGCTGCAGTATTTAAAGTTAGTGTAGTGCGTCCTCTGCACAGTGTGCACCTAAAGCTACCTGAAGACAATTGCTGCTGTTCTGATCCTATTAATACCACAGGCAGGCAGCTAAAGTATTTACAGTTAGTGTACTGTGTCCTCTGCACAGTGTGCACCTAAAGCTACCTGAAGAAAATTGGTGGTGTTCCTCTGATCCTATCAATACCACAGGCAGGCAGCTGCAGTATTTACAGTTAGTGTAGTGCGTCCTCTGCACAGTGTGCACCTAAAGCTACCTGAAGATAATTGGTGGTGTTCTTCTGATCCTATTATTACCACAGGCAGGCAGATACAGTATTTACAGTTAGTGTACTGTGTCCTCTGCACAGTGTGCACCTAAAGCTACCTGAAGAAAATTGGTGGTGTTCTTCTGATCCATTTAGTACTGCAGGCAGTTGCAGTATTTACAGTTAGTGTAGTGCATCCTCTGTACAGTGTACACCTAAAGCTACTTAAAGAAAATGGGTGGTGTTCTTCTGATTATATTAGTACCGCAGGCAGCTGCAGTATTTAAAGTTAGTGTAGTGCGTCCTCTGCACAGTGTGCACCTAAAGCCACCTGAAGAAAATTGGTGGTGTTCTTCTGATCCTATTAGTACCAGAGGCAGGCAGCTGCAGTATTTACAGTTAGTGTACTGCATCCTCCGTACAGTGTGCACCTAAAGCTACCTGAAGAAAATTGGTGGTGTTCTTCTGATCCTATTAGAACCACAGGCAGCTGCAGTATTTACAGTTAGTGTAGTGCGTCCTCTGCACAGTATGCACCTAAAGCTACCTGAAGAAAATTGGTGGTGTTCTTCTGATCCTATTAATACCACAGACAGGCAGCTACAGTATTTACAGTTAGTGTACTGTGACCTCTGCACAGTGTGCAACTAAAGCTACCTGAAGAAAATTTGTGGTGTTCTTCTGATCCTATTAGTACCACAGGCAGGCAGCTGCAGTATTTACAGTTAGTGTACTGCATTGTCTGCACAGTGTGCACCTAAAGCTACCTGAAGAAAATTGGTGGTGTTCTTCTGATCCTATTAGAACCGCAGGCAGCTGCAGTATTTACAGTTAGTGTAGTGCATCCTCTGCATAGTATGCACCTAAAGCTACCTGAAGAAAATTGGTGGTGTTCTTCTGATCCATTTAGTACCGCAGGCAGTTGCAATATTTACAGTTAGTGTAGTGCATCCTCTGTACAGTGTACACCTAAAGCTACTTAAAGAAAATTGGTGGTGTTCTTCTGATCCTATTAGTACCGCAGGCAGCTGCAGTATTTAAAGTTAGTGTAGTGCGTCCTCTGCACAGTGTGCACCTAAAGCTACCTGAAGACAATTGCTGCTGTTCTGATCCTATTAATACCACAGGCAGGCAGCTAAAGTATTTACAGTTAGTGTACTGTGTCCTCTGCACAGTGTGCACCTAAAGCTACCTGAAGAAAATTGGTGGTGTTCCTCTGATCCTATCAATACCACAGGCAGGCAGCTGCAGTATTTACAGTTAGTGTAGTGCGTCCTCTGCACAGTGTGCACCTAAAGCTACCTGAAGATAATTGGTGGTGTTCTTCTGATCCTATTATTACCACAGGCAGGCAGATACAGTATTTACAGTTAGTGTACTGTGTCCTCTGCACAGTGTGCACCTAAAGCTACCTGAAGAAAATTGGTGGTGTTCTTCTGATCCATTTAGTACCGCAGGCAGTTGCAGTATTTACAGTTAGTGTAGTGCATCCTCTGTACAGTGTACACCTAAAGCTACTTAAAGAAAATGGGTGGTGTTCTTCTGATTATATTAGTACCGCAGGCAGCTGCAGTATTTAAAGTTAGTGTAGTGCGTCCTCTGCACAGTGTGCACCTAAAGCCACCTGAAGAAAATTGGTGGTGTTCTTCTGATCCTATTAGTACCAGAGGCAGGCAGCTGCAGTATTTACAGTTAGTGTACTGCATCCTCCGTACAGTGTGCACCTAAAGCTACCTGAAGAAAATTGGTGGTGTTCTTCTGATCCTATTAGAACCACAGGCAGCTGCAGTATTTACAGTTAGTGTAGTGCGTCCTCTGCACAGTATGCACCTAAAGCTACCTGAAGAAAATTGGTGGTGTTCTTCTGATCCTATTAATACCACAGACAGGCAGCTACAGTATTTACAGTTAGTGTACTGTGACCTCTGCACAGTGTGCAACTAAAGCTACCTGAAGAAAATTTGTGGTGTTCTTCTGATCCTATTAGTACCACAGGCAGGCAGCTGCAGTATTTACAGTTAGTGTACTGCATTGTCTGCACAGTGTGCACCTAAAGCTACCTGAAGAAAATTGGTGGTGTTCTTCTGATCCTATTAGAACCGCAGGCAGCTGCAGTATTTACAGTTAGTGTAGTGCATCCTCTGCATAGTATGCACCTAAAGCTACCTGAAGAAAATTGGTGGTGTTCTTCTGATCCATTTAGTACCGCAGGCAGTTGCAATATTTACAGTTAGTGTAGTGCATCCTCTGTACAGTGTACACCTAAAGCTACTTAAAGAAAATTGGTGGTGTTCTTCTGATCCTATTAGTACCGCAGGCAGCTGCAGTATTTACAGTTAGTGTAGTGCGTCCTCTGCACAGTGTGCACCTAAAGCTACCTGAAGACAATTGCTGCTGTTCTGATCCTATTAATACCACAGGGAGGCAGCTACAGTATTTACAGTTAGTGTACTGTGTCCTCTGCACAGTGTGCACCTAAAGCTACCTGAAGAAAATTGGTGGTGTTCTTCTGATCCTATCAATACCACAGGCAGGCAGCTGCAGTATTTACAGTTAGTGTATTGCGTCCTGTGCACAGTGTGCACCTAAAGCTACCTGAAGATAATTGGTGGTGTTCTTCTGATCCTATTATTACCACAGGCAGGCAGATACAGTATTTACAGTTAGTGTACTGTGTCCTCTGCACAGTGTGCACCTAAAGCTACCTGAAGAAAATTGGTGGTGTTCTTCTAATCCTATTAGTACCAGAGGCAGGCAGCTGCAGTATTTACAGTTAGTGTACTGCATTGTCTGCACAGTGTGCACCTAAAGCTACCTGAAGAAAATTGGTGGTGTTCTTCTGATCCTTTTAGTACCGCAGGCAGCTGCAGTATTTACAGTTAGTGTAGTGCATCCTCTGCACAGTATGCACCTAAAGCTACCTGAAGAAAATTGGTGGTGTTCTTCTGATCCTATTAATACCACAGACAGGCAGCTACAATATTTACAGTTAGTGTACTGTGTCCTCTGCACAGTGTGCAACTAAAGCTACCTGAAGAAAATTTGTGGTGTTCTTCTGATCCTATTAGTACCACAGGCAGGCAGCTGCAGTATTTACAGTTAGTGTACTGTGTCCTCTGCACAGTGTGCAACTAAAGCTACCTTAAGAAAATTTGTGGTGTTCTTCTGATCCTATTAGAACCGCAGGCAGCTGCAGTATTTACAGTTAGTGTACTGCATTGTCTGCACAGTGTGCACCTAAAGCTACCTGAAGAAAATTGGTGGTGTTCTTCTGATCCTTTTAGTACCGCAGGCAGCTGCAGTATTTACAGTTAGTGTACTGCATCCTCTGCACAGTATGCACCTAAAGCTACCTGAAGAAAATTGGTGGTGTTCTTCTGATCCATTTAGTACCGCAGGCAGTTGCAGTATTTACAGTTAGTGTAGTGCATCCTCTGTACATTGTACACCTAAAGCTACTTAAAGAAAATTGGTGGTGTTCTTCTGATCCTATTAGTACCACAGGCAGCTGCAGTATTTACAGTTAGTGTAGTGCGTCCTCTGCACAGTGTGCACCTAAAGCTACCAGAAGACAATTGCTGCTGTTCTGATCCTATTAATACCACAGGCAGGCAGCTACAGTATTTACAGTTAGTGTACTGTGTCCTCTGCACAGTGTGCACCTAAAGCTACCTGAAGAAAATTGGTGGTGTTCTTCTGATCCTATCAATACCACAGGCAGGCAGCTGCAGTATTTACAGTTAGTGTAGTGCGTCCTCTGCACAGTGTGCACCTAAAGCTACCTGAAGATAATTGGTGGTGTTCTTCTGATCCTATTATTACCACAGGCAGGCAGATACAGTATTTACAGTTAGTGTACTGTGTCCTCTGCACAGTGTGCACCTAAAACTACCTGAAGAAAATTGGTGGTTTTCTTCTGATCCTATTAGAACCGCAGGCAGCTGCAGTATTTACAGTTAGTGTAGTGAATCCTCTGCACAGTATGCACCTAAAGCTACCTGAAGAAAATTGGTGGTGTTCTTCTGATCCTTTTAGTACCGCAGGCAGTTGCAGTATTTACAGTTAGTGTAGTGCATCCTCTGTACAGTGTACACCTAAAGCTACTTGAAGAAAATTGGTGGTGTTCTTCTGATCCTATTAGTACCGGAGGCAGCTGCAGTATTTACAGTTAGTGTAGTGCGTCCTCTGCACAGTGTGCACCTAAAGCTACCTGAAGACAATTGCTGCTGTTCTGATCCTATTAATACCACATGCAGGTAGCTACAGTATTTACAGTTAGTGTACTGTGTCCTCTGCACAGTGTGCACCTAAAGCTACCTGAAGAAATTTGATGGTGTTCTTCTGATCCTATTAATACCACAGGCAGGCAGCTACAGTATTTACAGTTAGTGTACTGTGTCCTCTGCACAGTGTGCACCTAAAGCTACCTGAAGAAGATTGGTGGTGTTCTTCTGATCCTATTAGTACCACAGGCAGGCAGCTGCAGTATTTACAGTTAGTGTACTTCGTCCTTTGCACAGTGTGCACCTAAAGCAGGGGTCTCAAACCGGTGGCCCTCCAGCTGTTGCAAAACTATAAGTCCCATGAGGCATTGCAAGGCTGACAGTTACAAACATGACTCCCAAAGGCAGAGGCATGATGGGACTTGTAGTTCCGCAACAGCTGGAGGGCCACCAGTTTGAGACCCCTGACCTAAAGCTACTTGAAGACAATTGCTGTTGTTCTGATCCTATTAATACCATAGACAGGCAGCTACAGTATTTACAGTTAGTCTACTGTGTCCTCTGCACAGTGTGTACCTAAAGCTACCTTAAGAAAATTGGTGGTGTTCTCCTGATCCTATCAATACCGCAGGCAGGCAGCTGCAGTATTTACAGCTAGTGTAGTGCGTCCTCTGCACAGTGTGCACCTAAAGCTACCTAAAGAAAATTAGTGGTGTTCTTCTGATCCTATTAGTACAAAAGGCAGGCAGCTACAGTATTTAAAGTTAGTGTTCTGTGTCCTCTGCACAGTGTACACCTAAAGCTACCTGAAGAAAATTTGTGGTGTTCTTCTGATCCTATTAGTACCACAGGCAGGCAGCTGCAGTATTTACAGTTAGTGTACTGCATTGTCTGCACAGTGTGCACCTAAAGCTACCTGAAGAAAATTGGTGGTGTTCTTCTGATCCTATTAGAACCGCAGGCAGCTGCAGCATTTACAGTTAGTGTAGTGCATCCTCTGCACAGTATGCACCTAAAGCTACCTGAAGAAAATTGGTGGTGTTCTTCTGATCCATTTAGTACCGCAGGCAGTTGTAGTATTTACAGTTAGCGTAGTTCATCCTCTTCACAGTATGCACCTAAAGCTACCTGAAGAAAATTGGTGGTGTTCTTCTGATCCATTTAGTACCGCAGGCAGTTGCAGTATTTACAGTTAGTGTAGTGCATCCTCTGTACAGTGTACACCTAAAGCTACTTAAAGAAAATTGGTGGTGTTCTTCTGATCCTATTAGTACCGCAGGCAGCTGCAGTATTTAAAGTTAGTGTAGTGCGTCCTCTTCACAGTGTGCACCTAAAGCTACCTGAAGACAATTGCTGCTGTTCTGATCCTATTAATACCACAGGCAGGCAGCTACAGTATTTACAGTTAGTGTACTGTGTCCTCTGCACAGTGTGCACCAAAAGCTACCTGAAGAAAATTGGTGGTGTTCCTCTGATCCTATCAATACCACAGGCAGGCAGCTGCAGTATTTACAGTTAGTGTAGTGCGTCCTCTGCACAGTGTGCACCTAAAGCTACCTGAAGATAATTGGTGGTGTTCTTCTGATCCTATTATTACCACAGGCAGGCAGATACAGTATTTACAGTTAGTGTACTGTGTCCTCTGCACAGTGTGCACCTAAAGCTACCTGAAGAAAATTGGTGGTGTTCTTCTGATCCATTTAGTACCGCAGGCAGTTGCAGTATTTACAGTTAGTGTAGTGCATCCTCTGTACAGTGTACACCTAAAGCTACTTAAAGAAAATTGGTGGTGTTCTTCTGATCCTATTAGTACCGCAGGCAGCTGCAGTATTTAAAGTTAGTGTAGTGCGTCCTCAGCACAGTGTGCACCTAAAGCTACCTGAAGACAATTGCTGCTGTTCTGATCCTATTAATACCACAGGCAGGCAGCTACAGTATTTACAGTTAGTGTACTGTGTCCTCTGCACAGTGTGCACCTAAAGCTACCTGAAGAAAATTGGTGGTGTTCCTCTGATCCTATCAATACCACAGGCAGGCAGCTGCAGTATTTACAGTTAGTGTAGTGCGTCCTCTGCACAGTGTGCACCTAAAGCTACCTGAAGACAATTGCTGTTGTTCTGATCCTATTATTACCACAGGCAGGCAGCTGCAGTATTTACAGTTAGTGTAGTGTGTCCTCTGCACAGTGTGCACCTAAATCTACCTGAAGAAAATTGGTGGTTTTCTTCTGATCCTTTTAGTACCACAGGCAGTTGCAGTATTTACAGTTAGTGTAGTGCATCCTCTGTACAGTGTACACCTAAAGCTACTTGAAGAAATTTGGTGGTGTTCTTCTGATTCTATTAGTACCACAGGCAGGCAGCTACAGTATTTACAGTTAGTGTAATGTGTCCTCTGCACAGTGTGCACCTAAAGCTACCTGAAGAAAATTGGTGGTGTTCTTCTGATCCATTTAGTACCGCAGGCAGTTGTAGTATTTACAGTTAGCGTAGTTCATCCTCTTCACAGTATGCACCTAAAGCTACCTGAAGAAAATTGGTGGTGTTCTTCTGATCCATTTAGTACCGCAGGCAGTTGCAGTATTTACAGTTAGTGTAGTGCATCCTCTGTACAGTGTACACCTAAAGCTACTTAAAGAAAATTGGTGGTGTTCTTCTGATCCTATTAGTACCGCAGGCAGCTGCAGTATTTAAAGTTAGTGTAGTGCGTCCTCTGCACAGTGTGCACCTAAAGCTACCTGAAGACAATTGCTGCTGTTCTGATCCTATTAATACCACAGGCAGGCAGCTACAGTATTTACAGTTAGTGTACTGTGTCCTCTGCACAGTGTGCACCTAAAGCTACCTGAAGAAAATTGGTGGTGTTCCTCTGATCCTATCAATACCACAGGCAGGCAGCTGCAGTATTTACAGTTAGTGTAGTGCGTCCTCTGCACAGTGTGCACCTAAAGCTACCTGAAGATAATTGGTGGTGTTCTTCTGATCCTATTATTACCACAGGCAGGCAGATACAGTATTTACAGTTAGTGTACTGTGTCCTCTGCACAGTGTGCACCTAAAGCTACCTGAAGAAAATTGGTGGTGTTCTTCTGATCCATTTAGTACCGCAGGCAGTTGCAGTATTTACAGTTAGTGTAGTGCATCCTCTGTACAGTGTACACCTAAAGCTACTTAAAGAAAATGGGTGGTGTTCTTCTGATTATATTAGTACCGCAGGCAGCTGCAGTATTTAAAGTCAGTGTAGTGCGTCCTCTGCACAGTGTGCACCTAAAGCCACCTGAAGAAAATTGGTGGTGTTCTTCTGATCCTATTAGTACCAGAGGCAGGCAGCTGCAGTATTTACAGTTAGTGTACTGCATCCTCCGTACAGTGTGCACCTAAAGCTACCTGAAGAAAATTGGTGGTGTTCTTCTGATCCTATTAGAACCACAGGCAGCTGCAGTATTTACAGTTAGTATAGTGCGTCCTCTGCACAGTATGCACCTAAAGCTACCTGAAGAAAATTGGTGGTGTTCTTCTGATCCTATTAATACCACAGACAGGCAGCTACAGTATTTACAGTTAGTGTACTGTGTCCTCTGCACAGTGTGCAACTAAAGCTACCTGAAGAAAATTTGTGGTGTTCTTCTGATCCTATTAGTACCACAGGCAGGCAGCTGCAGTATTTACAGTTAGTGTACTGCATTGTCTGCACAGTGTGCACCTAAAGCTACCTGAAGAAAATTGGTGGTGTTCTTCTGATCCTATTAGAACCGCAGGCAGCTGCAGTATTTACAGTTAGTGTAGTGCATCCTCTGCATAGTATGCACCTAAAGCTACCTGAAGAAAATTGGTGGTGTTCTTCTGATCCATTTAGTACCGCAGGCAGTTGCAATATTTACAGTTAGTGTAGTGCATCCTCTGTACAGTGTACACCTAAAGCTACTTAAAGAAAATTGGTGGTGTTCTTCTGATCCCATTAGTACCGCAGGCAGCTGCAGTATTTACAGTTAGTGTAGTGCGTCCTCTGCACAGTGTGCACCTAAAGCTACCTGAAGACAATTGCTGCTGTTCTGATCCTATTAATACCACAGGCAGGCAGCTACAGTATTTACAGTTAGTGTACTGTGTCCTCTGCACAGTGTGCACCTAAAGCTACCTGAAGAAAATTGGTGGTGTTCTTCTGATCCTATCAATACCACAGGCAGGCAGCTGCAGTATTTACAGTTAGTGTAGTGCGTCCTGTGCACAGTGTGCACCTAAAGCTACCTGAAGATAATTGGTGGTGTTCTTCTGATCCTATTATTACCACAGGCAGGCAGATACAGTATTTACAGTTAGTGTACTGTGTCCTCTGCACAGTGTGCACCTAAAGCTACCTGAAGAAAATTGGTGGTGTTCTTCTGATCCTATTAGTACCAGAGGCAGGCAGCTGCAGTATTTACAGTTAGTGTACTGCATTGTCTGCACAGTGTGCACCTAAAGCTACCTGAAGAAAATTGGTGGTGTTCTTCTGATCCTTTTAGTACCGCAGGCAGCTGCAGTATTTACAGTTAGTGTAGTGCATCCTCTGCACAGTATGCACCTAAAGCTACCTGAAGAAAATTGGTGGTGTTCTTCTGATCCTATTAATACCACAGACAGGCAGCTACAATATTTACAGTTAGTGTACTGTGTCCTCTGCACAGTGTGCAACTAAAGCTACCTGAAGAAAATTTGTGGTGTTCTTCTGATCCTATTAGTACCACAGGCAGGCAGCTGCAGTATTTACAGTTAGTGTACTGTGTCCTCTGCACAGTGTGCAACTAAAGCTACCTTAAGAAAATTTGTGGTGTTCTTCTGATCCTATTAGAACCGCAGGCAGCTGCAGTATTTACAGTTAGTGTACTGCATTGTCTGCACAGTGTGCACCTAAAGCTACCTGAAGAAAATTGGTGGTGTTCTTCTGATCCTTTTAGTACCGCAGGCAGCTGCAGTATTTACAGTTAGTGTACTGCATCCTCTGCACAGTATGCACCTAAAGCTACCTGAAGAAAATTGGTGGTGTTCTTCTGATCCATTTAGTACCGCAGGCAGTTGCAGTATTTACAGTTAGTGTAGTGCATCCTCTGTACAGTGTACACCTAAAGCTACTTAAAGAAAATTGGTGGTGTTCTTCTGATCCTATTAGTACCACAGGCAGCTGCAGTATTTACAGTTAGTGTAGTGCGTCCTCTGCACAGTGTGCACCTAAAGCTACCTAAAGAAAATTAGTGGTGTTCTTCTGATCCTATTAGTACAAAAGGCAGGCAGCTACAGTATTTAAAGTTAGTGTTCTGTGTCCTCTGCACAGTGTACACCTAAAGCTACCTGAAGAAAATTTGTGGTGTTCTTCTGATCCTATTAGTACCACAGGCAGGCAGCTGCAGTATTTACAGTTAGTGTACTGCATTGTCTGCACAGTGTGCACCTAAAGCTACCTGAAGAAAATTGGTGGTGTTCTTCTGATCCTATTAGAACCGCAGGCAGCTGCAGCATTTACAGTTAGTGTAGTGCATCCTCTGCACAGTATGCACCTAAAGCTACCTGAAGAAAATTGGTGGTGTTCTTCTGATCCATTTAGTACCGCAGGCAGTTGTAGTATTTACAGTTAGTGTAGTTCATCCTCTGCACAGTATGCACCTAAAGCTACCTGAAGAAAATTGGTGGTGTTCTTCTGATCCATTTAGTACCGCAGGCAGTTGCAGTATTTACAGTTAGTGTAGTGCATCCTCTGTACAGTGTACACCTAAAGCTACTTAAAGAAAATTGGTGGTGTTCTTCTGATCCTATTAGTACCGCAGGCAGCTGCAGTATTTAAAGTTAGTGTAGTGCGTCCTCTTCACAGTGTGCACCTAAAGCTACCTGAAGACAATTGCTGCTGTTCTGATCCTATTAATACCACAGGCAGGCAGCTACAGTATTTACAGTTAGTGTACTGTGTCCTCTGCACAGTGTGCACCAAAAGCTACCTGAAGAAAATTGGTGGTGTTCCTCTGATCCTATCAATACCACAGGCAGGCAGCTGCAGTATTTACAGTTAGTGTAGTGCGTCCTCTGCACAGTGTGCACCTAAAGCTACCTGAAGATAATTGGTGGTGTTCTTCTGATCCTATTATTACCACAGGCAGGCAGATACAGTATTTACAGTTAGTGTACTGTGTCCTCTGCACAGTGTGCACCTAAAGCTACCTGAAGAAAATTGGTGGTGTTCTTCTGATCCATTTAGTACCGCAGGCAGTTGCAGTATTTACAGTTAGTGTAGTGCATCCTCTGTACAGTGTACACCTAAAGCTACTTAAAGAAAATTGGTGTTGTTCTTCTGATCCTATTAGTACCGCAGGCAGCTGCAGTATTTAAAGTTAGTGTAGTGCGTCCTCAGCACAGTGTGCACCTAAAGCTACCTGAAGACAATTGCTGCTGTTCTGATCCTATTAATACCACAGGCAGGCAGCTACAGTATTTACAGTTAGTGTACTGTGTCCTCTGCACAGTGTGCACCTAAAGCTACCTGAAGAAAATTGGTGGTGTTCCTCTGATCCTATCAATACCACAGGCAGGCAGCTGCAGTATTTACAGTTAGTGTAGTGCGTCCTCTGCACAGTGTGCACCTAAAGCTACCTGAAGACAATTGCTGTTGTTCTGATCCTATTATTACCACAGGCAGGCAGCTGCAGTATTTACAGTTAGTGTAGTGTGTCCTCTGCACAGTGTGCACCTAAATCTACCTGAAGAAAATTGGTGGTTTTCTTCTGATCCTTTTAGTACCACAGGCAGTTGCAGTATTTACAGTTAGTGTAGTGCATCCTCTGTACAGTGTACACCTAAAGCTACTTGAAGAAATTTGGTGGTGTTCTTCTGATTCTATTAGTACCACAGGCAGGCAGCTACAGTATTTACAGTTAGTGTAATGTGTCCTCTGCACAGTGTGCACCTAAAGCTACCTGAAGAAAATTGGTGGTGTTCTTCTGATCCATTTAGTACCGCAGGCAGTTGTAGTATTTACAGTTAGCGTAGTTCATCCTCTTCACAGTATGCACCTAAAGCTACCTGAAGAAAATTGGTGGTGTTCTTCTGATCCATTTAGTACCGCAGGCAGTTGCAGTATTTACAGTTAGTGTAGTGCATCCTCTGTACAGTGTACACCTAAAGCTACTTAAAGAAAATTGGTGGTGTTCTTCTGATCCTATTAGTACCGCAGGCAGCTGCAGTATTTAAAGTTAGTGTAGTGCGTCCTCTGCACAGTGTGCACCTAAAGCTACCTGAAGACAATTGCTGCTGTTCTGATCCTATTAATACCACAGGCAGGCAGCTACAGTATTTACAGTTAGTGTACTGTGTCCTCTGCACAGTGTGCACCTAAAGCTACCTGAAGAAAATTGGTGGTGTTCCTCTGATCCTATCAATACCACAGGCAGGCAGCTGCAGTATTTACAGTTAGTGTAGTGCGTCCTCTGCACAGTGTGCACCTAAAGCTACCTGAAGATAATTGGTGGTGTTCTTCTGATCCTATTATTACCACAGGCAGGCAGATACAGTATTTACAGTTAGTGTACTGTGTCTTCTGCACAGTGTGCACCTAAAGCTACCTGAAGAAAATTGGTGGTGTTCTTCTGATCCATTTAGTACCGCAGGCAGTTGCAGTATTTACAGTTAGTGTAGTGCATCCTCTGTACAGTGTACACCTAAAGCTACTTAAAGAAAATGGGTGGTGTTCTTCTGATTATATTAGTACCGCAGGCAGCTGCAGTATTTAAAGTTAGTGTAGTGCGTCCTCTGCACAGTGTGCACCTAAAGCCACCTGAAGAAAATTGGTGGTGTTCTTCTGATCCTATTAGTACCAGAGGCAGGCAGCTGCAGTATTTACAGTTAGTGTACTGCATCCTCCGTACAGTGTGCACCTAAAGCTACCTGAAGAAAATTGGTGGTGTTCTTCTGATCCTATTAGAACCACAGGCAGCTGCAGTATTTACAGTTAGTATAGTGCGTCCTCTGCACAGTATGCACCTAAAGCTACCTGAAGAAAATTGGTGGTGTTCTTCTGATCCTATTAATACCACAGACAGGCAGCTACAGTATTTACAGTTAGTGTACTGTGTCCTCTGCACAGTGTGCAACTAAAGCTACCTGAAGAAAATTTGTGGTGTTCTTCTGATCCTATTAGTACCACAGGCAGGCAGCTGCAGTATTTACAGTTAGTGTACTGCATTGTCTGCACAGTGTGCACCTAAAGCTACCTGAAGAAAATTGGTGGTGTTCTTCTGATCCTATTAGAACCGCAGGCAGCTGCAGTATTTACAGTTAGTGTAGTGCATCCTCTGCATAGTATGCACCTAAAGCTACCTGAAGAAAATTGGTGGTGTTCTTCTGATCCATTTAGTACCGCAGGCAGTTGCAATATTTACAGTTAGTGTAGTGCATCCTCTGTACAGTGTACACCTAAAGCTACTTAAAGAAAATTGGTGGTGTTCTTCTGATCCTATTAGTACCGCAGGCAGCTGCAGTATTTACAGTTAGTGTAGTGCGTCCTCTGCACAGTGTGCACCTAAAGCTACCTGAAGACAATTGCTGCTGTTCTGATCCTATTAATACCACAGGCAGGCAGCTACAGTATTTACAGTTAGTGTACTGTGTCCTCTGCACAGTGTGCACCTAAAGCTACCTGAAGAAAATTGGTGGTGTTCTTCTGATCCTATCAATACCACAGGCAGGCAGCTGCAGTATTTACAGTTAGTGTAGTGCGTCCTGTGCACAGTGTGCACCTAAAGCTACCTGAAGATAATTGGTGGTGTTCTTCTGATCCTATTATTACCACAGGCAGGCAGATACAGTATTTACAGTTAGTGTACTGTGTCCTCTGCACAGTGTGCACCTAAAGCTACCTGAAGAAAATTGGTGGTGTTCTTCTGATCCTATTAGTACCAGAGGCAGGCAGCTGCAGTATTTACAGTTAGTGTACTGCATTGTCTGCACAGTGTGCACCTAAAGCTACCTGAAGAAAATTGGTGGTGTTCTTCTGATCCTTTTAGTACCGCAGGCAGCTGCAGTATTTACAGTTAGTGTAGTGCATCCTCTGCACAGTATGCACCTAAAGCTACCTGAAGAAAATTGGTGGTGTTCTTCTGATCCTATTAATACCACAGACAGGCAGCTACAATATTTACAGTTAGTGTACTGTGTCCTCTGCACAGTGTGCAACTAAAGCTACCTGAAGAAAATTTGTGGTGTTCTTCTGATCCTATTAGTACCACAGGCAGGCAGCTGCAGTATTTACAGTTAGTGTACTGTGTCCTCTGCACAGTGTGCAACTAAAGCTACCTTAAGAAAATTTGTGGTGTTCTTCTGATCCTATTAGAACCGCAGGCAGCTGCAGTATTTACAGTTAGTGTACTGCATTGTCTGCACAGTGTGCACCTAAAGCTACCTGAAGAAAATTGGTGGTGTTCTTCTGATCCTTTTAGTACCGCAGGCAGCTGCAGTATTTACAGTTAGTGTACTGCATCCTCTGCACAGTATGCACCTAAAGCTACCTGAAGAAAATTGGTGGTGTTCTTCTGATCCATTTAGTACCGCAGGCAGTTGCAGTATTTACAGTTAGTGTAGTGCATCCTCTGTACAGTGTACACCTAAAGCTACTTAAAGAAAATTGGTGGTGTTCTTCTGATCCTATTAGTACCACAGGCAGCTGCAGTATTTACAGTTAGTGTAGTGCGTCCTCTGCACAGTGTGCACCTAAAGCTACCAGAAGACAATTGCTGCTGTTCTGATCCTATTAATACCACAGGCAGGCAGCTACAGTATTTACAGTTAGTGTACTGTGTCCTCTGCACAGTGTGCACCTAAAGCTACCTGAAGAAAATTGGTGGTGTTCTTCTGATCCTATCAATACCACAGGCAGGCAGCTGCAGTATTTACAGTTAGTGTAGTGCGTCCTCTGCACAGTGTGCACCTAAAGCTACCTGAAGATAATTGGTGGTGTTCTTCTGATCCTATTATTACCACAGGCAGGCAGATACAGTATTTACAGTTAGTGTACTGTGTCCTCTGCACAGTGTGCACCTAAAACTACCTGAAGAAAATTGGTGGTGTTCTTCTGATCCTATTAGTACCAGAGGCAGGCAGCTGCAGTATTTACAGTTAGTGTACTGCATCCTCTGTACAGTGTGCACCTAAAGCTAACTGAAGAAAATTGGTGGTGTTCTTCTGATCCTATTAGAACCGCAGGCAGCTGCAGTATTTACAGTTAGTGTAGTGCATCCTCTGCACAGTATGCACCTAAAGCTACCTGAAGAAAATTGGTGGTGTTCTTCTGATCCTATTAATACCACCGACAGGCAGCTACAGTATTTACAGTTAGTGTACTGTGTCCTCTGCACAGTGTGCAACTAAAGCTACCTGAAGAAAATTTGTGGTGTTCTTCTGATCCTATTAGTACCACAGGCAGGCAGCTGCAGTATTTACAGTTAGTGCACTGTGTCCTCTGCACAGTGTGCAACTAAAGCTACCTGAAGAAAATTTGTGGTGTTCTTCTG
The DNA here is from genome assembly GCA_037952835.1 of Lithobates septentrionalis. Taxonomy (NCBI): domain Eukaryota; kingdom Metazoa; phylum Chordata; class Amphibia; order Anura; family Ranidae; genus Lithobates; species Lithobates septentrionalis. The sequence goes on from JBBDGP010000358.1 coordinate 2,952,251, forward strand.
ATCCTATTAGTACCACAGGCAGGCAGCTGCAGTATTTACAGTTAGTGTACTGTGTCCTCTGCACAGTGTGCAACTAAAGCTACCTGAAGAAAATTGGTGGTGTTCTTCTGATCCTATTAGAACCGCAGGCAGCTGCAGTATTTACAGTTAGTGTAGTGCATCCTCTGCACAGTATGCACCTAAAGCTACCTGAAGAAAATTGGTGGTGTTCTTCTGATCCTTTTAGTAGCGCAGGCAGTTGCAGTATTTACAGTTAGTGTAGTGCATCCTCTGTACAGTGTACACCTAAAGCTACTTGAAGAAAATTGGTTGTGTTCTTCTGATCCTATTAGTACCGCAGGCAGCTGCAGTATTTACAGTTAGTGTAGTGCGTCCTCTGCACAGTGTGCACCTAAAGCTACCTGAAGACAATTGCTGCTGTTCTGATCCTATTAATACCACATGCAGGCAGCTACAGTATTTACAGTTAGTGTACTGTGTCCTCTGCACAGTGTGCACCTAAAGCTACCTGAAGAAAATTGGTGGTGTTCTTCTAAACCCTTTCAATACCACAGGCAGGCAGCTGCAGTATTTACAGTTAGTGTAATGCATCCTCTGCACAGTGTGCACATAAAGCTACCTGAAGACAATTGCTGTTGTTCTGATCCTATTATTACCACAGGCAGGCAGCTGCAGTATTTACAGTTAGTGTAGTGTGTCCTCTGCACAGTGTGCACCTAAATCTACCTGAAGAAAATTGGTGGTTTTCTTCTGATCCTATTAGTACCACAGGCAGTTGCAGTATTTACAGTTAGTGTAGTGCATCCTCTGTACAGTGTACACCTAAAGCTACTTGAAGAAATTTGGTGGTGTTCTTCTGATTCTATTAGTACCACAGGCAGGCAGCTACAGTATTTACAGTTAGTGTAATGTGTCCTCTGCACAGTGTGCACCTAAAGCTACCTGAAGAAAATTGGTGGTGTTCTTCTGATCCATTTAGTACCGCAGGCAGTTGTAGTATTTACAGTTAGCGTAGTTCATCCTCTGCACAGTATGCACCTAAAGCTACCTGAAGAAAATTGGTGGTGTTCTTCTGATCCATTTAGTACCGCAGGCAGTTGCAGTATTTACAGTTAGTGTAGTGCATCCTCTGTACAGTGTACACCTAAAGCTACTTAAAGAAAATTGGTGGTGTTCTTCTGATCCTATTAGTACCGCAGGCAGCTGCAGTATTTAAAGTTAGTGTAGTGCGTCCTCTGCACAGTGTGCACCTAAAGCTACCTGAAGACAATTGCTGCTGTTCTGATCCTATTAATACCACAGGCAGGCAGCTACAGTATTTACAGTTAGTGTATTGTGTCCTCTGCACAGTGTGCACCTAAAGCTACCTGAAGAAAATTGGTGGTGTTCCTCTGATCCTATCAATACCACAGGCAGGCAGCTGCAGTATTTACAGTTAGTGTAGTGCGTCCTCTGCACAGTGTGCACCTAAAGCTACCTGAAGATAATTGGTGGTGTTCTTCTGATCCTATTATTACCACAGGCAGCCAGATACAGTATTTACAGTTAGTGTAGTGTGTCCTCTGCACAGTGTGCACCTAAAGCTACCTGAAGAAAATTGGTGGTGTTCTTCTGATCCATTTAGTACCGCAGGCAGTTGCAGTATTTACAGTTAGTGTAGTGCATCCTCTGTACAGTGTACACCTAAAGCTACTTAAAGAAAATTGGTGGTGTTCTTCTGATCCTATTAGTACCGCAGGCAGCTGCAGTATTTAAAGTTAGTGTAGTGCGTCCTCTGCACAGTGTGCACCTAAAGCTACCTGAAGACAATTGGTGGTGTTCTTCTGATCCTATTATTACCACAGGCAGGCAGATACAGTATTTACAGTTAGTGTACTGTGTCCTCTGCACAGTGTGCACCTAAAGCTACCTGAAGAAAATTGGTGGTGTTCTTCTGATCCTATTAGTACCAGAGGCAGGCAGCTGCAATATTTACAGTTAGTGTACTGCATCCTCTGTACATTGTGCACCTAAAGCTATCTGAAGAAAATTGGTGGTGTTCTTCTGATCCTATTAGAACCGCAGGCAGCTGCAGTATTTACAGTTAGTGTAGTGCGTCCTCTGCACAGTATGCACCTAAAGCTACCTGAAGAAAATTGGTGGTGTTCTTCTGATCCTATTAATACCACAGACAGGCAGCTACAATATTTACAGTTAGTGTACTGTGTCCTCTGCACAGTGTGCAACTAAAGCTACCTGAAGAAAATTTGTGGTGTTCTTCTGATCCTATTAGTACCACAGGCAGGCAGCTGCAGTATTTACAGTTAGTGTACTGTGTCCTCTGCACAGTGTGCAACTAAAGCTACCTTAAGAAAATTTGTGGTGTTCTTCTGATCCTATTAGAACCGCAGGCAGCTGCAGTATTTACAGTTAGTGTACTGCATTGTCTGCACAGTGTGCACCTAAAGCTACCTGAAGAAAATTGGTGGTATTCTTCTGATCCTTTTAGTACCGCAGGCAGCTGCAGTATTTACAGTTAGTGTAGTGCATCCTCTGCACAGTATGCACCTAAAGCTACCTGAAGAAAATTGGTGGTGTTCTTCTGATCCTATTAATACCACAGACAGGCAGCTACAATATTTACAGTTAGTGTACTGTGTCCTCTGCACAGTGTGCAACTAAAGCTACCTGAAGAAAATTTGTGGTGTTCTTCTGATCCTATTAGTACCACAGGCAGGCAGCTGCAGTATTTACAGTTAGTGTACTGTGTCCTCTGCACAGTGTGCAACTAAAGCTACCTGAAGAAAATTTGTGGTGTTCTTCTGATCCTATTAGTACCACAGGCAGGCAGCTGCAGTATTTACAGTTAGTGTACTGTGTCCTCTGCACAGTGTGCAACTAAAGCTACCTGAAGAAAATTGGTGGTGTTCTTCTGATCCTATTAGAACCGCAGGCAGCTGCAGTATTTACAGTTAGTGTAGTGCATCCTCCGCACAGTATGCACCTAAAGCTACCTGAAGAAAATTGGTGGTGTTCTTCTGATCCTTTTAGTAGCGCAGGCAGTTGCAGTATTTACAGTTAGTGTAGTGCATCCTCTGTACAGTGTACACCTAAAGCTACTTGAAGAAAATTGGTTGTGTTCTTCTGATCCTATTAGTACCGCAGGCAGCTTCAGTATTTACAGTTAGTGTAGTGCGTCCTCTGCACAGTGTGCACCTAAAGCTACCTGAAGACAATTGCTGCTGTTCTAATCCTATTAATACCACATGCAGGCAGCTCCAGTATTTACAGTTAGTGTACTGTGTCCTCTGCACAGTGTGCACCTAAAGCTACCTGAAGAAAATTGGTGGTGTTCTTCTAAACCCTTTCAATACCAAAGGCAGGCAGCTGCAGTATTTACAGTTAGTGTAGTGCATCCTCTGCACAGTGTGCACATAAAGCTACCTGAAGACAATTGCTGTTGTTCTGATCCTATTATTACCACAGGCAGGCAGCTGCAGTATTTACAGTTAGTGTAGTGTGTCCTCTGCACAGTGTGCACCTAAATCTACCTGAAGAAAATTGGTGGTTGTCTTCTGATCCTTTTAGTACCACAGGCAGTTGCAGTATTTACAGTTAGTGTAGTGCATCCTCTGTACAGTGTACTCCTAAAGCTACTTGAAGAAATTTGGTGGTGTGCTTCTGATTCTATTAGTACCACAAGCAGGCAGCTACAGTATTTACAGTTAGTGTAATGTGTCCTCTGCACAGTGTGCACCTAAAGCTACCTGAAGAAAATTGGTGGTGTTCTTCTGATCCTATTAGTACCACAGGCAGGCAGCTGCAGTATTTACAGTTAGTGTACTGCGTCCTCTGCACAGTGTGCACCTAAAGCTACCTGAAGACAATTGCTGTTGTTCTGACCCTTTTAATACCACAGGTAGGCAGCTACAGTATTTACAGTTAGTGTACCGTGTCCTCTGCACAGTGTGCACCTTAAGCCACCTGAAGAAAATTGGTGGTGTTCTTCTGATCCTATTAGTACCACAGGCAGGCAGCTGCATTATTTACAGTTAGTGTACTGCATCCTCTGCACAGTGTGCACCTAAAGCTACCTGAAGACAATTGCTGTTGTTCTGAATCTATTAATACCACAGGCAGGCAGCTACAGTATTTACAGTTATGCCCTGTACACACGGTCGGATTTTTCGATGGAAAATGTGGGATCGGAGCTTGTTGTCGAAAATTCCGCCATGTGTGGGCTCCACCGGACTTTTTCCAACGGATTTTCTGACACAAAAAGTTTGAGAGCAGGCTATTAAATTTTCCGACAACAATATCCGATCACGTCAATTCCGACCATGTGTGGACAAATCCGATGCACAAAGTGCCACACATGCTCAGAATAAATTCCGAGACGGAACTGCTCGGTCTGGTAAAATTAGCGTTCGGAATGAATATAGCACTTTTGTCACAATGCAATTTTTTAAATTGTTTAATGCAGCGCACTCTCTTCTTCTTTATAATGCTAGAAGAATGAAGTAGTTTTGCTGCTCATATTCACACAGAGTTCTCACAAACTTCTTTCTTTATTATTTCCCGTGATTTCATCAATATAATATTTTTATTTGTCACATTTCCCGAAAAAATAATCTTTTTGGGATATTTTTAGATTAAATATTTTTTTTTTTAGGATTTTTTTAAAGCCTGATCTTGTGTTTTATTTATCTTTTTTTTTTTTTTTTTTACTCCAGAATATTTTTGGGTGTGTTTTGTGTGTCAAGTTACCACAACACCATTATTATCTTGTATTATTTATTAATCTTGAGGTTGCTTGGTGTTGGTGTCTCTTGTTAATTTCACATTGTATTTTTGAAATGTACCTGCCTCCTCACAAACAAACTGTCCTTTTTGAAGGAAAACACATAGGCAAGTATAATTGAAAAATAATTCCTTTATTAAGGGCTCATAACCAAACAAAGAAGGAGGCAACGCTGGATAAACTACAGAAATTGGCGAAGCTTTTGGCCCCCAGGGCACACATCAATTATTTTACTGCAAAATTAGTGGCCTGAGGAGTCCATATATAAGGGAGTACAATCTGGTCCAGAAGTCCTAGAGATCATGAACAGCAGCAGATAACATACATGTCCCCAGGCTGTGGTCATACAAGAGCCTGCATCTTTTGTCAGACCAGACTGAACCCAGGCCATCACTCTCTGGTCTTCCTTACACGCTTCCTTTCCGGCTGTGGCTCTGGTGTTGGAGGTGTGGCAGGAGGAGGAGTAGGACCTGGAGGAGGAGGAGGACCTGGAGGAGGTGGAGGAGGAGGACCATGGGTGAGCTCACAAATGTGGCTTTGGCTTCTAAAATGAGAAACTCACATAAGAGGCGTTGGCCCTCCTCAATTTGCAGCATTTTGCATGCTGTTAGGTCAGCAAAATCCTCTTCAACACTCTGGGGTGCTCTGAGGGCCTCAGTAGCCTTCCAAAATAGGTCAATTGCTGCCTCCTCCAGGTTACTCCTCTTCCTGCTACTTTTTTTTTGAAGGCGGAGGGGAGGGACCTGGGTATCGGGCAGCCTACTTGGTCCGGCCACCTCCTGGCTGAGACTTTCCTGTGTATGAAAAAGGGACATCGTTTTAGTTTTTGGTTCATCAATAACAATCAGAAATTAGTACTCCAAACTAACATATATTTAACATCATTAATTTGACAACCAGGAATATTTAGAAGAATGCTATACCTTACTCAAGCTGGGCTCCTCCACATGTTGCTGCCTGGAAGGCCCAGGTTGGACGTCAGAAGCCTCAGCTGGGAGGGAAGGAAGCATTGAAGGAAGAGTGGAGAGTTCTGGCCTGGGTTCAGTCTGACCTGCCAGAAAATGCAGTCTGTCATAGTACCACAGCCTGGGGTCATAAATGTCATCTGCAGCTCCTGATCTCTGGGAATCCTGGACCTTCTTGCGCTCCCTTTTATAAGTGCTCCTCATGCCACCAATTAGGGCCTTCAAATAGGGGATGTCTGCCGTGGGGATCACCGGCTTCACAAATTCCACCAGTTGATCCAGCGCTGCCTTGCTCTTTGTTTGATTATTATAATGTGGGTGATTTACCTGCCACAGACAGGGCAGCTCCCTGAACATATGAATGAATATGGTGATAAAGTCCTGATCCTTCAATATATCCATTTTCTCTGCAAGACACAACACAAGACAAACCCTAATGTCAGGCTAAACTCTCCTAATCTTGTCCCAATATAGGCCTCAATCTCTAAGTAGTATAGGCCCAAGTTTAAATGTTACATTCGTTATCATGATCGGCGCTTCCTATACTCCTTCCTCCACTCACAGATCGTACGTACGACGCATGCATGTTACGCTTTATATACATTGTGCATGCGTGAAACTCCGCCCACCCCTGACATTCTTTCTAGTCTATTCCCCGCCCCTTCTCATTTGGCGCAATGGGGGAGAGCACATGGCGGAAACAGAGCAGGTGCGTGATAATTATAGCAACGAGGAGGAGGAAAGCCCGTGGCCAGAAATGTCACGATCCCGGAGGAGACGATTTAAGGCATCAAATATGTCCTTTGTGGAGATGTTGGAGATGGTGAACATCTTGAAAAGGGCCGACTATGACAGGAAATATGGACCTTACCCCAACCCCAATGTCAGAAAGGCCAAGATCATGACTAAAGTTGTGAAGAGTTTGCACAGGAATTTTGGGGTACAGCGATCAAAGGATCAACTGAGGAAGCTGTGGTCGGACCTCAAATTAAGGGAGCATGATCAGTACCGAAGGATCAGGAGAGTGCTGCAAAAAAGTAAGTAGTTGTTCTGTGTTCCTATTCTTTATTTTTATTACGTTCGTGCTGCTCCATGTGCTTTTCTTTACTGTTGTACAGTTTAAAATGGCAACTTTCATGTTCATTGACACATTATTCGTTCGTAGGAAACATTGTTCGTTCGGCCAATAAAACACCATGTTTTGTCCAGATGCAGTTCAATACATTTTTTCTGGCCTACTTCTCTTAAAATAATTTTGGTGTCTAGATGGGTTTGTAACTAGAATGAGCTGCAAACTAGATTCTGTGTAAGGAGAGGACACTCAGCAGCTGTTTACACATCTGGACACCTGAGCACTAGTGTGGGACACAAGAACACTCTTTTTATTAGGGGGCCCCACACAGGTGCTCCAGTGTATACTATAGGGGTGTCTCCATCTGTGAAGCTTGTACAAAATTAGTAAGTATTCAAGCTTGACAAAGGACAAAAATATTTCTTCATCTTCATCCGGAACTCTGCCAAAACAGACAATTGTACCCCACTTCCAAGCAATGTTTCATATTCCTATTTCTGCCATCAAATATCTGTGTACTAAGTATACCTTTTTTTTTTAGATAGGGGAGAAAAGACTCGGAGGACACCACTCATCAGAGGAGACAACAGACCCCCCACCTCATGAAGAAGTGGAAATCCCCCAAAGCCAAGCAGAGGAGGAGGAGGGAGACGTGGTGGAAATAGTCACCACAACAGGTAAGTGTCTGCAACCACAGGCTCAGGTAAGAGATGGATGCTGGCATATTTATAATACATGGTGTGTTTTTTTAAAATATATTTTTAGGTGATCGTGTTGTTGTGGATGAAGGTCATTTCACCAGTGAAAGTGCCCAGATCCTGATCGGGGAGATCATGGGGTGTAATAGGGACTTGAAAAACATCAAGAAAAACATCAATGATGTTCAAAACAAAATGAAGATTATCATTGATGTTTTAGGGAGAATTTAAAACCCCTCAAAATCCCGAATTATTTCAGTTTTTTGTCCTGAAAATTTTTTGAACATTTTTTGACATATTCACGAAAAGCCAAATTTTGAAGATGCACACAGTGTGTCAACATGTGCTATCTGCCATCACAGGAGATCAGTGTATGCTTTTTGGGGGTGCAACTCCTTCTTCAATAATAAAGTAGCTGAGAGGAAGGGGTTGCACTCACAAAACACGTCCCTTAATCCCCCATGATGGCAGCTAGCACACGTTGACATTCGGCAATTTGTGTGCATTTTCAAAATGTTGCTTTTCCAGGGGTGACTTCACCCCATCTGAACGCAATATCAAACACAGTTTATAAATACTCATGTCTGATATTGCCTTCAATTTCTATAAAAGTTGAACTTTGTAAGTTCCAGATTTGTGTATTTATTATTGGTTTGAAACATGCCTTACCTTAAAAGGCAATTTCTACTTTTATTAATGTGACCTAAAAATTTGTTATACAACAAACATGTTGGTTTGTTTTAAAAAAACTTTTATAAATGCACATGTGATTGTGTTTGGATTAAAAATATTCATAATCAACAATGTGTGGCTTCTTCTTTCAATGTTCATTAACATTTTTGTGGTAAAATTGGTGTTTTCAGTGACAATGGGGGTTATTTCCTAAGGGCAAATCCACTTTGCACTACAAGTGCAGTGTCAGTGCAGTCTCAAGTGCACTTGTAGTGCAAAGTGTCTTTGCCTTTAGTAAATAACACCCAACAGTACTTTATAATTTTACAGAATCATGCCATTTTCACGACTCCCCAAATTTCAGTCAGGGTCAGCTAAAAGAAAGACAAGCAGTAAATGTAAGCAAATATTTGTTCAGTTTAAAAAATGTTAGATTTTAAAAATGTCTCAGACGTTGTCTGGCATATTGATGGCCCCCCTACCCGCAAAGTATTCCATGTATCTTATACGGACCTCGCAAGCACTCTGGGGGGGCAAGCCAGGACGGCCAGCTTCAAGCGCCGTCAGGGTTGGTTCATTAGGATTAATTCCAGCTTCAGGCCCAACTGAGCCAGCATAGTTCACAGAATTTCTCCTTAAAAAGTTGTGGAGAACACAGCAAGCCAGCATGATGTGATTGAGTTTATTCTCCGCCATGTGTATCGGTGTAAGAAATAGGCGGAACCGGCTGGCCATTATTCCAAACGTGTTTTCCACCACTCTTCTGGCTCTGGCCAGCCGGTAATTAAAAACCCTCTGGTCCGGGGTGAGGGTCCTCATAGGGAATGGCCGCATAAGATGGTCCCCCAGCACAAACGCTTCATCCGCAACGAAGACGAATGGGAGTCCTTCCGCATTGTCTTCTGGAGGTGGCAAGTCCAAGCTGCCATTCTGGAGATGCCTGTAGAACTCAGTCTGGGCAATGACTCCACCATCTGACATCCGGCCATTCTTCCCCACGTCCACATACAGGAACTCGTAAGTATGTGTCACCACCACCAACATCACAATACTATTGAACCACTTGTAGTTGTAATAGTATGACCCCGAGTTGGGTGGTGGGACGATGTGGACGTGTTTCCCATTAATTGACCCTCCGCAGTTAGGAAAGTCCCACCACTGGGCAAAGTGGGAGGCCACAGTCTGCCATTCCTGTGGGTTGGAAGGAAACTGTGGAGTCAAACAAGAAAAAAAAAATATTTTGCACATAAACATGGAAAGCAGATTAGACGCAAACATTCTTGGCCAACATTAGTATAACATTTATTTTAGAGAGGATTTAAAGACAAAAGTATAAGGTCCACCTATCAGATTCTCCCCCCCTCTCATGGGCCATTTAAAAAAAAATTATGGGGGGAGATGTTTTGGACAGGTAACCTTCTCCACTTCATTAAGAGATGAATGCCTAAATAATGTGTATTACTTTGGCCAGCCCCTCCTTACTTTACACTATTGGCAGCCCACTGGACAAGTAAGAAGTGTCATAATACAAAGAGATAAATACACACTGTACACATTTTAGCACATTTTTACATTCTGCTATTACTATTATAATATTAGTAGTATATTATTAGCCTGCTATTCAGGCAGGCCCTTGCACTACAAGCTTTTCGGAATTCATCCATAAATCTAACCACAAAAGAGGTGGGTATAGTGTGTATGGGTTTGGCAAAGTCAGCAGATAGAGGATTGGTATCAGCTGAGTTAGCAGTTTGGGGAAGGGAGGGTTCCAAATGATTTTGTGAACCCCCAAAAAAACCTCTGGCACTCTGCAAGAATTTAAAGCACACATCACAATTTTTAACATTTTAGGGGGTTTTAAGGGCAAAGCACTACTATGGAGCTGACATTGTTAAGTGACTACACAAGGTGAATATAGGGCCAGGAGAGCATGCTGGGGAGGTAAGTGAAGGCAAATATGTATGAAGGACCAAAAAAAATTACATAAAAATCCAGCATGCATGAGGACAAAGGGGACATTCACAGCATATTACAATCATGGTAATTAGGGAATGAGGAAAGAAATACAATATATTATCAAACATTAAATACAATAAAATGTGATGTTAAAGGATAAAAATCTTACCTTAATTAACTCCTTCTGCAGGACCTGGATGATGGCAGAACAGGTCTCTGGGATAATGATCCACAGAGCCTGGGGGGAGATGCCTGTTGAGAACTTGAGGTCCTGCAGGCTTCTCCCCATCGCCAAGTACCACAGGGTGGTGACTAGCCTCTGCTCCAGAGTGATGGCTTGCCTCATGCAGGTACCCTGCCTGCTGTTTTGGTCGGCTCCAGGCCAACTGTTGATTGCAGTTGGTGAGGGTCTGCCGGATCAGATTCTGCTGGATGAACTCGGACATTCCCTGACTCCGGAGCTGAAAGATTGAGTTATATATGGAAGAGTTTTGCCTAGAGTCCTAGAAACAACATCTAGATCCTACATCGGTTTGCTGGGAGACCCCACTCCATTGTCTGTTGGCAATACAAGCATTACTGACTCAGGGGACGTATGTCTCTATGAGTCCAACGGTTCCGGTAAGCCTGCATTGCTTCCACACGGGGGATTCAACATTTCTGTGACACTATCTTCAATCTGCTATCCATGTGGTGTATAATACTACCATCTATATTATTATTATTATTATTATTCAGGATTTATATAGCGCCAACAGTTTACGCAGCGCTTTACAATATAAAAGGGAGACAATACAGTTGTAATACAATACAATAGGATTAAGAGGGCCCTGCTCAGAAGAGCTTACAATCTAATAGGGTGGGGCAGGTGGTACAAAAGGTTGTAACTGTGGGGAATGAGCTGGTGGAAGTGGTAGGAGATTAGTCGGAGACGTGATAGGCTTTCCTGAAGAGATGAGTTTTCAGGGATTGCCTGAAGGTAGCAAGAGTAGGGGATAGCCGGATAGATGGAGGTAGCGAGTTCCAGAGGATGGGAGAGGCTCTGGAGAAATCCTGGAGACGAGCATGGGAGGAGGAGATGAGAGAGCTTGAAAGCAGGAGGTCTTGAGAAGAGCGGAGAGGTCGATTTGGGTGATATTTAGAGACAAGATTAGTGATGTAGCTTGGGGCAGAGTTGTGAATGGCTTTGTATGTTGTGGTTAGAATTTTGAATTTAATTTGCTGGGTGATTGGGAGCCAGTGTAGGGATTGAAGTAGAGGGTTGGCAGACACTGAGCGGTTGGTAAGGTGGATAAGTCTGGCAGCAGCATTCATGATAGACTGAAGAGGGGATAGCCTATGGAGCGGTAGGCCAATGAGAAGGGAGTTGCAATAGTCAAGGCGAGAGATAACAAGGGAGTGAATGAGGAGCTTGGTGGTTTCATTTGTTAAAAAGGGGCGAATTTTAGAGATGTTACGGAGGTGAATTCTACAAACTTTTGACAGCGATTGGATTTGAGGCTGAAATGACAAGTCAGAGTCTAGGATTACACCTAGTACCCTGGCGTGAGGGGAGGGACTGATGGTTGCATTGTTGATTTTGATGGAAAAGTCATGGAGGGGGGCACGGGCAGGGGGGAATATTAATAGCTCAGTTTTAGAGAGATTTAGTTTAAGGAAGTGTTGCGACATCCATGCTGATACGTCAGTTAGTAAGTTAGTAATGCGAGAGGAGACTGAAGGAGTGAGGTGAGGAGTAGACAGATAGATTTGGGTGTCATCAGCGTATAAGTGGTATTGGAAGCCATGGGCAGTTATTAGGTGACCAAGGGAGGAGGTGTAGATAGAGAAGAGAAGGGGTCCAAGAACCGAGCCTTGGGGGACCACTACAGAAAGGGGCAATGGAGAGGAGGAGACAGAGTTGTAGGTGATACTGAAGGAGCGCTGTGATAAATAGCCAGAGAACCAGGATAGAGCAGAATCTCGGAGGCCAAGGGAATGTAGTTTATTGAGAAGAAGCGGGTGGTCAACAGTATCAAAGGCCGCAGAGAGGTCAAGTAGTAGGAGTATGGAGTACTGGCTGTTGGTTTTAGCAGTTAGTAAATCGTTAGTGAGTTTTAGTAAGGTAGTTTCCGTGGAGTGCTGCGAGCGAAAGCCAGACTGTAAGGGGTCAAGAAGGTTATTTTCATTGAGGTAGGAGCTAAGACGGTTGTAGACTAAGCGTTCTAGAAGTTTAGAGGTGAATGGGAGTAGTGAGATGGGTCTTAAGTTGTTCAGGTCGGTAGGGTCCAGTGAGGGCTTTTTAAGAATGGGAGTGATCTGTGCATGTTTTAGAGGGGAGGGGAAAATGCCACTAGAAAGGGAGAGATTGAAGATGTGGGTGAGGGAGCATAGGATAGAAGAAGAGGGTGACCGTAGTAGTTGTGAGGGAACAGGATCCAAGGGACAATTGGTTAGGTGGGCATCCGAGAAAATTTTTGTAACCTCTTCCGTAGTAGCAAATTCAAAAGAGGAGAGTGTTGAATGTGCTGCTGGGCAAGGTATGATGGGTGGGGAAGACGTACGCACAGTGGAGATGTCCTCACGAATTGCATCGATCTGGGACTTTTATTATTCTTCAGACTTTTTTATATATATTAGATGTGTACTAGAGAATTTTTTCAATATCTCTTCTGGACATAAGTTGTTATGAACGATTGTTTGTTTTATACCTTTGTGCAGTTCAGAATTCTTGTATCTTAATTAGCGCTACACCATTTACCCCTGCTGATAAAGGGGGTCAGCAAAGCCAACAAACGGAGAAATACGGGGTCCGTCATCCTGAGAAAGTTCCTGAAATCGTCAGGATTATTCTCACGGATCTCACGGAGCAAAGGCATGTGACAGAACTGGTCATGCTGGAACAACCAATTCTTCATCCATGAACTCCTCCCCGCCCTGTTCATGGACTGGGCTTGTGTCAAAGTAAGGACCCCAACACCAAGCCCCCGCACAGCATGAACTACGTATACGCAACATGGCTAGAAAGCGGTCGGCTGCTCAGAACGAAGTAACAGAACGCACTGAAGAACAGCAAGGACTGCGAAGAGAGACCTGAAAATCAGTAATGAACGAACAAGAACACAATGAAAAATCAATGGTAACTCGCTGCACGCACTGTAGACCAGATACAAACCTACAAGCACAAACAGCAGAAATACGAAAACCACGAGTCTGAAAAAGTGCGAATCGTTTCTCACCAAACTTTTACTAACACGAGATTAGCAAAAGGAGTCCAAAGGGTGACGCGCTTAGTACTGAACTGCCCTTCTATAGTTTTGTCGTACGTGGTAGACGTCACCGCATTCTTGGCATTCGGGAAATTCCGACAACTTTGTGCGACCGTGTGTATGCAAAACAAGTTTGAGTCAACATCCGTCGGAAAAAATCCATGGATTTTGTTGTCGGAATGTCTGATCAATGTCCGGCCGTGTGCACGGGGCATTTGTGTAGTGCGTCCTCTGCACAGTGTGCACCTAAAGCTACCTGAAGACAATTGCTGTTGTTCTGATCCTATTAATACCACAGGCAGGCAGCTGCAGTATTTATAGTTAGTGTACTGTGTCCTCTGCACAATGTGCACCTAAAGCTACCTGAAGACAATTGCTGGTGTTCTCATACTAATAATACTACAGGCAGGCAGTTGATTCTGCTAGCTGCAGTATCAGTATATATATATATATATATATATATATATATATATATATATATATATATACATCCCAGCTTTGTGCAGCTACATCTCACTGCAGGCCATTAGTATGTCTGGAAGGCCAACAAGGAGAGAAAGACAGTTACAAGCCAATAAAAGAGGCCAAGCAGGCTCTGTGTCTAGAGGCAACAGTGCTGGTCGTGGACACGGTGCTCCCTCATGAGGACGTGGCCGTGGGACACGCTTGTCCTTTTTTTCGGCAGCTGGCCGTGTTGAGCCGCAACATGCGGAAGACTTGGTAGAGTGTATGACCAAGCCGTCCTCATCCTCTCTCACCCAGGCTCAGGGTACTTTGTCTGGCAAAGCAGCTGCCAACGCGGCCTCTTCCCTCAGCTCAATGGCATCAGTCACTCCTTCCCTATCCCCACCATGTCCTGCTGAGGAGTCCACGCACTGTTTGACCACAGTGTTGGGTACAGTCTCCAGGACGATGCCCAGCGTTTTGAAGGCTCCGATGATGGTACCCAGCTAGAGGAAGACAGTAACGTGAGCCCAGAGAGAGGGGGTGCCCAAGAAGGATAGCAATCTGGCAGTCATGTTTCCCCTGCTGCAGCATACCGCCAGCTTTGCTCCAGTGATGAGAAGGGAGGAGATGATGAGGTCACTGACTCCACGTGGGTGCCTGATAGGAGAGAGGAGGAGGAGGCGGCACATCTCCAACAAGGCAGGATGCCCTCCAGGGGCCAGATTAAGGGCAGGACACCGACTGCATCACACCACAGAGCTCCGCATGTGCAGGGCACTGCTGTCTCTGTGTGTTATTCCAAAAGTTCTTTGGTGTGGGCCTTTTTTGAGATGAGTGCATCAGATCCCACCGCTGCTATTTGCAACATATGTCTCAAGCGTATCTCGTGTGACCAAAACATCACCCACTTGGGCACCAGAGCTTGACCAGACATATGTCGACCTGCCATGCAGTTCGTTGGCAAGCGTACCTAAAAGACCCACGCCAAAGAACAAAGCAGACCTCTCCTTGCTCCTCATCAGCTGGGATCTCCAACCCCACTGTACCTTCAGTCCTCTCTGAAACCTGCACTGAGAGGAATGAGGGTGTAGAATTATGTGTGTCACAGCCAATTACTTGCGAGCAATCTGCAATCTGCTATCGGTACACCGTCAGCTTGTACCAGGCAAATTTCCCTGCCCCAGCTGCTGCACCGCCGAAAGAGGTTCGCTCCCAGCCATCCATATGCCCAGCGGTTGAATGCTAGCTTGGCTAAATTGCTAGCACTTCAACTGCTGCCTTTTCAGTTGGTAGACTCTGCCCCCTTCTGTGAGTTTGTGGAATGTGCGGTTCCTCAGTAGCAGGTTCCCAAACGCCACTTTTTCTCATGGAAAGCATATCTGGCTCTCTACCGGCATGTGGAAGGCAATGTCTTGGCCTCGCTGGACTCATGGTCCAGCAGGCAAGGACAGGGACGTTACATATCTTTCACCACGCACTGGGTGACTCTTCTGGCAGCTGGGAAGGATGCAGGACAGGGTGCAGTAGTGTTGGAGGTTGTTCCACATCACGCCTCCAAAATTCTACTAGTGGAGATTCTGACACACCTCTCTCCTCCACCCCCTCCTCTTCTTCTTCCTCAATGGCCTCTTCCTGTGCTGATTTGTCCTCGGAACCAGCGGTGCTCCGTAGGCGTTCAAGGGGCTACGCAAGCACGCAGGCAAAAAGATGCCATGCGGTGCTTGAGCTGGTGTGCTTGGGGGACAGGAACCACACTGGGGCAGAGATTATGTCAGCTCTGCAGGGGCAGGTTCAGAGGTGGTTGATGCCATGCCAGCTTAAGCCAGTTATGGTATTTTGCGACAATGGCACCAACCTCCTCTCCGCCCTCCGACAGGAACAACTGACCCATGTGCCTTGTTTGGCTCACATCCTTAACTTGGTGGTGCAGCGGTTCTTGGGCAGGTACCCAGGCTTACAGGATGTCCTGAGGAAGGCCAGGAAAGTCTCTGTGCATTTCTGCAGGTCATATAATGCCAGTGCTTGGCTGGCAGACCTCCAAAAGGAATTTAACCTGCCCAAGAACCGCCTAATCTGTGACATGCCCACCAGGTGAAACTAAACGTTGGCCATGCTGCAGCTGCTGCACACACAGTAGAGGGCCATCAATGAGTACCTATGTGACTATGGCACCAGGACAGGGTCAGGGGACTTTGTTATTTTTTCTCCATGCCAGTGGGCTATGATCAGGGATGCATGCACTGTCCTGTCACCATTTGAGGAGGCCACGAGGATGGGGAGCAGTGACAGTGCATGCATCAGTGACACTGTCCCTCTTGTCCCACTGTTGGAGCACACGCTGTGTGGAATAATGGACAGGGCACTTGAGGCAGAACAGAGGGAGGAAGAGGAGGACTTCCTTACCTCTCAAGGCCCCCTTTATCCAGACAGTGTTCCTGCGTGCCCGCCGATCACACAGGAAGAGGAGGAGGAGGATTGTGTCAGCATGAAGGTGGAGCCTGGCACTCAGCATCAGCAGCAGTCTTCAAGGGATCATTTACAGTCCGAAGAAACCCATGGACTTGTACGCGGCTGGGAGGAGGTGGCTGCGGATCATGTCGTCCTTTGTGACCCAAAGGACTCTGGATCGAATGCCTCAGCAAACCTACGCTGCATGGCATCTCTGATCCTGCAAAGCCTGCAGAAGGATCCTCATATTCGTGGTATCAAGGGGAGGGATGATTACTGGCTGGCAACCCTCCTTGATCCACGTTACAAGGGTAAGGTTGCGGACCTTATCTTGCCGTCCCAGAGGGAGCAGAGGATGAAACATCTTCGGGAGGCCTTGCAGAAGGTTTGTGCAATGCGTTTCTAGAGCCTGGGAGGTTACAATTTCCTGGTCCTCCTAGACAATGTGTTGCTGAGGCTTCAGTCAGTCACAGAAGGAGCGGTGGAGAAGGTGGCTGTCTGACCGATGCGTTCAGACAGTCCACAGCCCCAAGGTCTATTCGGTTCCAGCAACCATCGCCAACATCTGATTCACATGGTGCAGTATTACCTAGGGGCAAGATGAGACTTGGACACCTTTCCCACCGAAAATCCTCTGGGTTACTGGGTCTTGAGGATAGATCACTGGCCAGAGCTTGCACAGTATGCAATTGAGCTACTGGCCTGTCCTGCATCCAGCGTTCTTTTGGAATGATCATTCAGTGCTGCTGGAGGCTTTGTAACCAATCACAGGGTGTGCCTGTCCACTGAATCGGTCAATTGGCTGACCTTCATAAAAATGAATCAGTCTTGAATCACCAGCTACCAAGCACCTGATGCTGATGTAACCGATTGATTTTTTTTTTTAATGTGAGATCCCTTCAGGACTGCCTATGCTGATTCTAAGTGACTATCCTATTATGCTGAGTGACAATCCTCTTCCTCCTCAATTTTCATGCTGATAGCTTGCAAGAACATTTTTGGTTCTGGGCACCGCCACCAGTGGCCAAGGCCCAATTTTTCTGCCCCTGTTTAACAGGGGCGTGCAATTACAGTTTTTGATGCAATACTTTGCAGCAGGGCTCATTCCTGCACTCCAACTATAGTATCTGTGAGGGGTTGCAGTGTTGTGGCACCAGTACCCAAGACCCAATTTTTCAGCCCCTGTTTAACAGGGGCATATAATTACAATTTTTGATGCAATAATTTGCAGCAGGGCACATTCCTGCTCTCCAACTATAACATATGTGAGGGGTTGCAGTGTTGTGGCATTTTTTCTGCCCCTGTTTAACAGGGGCATGTAATTACAATATTTGATGCAATACTTTGCAGCAGGGCTCATTTCTGCGCTCCAACTAGAGTATCTGTGAGGGGTTGCAGTGTTGTGGCACCAGTGCCTAAGGCCCAGTTTTTCTGCCCCTGTTCAACAGGTGCATGTAATTACAATTCTTGATATTTCACAGCAGGGCCCATTCCAGCGCCCACTAAGAGTAACTGTGAGGACTTACAGTGTTGTGGCACCAGCACCACCACCGCCAAAGGCCCAATTTTTCTACCACTGTTCCACAATGGCATGTAATTACAATTCTTGATCTAATATTTCACAGCAGGGCCCGTTCCTGCGCCCACCAAGAGTAACTGTGAGGGCTTACAATGTTGTGGCAACACCAACACCTAAGGCCCCAATTTCTGCAGAGTATATAGGACAGGCCCCTACTTTCAAACATCCAACTTACAAATGACTCCTACTTGCAAATGGAAGGAGACAACAGGAAGTGGGATGAAATTTACTCCTAGGAAGGGAAATTCTCTCCTGTAAGAGTTAATATGGGAAAAATGTGTCTCCTCTTCACTGATGCTTTATCATCAATCCTTGTTTCACTAAAAACCCCAAATTTTCAAAAAAAACATTTGTCATTGGGACAGAAAGTGAGGTGAAATCTTCTGAAGAGGTGCACAGACAGCAAAACAAATGTTACAGGGGTGATAACCCTTCCCTATGTTTTCCAAAAAGCTTAAAAATAGATTTTTTGGCTGGAGCTACTCTTTAAAAATGTACCAGTTCAAAATTACAGATTCTACATAACAACAAATCTACAGTCCCTGTCTTGTTTGCACCGCCTGTATACTGCTGTTCAGAGTATATAGGGCCTGGGGGCCCCATGCCTTTCCTTAATTTGGGTGCGGGGTTCCCCTTAATATGCATACAAGACCCAAAGGGCCTGGTAATAGACTGGGGGGGTACCCATACCGTTTGTCTCACTGATTTTCATCCATATTACCGGGACCGGACATTACATTAAAGCCACAAGCAGTTTTAAATGACTTTTATTCCTTTACAAATGTCATTTTGTGCGGGGACTGTTCTAAGCACGGGAAACATGCGCCACTTTACAGGCATACTATAGACACCGCCCAGGTACGATATTTAAAGGAATATTTCACTTTTTCTTTTTACTTTAAGCATCATTAAAACCACTGCTCCCGAAAAAACGGCCGTTTTTAAAAGTTTTTTTTTGCATTGATACATGTCCCCTGGGGACATTTTAGGACAATAATTTGCATATTAGCCTTTAAGTCATTGTATTTTCACAATTTATACACAAGGACAATACACCAATAAACATAAATTATTCTAATTTTTTTCCCCTTTTTTTTCTTGCTCCCTTTCCCCCTATTTATCACCTCATATCACCCCCCCCTTCCTCCTTACAACACCTCTTCCTCCCACACACACACCAATCAGCCCTCACACTGCCACTAACATCCTACCCAACTTTCATTCTAGCATTTTCTGAAGTCAACCACGGCTTCCATATTTTTTCAAATTTCTTGTAATTAGCCCTTTTCTTATAAATATACTTCTCCTTACTAATCACCTCCCTAACTTCTTTCACCCATTCTGGTAACGTCGGGGGATCTTTTGTCTGACATTTCCGTGAAATAATTTTTTTTCCTTGAAACAAACATCTAATTATTGCAGTCTGTGCATCCCTTAATATCCCCCTTTCCTCCATCAGACCCATTAAGCAGGTTCTGGCCTCCATGCCCAACGATGTCCCAAACACAGAGTTTATTTTATCCATAATACCCTTCCAGTACCTGTGCAGCTTGGGGCATTGCCAGAACATGTGTACCAAGTCACCTCTCCCTTCCCCGCACCTTTGACACATAGCATCAGGCTTCTTCCCAAACCAAAACAACTTCAGTGGTGTATAATATGACCTGTATATCAAATACAGATGAGAAACTATCTGTGAAGGAGAGAGGGAGATCCTGGGCCCCAGTGCCAGAACATACTCCCACTGACTATCTGACAATGGCCCAACATCTCCCTCCCATTTAATCCTATTTTTATTTTCCACTATTCCTTCCTGACCCGTCATATTCAAACTCCCATACAAATCAGAAATTAGTCCTTTTGCAGAGCTAGCATTAACCGGCTTCCTCAGAAAGGGCATTTCACACCACACTGGTTCCTTCCCACTGAATTGTGCTTCTAGGGCATGCCTGATTTGCAGGTACCTGTAAAATGATCGATTAGGAATCGCATATTCTTCCACTAACTCCTGGAATGACTTTAGTCTCCCAGCCTTATATAGCTATGCCAGACAATGAATACCCCACCAATCCCATTCTTCTATTATCCCCATTACTTTAAGTTCATTTAAGTTGTTATTATTCCATAATGGGGAAAACCCTGAAAAGCCAGTATAACACCTTCTTAACAGTCACCCAACTTTTAACCATCATCTGAGTGGTGGGACACTTGGTACCAAAGGAATCTGCCTCCATCGCCTCTACTATTGTGTCATAGCTAGTATCATTCAGCAAAAAATTACACCCTGCTCCCCTTTCACCTGACCTGTTACTGCCTCCCACATACTGCATTTGAGACGCCAGGAAATAGCACCTTGGATCCGGCACTCCCATACCTCCCCTCTCCCCTGGCCGCCGCAACGCCTGCAAACTGATCCTTGCCACCCCATTTTTCCAAAATAACTCTCTAAACACACTGTCTATTTTTTAAACCAGTGCTTAGGAATCCACACTGGAGAGTTATGTATTACATATAATATTTGTGGCAACCAAACCATCTTAATTAAATTGCAGCACCCGGCGACCGAGAGAGGCAGACGACCCCACACCCGACTTTTCTGTTCTCATTTTTTCATAAGTGGAACCACATTTCCAGTTATGAACTGCCCTGGATCTTTTGTTATAGTAATACCCAAATATTTCATTTGACTTACTACTTTGATTTGGGATATTTGTTGTGGGAGTGGATCTATGAGAGGATCTATTGGCAAAAGTACAGATTTTTCCCAATTAATTGTTAGCCCAGAGAAATAACCAAATTTCTTAACTATACCCATAGCTACCTTCAGGGAAGCCTGTGTATCCCCCAAGAACAACAAAATATCATCCGCATACATAGCGACTTTCTCCTCCCCCCTCCTTCTTTTAAAACCCTGTATCTCTTGGGCAGACCTCAAAGCGATAGCCAATGGCTCCATTGCCAGGCAAAGAGCAATTGAAACCACTCCAAACATTCTCCATTAACCCTAACCTTTGCCCTTGGACTGTCATATAATAGACTAAGCCAGTGGACAAAGTTAGTGCCAAATTGAAATCTGGCTAAAACCTTCCACATATAATGCCACTCCAGACAATCGAAGGCTTTAGCTGCGTCTAATGAAAGGACGACTCTCTTGCCACTATTCTCTATTGGCAGTTGCATATTTAGATACACTCACCTTATGTTCGTGCTTGTAGATCTATCCGGTATGAACCCGGTTTGGTCTGAATGTATTACTTTAGAAATGATTTTATTCAGCCTTGTTGCCAGGGCTTTTGCCAAAATCTTCACGTCCGAACATAATAACGATATAGGCCTGTATGAAGTCACATCAAGCGGGTTTTTCCCCTCTTTCAGCAAAACAATTATTATAGCTTCTGTCATAGATATGGGTAATTTCCTATCCTCCGCAGCTCCGTTAAACACCTCCAAAAGTTTAGGAAGTAAAACTTTCTCATACTTCTTAAATATTTCTATGGGTAGACCATCAGGACCCGATGCCCTCTGATTTGCCATGTCTGCTACTACCCTTTGCAACTCTTCCAATGTCAATGGGGCATTCAACACTTCCCTATCCTCTTTTGATAAGGGGGTTATTTTTAGTTTCCCAAAATCCCACATTTCCCCTTCTACATTTGTTTGTACCGTACTATATAAGTTTTCAAAATAATTTTTAAATTCATCTAGAATTGCCGGGGTTGCTTTTTTAATTATTCCTTCCTTACCCTCAATTGCTGGTATGGTGGCTGAGGGGCCATTTGCCTTAACAAAAAGACAAAGTTTTCCCGACTTGCTCACCTTCTCCAAAAAAACTCTGTCTCTGAAATTATTTTTTCCTTTCCATTTTGTCAGGAGTCAGGGAGCGTCTCCGCTCGCCGGGCTCCGGTGCGCATGCGCGGTGGACTGGCGCTTCGCATCACACCCGTCCGCGGCCTGATGGTGCGGCGCGCACGGGTGCACGGCGGTCCTCGTGTGCGCGCCATCGCCCGCGCGGGTGCCCGGTAGCGCGTCACACTGACGCGCTCGCCGGGCAGGGAGACTATTTCTGACGGCTCCAGCGCCCAGTCGGGTTGCTGGTTCGTCGTCAGCTCTCCCTGATTCCCTGTGCCTGTAATCTCCTGTTGTCTGCCTGCCTCTGTGTACTGAACCTTGGCTTGTTAACCACTACTCTGCTGGATTGCCCCACTATCTGCCTGCTCTGTGTACTGAACCTTGGCTTGTTAACCACTACTCTGCTGGATTGCCCCACTATCTACCTGCTCTGTGTACTAAACCTTGGCCTGTTTAACCATTACTCTACTGGATTGCCTGATACCCTGACCTCTGCCTGTGTAACGGACTTGTCTCTACCTAATTGCCAGATACCCTGATCTCTGCCTGCATTAACGGACTTCCCACTGTTTAATCTGCCTGCTACACATCTGACCCCTGCTTATAATTACAGTCTTGCCTCTGCCTATACTCAGTCCTTATCTCTGGTTCCTCCTATAGATCCCAGAGCACCCGCTTCCAATCTCCGGACCTCCTACCTACCGGAAGCCCGTGCCTCCGCGTGCCCCCAGCTCTCTGTACCCACTTCAGGGGTCTGAGTGCGCGTGGTCGTAAGGGCGAGCCGCTCTCGGCATCTCGGCCTCGGTGAGTATTAGTCCATGACAGTACGAACCAGCCAGATGTCCGAGGCCGACAGAGCGCGCTCTCCTCTGGAGATCCTGTGCCAACAGGTATCTATTCTTGCTGACTCAGTACAGAAATTGCAGGAAGGTTATACCCAAATTGATAACCGTCTTCCGCAGATCACAGGGTCACTACCCCCTTCAGCCGCAGCTCCCGCACCCAGCAGTGGGGGTCCGCTCCCTCAGGCTTCCGCCAACCCCACTGTCGTCATGGCACTTCCGGAACCCAGGGTTCCTACACCCGAACGGTTCTCGGGGGACCGTAAGAAGTTTGGGGCCTTCAAAAATGCATGCTCCCTCTACTTCGCTCTCCAGCCGAGAACCTTTTCTTCAGAAATCGTTAAGGTGGGATTTGCGATTTCCCTACTATCCGAAGAACCCCAAGCTTGGGCCCACGGCTTGATGGAACAGAGCAGTCCTGTTCTGAACACCATCGAGGCCTTCTTTGAGAGTATGTCCCAGCTCTACGATGACCCGCAGCGTATGGCTACAGCTGAGGCCATCCTGCACCATCTGTCCCAAGGAAGAAGACCTATCGAGGACTATACTGTGGAATTCCGTAAGTGGGCGGCCGATACGAATTGGAACGAGCCGGCCCTACGCTATCAGTACCGCCAAGGCTTGTCCGAGTTACTTAAGGACGAATTAGCTAGGATGGAAACCCCTGCTTCCTTGGAAGAACTCATTCAAGCAGCCACGAAACTAGATAGGCGACTGCGGGAGCGACGCTCAGAGCGTTTCCAAGGTCCACGCCCCACCTGGGCGTTACCAAGACCCCACTCCGCACAGACCCCGACCTCAACTTCGGCTGCTGCTGCACCGGTCCCTGAGGTCGAACCAATGCAGCTCGGCCTGGTTCGGGGCCCACTAACCTCCGAAGAGAAGCAACGCAGGCGACAGTCCAACCTATGTCTCTACTGCGGAGGAACCGGACATTTCCCGCGCAGCTGTCCGATCAGGCCCAGTAAGTCTCCTCAGCCAGATGTGTTGAACTATCCAAACAATAATATTCCCAAGACTTATGTGATGTTGTTTATCTCCCTACAGCTTCCGGAAGGGGAGACCCGCTTGCAGGCCATCATTGATTCCGGAGCGTGCAGTTGGTTCATAGACTCTGCCTTGGCGCACAGTTTGAATATTCCCGTACAAACTAAAGATCAAGATTTACGGGTTCATCTGGCCGACGGATCCCTTCCTCGCTCAGGTCCCATCACCCAGGAAACCCAACCTATTCTGGTAACTACTGATTCCGGCCACCGGGTGGTCTTGCGGCTCGACCTGATTCATTCACCTATCTTTCCCGTCATACTAGGCTTGCCCTGGTTACAGGCCCACGATCCACAGATTAAATGGAGCACTAAGGCAGTATCCTTCTCCTCTCAGTATTGCGCTCAGCATTGTTTGCTCCCGGCTCCCAAAGTCTGTGCCACAATGGCTGCGCCATTGGGCAACCTCCAACATGTTCCCTCCGAGTACCTTGAGTTTCAAGAGGTCTTCAGTAAACAGATGGCTGACCACCTACCACCTCATCGGTCTTACGACTGTCCGATCGACCTCCTTCCCGGATCCGAGATTCCATTCGGCCGGATATTCCCTCTCTCAGAAACCGAGCTATAAGCTCTTAAACAATATATAGACGAAAATCTTAAGAAGGGCTTCATCCGTCCTTCATCTTCATCGGAGCGGGTATCTTTTTCGTTGGAAAAAAAGACGGTACCTTAAGACCCTGTGTAGATTATCGACAGCTCAATAACATCACGATTAAGAACCGGTACCCGCTACCACTCATTCCTGAGTTATTTCAGAGGTTCCGATCAGCTAAGGTGTTCTCTAAACTTGATCTCCGGGGGGCCTACAATCTTGTCAGGATCAGGGCTGGGGACGAATGGAAGACGGCTTTTAGGTCCAGATTCGGGCATTTTGAGTACTTAGAGATGCCATTCGGACTCTGTAATGCCCCGGCCACCTTTCAACACCTGGTGAATGACATATTTCGAGAATACCTGGATGACTTCCTTGTTGTATACCTGGACGATATTCTTATCTTCTCCCCCACTCTAGAGATACACAAGAGACACGTAAAGAAGGTTCTTACCATACTTCAACAGCACAAGCTATACTTGAAAGCTGAAAAGTGTGAATTTGAAAAATCAACCATACAGTTTCTGGGATTCATCCTTTCAACCAATGGGGTCGCAATGGACCCACAGAAGATTCAGGCAATTCAAGAGTGGCCGGCTCCATCTAACAAGAAAGGGGTACAGAGGTTTATAGGGTTCGCCAACTTCTATCGAAAATTTATTGTTGGATTCTTGGCCATCGTGGCACCTATTACCCAATTAACTCATCAGCACAGTTCTTTTCAGTGGTCCTCAGCCGCTCAAGAGGCTTTTCTAACATTGAAGAAGTTGTTCAGTTCCGCCCCGATTCTCTGTCATCCTGACCCGACTCAACCCTTCGTATTAGAGGTAGACGCATCTAAGATCGCAACTGGAGCAATTCTCTCCCAGAGACAGGGACCTAAGGCCATTCTGCATCCGGTAGCTTTCGCCTCTAGGAAACTCAGTCCACCGGAACTCAACTATGATGTGGGTGACAGGGATCTGTTGGCTATAAAGTTCGCTTTAGAGGAGTGGAGGTATTTGCTGGAGGGTGCAGTACACCCGGTCATGATCTTTACGGATCACAAGAATCTAGAGTACCTCCGAACAGCAAGATGACTAAAACCCCACCAAGCCCGTTGGGCCTTCTTCTTTTCCCGTTTCAACTTTCATATAGCCTACAGACCTGGAGCAAAGAACGGGAAGGCCGATGCTCTCTCTCGGATGTTCTCCGCAGACTCTCAAATGTCAACGCAAAGCACGATCCTCTCTCCACAAAACTTCCTTGGACTAACTCAGGCGGATTTAATGTCATCCATTAGATCCTCATCTAGCTCGTGCACAGAACCAGTAGTGCACTCCTTGAGGAAATATGAGGACCTTTTTTGGATTAAAGGAAAAATATTCTTTCCACAAGGGGCTCGGCCCTTAGCCCTTAAGATGTGTCACGACCATAAGATGGCAGGACACTTCGGGAGTAAGAAAACGTCTAAACTACTTTCTCGTTCTTTCTGGTGGCCGGGATGGAGACGGGACTGTAAAGAGTATGTGGCGTCCTGTTCTCTGTGCCAGCGGAACAAGGGCCAAAACACTAGGTCCTGGGGCCTGCTCAAACCTTTGCCCATCCCGGAACGGCCATGGGCTGATGTGTCCATGGATTTTATTGTCGACCTACCTACCTCAGAAAATTTTTCTACCATCCTTGTCATTGTCGACCGCCTCTCCAAGATGGCCCATTTCTTGCCCATGAGGGGCACTCCATCTGCCGTAGACACAGCCAATGTCTTCCTAAAAGAGGTCGTTAGGCTCCATGGTATACCAAGAAGCATTGTGTCGGATAGGGGCGTACAATTTACGTCCAAATTCTGGAGGGAACTCTGCAAGTCCCTGGGCATCAACGTTTGTCTCTCTTCAGCTTATCACCCCCAAAGCAACGGCCAAACGGAGAGGACAAACCAAACGTTAGAGCAATACCTCCATTGCTTTTGCTCAGGTTCTCAGGATGATTGGGCGAGTCTTCTTCCCTACGCTGAATTTGCATACAATAATTCAATTCATGCCTCTACCAACCAGACACCCTTCTGAGCAAATTGTGGGTTCCATCCCACGTCCTTGGCTAACGACATTCCCGAAATGACAGTCCCCGCAGTTCAGGACAGGATAACCTCGTTGCAATCCAACTTCCAGAAGATCCAAGATATGTTACACAAGGCGCAGGAAGACTACAAGAAACAGTACGATTGGGGCAGAAAGGCGAACCCAAAGTTTGACTTAGGAGAAGAGGTCTGGTTGTCCACCATTAACCTTAGATTACCATTGCCATCTCGAAAACTTGGACCCAAGTTCATCGGTCCTTTCCAAGTCAAGAGGATCATTAACCCTGTGGCTGTTGAGCTAGCACTTCCCAAGACATATCGGATTCATCCTGTTTTCCATTGTTTGTCATTGTTGAAGCCTGTGGTGCCTAGCCCTTTTCCTGGAAGAAGAGAGCCTCCTCCTCCGCCGTCAGAATCGATGGCGAGAATGAGTTTAAAGTGGAGTCCATTCTGAGCTGTAGGAAGAAGGGCAGGCAGCTACAGTATCTGATTCAGTGGAAGGGTTACCCACCTGAAGATAATTCTTGGGAACCCGCTAGGAACCTGCATGCTCCACGGTTAATCCAAACTTTCCACCAATATCATCCAGAATTGATGGCTAGCCTAGGCGTCCAGTGTCCGCCCTTAGGAGGGGGGCACTGTCAGGAGTCAGGGAGCACGCACACCCGTCCGCGGCCTGATGGTGCGGCGCGCGCGGGTGCACGGCGGTCCCCGTGTGCGCGCCGTCACCCGTGCGGGTGCCCGGTAGCTCGCCGGGCAGGGAGACTATTTCTGACGGCTCCAGCGCCCAGTCGGGTTGCTGGTTCGTTGTCAGCTCTCCCTGATTCCCTGTGCCTGTAATCTCCTGTTGTCTGCCTGCCTCTGTGTACTGAACCTTGGCTTGTTAACCACTACTCTGCTGGATTGCCCCACTATCTGCCTGCTCTGTGTACTGAACCTTGGCTTGTTAACCACTACTCTGCTGGATTGCCCCACTATCTACCTGCTCTGTGTACTGAACCTTGGCCTGTTTAACCATTACTCTACTGGATTGCCTGATACCCTGACCTCTGCCTGTGTAACGGACTTGTCTCTACCTAATTGCCTGATACCCTGATCTCTGCCTGCATTAACGGACTTCCCACTGTTTAATCTGCCTGCTACACATCTGACCCCTGCTTATAATTACAGTCTTGCCTCTGCCTATACTCAGTCCTTATCTCTGGTTCCTCCTACAGATCCCAGAGCACCCGCTTCCAATCTCCGGACCTCCTACCTACCGGAAGCCCGTGCCTCCGCATGCCCCCAGCTCTCTGTACCCACTTCAGGGGTCTGGGTGCGCGTGGTCGTAAGGGCGAGCCGCTCTCAGCATCTCGGCCTCGGTGAGTATTAGTCCGTGACACATTTTCTCTGAGACCACTCTCCTATAGTCATCCTGCCTCTCTACCCACGTTTCATCACTAGCTATGTTGGCGCCTCCACATATTGCACTTCAGCACTTCTCACCCTCTCTTTTGCTTTTATCTCTTTGACCTGTGATTGCTTCTTGGCATGGGAAATTTTTTGTATTAGAACCCCCCGAAGAAACCCCTTCAGGGAATCCCATATAATCCCTAATGGGGCCGTTCCTAGATTTAAATTTATAAATTCCACCAGATTATCCGTAATGGCCCCAGTATCCTCGATAATCTCGAGCCAAAATGGATTTACTTTCCAGTCACCTCTACTATAACACCTCCCCGCCTTTATTAAAAAAAACACTGGTGAGTGGTCCGAAATCCCTCTCGGCTCATAAACTATCTCCTCCACTATGTTCAGTGCTTCCCCATTTCCCAGCACAAGGTTTTCTAGACAAAGTGGCCTATGTCCTGGAGTGACACGAATACTGTCTCACTCCGGGATGCCTCCAATTCCAGATATCCACCATCCCTATCTCCTCACAATATTGTAGGAGTGGACCATTAGGTGCCCTACCACTAATAATTTTCGGTGGAAACCTATCTATACAGTTGTTCATAGTCATATTAAAATCTCCAGCCACTATAACCGGCACCCCTGGGAAATCTACCATAAATCTAGTTAAATCATCCAAGATTTCTATACTAAATGGAGGAGGGATATAAATGCTGGCCAATACACATACTCTGCTTTCAATTGTACACAAGAGAAAAATATACCGTCCATTCTCGTCTACCTTACTCTGGCTACAGGAGAAAACTAAACCTGAGTTTATCAGTATGCTCACACCTCTTGAATAGGAAGAATAGGTGGAGTGGTACTGCACCTGATAATTCCTATGTTCCAGGGCCATTGTATCCTTCACCAGGTTTGTCTCCTGCAGACAGAGTATTTTAACTCTCCCTACATCAGCCATAGAAAAAATTACCTGTTTTTTGGACCTATCTTTTACCCCCGCACATTTCATGAGCATATTTTAACTTGATTTATTAAATCTGGGGATTTACTTCTACCACCTTTAGTACCCATCATTCTTCAGTTCCTGTTCCCTTTCTCCTCTCAGGATATCCTCTAACCTATCCCACATTCTCTTGTGACTAAAATATAATGACCTTTCCCCTTTAAATCTAAATATTACTCCTGTCTGAACAAACACGAAAACTCCCATATCAAACCATACCACTTCTCTTCTCCCCTTGTGCTCCCACACAACCATAAATTCACTCCAACCCCCTCGTCACACCCCCCCCCCAACTCCCCAACACTCCCCCCCCCATCCAATTACTCATTACCCCTTTGCCCAATTTTGGGCCCAACCTAAGGGCTTCTATTGTAACCGTCATAACCCCCTAAAGTGAAGTTTCAGTGCTACCCGAACCTAATAAGAGGGGAACTATCCCCAGCATAATCAATGTGAATATAAATATATACCCCCCCCCTATTTGCATATATATATAACCCATCATAAGTCCTGGAGAGGAATAGAGACAAAAAAAAAGTCCCAGGCTTTAGATTGAAAAAGTCACTGTAAACTACTGGTCTCCTCAGATTCTTTCCCCCCGCTGTAATCTTCCTTCGTTCTTCTCTAGCCATGCTGTTACTTCTGTAGGGGCATTAAAAAACCTGACTTCCCCCAAGCTGATATTTGTAGGCTTGCGGGATAAAGTAACGCATAATTGATTCTAAACTGTTTACACTCTGCAAACTTAGCTCTTTGTCTCTGTAGCTCAGGGGAAAAGTCTGGATATATTGATATCCTTGTGCTATTATGCTGTATATTGTTCGTCTCTCTTGCTTTCTGGAGGATAGTAACCTTATCTCTGAAATGCAGAAGTTTAAAAATAAGGGGCCTTGGATGTCCCCCTGAAGACGGGGTCCTGGAGGCAACTCTATGCGCATGCTCAATCGCAAAAAAGCCTGAAAACGAATCTTTACCAAATTTCTCCTGTAGCCAGCCTTCCATAAATTCTATAGGATTATTTCCTTCACATCCCTCGGGGAGACCCAGGACCCTTAAATTCTCTCTACATAACCTATTTTCCATACTCTCCATTTTCTGCATACATGAATTTAGTTGGTCCCTCATAAATGTTACTTCTTATCTCAATGGATTCACATCATCTTCCAGCTGACTGATTCTTCCCTCAAGGACAGTTGTCCGGGTACAAACCACTTGTACTTCATGTTTTAAAGCAAGTAATTAATCTCTAATGCCTTTAAGCTGGTCAGATAAATCAGATATTGATGACTTACAGTTGTTGACTGCCAGGAGGATATCTTTCAAAGATGGCTCCTTCTCTGCTGCTGGTACTGGCACACAACTTTCTTCCACTGACTATTTATTTGAGCCATGTTCCCCCTCCAGGGCCCCACTTGCTACTATGTCTGACGGTGTGGCTATCACGTCCCCACGGTGCTGAGGCTTGACTTCTCCTCCCAGGGTGGCCCACCTGGTGCTGCGCTTCCCCTGCTTGACCACCCTTCTTAGGTGTCTGATTTGGTATGTGTGCAAAGCGCTCCAGTTTAGCAGCCACTTGGTTTAACTTCTCCTTAGGGCCACGCTGTGTGGGAGCACCTGCTCCATCCTGCACTGCCGCCTCCTCTGTCCCCCTCTTCCTAGTCATGCTGGCACTGTCACCTCCACCCTAATGGGTCACACACATGCCACTAGCGGCCGCTCTATCCCGGGTATGTGCGCTTCGCTCTCTCACTGGGATAGACGCTGCTGGTGCTTTACCCGGGAGAGCTTCAGGTGAACGTGCAGGCTGCTCACTGCTCACCACTCAGACACTGGGACCAACACTCCGTACAGCGGCACTGTGTTCCAGGCGTTCCGGGCGTCTCAACCACTCCACACTACACAGCCACGTCAGGCATAGGAGCAGAAGCTAGGTCCGACCGAGCCGCGACCTCTCACCTCAGAATCCGGTCACGCCCCCCCCCCCCGAGTCCCATAGACTTTAATGGGGTTCTAAAGTTCGCGCAAACTTTCAGTCCGTTCGCAGGTTCTGGTGCGAACCGAACTGGGGGGTGTTCGGCTCATCCCTAGTAGTAACGCACAAAATGATATGCTGTTAAACTGGCAGTAACGCACACAGAACTATATGGCGTTAAACTGTCAGTAACGCATGCAAAACTATATGGTGTTAAACTGGCAGTAACACACACAGAACTATATGACATTAAACTGGCAGTAACGCACACAGAATTAAATGGCGTTAAACTGGCAGTAACGCACACAGAAGTAAATGGTGTTAAACTGGCAGTAACGCACAAAATGATATGCTGTTAAACTGGCAGTAATGCACACAGAACTATATGGCGTTAAACTGTCAGTAACGCACGCAAAACTATATGGTCTTAAACTGTCAGTAACGCACACAGAACTATATGGAATTAAACTGGCAGTAACGCACACAGAAGTAAATGGCATTAAACTGACAGTAACACACACAGAAGTAAATGGCGTTAAACTGTCAGTAACGCAATCAAATAGACGTGTTCATCTACACTGACCCTATCTGACCTGTCCATACTCTAGCTATACACTAATGTCAAGATTACTCACACGGTCTCACTACACTACACTGAAAATATATGAGCTGTCCCTACTCCACACCAATGTATGTATGAATGAAAATACAATTTTGCCCCTGTACAAATCATTTGTAAGACCTCATCTGGAATATGCAGTTCAGTTTTGGACACCAATTCACAAAATTAATATTGGGGAATGTCAGGGCTGTGCTCAGCCCTTCCTTCTCAAAGCTGGCCGCTCAGCTGTCGGCTAATTGTCAGCTCCTATCTCGCCACAGATACTCAGCTGTTGATGATATCCTGCTCATCAGTCCTGCTTACTTAAGCCGTCCAGCTAAGAGGATCTCTGCCTTCGTCTCAGTCAACATCACAGAGACTGAGACAGAGAGATCTCCTGCATTCCTGTTTAAAGACTTGCTTGGCTGACATCCCTTCTGGCTCCAGATCCTGCTTGACGTTCCACTACACTGATCCCTGACTTTCTGGCTTGGCTGACTATCCGTTCCGGTTTCCGAACTTTGGCTACGTTTTGATTACATTTGTTCTATTTACTTTTATTATTAAAAAAGTGTGATTTAACTGTACTTCTGTCTCGGTCTTGTAATGGAAATTTGTACGTTCTGTATATAATTGTATTGTATTTTGTATGTATTGCACACTGCCCTCACTGTGCACACAGCACTAATAATGTTTTCAGTAAATGTTTACATTATTTCGAGTCCTGACTAGAATTAGTCTGCCTATGTAACGCCCCTTGTTACCATAAACGTACAATTGTAATATTAATGTGATACCTACGTAATCATGTGCATAAAAACCTTCAATTGCGTCATAATAAAGCAGAACAGTTATTTGGAAAGATGCTGAGCGTATCTTTTGTGTCTGTTCCATACTGCAGTAGTTATTATTAATTTGGAACCACTAATCAATATGAGGATAGGAGTTGCCTATCATCAATTTAACCGAGTCAGCATGGCGAGCTTTGCCTTAGGAGGGGATTCCAGGTGACCCTGAGTATCTGAAACGAGGAGCTTGAGACGATCCGGGAATTTCTGATAATCAGCCGGCTGAGGTAAGCCTTTTGCTTACATTTGAGTTATCAGACTTCCTTGATCGGTAAGGCATTTTCGGGACAAAGGGTACCTATTTTACTCCCCTTAATCGAACTGTATTGATTGGTGGTTATATGTTATGTTGTCCCTGTCTATTGTCCATTGGCGTGTTATAGATAAGAAAGGGAAGAATAGTGCTGTTCACAGGTATATGTAGTAAATCTGCTAGATAAAGTAGTTTAGAGGCAAGAGGGTATAGGCACACGTAGAGAAGAGAGAAGACTGGCCAGTCATTATGGGCATTGAATTAAGTAAGGGAATGAAAGGTAAGAGACCCTCAAAAATGCCCAGCGCAAGAGGAGCGCTATATATGAACCAAAGGTGCGGTTCCGCCTATACTGAGCCCCTAGATTAATTGTTAGAGTGGACAGGGATCCACAATGGCTAACTGGGTTACCAAAGTCCACAGGGACTAAGAATCATGCAGAGTAAACAGCTAGAGAAACAGCTATCTATGTGAGCAGGATGGATCAAGGGTGACATTAACACTAGACAGGAAGGGATATTTTCATGTTAAGTTGTGGGATGAATTTGGGGTCAGGCACTACAACTATTAGAGTTAGAAACAGAGAAATGAGAGTTCAAACAGAATACTTTATATGTTGTCAGAGAGGGAAGATGGGATGAGCACTCTGGCTGCCTGTCTGATCATAGAAGCTAGATATAAAAGATATCTGAACAAAATAAGGAATGCAGAATTTAGGCAGGGAAATAGTAAAGTGTTAAAAGAAAGTGAGAGAATGATATGCATGTGTTGTGTACAAATGGGAAAAATGTAAGCGATTTTAGAGAGATATTGGCGTATGTGTGTGCGAATGCTGGGATCCTTAGTTCTATTGCTTGTGTGTGTCATGTACGCAGATGTGACCCCCTCCTTTGTGCTCTCCTGAAAGAAATGTGGCTGAGATGAGAGGTCAGTGATAAGCTGGAAGGACACCATGCCAATTCCAGTTTTTTAGACAAAACATTTATAACAAAATGTGCCGGGTTAACAAATCTAATGGTAAACAATGTGATCACAATTATTTTGAATCTGTTTTCCAAACATGGTAAAATGAAGGTTAAATTTAACCGTGTATTACACAAATTGAATATCCTTTGATAGTGGAAACAGTGCATTTAAAAAGGGAAATTAAGTAAAATTAAGTAATAATGAGTAATAATTTCTAATATGAGTTTAACAGTAATATAGGGGGTCATTTACTATAGCGCCACAAAATTCTCCTGCAGTACCAAAAAATAACTCTCAAAAAAGGCCAGGAAGACTTCAACTCTCAGAAAGTCAGCGCTAATGCAAATGGAAAGCAGCGCTATTGCGGCAATAATGCCTGTCAGATCACACATGCTGGAATAGTGGAAGTCAGTGGAGCTCGAACCTGTAAAATCCAAAGTTCTCACTGAAGGCTTATATGCAAGTTCTTTGCCATAAAAAGTGTTTGGAGACCCGGGTTCTGCCCCAGGGGACATGGATCAATGCCAATTTTTTTTTTAAAAACGGCCGTTTTTTCGGGAGCAGTGATTTTAATAATGCTTTGAGTGAAACAATAAAAGTGTAATATTCCTTTAAATTTCGTACCTAGGGGGTGTCTACAGTATGCCTGTAAAGGGGCGCATGTTTCCTGTGTTTAGTACAGTCTGACAGCAAAATGACATTTGAAAGGAAAAAAAGTTATTTAAAACTACTCGCGGCTATACTGAATTGCCGGCTCGACAATACACATAAAAGTTCATTGATAAAAACTGCATGGGAATTCCCCACAGGGGAACAACCAACCAAAATTAAAAAAAAAATGATGTGGGGGTCCCCCTAAATTCCATACCAGGCCCTTCAGGTCTGGTATGGATATTAAGGGGAACCCCGGCCAAAATTAAAAAAAAATTGGCGTGGGGTCCCCCTCAAAATCTATACCAGACCCTTCAGGTCTGGTATGGATTTTAAGGGGAACCCCGCGCCAAAATTTAAAAAAAAAATGGCGTGGGGTACCCCCAAAAATCCATACCAGACCCTTATCCGAGCACGCAACCTGGCAGGCTGCAGGAAAAGAGGGGGGGACGAGAGAGCGCCCCCCCTCCCTCCTGAACCATACCAGGCCACATGCCCTCAACATTGGGAGGGTGCTTTGGGGGTAGCCCCCCAAAGTACCTTGTCCCCA
Source organism: Lithobates septentrionalis (assembly GCA_037952835.1). NCBI lineage: Eukaryota > Metazoa > Chordata > Amphibia > Anura > Ranidae > Lithobates > Lithobates septentrionalis. The sequence continues at coordinate 2,986,743 of JBBDGP010000358.1, forward strand.
TGTTGATGAGGACAAGGGCCTCATCCCCACAACCCTGGCTCAGTGGTTGTGGGGGTCTGCGGGCGGGGGGCTTATTGGAATCTGGAAGCCCCCTTTAAAAAGGGGACCCCCAGATCCCGCCCCCCCCCTGTGTGAAATGGTAAGGGGATACAAAAGTACCCCTACCATTTCACCAAAAAAATGTCAAAAATGTTAAAAATGACAAGAGACAGTTTTTGACAATTCCTTTATTTAAATGCTTCTTCTTTCTTCTATTTTCTATCTTCTTTCATCTATCTTCCTTCGGTTTCTTCCTCCATCTTCTTCTTCTTCTGGTTCTTGTTCTTCCGGTTCTTCTTGTTCTTCTGGTTCTTCATCCGGTCTTCTCGCCCGGCATCTTCCTCAGCGGCGCCGTCTTCACTTCATCTTCTTTCCTCGGGCCGCTCCGCATACACGATTGGATGGGAGGCTCCCGCTGTGTGACGCTTCTCCTCTTCTGACAGTTCTTAAATAACGGAGGGCGGGTGACCCCGCCCCCCTCTGACGAAGGGCGGGTGACCCCGCCCCCCTCTGACGTCACGGGGAATGCCACAGGGAAGTCCCCGTGCGTCAGAGGGGGGCAGGGTCACCCGCCCTCCGTTATTTAAGAACTGTCAGAAGAGAAGCGTCACACAGCGGGAGCCTCCCATCCAATCGTGTATGCGGAGCGGCCCGAGGAAAGAAGATAAAGTGAAGACGGCGCCGCTGAGGAAGATGCCGGACGAGAAGATCGGATGAAGAACCAGAAGAACAAGAAGAACCAGAAGAACAAGAAGAACAAGAAGATGGAGGAAGAAACCGAAGGAAGATAGAAGAAAGAAAATAGAAGAAAGAAGAAGCATTTAAATAAAGGAATTGTCAAAAACTGTCTCTTGTCATTTTTAACATTTTTGACTTTTTTTGGTGAAATGGTAGGGGTACATTTGTATCCCCTTACCTTTTCACACAGGGGGGGGAGGGCCGGGATCTGGGGGTCCCCTTGTTAAAGGGGGCTTCCAGATTCCGATAAGCCCCCCACCCGCAGACCCCCACAACCACCGGGCCCTTGTCCTCATCAACATGGGGACAAGGTGCTTTGGGGGGCTACCCCCAAAGCACCCTCCCAATGTTGAGGGCATGTGGCCTGGTACGGTTCAGGAGGGGGGGCGCTCTCTCGTCCCCCCTCTTTTCCTGCGGCCTGCCAGGTTGCGTGCTCGGATAAGTGTCTGGTATGGATTTTTGGGGGTACCCCACGCCATTTTTTTTTTAAATTTTGGCGCGGGGTTCCCCTTAAAATCCATACCAGACCTAAAGGGTCTGGTATAGATTTTGAGGGGGACCCCACGCCAATTTTTTTTTTAATTTTGGCCGGGGTTCCCCTTAATATCCCATACCAGACCTGAAGGGCCTGGTATGGAATTTAGGGGGACCCCCACGCCATTTTTAAAAAAAAAATTGGTTCGGGGTTCCCCTGTGGGGAATTCCCATGCCGTTTTTATCAATGAACTTTTATGTGTATTGTCGGGCCTGTGTTCTGCCGAGAAAGTTCCTCTCGGTGGAAAAGAACCCCCCTCTACTGCGTAGGCGCAGCGCCTGCGCAGTAGGAGCCGGCGGAAGAAGCCGAAGCGAAATAGAGAATAAATCAGCTGTACACGGCGCCTGAAGAAGGTCCCCCGCGGGCTCGCTTCGCTCGCCACGCTTCAGGCACGGCCTCGCTTTGCTCGGCACTTTTTTATTCCCCCTCTAGGTCCACTTGGATGGTGGGGCTTCAGCCTGGACCCAGGGCGCAGGCGCCGTGTACAGATGATTGAAGTTTTTTATCTTTGGCTATTTTCGGCGGCTGCTAGTCGTTGGTACTGCGCAAGTGCAGCGCTTGCGCAGTACAGGGGGGATCTTATCCGCCGAGGGAACTTTCTCGGCAAGACACCGGCAATTCAGTATAGCCGCGAGTAGTTTTAAATGACTTTTTTCCTTTGAAATGTCATTTTGCTGTCAGACTGTACTAAACACGGGAAACATGCGCCCCTTTACAGGCATACTATAGACACCCCCAGGTACGAAATTTAAAGGAATATTACACTTTTATTGTTTCACTTTAAGCATTATTAAAATCACTGCTCCCGAAAAAACAGCCATTTTTAAAACTTTTTTGCATTGACACATGTCCTCTGGGGCAGGACCCAGGTCCCCAAACACTTTTTATGACAATACCATGCATATAAGCCTTTAAAATTAGCACTTTTGATTATTCATGTTCGTGTCCCATAGACTTTAACCACTTGCCTACCATGCCAATTCTGACATTTCTCTCCTACATGTAAAAATCATAATTTTTTGGCTAGAAAATTACATAGAACCCCCAAATTTAGCAGAGACCCTAGAGAATACAATGGCGGTCATTGCAACTTTTTATCTAGCACGGTATTTGCGCAGCAATTTTTCGAATGCGTTTTTTTGGGGAAAAAAACAGTTTTGGGCTTAAAAAAAAACAAGAAAATTAGCCCAGTGTTTTTGTATAATGTGAAAGATGAAGTTGCGCCAAGTAAATAGATACCCAACATGTCACGGTTCAAAATTGCACATGCTTGTGGAATGGCGCCAAACTTCGCTATTTGAAAATCCCCTTAGGTGACGCTTTAAAATTTTTTACTGGTTACATGTTTTGAGTTACAGAGGAGGTCCAGGACCAAAATTATTGCTCTCGCTCTAACGTTCGCGGCGACACCTCACATGTGTGGTTTGAACAACATTTTCATATGTGGGCGGGACTTATGTATGCGTTCGCTTCTGCAGGCGAGCTCACAGGGACAGGGGCACTTTAAAAGTTTTTAATTTTTATTGTTAATTTTACTTTTTTTATTTTAGCTTGACACTTTTTTTCCCCAAAAAATTTTTTGGATCACTTTTGTTTCTATTACAAGGAATGTAAACACCCCTTGTAATAGGAATAAGCATGACAGGTGCTCTTTACAGTGAGATGTGGGGTAAATAAGACCCCACATCTCACCTCTAGGCTTAGAAGCCTGAAATTATATAAAAAAAAAATGATCTCTGCTTCCCAGCCGAAGCGGCGCCGTTTTTTTTAATACAGAGGCCGGGCGTGATGTCATAACATCACGCCCGGCCTCCGAACAATCATAGAGATTCCGGCGACCATCTGGTCCACCAGAAATCTCTATGCTAAACATCCGGGGCTGGCGGATCCTGTGACCGACTCACCGATCGCAGCGGTAAGTCGGTACAAGCACCGTAGGGTGGCGGGAGGGGGCGTCCCCTCTCGCCTCCTGTTAGAATGATCAAGCAGTGGAACAGCCACTATGATCATTCTTATGGTGTGCAGATTCGCAGGCTCTAAAAGATGATATCTGGATGATGTCTGTAGCTACAGGCATCACTCAGATATCCCCGCTCAAAGCTGAGGACATCATTTGGCGTACGGCGGGCGGGAAGCGGTTTTAATGGTGTTTGCACAAATTTATTTGTCCGTTCGCATGTTCTGCTGCGAACCGAACAGGGGGGATGTTCGGCCCATCCCTAGTTCTCATTAAGAATCATGGGGGTACAACTTGTCAAGCAACTCGGAAGTCCAAAGTCGCCCAACTGTGAAACAAGTCATATATTTTAATAGAAAGGAGCTCTCATTTATACTTGCATTTACATCAGCAGAACAAATGCAGGAAGTGATGTGTGCACATGGGCCAGAAGCAAATGTGTGGGGATGCCAAACAAATCAATGAACCCCACCCACACCAAATCTAACTACCAAATCCACCCCCGCATTGATTAAGCACAAGTACATATCATACCCTTATCCGGAAAATGAGCCGCACCTCCTCTTTGCTAAAGAGGGACCTCGCCATGTCCACCTAGATGGAGATCTTGACCAGCACAGGGACTTCCAGGTGATTACAATGACTTATTTCTGGGTCAGAAGGCGAAACTACACTCTTTTGATCGCTGCTAGTAATATTTGATCGCAACCACTATTAGAATTTTATTATTTTTGTTTATTTGCAGATATGCAAATTTGTATTTCTACTTATGATATTTAAAGGCGTTCGATAAGAGATGGTGTCCCTGGGTTAGCAGCAGGAGGAAATCGTTCAGCTGAAATCACACTTTCATTCCCGCATGTCAGTCCCGACTGCAGGGGCAATTTCAGAGACATCTGTGCAGGTTTCTGCACTGATATCAATACAAATTGCACCCCAAAGTCACACCAATTAAAACAGTGCAATTGTCACTGCTTTGACATGTCAAATCGCACCAATGTGAACTAAAGCTGACACAAACACTGCCTATCCACCAGCTGAATTCATTACCTGCAATTCTCCACAGCTGTTATATATAAAGATTCTACCTTTATCATTTACTTGCAGGTGTGCAGAAGCCTAGGTTTACATTGGAGCAATTTGTCATGCAATTTGAGAGATCAAATCGCATGACTATTGGCAGCAATGGCACTGTTCCAATCGATGCAACATTTTTTTTGTGGCACCGCACCAATTTGCTAAAGTAGTTTCTGCACTACTTTTGCCGATTTCCGGTGCGACTTCAATAGACATTTGTGTATGAAGCCACACAGATGTCTATCAAGTAGCACCTAAAATCACGCTGACCTTGCTACTTTGAAATCGTGCTACTTCAAGTGAAGTAGCGCGATTTCGAAGTAGCATCAATGTGAACCAGGGCAAAGAGATTAGTTTTTTGGTGCACAAATACATATTGAAATAAAATATAAGAGATATTGCACTTTCCCAAAACCACCACCCACAAACTAAAGGGAAGAAAGTAGAAGAAAAAGAAAAAAACAAAAACACAACAAAGCTCAATTATGGACTTTTATTTTACCAGCAGAAAAACAAAAAATTACATTTACTAGCTTCAAAAAATTTTGGACAGGATATATGGTGCTACATTTAGCAATGGGATTTTAAGGGCCCTGCTCATAGGAGCTTACAATCTAAAATTAGACAAAACCTTAGAGTGGACACAGCTTTAATTTCTGTGTATAATGGGCAACACATCACATTGTTATCTGCAAGATTATAGAAACATACTTAACAGTCATTCTTACAAAGCATTCCCACATAATATTACAAAAGACTTAGGACACCCACCACCAGCCCACAATCCACACATACATACATTGGTGACCATGTTCTGCTGGAAGCTGCATTTCGGTGTACACGATTAAACGAGATAAAAAAAAAAAAAAAAAAAAAAAAAAAAAAAGAGTAGGTCAGCAGATGCTTCCAAACGATGTTTGCATGATCAGACAGGAACAATACACACACAACATTGACAGCATGGCCACATAAACCCACTTTTGATATGAAAAAATGCACAAGAATTTCATCAAATCTCCCAATAGCATTCCTTCTCCCCCACAAATCACAGCAAAAAATCTGACCTTCTCAGGCCAAACGAATCCCCCTACTGCAGGCCTTTATATAAGAGAGGTTGTATTGTTAGCACAAGGACACACCCAATAGAAGTACACGCCCACCAGTATCTTTCAATCTGTCTCTTCATGTATGTCTAAAGTGATTGCACCTGATGGGCAGGAACACATAATAGTGTTCGCAACTCTGTTAGCCTTGGCTATGTGCATCAAATCTCCAACTACAGGACAAAGATCAAAGTCCATTTGCATCCACATAAACAAAGCAACAGTTTTCTAAGCATATGTACCTGTGCCGTGTAAACCCTAAAATTTGAAATGTCCAAGTTCCTGGGCATGATTTGTGCTAATAAACGTTAACATCAGTCCCTGGCTGCAATGAGCTTCCAATATAAAGTCCAAAATTACCTTTCTTACATTAGAACCTTTTTCGACAAGAGACAAATAAAATGCCTGCATGTCTTTGGATTGTGGTGAGAAACCCACACAGGGAGAACATATAAACTTCAACACAAGGATTAGCATGTTGGGGAATTGAACCAACATCCCAGGTGCTGCTAGACAGAACTGCTACCCACTTAGCCACCAGGCAGCCTCACACATGTTCTCTGCATCTCTGTGGTGTGAACCAGCCCTAAGTCCATAGCCATGCTCAGGGTCACAAGCAATATACAATTTATTGGCCTAAGTATTGGGATGCCTGCCTTTAAACGCACATGAACTGTAATGGCATCCCAGTATTAGTATTGGGTTCAAAACTCATTTGGCCCACCCTTTGCAGCTATAACAGCTTCAACTCTTCTTGTCCACAAGGTTTAGGAGTGTGTCTATGGGAATGTTTGACCATTCTTACAAGTGCATTTGTGAGGTCAGGCACTGATGTTGGATGAGAAGGCCTGACCTACAGTCTCCTCTCTAATTCATCCCCAAGGTGTTCTGTTGTGTTGAGGTCAGGACTCTGTGCAGGCCAGTCAAGTTCCTCCACCCCAAAATCACTCATCCATGTCTTTATGGACCTTGCTTTGTGCACTGGTCCAAATGATTTGGTGGAGGGGTAATTATGTTGTGGGGTTGTTTTTCAGGGGTTGGGCTTGGCCTCTTAGTTCCAGTTAAGGGAACTCTTAAGGCATCAGCATACCAAGACATTTTGGACAAATTTCATGCTCCCAACTTTGTGTGAACAGTTTGGGGAAAGCCCCTTCCTGTTCCAACATGTTTGCACACCAGTGCACAAAGCAAGGTCCATAAAGACATAGATGAGCAAGTTTGGGGTGGGGAAACTTGACTGGCCTGCACAGAGTCCTGGCCTCAACCCGATAGAACACCCTTTGGCTGAATTAGAGTAGAGACTGCGAGCCAGGCCTTCTCATCCAACATCAGTGCCTGGCCTCACAAATTCACTTCTGGAAGAATGATCAAACATTCCCATAGGCACACTAAGCCTTGTGGACAGCCTTCCCAGAAGCTGTTCTAGCTGCAAAGGGTGGACCAAATCAAATTTTAACCCTACGGACTAAGACTGGGCTGCCATTAAAGTTCATGTTTGTGTAAAGGCAGGTGTCCCAATACTTTTTGGCTAAATAGTGTATCTGGAAAAGACTTACAATGGTAGTGGAACCCCCCTACACATAACTACTACATTTAGACATAATTATAGGACCTGGGAGATGAGACAACTTACCCACATGCAGTAACATGGTTGGGATTTGAACCCAGACCCTCAGGGATACTAAGCAGAATTTCTAACCTCTAAGCCATGGAGCTGCCACATGTGAGAGCCTCCCAGTGTTGCCAACCTGCCAGGTTGAAACTTACTGACACAACACCCAAAATTTACTGGCACAGTCAAGTTTTTACTGCCATATCCAAAAGTAACAAAATGACAATTTTAAGTGCAAATTTCAGTATTTAGGCTACAAAACAAGTACAATATGCAAATAGCAATGTGATAGATATTAAGGCAAAAACATATTTCTTATTTTATTTTCGATATAGTACGGTAAGTAGCTCAGGGACAGGACTCAGGAGGGCAAGAAATTAGAATGGGTGGCACACACACAAGAAATTGACCCCAAATGACACTGACAGCAGTGTGCAGCAGCACAGATGATGATGGCACCTCACTAACATGATACGCTGTGGCGTCACCTTTAGGGGGAATTACACGGGGGGAGGGTTATATTAGGGGGATTACACGGGGGGAGAGCTGTGCTGATGCGCTAGCCTGCTCAGTGCCCCTGATTGCTCAGTGGCCCGGGGGGGTGACACCAAATTTTACCGCACCAGGTGACACCAATCCTATTGACGCCACTGATGACACGTGCCCTCCTGAGTCACAGTGACCCACTCTCTGCATGCCAGGTGGTCCCTTCAGTCCACTCCCGGCTTGCCTTCCTTCCCTTCCACAGACCAGCACATAAGGCTCCGGCTGCTCTGTTCCCTATACTATGACGTCGCGTGACACACTGCCGGCACAGGCGGAACACACTGTAGCAGGCACTTGGATGGTCTCGGTCAAGCTGCACAGCCATATTTTTTACTGGCAACATTTTTCTTTCACTGGCATTTACTGGCAGAAGAAAAGTGCCCATTTTTTACTGGCTGCCAGTAAAAATACTGGCGGTTGGCAAAACTGGAGCCTCCTACACATAACTACACATAACTACACATAAATACACATAAAAACACATAAATACTGCATTTCTATGGACATACAAGTGATGGAATTACATTACTCAAGAGTTATTCTTCTTGATTTATTCTGTGATATTTGGTGTTTTTTTTGTGGGTGAGAGTAGAATATTACCCTCAAATTTTTGGGAATTACATTTTGATTTCTGATGTTGGTACATATATCACATTTTTTGGGCTCAAATTATGAATATTTGGAAAAAATAGAAAGCACAAAAAAATGTGATTCATTTTAAATTTGCGTCAGCAATGGTATTGTTTGTGGATTATAAAGACTCCTGTGTGAGTTTAGGTTAAAGATTGTTGTGAGATTGAGAGTAATGCCACGTACACACGAGCGGACATTACGGCGGACTTTGCCCGGCGGACTTTTCGACGTACTTTCCGACGGACTTTGTGAATGAACGGACTTGCCTACACACAATCCACCAAAGTCCGTCGAATTTGTACGTGATGACGTACGACCGGACTAAAACAAGGAAGTTCATAGCCAGTAGCCAATAGCTGCCCTAGCGTGGCTTTTTGTCCGTCGAACTAGCATACAGACGGCGGACTTTTCGACCGGACTCGATTTCAACGGATAAATTTAAAACAAGTTTTAAATCTAATTCCGTCCAACTTTTGAGAAAACAAAGTCCGCTGGAGCCCACACACATCGAATTGTCCGACGAAATCCAGTCCGCCGGGCAAAGTCCGCCGTAATGTCCGCTCGTGTGTACGCGGCATAACAAGTGAAAGTGACAGAGAAAAATATATTTTATCAAAACATCAAAACATTCCACATTGTAGCATTCTTCAAATCAAAATATTTTAAGTAGAAGCAACAATGTTGCAAAGGAATATTTATTTCACAGAAAGATACATTTCATCTCAACATTAAAAGGTTTTTTTGTGAAAGTTAGAATTGTTCCATTAGAATCAGTGACTGAAACTTCATTTGGACTAAATTAGAGCAGATTTTAACTTCCAAAAAATGTTCTCTAATTAGCTCTCATTTTGGTATTTACTATACCTCCAGGTAAAAAAGACACTTGAGTTAAATTGAGAGTTATTTTCAGGTCTGAGCATGCTCAGTTGTGTTGGCACCTAGTTGTCCAAAACGGGGAATTTTTCACTTTTCAGACTTTTAAAGATATTTCAGTGTAGAAATCACTTTTTCACACAGTTTAAAAGCAGATAATCTTTAAATAATATACCGCATATTTCAGTACCATTTAGATAATTATATCATGTTCTAAACATTATTTCCATGTGCAATTCTCTAGGTTTTAGCAGAGTAAGGGTTTGGGCACTATTTAGATTCAGGGAGCTATAGTAAATTCGATTTTGGGAGAATTTTCTCACCAGCGCTATAGTGAATACTGTTTTAGCGCGAATTAGCGCTATTAGTGCTAATTCGCGCTAAATTGCCGCGAATTAGCGCTAATTCGCGCTAAATTGCCGTGAATTAGCGCCGTGGCGCTACAGTAAATGACCCCCATAGATACATTGAAACTGGTTTAGACAACCTTTGTTTGGAAATGAAATCCAGGTTATTGGGGAAATTTGTAAAAATGGGATTAGTTTAGATTAAGATAACAATTTTTGTAATTTTACATTTATTCAATAAGCTCTTATTTAGAGAAAAAAAAAGATTAAGATGAGGTTGTTATTTGGAATAAAGCTGCTATAATATTTAACAAAGCCAAGATGGATGGGATACATAAGAAGTTTTTCTACAAAAATGAAATTTCAAGGTTCTTGATAATGACTTGATGTGCGGTCCATGATGTGAGAGTAATAATAAATAAAATTTAAATATAACAGACTCATCACATCAAGTCCACACACTGAGGTGTCCGTTTATGAAGCAGTGATCAGCGGTGATCCCGAGGATCGCCGCTGATCACCGTCCATAAACAGTTTATGAAGCAGTGATAATCGGGGGAGAACATGTTTGAACTTGTTCTCCCGCCGATTATCTCTACACACAGAGAATCCTCATTGACTGTCACAGAAATGGCCAGTTTATGAAGCGGTGATCTCAGCGCTTCACTGGCAATCTGTGTCAGAATTCACACTCCCAGGTTCACCAGCTCAGAGGTGGTGAATCGGGGAGTGAAGAGAGAATCTCGGGGGATCTGAGGGGGAAGGAGAAAGATTTTTAACTTCCTTATGCCTCGTTCAGACCCCCCAACACTGTAAGCATGTCCCCCTGTCATATTTATGTGTATACATATTTATACATATATACATATAATGTGTATATGTATATATATATCATGTGTGTGTATATACATGTATATATAATGTGTGTGTGTGTATACATATGTGTATAATGTAGGGGGACTCGTTATTTTATTAACATTAATCCACGCCGTTGAGCGGTGATAATTTATCACTGCTTGATAAACTGACATCTGGTACTGTAATCTCGTAAAGTCTCACGAGATTCCAGTATCAGGGGCCGTTCTCCACTGTTTGAAGCATTTGTAGATCTCTTCACTCCTCCAAAGGTGAAGCGATCTACAAAGCTTCATAAACTGGCACCCAGAGGAGAAGATTCTTCACTGTGAATGCCGGAGAATGAAGCAGTGAATAGATTTCACTGCTTCATAAACGGACACCTCTGTTAGGATAGATGCCACCTGCAGCCAGTTGTTTTTTAGTTTTTGATGCTTTGTGGTCCATCATACAGATTTTTGATCCTTTTTTTTTTAATTTATTTTTATTTTTGAAATCCAAAACAGAATGTGTGGATTATGAAATGATATGCCCCTTTTTCTTGTAAGTACAGTGGTATAAGCAGAAGAATAGTTTGGATTTATGGGCATCTCTCCATGAGACCGCAGGGTATTGTTATCGTTTATTATAATATTGCCAGGAAAAAGTTGTCTTTTGAAACATGAAACTGGAGTTCTTACACAAACAGCATGATAGAAAAGAAGCCATTGTAATATATTTATGGAAGCTGGACCCAGTAATGAAGGGTTCATCCCAATATATCAGAGCTGTAGCTTTATGCAAAGGTGCTATTAGACAAAGTTAGATATTGTTTTGGTCAAACATTTAATTTTGAATGGTCCGACATTCTGTGCAGCAAATATACAGCTAACTAAATGTTTGTCTAATGAAAGGTTTAAAATATGAGTTTGTTTATGTACAAATCTAGCAATGAAAAATGCGTACATTTGAATCCAGCCACCTTATTGCCTCTATTGGAGGAGGCTGGGGACAAAGGAAGACACATGTGTTAAATTTATGACGTAGGAATCAGCAGCTGTGAGCCCAGTGCAGGACACACTCCCTGAAGACCCAGATATTTAATTTTTTGTAGATTTGAGTATGCAGTTTATCACCCAGAAGGATACTCTGTATTCAAAGTCATTGGATCTTTTTTCCCCAGCTCAAGAAGCAGAGCTCCATGTTTTAGCAAAGCCTGTGAGCTATAAAAAGAGTGTATATATTTATATAGATAGTCGAGATATTGAGAGCTTTTGGTTCCATTTGAAGGGCCAGAAGTTTGTTTTTACTTTGGCAGGTAAACCAATAAAGCATGCCAAGTTAATTTGATCGGCTGTTTTCAGCCTTCCAGGTTCTTGCTGAGGTAGCCATATTAACTTTCACACATGGAATCAGACCAGGTGACTAAGGATGCTGCATTTACAGCCCCGGACACTTGATGGGTCTGTGCAACTCACAGATTCCACCCTAGTTCTGGCCCAGTATAGCTGGGATTAATAATTCAACTTTAAGGACCCCAGAACGAGAAGAACAAGTGGTCCACAGGGGGCAACTTCTTATGAAACAGGACTTTGGAAAAGGTGATCATTTATGTCTGCTAGCCACTCTTTTCCCTCCAGCTTTTGACACATGGACCGTGTCATCAGTCACAAGAAGTTATGGCTGCCTTAGTAAATGAGCATGGGATAGAGCCAGGGCTTCTCCACAGTTGTTTTTATAACATACCACTTCTTGTTTTACCTGTTACCAAAGGTGTTACCAAAAGCTGAACATCCCTTCCAGAGATTACAAAAAGATATATCCAGATGCCCAAGTCAGGATCTTACAAGTATGCATTTTGTCTGTATGGACATGTTTTTTGGATGTCCAGTGCCAAATGCTACAGCAAAGGCTACAGTAAAAAGTGTTATCAGAAGTAGTTTGTAAATACAGAGTGCAGAAAGTACAGAGAGTAACAGGGGAAATCATTTTTTATAGGAGAGTCCTTACTAGAAGTTTTGAGGTTTTATTTTTACACCCCCTACTGTCTACAATGTAGTGGAAAAAGTAGAGTAAGAAACTAGAAAACTTTTGCCTGAACGTTTTCTTATATTTTATCAAGCCCCTAAGGGACATGTTGGACTCTCTCCCTATGGGATTTGGTTTGGGAGTGTGTTACTCACTTGCTTATATTTTGTCTCAGCAGCTGAAGGCCTCCTTTCGGATCTCACAGAGAATGTTGCTGATCTTTTAAGGTTTTTGACAAACTAATTTATGTGTTTTCTCCCCAATTCCAGATCCTAAAAGTTTGGAAGGATCTAAAACTAAAGCCAGGTGACTTTTGGATTGTTAAGAGACATTTATATATAAGGAAATGTTTGAAGACTCAATACAGCATCTATTTCATGTACAGTTTTTGCAAAACTTGAAGGAAAAGTCACCTGGATCCACACCAGACACTGCAAAAATGACTAAATTAAAGAAATCTCTGTGTTTGATTTGTTTCCCTCTTGTGATCACAGTCTAGGGTACTTTTTGATTCAATTACTTTAATTGTAAGGGATATACAGTGCCTTGCGAAAGTATTCGGCCCCCTTGAACTTTTCAACCTTTTGCCACATTTCAGGCTTCAAACATAAAGATATAAAATTTTTATTTTTTGTGAAGAATCACCAACAAGTGGGACACAATTGTGAAGTGGAACGAAATCTATTGGATTGTTGAAAATTTTTTAACTAATAAAAAAATGAAAAGTGGGGCGTGCAAAATTATTCGGCCCCCTTGCGTTAATACTTTGTAGAGCCACCTTTTGCTGCGATTACAGCTGCAAGTCGCTTGGGGTATGTCTCTATCAGTTTTGCACATTGAGAGACTGAAATTCCTGCCCATTCTTCCTTGCAAAACAGCTCGAGTTCAGTGAGGTTGGATGGAGAGCGTTTGTGAACAGCAGTTTTCATCTCTTTCCACAGATTCTCGATTGGATTCAGGTCTGGACTTTGACTTGGCCATTCTAACACCTGGATACGTTTATTTGTAGATTTTGCTGTATGTTTGGGATCATTGTCTTGTTGGAAGATAAATCTCCGTCCCAGTTTCAGGTCTTTTGCAGACTCCAACAGGTTTTCATCCAGAATGGTCCTGTATTTGGCTGCATCCATCTTCCCCTCAATTTTAACCATCTTCCCTTTCCCTGCTGAAGAAAAGCAGGCCCAAACCATGATGCTTCCACCACCATGTTTGACAGTGGGGATGGTGTGTTGAGTGTGATGAGCTGTGTTGCTTTTACGCCAAACATATCGTTTTGCATTGTGGCCAAAAAGTCCGATTTTGGTTCCATCGGACCAGAGCACCTTCTTCCACATTTTTGGTGTGTCTCCCAGGTGGCTTGTAGCAAACTTTAGACAAGACTTTTTATGAATATCTTTGAGAAATGGCTTTCTTCTTGCCACTCTTCCATAAAGGCCAGATTTGTGCAGTATACGACTGATTGTTGTCCTATGGACAGACTCTCCCACCTCAGCTGTAGTTCTCTGCAGTTCATCCAGAGTGATCATGGGCCTCTTGGCTGCATCTCTGATCAGTCTTCTCCTTGTCTGAGCTGAAAGTTTAGAGGGACAGCCAGGTCTTGGTAGATTTACAGTGGTCTGATACTCCTTCCATTTCAAAATAATCGCTTGCACAGTGCTCCTTGGGATGTTTAAAGTTTGGGAAATCTTTTTGTATCCAAATCCGGCTTTAAACTTCTCCACAACAGTATTACGGACCTGCCTGGTGTGTTCCTTGGTCTTCATGATGCTCTCTGCGCTTTCAACAGAACCCTGAGACTATCACAGAGCAAGTGCATTTATACAGAGACTTGATTACACACAGGTGGATTCTATTTATCACCATCAGTCATTTAGGATAACATTGTATCATTCAGAGATCCTCGCTGAACTTCTGGAGTGAGTTTGCTGCACTGAAAGTAAAGGGGCCGAATAATTTTGCACGCATCACTTTTCAGTTTTTTAATTGCTAAAAAAGTTTAAAATATCCAATAGATTTCGTTCCACTTCACAATTGTGTCCCACTTGTTGGTGATTCTTCACAAAAAAATTAAAATTTTATATCTTTATGTTTGAAGCCTGAAATGTGGAAAAAGGTTGAAAAGTTCAAGGGGGCCGAATACTTTTGCAAGGCACTGTATATATATATATGAAAAGTAGTTTAGCCATGTTGAAGTCATATTTGTCTTTTGTATGTCTTCCATTTTATGTAGAATTGTCTGTGTTTACATGTGCTGATAAGTCAGCATGCTCACAATTAAGCTAGAAGGCCATTCTGGCCACAGCAGTGTACAGCCAGTACTCTGTAAATATGTCTTATCAATCATTTGTTTTACACAATGAAAAGTCATTTGGTAATGAAAAAGTTGCTCAGCTATTATTTTCTCCACAATGGAGTTTTTTTTTTGCCTCTTTGGCCAGGACTACCTCCACCTAAGCGTGTGAAGGTTCCAGTTTAAAGGTGATAGCAGGTGTAGTTAGTGATCAAAATATTGATCAAAAGAGGGGAGACTGTAATGGAAATTTGTACATTCTGTATATAATTGTATTGTATTTTGTATGTATTGCACACTGCCCTCACTGTGCACACAGCACTAATAATGTTTTCAGTAAATATTTACATTCTTTCGAGTCCTGATTAGAATTAGTCTGCCTATGTAACGCCCCTTGTTACCATAAACGTACAATTGTAATATTAATGTGATACCTACGTAATCATGTGCATAAAAACCTTCAATTGCGTCATAATAAAGCAGAACAGTTATTTGGAAAGATGCTGAGCGTATCTTTTGTGTCTGTTCCCTACTGCAGTAGCTATTATTAATTTGGAACCACTAATCAATATGAGGATAGGAGTTGCCTATCATCAATTTAACCGAGTCAGTCTGATTTCATGGTTTCTGACAGTAGGCGAAGGCCATGAATTCAGCAAATACAGTCAATCCACTTGTTGGCAATATTTTTTTCAGATTGGATGAACTGGATCACTGCATGGACCAGTTTGCCATGGCGTTGCAAATACTCCTGAGTCGCATGGCTCACCTTGAATCTCCCACTGTGGCCGCCCTGGTACAAACTATGTTGCAGGCCGTTCCTGCTGCTGCTCCAGTATCTGTGCAGGCACCCACCTCGAGTATTACTTCTATAAGAGGTATGTTTGGTTCCGCTCCACTTCCCCAGCGATTTGGGGGCAATACAGTTCAATACAGAGGTTTTCTCAACCAGGTTAAGATATACTTTGAGATTCTGCCCCAGGCGTTTCCCACGGACAGAAGCAAAGTAGGTTTCGTGATGTCTTTGCTTTCTGAGAGAGAGCCTTGGCCTGGGCAAACCCTCTATGGGAGACGCAAAAAACCTATTGTCTTGAGTTACCCTGAGATTGTGGCTTTGTTTAAAAGGGTATTTGATGTTCCTGCATGCTCCACTCCTGCTGCCAACTGCCCCATGTCCATCGAACAGAGTACGAGAACTGTTGCCAACTACACCATTGAATTCTGTACTCTGGGAGCAGAGGTTGCGTGGAACAATGAGGCCCTCATAGCTGCTTTTTCTCATGGTCTCTCGGATGCGCTAGGAGCATGTATGTTTTGATGTCCTGATACATTTTGTTGTATGTATGCAATGATGATGAAGTATATTATCTTATCTTATAGGGTGATAATGTATGAGAAAGAAAACACTAAAGCCAGGTACACACCAACAGCATTGACAGCTCTGGTCTGAGCCACTGTACTAACTATGCGAGGTTAGTTTAGCGATCTCCTCCGCTGAGCTGTTGTGTTCTGACTGGGGGACAGGCCCCCCGCCAGAACGCTCTGATCAGCACTCTCTGCCACAGGACGACTACTGGTTTTCCAGGATGCACGTCCATCAGAAGCCGGTCAATTTGCACATGGGTTGATTGTCAGACATTTTTTCTTTTTTAACTGGCCGTTGTAGTAATCTGTCCCTAGCAGAGACCAATTGAAAAAAAGGATATTCTCCCAATCCCCTCCATCCAGCTCTGGAACATCTGCCATTTAGAATGCAGGGCAACAGGTCCACCCTGAACATAAGGTAGCCTTATTGATATCAAATAAAGGTTTTCTCTTAGTAGAGATTCTAGCAGTGTAGAAGCAAGAACAAACTCTAAACCAAGTATATAAAGCATGATGGAATTGCAGGAACCAGAGCAGTGGCAAAGGCCACATCATGGCACCCCAGTGTACTGCAGTCCTAACTCTATACATTTTGAGAGTGTCCATAGTTGGAGCATCTATATAATAATGGATAGATTAAGGGCAGGTATGCAATACACTTGGGTGCTGTGACGTAGCTTCTGCAGCTTATGCATATATTTGCAAATGTGTGCAAGCTAAACCCCTTGTTTTAATGTGAACTGAACTGTTAGACAGAGTTAATTCAGTTTATGCAGGCTGGCTGGTAAGTGAGCTAGGACTTTTGTTTGTTGTATTTTGCCCTTACATGTGCCCCTTGTTGCAAAGGCCAGTTATAGGTTGGGGTGATTGCCATTTGTTTGTTAGATAAAGTGATGCGCTCGTAATATCTTGTAGGATATCTTACTCATTCAATGTGCTGACAGGTCACATTCAAAATGTGGATACATTGTTGCAAACTTATACAAAAATATAAACAGTGAATTGCATATATAAATAAATAAATACAATGTGTTGAAAAGTCTAATGTGATAGTCTAATTATAGACCTCCCGGGATACAAATCCAAAAGTTGGTTTACCATAGTTCTTGTGAAAATTAAAACAAACAAAATTTGTGGAAAAATAGTGAAGAAAATATATAATGAAAAAATAAATAAATAAATGTGTAGTTTGTAACATATACAGTGGCTTGCCAAAGTATTCGGCCCCCTTGAACTTTTCAACCTTTTGCCACATTTCAGGCTTCAAACATAAAGATATAAATTTTTTATTTTTTGTGAAGAATCACCAACAAGTGGGACACAATTGTGAAGTGGAACTAAATCTTTTGGATTTTTGAAACTTTTTTAACTAATAAAAAAATGAAAAGTGGGGCGTGCAAAATTATTCGGCCCCCTTGCGTTAATACTTTGTAGAGCCACCTTTTGCTGCGATTACAGCTGCAAGTCGCTTGGGGTATGTCTCTTTCAGTTTTGCACATCGAGAGACTGAAATTCTTGCCCATTCTTCCTTGCAAAACAGCTTGAGCTCAGTGAGGTTGGATAGAGAGCGTTTGTGAACAGCAGTTTTCAGCTCTTTCCACAGATTCTCGATTGGATTCAGGTCTGGACTTTGACTTGGCCATTCTAACACCTGGATACGTTTATTTGTGAACCATTCCTTTGTAGATTTTGCTGTATGTTTGGGATCATTGTCTTGTTGGAAGATAAATCTCCGTCCCAGTTTCAGGTCTTTTGCAGACTCCAACAGGTTTTCATCCAGAATGGTCCTGTATTTGGCTGCATCCATCTTCCCCTCAATTTTAACCATCTTCCCTGTCCCTGCTGAAGAAAAGCAGGCCCAAACCACGATGCTGCCACCACCATGTTTCACAGTGGGGATGGTGTGTTGAGTGTGATGAGCTGTGTTGCTTTTACGCCAAACATATCATTTTGCATTGTGGCCAAAAAGTTTGATTTTGGTTTCATCGGACCAGAGCACCTTCTTCCACATGTTTGGTGTGTCTCCCAGGTGGCTTGTGGCAAACTTTAGACGAGACTTTTTATGGATATCTTTGAGAAATGGCTTTCTTCTTGCCACTCTTCCATAAAGGCCAGATTTGTGCAGTGTACGACTGATTGTTGTCCTATGGACAGACTCTCCCACCTCAGCTGTAGTTCTCTGCAGTTCATCCAGAGTGATCATGGGCCTCTTGGCTGCATCTCTGATCAGTCTTCTCCTTGTCTGAGCTGAAAGTTTAGAGGGACAGCCAGGTCTTGGTAGATTTGCAATGGTCTGATACTCCTTCCATTTCAAAATGATCGCTTGCACAGTGCTCCTTGGGATGTTTAAAGCTTGGGAAATCTTTTTGTATCCAAATCCGGCTTTAAACTTCTCCACAACAGTATTACGGACCTGCCTGGTGTGTTCCTTGGTCTTCATGATGCTCTCTGCGCTTTCAACAGAACCCTGAAACTATCACAGAGCAGGTGCATTTATACAGAGACTTGATTACACACAGGTGGATTCTATTTATCACCATCAGTCATTTAGGACAACATTGGATCATTCAGAGATCCTCGCTGAACTTCTGGAGTGAGTTTGCTGCACTGAAAGTAAAGGGGCCGAATAATTTTGCACGCACCACTTTTCAGTTTTTTAATTGCTAAAAAAGTTTAAAATATCCAATAGATTTCGTTCTACTTCACAATTGTGTCCCACTTGTTGGTGATTCTTCACAAAAAATTAAAATTTTATATCTTTATGTTTGAAGCCTGAAATGTGGTAAAAGGTTGAAAAGTTCAAGGGGGCCGAATACTTTCGCAAGCCACTGTATAAAAGGATTAGAATTGTGTGAATTCCATTACACCTTACTTAAGGAGGTGATTACTATGCAGGTTAGAAGAAAAAATGATGATACCTCCTAATGTGTTAGACAAGGCTTAGTGGGTCTGGGTGAATCAGCAGAGGATAGGCTTACATCCGCCGGCTTGGATCATTTAATCTCCGCTTCTCCGCTTCTAATGCTTTCCCCCATATGAAATACAAAATTGGGACAAGACCATTGCGCACATAACTTCTACTATATAGAATTAGCAAAGACCCCAATAGATCCACTCACGTGATGTTAGAAATATAGATCGCATT
This sequence comes from Lithobates septentrionalis, assembly GCA_037952835.1. Classification (NCBI taxonomy): domain Eukaryota; kingdom Metazoa; phylum Chordata; class Amphibia; order Anura; family Ranidae; genus Lithobates; species Lithobates septentrionalis. The sequence continues at coordinate 3,005,865 of JBBDGP010000358.1, forward strand.
TCTCAAATGTATGGTCAGTAAAAATCACTCGCATCCGTGTTCCTCCGTGCTGCTGCTATTTGGGATCACTGCAGGCTGCACACTGACAAGAGCTGACAGGCTCCTTCTCCCCCACGTGTATCGTCACTGGACACGTGACTTTTTTAAGGGTGTCAGTGAAGCCGCTCTGATTGTTATTTATGGGTTGTGTACTGGTTGCTATAGCAACCACCCCGGAATGTTTTTTCATCATACCATAATGCGATCTTAGGAAAACCATGTTACTTTATTTCATTACATATTAATTCATACTTTTTATTGATTATAACAATACTTTAGATAAAAAACTTGATTTCTATTTTTACTCTATACAATAAAACCTATTTTAAAATGATCCTCTCACATACATTATTAAATACACTTAAGTGGTTATTCTTCAGTTACTCACATAAATAAATGCATATTATCACCAAATCATTATGAAGCTTTAAAAACAATAAAATCAATAAAATATATGAGTAATAATTTACTATAATTACAAGATTAAGAAAAAAGAGATTATTTATTTTAAAACTTTTTAAAACCAATCCCAAGAAAAACCGAAATTATTATACTAATATTCAAGAGTCAGCAATAAAACAATTAAGATCAAATTCGATGTTTAACCCTTTGGGGGCAAGTACCCCAATATTATATATCCATTTAGATTCTTGTCGGCTCAATTGCCTAATTTTATTGCTACCTCTCCAATGGGGTTTGAATTTTTCTATTGCCCAGAACTTAAGTAATGCTGGATTTTTATCATGGTGTGTTAAAAAATGTCGTGACACACTATGCTTCGGGTAGCCTTTGATAATGTTTTGTATGTGTTCCCTGATGTATTTCCACATCGGTCTTTTGGTTCTACCCACATATTGAAGTGAACATGGACATTGTAAAACATAAACTACCCCCTCTGTCCTACATGTCATAAAATCTTCAATCTGGTATTCTGTATTATTGCTAGTTGATATGAAATTGGTGCATTTGTGCCCATTCATTTTTGTATTTACGCACGCGTAACATTGTTTACACGGATAGAAGCCTTTCTTTTGAAAAAAGGTTAATTCATGTGGTATCGGTGGATCTATAACATTTTTGGCAATTTTGTCTCTTAATGTACAGTACCTGACCGCGAGATTGTGTTTCCAGCGCGATACCATCGCGCTGGTTCTCGGCGACAGGGTACTGTGCATGTCGCGCTGGCTCACTCATCGGAAAGGAAAACTTTGTTTTCCTTCCGCGATGAGTGACAGCTGTCTGGTATGAATCCTGAAGGGGAACGCTGCGCCAAATTTTAAATAAAAAAAACGGCGTGGGTTCCCCCCCCAGAGCATACCAGGCCCTTAGGTCTGGTATGGATTGTAAGGGGAACCCCCTACGCCGAAAAATCAGCGTGGGGTCCCCCCAAAATCCATACCAGACCCTTATCCGAGCACGCAGCCCGGCCGGCCAGGAAAGGGGGTGGGAACGAGCGAGCGCCCCCCCCTCCTGAGCCATACCAGGCCGCATGCCCTCAACAGGGGGGGTGGGTGCCTTGGGGGAGGGGGGCACCCCGCGGGGCCCCCCCCACCCCAAAGCACCTTGTCCCCATGTTGATGAGGACAAGGGCCTCTTCCCGACAACCCTGGCCGTTGGTTGTTGGGGTCTGCGGGCGGGGGGCTTATCGGAATCCGGGAGCCCCCTTTAAAAGGGGGCCCCCAGATCCCGGCCCCCCACCCTGTGTGAATGAGTATGGGGTACATGGTACCCCTACCCATTCACCTAGGGAAAAGTGTCAATAAAAAAAAAAACACAGTACACAGGTTTTAAGAGTAATTTATTAGGCAGCTCCGGGGTCTTCTTCCGACTTCGGGGGGTCTCCTTCCGACTTCTCCCGGTGTTCCGCCTCTTCTCCCGGTGTTCCGCCTCAAACCCCATTGGAGAGGTAGCAATAAAATTAGGCAATTGAGCCGACAAGAATCTAAATGGATATATAATATGGGGGTACTTGCCCCCAAAGGGTTAAACATCAAATTTGATCTTAATTGTTTTATTGCTGACTCTTGAATATTAGTATAATAATTTCGGTTTTTCTTGGGATTGGTTTTAAAAAGTTTTAAAATAAATAATCTCTTTTTTCTTAATCTTTTAATTATACAAAATTATTACTCATTTATTTTATTGATTTTATTGTTTTTAAAGCTTCATAATGATTTGGTGATAATATGCATTTATTTTTGTGAGCATGTGTATTTAATATGTATTGGCCATTTTATATATAAAAAATCCTAGAAAAGAGTTTATACATATAATAATTAGTATGGAGAAGAATGGGTTAAAGATCACATAGGTGGAGTAACTGAAGAATAACCACTTAAGTGTATTTAATAATGTATGTGAGAGGATCATTTTAAAATAGGTTTTATTGTATAGAGTAAAAATAGAAATCAAGTTTTTTATCTAAAGTATTGTTATAATCAATAAAAAGTATGAATTAATATGTAATGAAATAAAGTAACATGGTTTTCCTAAGATCGCATTATGGTATGATGAAAAAACACTCCGGGGTGGTTGCTATAGCAACCAGTACACAACCCATAAATAACGATCAGAGCGGCTTCACTGACACCCTTAAAAAAGTCACGTGTCCAGTGACGATACACATGGGGGAAAAGGAGCCTGTCAGCTCTTGTCAGTGTGCAGCCTGCAGTGATCCCAAATAGCAGCAGCACGGAGGGCCACAGAGGCGAGTGATTTTTACTGACCATACATTTGAGAAATGCGATCTATATTTCTAACATCACGTGAGTGGATCTATTGAGGTCTTTGCTAATTCTATATAGTAGAAGTTATGTGCGCAATGGTCTTGTCCCAATTTTGTATTTCATATGGGGGAAAGCATTAGAAGCGGAGAAGCGGAGATTAAATGATCCAAGCCGGCGGATGTAAGCCTATCCTCTGCTGATTCACCCAGACCCACTAAGCCTTGTCTAACACATTAGGAGGTATCATCATTTTTTCTTCTAACCTGCATAGTAATCACCTCCTTAAGTAAGGTATAATGGAATTCACACAATTATAATCCTTTTAAAATTGTTACAAACTACACATTTATTTATTTATTTTTTCATTATTCACTATTTTTCCACAAATTTTGTTTGTTTTAATTTTCACAAGAACTATGGTAAACCAACTTTTGGATTTGTATCCCGGGAGGTCTATAATTAGACTTTTCAACACATTGTATTTATTTATTTATATATGCAATTCACTGTTTATATTTTTGTATAAGTTTGCAACAATGTATCCACATTTTGAATGTGACCTGTCAGCACATTGAATGAGTAAGATATCCTACAAGATATTACGAGTGCATCACTTTATCTATCTAATTATTTACAAGTGGGGTGTCACTGAATGATTGCAGCTGCAGTATCTGGATATTTGAAGTCTTTTTTTATGTATCAGTTTATCTATATTATTTTTTTACACAATTTCTTACACAATTTTTTAGTTTTATATATTCACTTCAGCGCTTGAGTATCTTATCACTTTTATTGCCATTTGTTTGTACTGTTGATGAATTGGTGAGGGGATGCACTGATGCACTGGATATCTTTTTTTTCATTGTGCTGTTGCTGGGTGTCCAGTAAGTCCCTATACCTGGTCCTGCTCCCTCCAGGCATACCTGCCCTTTTATCCATCCATTATTATACATGTGCTCCAACTTTGGAGACTCACAAAATTTATAGATTTAGGACTGCAGTAAACTGGGGTGCCTTAATGTGGCCTCTGCAGAATAGGCATATATTTGCAAATGTGTGCAAACGAAACCCCTTCTTTAAACGTGAACTGTTAATTTGTTTTGTTGCAGGCTGGCTGGTAAGTGAGCTGGGAATTTCTGTTTGTTGTTCTTTTACTTTAAAATGCCACTCTTACAGATGGGACCATGCCTGATTAATGTGTGCTGAAATTGCCACTTTAAGTCTTTATCAGAAGATTGTGTGCCAGGTCAATGATGGACATGGTCAAAACGACCCTTGCATGGGTGCTTTCCCTACACTGCAAGGGTTAAATGCTTTTTTGTAGGGTTCAATTAAAGCTTCGTATTTACCTTATCTGTTGTTTCTGCAGGTTTTCTCCTCTCCATGCAACCAGTCTCCTGAAGCCTCTTCTCTTATGTACTCTATCCATTAGTCACACGCTTTTTTTTTTTTAAATCACATTTTATTTACATTTTTCTTATTTTTTTTCAAATCTAAATTTTTATTCAAGCTTAAGAAAGGGCAAGGCCCCAACGAAATATCATAAACATGCAAACATTTCAGGTCGCAGCCTCTAACAACTCATTAACTGAGAACAAGGCAATATCATCTTCAATTCTTGAGTTATGTGTATTCTACAAAAGAGAAAAGAGAAAACTTACATTGCAGTGCTACATAATCAGATAGGACCAACCCTTCCTTTTTTCTATTTTCCTTTCGAGAAATAACAGGAGTAGATAGCTAGAGATGAAAAGAAAGGAGAAGGGATGGAGAAGGATAGGGGGGAGAGCTAGAGGAGGAGACTGGAGAGAGAGAGAAAGGAAAGGAGTAAGAGGAAGGAGCATATTGAGGAAAAAGGAGGGGAAGGGTGTAGGGAGAAGAGGGAAGAAAGGAAGGGGGGGGTGAGGGGCTCAGGGAGGCAGCGCATGCGCATGACTCGGGCCACGGGCATTAGTAAATACGGCCAGTTGACTTCAATGGACCTCTCCAACCATCAGTCCTTCTATGAAGCAGCTTCTCTAATCTAGAGCATCACCCCCCAGAATGGCTCAACCCCTATCTGAGAATATAAACGTATTCCACATGGACCATGTCTTGGTATACTGCTCATTTTGATGGCGGGCCGTGAGGACTAGATCTTCCATTTTTCTGATGTCCTCCACCTTTTTAAGCCACATGTCCACGGTCGGAGATTTTGTGGACTTCCACAATAGGGGAATGCATGTCTTGGCCTCATCTAATAGGTGGCGGATCAAAGATTTTTTGTAGACCTTGCATGACATATTAGATGCATGGAGCAGGAAGAAGGCAGGATCAGCTAGGATAGGGCAATCAGTGAACTTCTGTACCGTATGTTGAACGGTCTTCTAGAACTGCTCCAAAATGGGGCAGGTCCAGAAAATGTGAAGAATCGTTCCCCGATCTCCCTGACATCTCCAACAGCGATCCGAGGAAGATGGGAAGATCTTTTGTAATTTCACAGGGGTATTGTACCATCTGGTGATTATTTTATAATTGGTTTCCTGCATCTTTGTGCATATCGAGGATCTATATGTAAAATGAAAGATATTTTGTTTTTGCCGCATTGTAAAGGTACACTGCATATCCCTTTCCCACGTATCAAGGCCTTGCATTTGATGGCTATCTGGTGGAGTAATCATCAGTTGGTATGTGGCAGAGCTCCCTCCTCTGAACAATACGTTTCGTAAGTGGTCAAGGTCTGGCCGAAATTTCCGGGTGGAGGTATTGATTTAAGAAAGTGGCTGAGTTGGAAAGCCCTCCAAAAATCTAAATGGAATGGGCCTTCTGAGCTCATGAGATCGGTTGTGGAGGGCCACTGGCCATTTATGAGGAAGTGGGATGCTTGAAAGTAGCCCAAGGTCCTCAGGGAGCAAAAGATGGGGTCTGTGTATCCTGGAATGAACTCCGGGGTTCCCAGGACCGGGCAGAGCGGGGAATCAAGTGACGTAAGGTGGGACTGTGTAAAGAGAGACGAGCATGTTCGCGTGGTCGTGCCTATCAGAGGATGGTTATTCATGCCACTTGGCAATGAATTATGGCACCAAGGTGCTCTCTTCAGGGGTATGTCACACTGAGTCTGTTCCAGCTGGGTCCATAATTTAGTGGGCTGGTGGCGGTTCCAGTCGATAAGTCTGGTCAGGTGGGTTGCTTGTTGATATTTGCGGAGATCCGGCACTGCCAAACCTCCATTCAGTTTGGGCAGTGTAAGCTGTCGTTTGTTAAGTCTGGGCCTTTTATGTGCCCATATGAAGTAAAAAAAAAGGGCACTAGTCTGGCCAAAGTAGCAAGAAGGGATTTGGATCGGTAGGGCTTGTAGAAGGTATAGAAATTTAGGGAGAATGCACATCTTGAGGATGTTGCATCTACCAAACCATGAATGTAACCCTGTGTGCCATTTGGTGAGCAGAGCACGAACAGCTGTCAGTAGCGGGGGAAAATTCAGGGCAAATATCTGAGACATTTTGGGGGGAATATGTGTACCCAGATATTTCAGGGCTGTGTTAGTCCATTTGAATTTAAAACTATTCTTGAGAGTTGTGAGAAGACGTGGGGGCATTCTTATACTCATTGCTTCGGACATGTTGAAATTGATTTTCAAATTTAAAATACTACCATATGTTCTGAATTCTTGTAAAAGATTGGGAAGGGAGACCACTGGATTAGTAAGTATCAACAGCATGTCATCCGCATATGCGACAATCTTCTGCTGTGAATCTCCCATGGCCACCCCAGTGACATCCGGGTGGGCACGCACGGTACGCAGGAAGGGTTCCAGTGACAGAGCGAAAAGGAGTGGGGACAGTGGGAACCCCTGGCGTGTTCCGTTCTTTATCACAAAGGAGTCTGATAAGACACCGTTAGCACAGACCCGAGCTGTGGGGTTGGTGTAGATTGAGTTTATCCAATTTAGCATTGTGTTGCCCAAGCCTATGTGTCTTAAAACAAAAGTCATAAACTGCCAGTCCACCCTGTCAAAGGCTTTCTCTCCGTCCGTGCTTAAAGCGAAGTTCCACACAAAAATGGAACTTCCGCTTTTCGGAACCCTCCCCCCCTCCGGTGTCACATTTGGCACCTTTCAGGGGGGAGGGGGGTGCAGATACCTGTCTAAGACAGGTATTTGCACCCACTTCCGGCATAGACTCCCATGGGAGTCTATGCCTCTTCCCGTCCCCACCGCGCTGTCTGCTGGGAACACACAGCTCCCAGAAGAGCGGGGACCACTAGGGATGCGCAGCGCGACTCGCGCATGCACAGTAGGGAACCGGGAAGTGAAGCCGCAACGCTTCACTTCCTGATTCCCTCACCTAGGATGGCGGCGGCAGCTGCAGAGAACCGAGCGGGTTCTCGGCGTCCCCTGCCGACATCGCTGGACCCTGGGACAGGTAAGTGGCCATGTATTAAAAGTCAGCAGCTGCAGTATTTGTAGCTGCTGGCTTTTAATATTTTTTTTTTTGGCGGTGTGGGTGAACCCCCGCTTTAAGAAGACACATGGGATCTTATTCTGATTGACCACAGGTACAATCTTAAGGACTTTGATTGTGTTGTCCCTTGCCTCTCTGGTTGGGACAAAGCCAACCTGGTCTAAATGAATCAGGGACGGGTGATATGCCCCGTACACACGATCGGACATTGATCGGACATTCCGACAACAAAATCCATGCATTTTTTCCGATGGATGTTGGCTCAAACTTGTTTTGTCTACACACGGTCGTACAAAGTTGTCGGAATTTCGGATCGCCAAGAACGCGGTCAGGTATCACCATCATGTACGACGAGACTATAAAAGGGCAGTTCAGAACCAAGCGCGGCACCCTTTGGGCTCCTTTTGCTAATCTTGTGTTAGTAAAAGTTTGGTGAGAGACGATTCGCGCTTTTTCAGACTCGTGGCTTTCAGATCGTTTTCTGCTGTTCAGTTTGTGCTTGTGGGTTTGTATCTGGTCTTCAGTGCGTGCAGCGAGTACAATTGACTTGTCATTGTGTTCTTGTTCGTTCGTTACTGATTTTCAGGTCGCTCTTCACAGGCCTTGCTGTTCTTCAGTGCGTTCTGTTACCTCGTTCTGAGCAGCCGACCGTTTTCTAGCCATGTTGCGTATATGTACTCCTTGTAGAGTTTGTGCTGTACGGGGGCTTGGTGTTGGGGTCCTTACCTTGACACAAGCCCAGTCCATGAACAGGGTGGGGAGGAATTCATGGACCAAGAATTGGTTGCTCCAGCATGACCAGTTCTGTTATATGCCTTTGCTCCGTGAGATCCGTGAGAATAATCCTGACAATTTCAGGAACTTTCTCAGGATGACGGACCCCGTATTTCACCGTTTGTTGGCTTTGCTGACCCCCTATATTAGCAGGCAGGATACCTGCATGAGGTAAGCCATCACTCCGGAGCAGAGGCTAGTCACCATCCTGCGGTACTTGGCGACGGGGAGAAGCCTGCAGGACCTCAATTTCTCGACAGGCATCTCCCCCCAGGCTCTGGGGATCATTATCCCAGAGACCTGCTCTGCCATCATCCAGGTCCTGCAGAAGGAATATATGAAGGTAAGATTTTTATCCTTTAACATCACATTTTATTGTATTTAATGTTTGATAATATACTGTATTTCCTTCCTTATTCCGTAATTATCATGATTGTAATATGCTGTGAATGTCCCCTTTGTCCTCATGCATGCTGGATTTTTATGTAATTTTTTTTGGTCCTTCATACATATTTGCCTTCACTTACCTCCCCAGCATGCTCTCCTGGCCCTATATTCACCTCGTGTAGTCACTTAACAATGTCAGCTCCATAGTAGTGCTTTGCCCTTAAAACCCCCTAAAATGTTAAAAATTGTGATGTGTGCTTTAAATTCTGGCCAGAGGTTTTTTTGGGGTTCACAAAATCATTTGGAACCCTCCCTTCCCCAAACTGCTAACTCAGCTGATACCAATCCTCTATCTGCTGACTTTGCCAAACCCATACACACTATACCCACCTCTTTTGTGGTCAGATTTATGGATGAATTCCCCAAAGCATGTAGTGCAAGGGCCTGCCTGAATACTTTTATATGGTACTGTTTGAAGTTTTTGTATCCTATTATTATCTTGATAGGTAATAGCAGACTGTAAAAATGTGCTAAAATGTGTACAGTGTGTATTTATCTCTTTGTATTATGACACTTCTTACCTGTCCAGTGGGCTGCCAATAGTGTAAGTAAGGAGGGGCTGGCCAAAGTAATACACATTATTTAGGCATTCATCTCTCAATGAAGTGGAGAGGGTTACCTGTCCAAAAACATCTCCCCCCCCATTAAATTTTACAAATGGCCCATGAGGGGTGGGGGGGGGATCTGATAGGTGGACCTTATACCTTTGTCTTTAAATACTCCCTAAAATAAATGTTAAACTGATGTTGGCCAAAAATGTTTGTGTCTAATCTGCTTTCCATGTTTATGTGCAAAATGATTAATTTATTTTTCTTGTTTGACTCCACAGTTTCCTTCCAACCCACAGGAATGGCAGACTGTGGCCTCCCACTTTGCCTAGCGGTGGGACTTTCCTAACTGCGAAGGGGCAATTGATGGGAAACACGCCCACATCGTCCCACCACCCAACTCGGGGTCATACTATTGCAACTACAAGGGTTTCAATAATATTGTGATGTTGGCGATGGTTTTGGCTACTTACGAGTTCCTGTATGTGGACGTGGGGAAAAATGGCCGGATGTCAGATGGTGGAGTCATCACCCAGACGGAGTTCTACAGGCGTCTCCAGAATGGCAGCTTGGAATTGCCACCTCCAGAAGACAATGTGGAAGGACTCCCATTCGTCTTTGTTGTGGATGAAGCGTTTGCACTGGGGGACAATCTTATGCGGCCATTCCTTATGAGGACCCTCACCCCGGACCAAAGGGTTTTTAATTACCGGCTGGCAAGAGCCAGAAGAGTGGTGGAGAACACGTTTGGAATAATGGCCAGTGGGTTCCGCCTATTTCTTACACCCATACACATGGTGGAGTATAAACTCAATCATATCATCCTGGCTTGCTGTGTTTTCCACAACTTTTTAAGGAGAAATTCGATGAACTATGCTGGCTCAGTTGGGCCTGAATCCGGAATTCATGTAAATGAACCAACCCTGACGGCGCTTGAAGCTGGCCGTCCTGGCTTGCCCCCCCTGAGTGCCCGCGAGGTCCGTCTAAGATACATGGAATACTTTGCAGGTAGGCGGGCTATCAATATGCCAGACAATGTCTAAGACATTTTTTAAATAAAAAAAAAAATTAACTACTAAAATATTTGCTGACATTTACTGCTTGTGTCTATTTTAGCTGACCCTGACATAAATTTGGGGAGTCCTGAAAATGGCGTGATTGTGTAACATTATAAAGCACTGTTGGGTGTTATTTACTAAAGGCAAAGACACTTTGCACTACAAGTGCACTTGAGGCTGCACTGAAACTGCACTTGTAGTGCAAAGTGAATTTGCCCTTAGGAAATAACCCCCATTGACACAGAAAACACCAATTTTACCACAACATAAGTTTCGGAGCATTGAAAGAAGAAGCCACACATTCTTGATTATCAATCTTTTTAATACCAGCACAATCACATGTGCATTTATAAAATGTTTTTAAACAAAACCAACATGTTTGTTGTATAACAATTTTTGGGGTCACATTCCTAAAAGTAAAAATGTCCATTTAAGGTAAAACAGTCATGTTTAAAACCAACAAGAAATACACAACTCTGGAACTTACAAAGTTCAACTTTGTTATAAATTGAAGGCAATATCAGACATGAGTATTTAGAAACTGTGTTTGATATTGCATTCAGCAGATGGGGTGAAGTCACCCCAGGAAAAGCCAAATTTTGAAGATGCACACAAATTGCCGAATGTCAACATGTGCTAGCTGCCATCATGGGGGATCAAGGGATGTGTTTTGTGGGTGCAACTCCTTCCTCTCAGCTACTTTATTATTGAGGAAGGGGTTGCACCCCCAAAATGCATAAATTGATCTCCCGTGATGGCAGATAGCACATGTTGACACACTGTGTGCATCTTCAAAATTTGGCTTTTCGAGTATTTGTCAAAAAATTGGAAAAATTGTTTCAGTAAAAAAAGCACAACAAAGTAATGGATTTTGAGGTGTTTTAACCACTTGAGCCCCGGACCATTATGCTGCCTAAGGACCAGAGGTCTTTTTCCAATTTGGCACTGCGTCAGTTTAACTGCTAATTGCGCGGTCATGCAATGCTGTACCCAAACGAAATTTGCATCCTTTTCTTCCCACAAATAGAGCTTTATTTTGATGGTATTTGATCACCTCTGCCGCTTTTATTTTTTGCGCTATAAACGGAAAAAGACCGAAAATTTTGAAAAAAAATGATATTTTCTACTTTTTGTTATAAAAAATATCCAATAAACTCAATTTTAGTCATACATTTAGGCCAAAATGTATTCGGCCACATGTCTTTGGTAAAAAAAAATGTCAATAAGCGTATATTTATTGGTTTGAGCAAAAGTTATAGCGTCTACAAACTAGGGTACATTTTCTGTATTTTACACAGCTTTTAGTTTATGACTGCCTATGTCATTTCTTGAGGTGCTAAAATGGCAGGGCAGTACAAAACCCCCCCAAATGACCCCATTTTGGAAAGTAGACACCCCAAGGAAATTGCTGAGAGGCATGTTGAACCCATTGAATATTTATTTTTTTTGTCCCAAGTGATTGAATAATGACAAAAAAATATATATATATTTACAAAAAGTTGTCACTAAATGATATATTGCTCACACAGGCCATGGGCCTATGTGGAATTGCACCCCAAAATACATTCTGCTGCTTCTCCTGAGTATGGGGATACCACATGTGTGGGACTTTTTGGGAGCCTAGCCGCGTACGGGGCCCCGAAAACCAATCACTGCCTTCAGGATTTCTAAGGGTGTAAATTTATGATTTCACTCTTCACTGCCTATCACAGTTTCGGAGGCCATGGAATGCCCAGGTGGCACAAAACCCCCCCAAATGACCCCATTTTGGAAAGTAGACACCCCAAGCTATTTGCTGAGAGGCATATTGAGTCCATGGAATATTTTATATTTTGACACAAGTTGCGGGAAAGTGACACATTTCTTTTTTTTGCACAAAGTTGTCACTAAATGATATATTGCTCACACAGGCCATGGGCATATGTGGAATTGCACCCCAAAATACATTTAGCTGCTTCTCCTGAGTATGAGGATACCACATGTGTGGGACTTTTTGGGAGCCTATCCGTGCATGGGACCCCGAAAACCAATCACCGTCTTCAGGATTTCTAAGGGTGAAAATTTTTGATTTCACTCTTCACTGCCTATCACAGTTGCGGAGGCCATGGAATGCCCAGGTGGCACAAAACCCCCCCAAATGACCCCATTTTGGAAAGTAGACACCCCAAGCTATTTGCTGAGAGGCATGGTGAGTATTTTGCAGCTCTCATTTGTTTTTGAAAATGAAGAAAGACAAGAAAAAACATTTTTTTTTTCTTTTTCATTTTTCAAAACTTTGTGACAAAAAGTGAGGTCTGCAAAATACTCACTATACCTCTCAGCAAATAGCTTTGGGTGTCTACTTTCCAAAATGGGGTCATTTGGGGGGGTTTTGTGCCACCTGGGCATTCCATGGCCTCCGAAACTGTGATAGGCAGTGAAGAGTGAAATCAAAAATTCACGCCCTTAGAAAGCCTGAAGGCGGTGCTTGGTTTTCGGGGTCCCGTGCACGGCTAGGCTCCCAAAAAGTCTCACACATGTTGTATCCCCGTACTCAGGAGAAGCAGCAGAATGTATTTTGGGGTGTAATTTCACATATTCCCATGGCATGTTTGAGCAATATAGCATTTAGTGAAATTTTGTGCAAAAAGAAAAATAAAATTGTCTCTTTCCCGCAGCTTGTGTCGTAATATAAAATATTCCATGGACTCGACATGCCTCTCAGCAAATAGCTTGGGGTGTCTACTTTCCAAAATGGGGTCATTTGGGGGGGTTTTGAACTGTCCTGGCATTTTATGCACAGCATTTAGAAGCTTATGTCACACATCACCCACTCTTCTAACCACTTGAAGACAAAGCCCTTTCTGACACTTATTGTTTACATGAAAAAGTTATTTTTTTTTGCAAGAAAATTACTTTGAACCTCAAACATTATATATTTTTTTTAAATCAAATGCCCTACAGATTAAAATGGTGGGTGTTTCATTTTTTTTTCACACAGTATTTGCGCTGCGATTTTTCAAACGCATTTTTTGGGGAAAAAACACACTTTTTTAAATTTTAAAGCACTAAAACACACTATATTGCCCAAATGTTTGATGAAATAAAAAAGATGATCTTAGGCCGAGTACATGGATACCAAACATGACATGCTTTACAATTGCGCACAAACGTGCTGTGGCAACAAAATAAATACATTTTTAAAAGCCTTTAAAAGCCTTTACAGTTACCAATTTAGATTTACAGAGGAGGTCTACTGCAAAAATTACTGCCCTCGATGCATGGTGCAATTGCTGTTTACGTTTGACGACAGACCGCCGCTTGCGTTCGCCTTAGCGCGAGAGCAGGGGGCGACAGGTGTGCTTTTTTTTTTTTTTTTTTCTTTATTATTTTTTTTGCTTTTTTATCTTATTTTTAAACTGTTCCTTTCATTTTTTTTTTAAAAATCATTTTTATTGTTATCTCGGGGAATGTAAATATCCCCTATGATAGCAATAGGTAGTGACAGGTACTCTTTTTTGAAAAAATTGGCGTCTATTAGACCCTAGATCTCTCCTCTGCCCTCAAAGCATCTGATCACACCAAGATCGGTGTGATAAAATGCTTCCCCAATTTCCCAATGGCGCTGTTTACATCCGGCGAAATCTAAGTCATAAAATGCTTGTAGCTTCCGGTTTCTTAGGCCATAGAGATGTTTGAAGCCACTCTGGTCTCTGATCAGCTCTATGGTCAGCTGGCTGAATCACCGGCTGCATTCTCAGGTTCCCTGTTGAGACAGGAGAGCCAGAGAAAAACACGGAAGACGGTGGGGGGGCATTCCCTCCCGCGGCTTGTAAAAGCAGTCTAGAGGCTAATTAGCCGCTAGGATTGCTTTTACATGAAAGCCGACCGCTGGCTGAAAAGAATGATACCAAGATGATACCTAAACCTGCAGGCATCATTCTAGTATAACCACTAAAAGTCGTGAATGGCGTACCTGAAGACAAAAAAATGGTTAACAATAAAGCAGAGTAAACAGTAAAGTATAAAAAATTGCATACCTGAAAAGCAAACATGATAAAACATAATAACAATAAAACATTGCAGAATAGAATACAGTAAAAAAGAGCAGAACAATAGAGAGAGATAATAGAGAGAGAGAGAACAATAAAACGACAACTATTTTTTTTTATTTTATATATATTTTTTTTTTTTACACTTTTTTGTAACTAACTTTTATAACTGCAACCGGTTCCAGGTTCGGGTCTCTCAAAATGCGATGGCATCTTGGGAGACCCTGTGAAAGTGTGCCTAGTCTGTGCAATGCTGTACCCTATGCTAATACTCAACTAGTGCATGGTAGCGTTCAAAACATTCACCAATGCAAAGACCAGGATTGTCAGGACAGGAGGGACAATAATAGCGGGTGTCACGCCTATATCTGCGCTTGCTGCAGACACAACATCTTTTTTGGGGGGTTCGTTGGGTAGGGGTACTCGGGAGGACATAAAGAAAATGCCTCTCATGCAGCCGACTGCATTTGGTTGGGGATGTGAATGGGGGAAGTACGGGCGCTGCAGAAGTGGTGGGTTCCCAATTAGGATTGGCGAATGCAGCAGGAAGGGCACTATGGGCACGACGGGCCTGTGTTTGTCTTTTTGGTGGCAGCGGGACACTACTTGTGCTTGCCACCTCACCAGCTTGAACTGCACTTATGGGACTCGCCACTTCACCAAGTGTTACTGCAGTGCGGGTTTGACTATGACCGGGGTGTACTAGGCCACTGGTGCTTGCCAGTTCACCAAAACGCTACAAAAAAAACTGTTAGCGATCGCAGGGATCAGGCCTGACTCTGCGAACGCTGCAGTTATGCGTTTAGTGTTTTGTAAGTGACAGTGATCGATCGATACTGCACTTGGGTGGGCTGGGCTGGGCCGGGCGGAGGGGCAAAACGCAGGTGCTAGCAGGTATCTGGGGTGATGCCGCTAACACTGCGTTTTTAGGAACCCTAAACTGCTGGGGACGCTAGTATAGATCTGATCGGATCAGATATTGATCCGTTCAGATACTATACCACTAAGGGAGGCGCATGCTGTGTGCGTGGGTGTTAGTGGTACTGGCGCTAACCTGACGCTGCCTGGGGCTGGTGCTTGCCAGTTCACCAAAATGCTTCCAAAAAAACTGTTAGCGATCGCAGGGATCAGGCCTGACTCTGCGAACGCTGCAGTTATGCGTTTAGTGTTTTGTAAGTGACAGTGATCGATCGATACTGCACTTTGGTGGACTGGGCTGGGCCGGGCGGAGGGGCAAAACGCAGGTGCTAGCAGGTATCTGGGCTGATCCCGCTAACACTGCGTTTTTGGGAACCCTAAACTGCTGGGGACGCTAGTACAGATCTGATCGGATCAGATATTGATCTGTTCAGATACTATACCACTAAGGGAGGCGTATGCTGCGTGCGTGTGTGTTAGCGGTACTGGCGCTAACCTGACGCTGCCTGGGGCTGGTGCTTACCAGTTCACCAAAACGCTACAAAAAAAACTGTTAGCGATCACAGGGATCAGGCCTGACTCTGCGAACGCTGCAGTTATGCGTTTAGTGTTTTGTAAGTGACAGTGATCGATCGATACTGCACTTGGGTGGGCTGGGCTGGGCCGGGCGGAGGGGCAAAACGCAGGTGCTAGCAGGTATCTGGGCTGATCCCGCTAACACTGCGTTTTTGGGAACCCTAAACTGCTGGGGACGCTAGTATAGATCTGATCGGATCAGATATTGATCCGTTCAGATACTATACCACTAAGGGAGGCGCATGCTGTGTGCATGGGTGTTAGTGGTACTGGCGCTAACCTGACGCTGCCTGGGGCTGGTGCTTGCCAGTTCACTAAAATGCTTCCAAAAAAACTGTTAGCGATCGCAGGGATCAGGCCTGACTCTGCGAACGCTGCAGTTATGCGTTTAGTGTTTTGTAAGTGACAGTGATCGATGGATACTGCACTTGGGTGGGCTGGGCTGGGCCGGGCGGAGGGCCAAAACGCAGGTGCTAGCAGGTATCTGGGCTGATGCCGCTAACACTGCGTTTTTGGGAACCCTAAACTGCTGGGGACGCTAGTATAGATCTGATCGGATCAGACATTGATCCGTTCAGATACTATACCACTAAGGGAGGTGTATGGTGCGTGCGTGGGTGTTAGCGGTACTGGCGCTAACCTGATGCTGCCTGGGGCTGGTGCTTACCAGTTCACCAAAATGCTACCAAAAAAACTGTTAGCGATCGCAGGGATCAGGCCTGACTCTGCGAACGCTGTAGTTATGCGTTTAGTGTTTTGTAAGTGACAGTGATCAATCGATACTGCACTTGGGTGGGCTGGGCGGAGGGGCAAAACGCAGGTACCAGCAGGTATCTGGGCTGATCCCGCTAACACTGCATTTTTGGGAACCCTAAACTGCTGGGGACGCTAGTATAGATCTGATTGGATCAGATATTGATCCGTTCAGATACTATACCACTAAGGGAGGCGTATGCTGCATGCGTGGGTGTTAGCGGTACTGGCACTAACCTGACGCTGCCTGGGGCGACACATATCACCGCCGGGCGATCAGGGGGCTAAACCTTTATTCAGTAATAAACGGCGGGTGCCCTGACACTATAAAAAATAAACGAACTAATCAGCATCACCCGTAACGGTTATACGGTGATCAGCGGTGAAAGGGTTAACTAGGGGGCAATCAAGGGGTTAAAACATTTATTAGGTAGTATATGGGGGTCCCTGACGCTATAAAACGCTGACGGCGAACCTAAATATTTACCTCCCTAACTAGCGTCACCAGCGACACTAATACAGCGATCAGAAAAATGATCGCTTAGTGACACTGGTGACGGGGGGGTGATCAAGGGGTTAAAACTTTATTAGGGGGGGTTAGGGGGGTACCCTAGACCTAAAGGGGGCTAACAGTACCTGTCCTAACACTGTAACTGTCACAAACTGACACCTAGCAGTAATCAGAAAAAAAAAAAAAACTGTTGGTGTCAGTTTGTGACGGGGGGGGGGGGGGGGGTGATTGGGGGGGGATCGGGGGGGGGGATCGGGGGGGGGATCGGGGTGTTTTGTGTGCCTGGCATGTTCTACTGTGTGTGTGTTTTCACTCACATACTTGTTTTCTCCCCTCGGCGCTGGAACGGAAAATACCGACCCGAGGAGAGATGACATCATTTCCTTTGCTGCTGTTTAGCATACAGCAGCAAAGGAAATGATCTGATTGGCCGGCGGCGATCGCGAGGGGGGGCCATGAACGGATGGCCTCCCCCTCACCTCCGATCGCCGGGGGACATAACAGGACCGCCTTGGGCACCGGGGGGGGTCCGATCGGACCCCCCACCCGCGGGAGGCAAATCACGTACATGTACGTGATTTTGCCTGCCCGTGCCGCCTTGCCGACGTACATCGGCGTGAGGCGATCCTTAAGTGGTTAAACGCTCCCTAAAACATCAATGATGTTCTTCATTTTGTTTTGAACATTATTGATGTTTTTCTTTATGTTTTCCAAGTCCCTATTACACCCCATGATCTCCCCGATCAGGATCTTGGCACTTTCACTGGTGAAATGACCTGGATCCACAACATCACGATCACCTAAAAATATAGAAAAAAACCCCACCATGTATTATAAATATGCCGGCATCCATCTCTTACCTGAGGCAGACACTCACCTGTTGTGGTGACAATTTCCACCACGTCTCCATCCTCCTCCTCCTCCTCTTGGCTTTGGGGGATTTCCCCTTCTTCATGAGGTGGGTGGCCTGTTGTCTCCTCGGATGAGTGGTGTCCTCCAAGTCTTTTCTCCCTTATGTAAAAAAAAATAGGTATACTTAGCACACAGATATTTTATGACAGAAATAGGAATATGAAACATTGCTTGGAAGTGGGGTACAATTGTCTATGGCAGAGTTCCAAGATGAAGAAATATTTTAGTCCTTTGTCAAGCTTGAATACTTACCTGTTTTGTACAAGCTTCACAGATGGAGACACCCCTATAGTATACACTGGAGCACCTGTGTGGGCCCCCTAATAAAAAGGGTGTTCTGGAGTCACACACTAGTGCTTCAGTGTCCAGATGTGTAAACAGCTGCTGAGTGTCCTCTCCTTACACAGAATCTAGTTAGCATTTCATTCTAGTTACAAACCCATCTAGACACCAACATTATTTTAAGAGAAGTAGGCTAGCAAAAATGTATTCAAATGCATATGGCCAAAACATGGTGTTTTCAATGCCGAACGAACAATGTTTCATACGAACGAACAATGTGCCCATGAACATGAAAGTTGCCATTTTAAACTGTACAACAGTTAAGAAAAGAACATGGAGCAGCACGAACATTAGAAAAATAAAGAATAGGAACACAGAACAACTACTTACTTTTTTGCAGCACTCTCCTGATCCTTCTGTACTGCTCATGCTCCCTTAATTTGAGGTCCGACCACTGCTTCCTGAGTTGATCCTTGGATCGCCGTACCCCAAAATACCGGTGCAGACTCTTCACAACTTTCAACATGATCTTGGCCTTTCTGACATTGGGGTCCATACTTCCCATCATAGTCGGCCCTCTTCAGGATGTCCACCATCTCCAACATGTCCCCAAAGGACATATTTAAGGCCTTAAATTGTCTCCTCCTGGATCGGGACGTTTCTGGCTCCGGGCTTTCCTCCTCCTCCTCGTTGCTGTAATTAGCACGCACCTGCTGTGTCTCTGCCATGTGCTCTTCCCCACTGCGCCAAACAAGAAGGGACGGGGAATAGAGTAGAAAGGACCTCAGGGGCGGGCGGAGTTTCACGCATGCGCTTTGTATATAAAGCGTAACACGCGTGCGTCGTACGTACCATCTCTGAGCGGAGGAAGGAGTATGGGAGGCGCCGATCGTGATATCGAAGGTAAGATTTAAAATTGGGCCTATACTGCTTCTAAATTGAGGCCTGCTGTATTGTGACAAGATTAGGAGACTTTAGCCTGACATTAGGGTTTGTCTTGCAGAGAAAATGGATATCTAGAAGAATCAGGACTTTATCCCTATATTCATAGATATGTTCAGGGAGCTGCCCTGTCTGTAGCAGGTAAACCACCCCAATTATAAGAACCAAACAAAGAGGAAGGCAGCGCTAGATAATTTGCTGCAATTTGTGAAGCCGGTGATCCCCACGGCAGACATCACCTATTTGAAGGCCCCAATTGGTGGCATGAGGAGCACTTATCTAAGGGAGCACAAGAAGGTCCAGGATTCCCAGAGATCAGGAGCAGCAGAAGACATTTATGTCCCCAGGCTGTGGTACTATGACAGACTGCATTTTCTGTCAGGTCAGACTGAACCCAGGCCAGCACTCTCCACTCTTCCTTCCATGCTTCCTCCCCCCCCAGCTGAGGCTTCTGATGCCCAACCTGGGCCTTCCAGGCAGCAACATGTGGAGGAGCCCAGCTTGAGCCAGGTATAGCATTCTTGTAAATATTTCTAGTTGTCCAATTAATGATGTTAAATCTATGTTAGTTTGGAGTACTAATTTCTGATTGTGATTGATGAACCAAAAACTAAAATGATGTCCCTTTTTCATACACAGGGAAGTCTCAGCCAGGAGGTGGCCGGGCCAAGCAGGCTGCCCAATACCCAGGTCCCTCCCCTCGGCCTTCAAAGAAAAAGTGGCAGGATGAGGACTAACCTGGAGGAGGCTGCAATTGGCCTATTTTGGAAGGCTACTGAGGCCCTCAGAACACCCCACAGTGTGGAAGAGGATTTTGCTGCCATAACAGCATGCAAAATGCTGCAAATGGAGGAGGGCCAACGACTCTTATGTGAGTTTGTCATTTTCGAAGCTCTACAGAAGGGGTTGAGGAGCCAACTCACATGCGAAAGCCACATTTGTCAGCTCACCCATGGTCTTCCTCCTCCTCCTCCTCCAGGTCCTCCTTCTCCCCTCCTCCTTCAGGTCCTACTCCTCCTCCTGCCACACCTCCAACACCAGAGCCACAGCCGGAAAGGAAGCCTGTAAGGAAGACCAGAGAGTATTGGCCTGGGTTCAGTCTGGTCTGGAAAAAGATGCAGGCTCTTGTATGACAATAGCCTGGGAACATACATGTCATCTGCTGCTTTCATGATTCTCTTGGACTTCTGGACAAGACTGTACTCCCTTATATATGGACTCCTCAGGCCACCAATTTTGCAGTAAAATAATTGATTGTGTGCCCTGGGGGCCAAAGGCTTCACCAGTTTCAATTATATTTGCCTATGTGTGTTTTCCTTCAAAAAGGACAGTTTGTGAGGAGACAGGTACATTTCAAAAATACAATGTGAAATTAAGAGACACCAAACAATCTCCTTGAGATAAAATAATACTAGATAATAATGGTGTTGTGGTAACTTGACACACAAAACACACCCAAAAATATTCTGAAGTAAAAAAAAAAAAATAATGATAATTTTTTAGTCAGATATGACAAATCAAAATATATTGATGAAATCACGATAAATAATAAAGAAAGAAGTTTGTGAGAAGTCTGTGTGAATATGAGCAGTAGGGATGAGCCGAACACCCCCCGGTTCGGTTCGCACCAGAACCCGCGAACGGACCGCACGAACGTTAGAACCCCATTGACGTCTATGGGACTCGAACGTTCGAAATCAAAAGTGCTCATTTTAAAGGCTAATTTGCATGGTATTGTCCTAAAAAGGGTGTGGGGACCCGGGTCCTACCCCAGGGGACATGTATCAATGCAAAAAAAACTTTTAAAAACGGCCGTTTTTTCGGGAGCAGTGATTTTAATGATGCTTAAAGTAAAAAAAAAAAAGTGAAATATTCCTTTAAATATCGTACCTGGGGGGTGTCTATAGTATGCCTGTAAAGTGACGCGTGTTTGCCATGTTTAGAACAGTCCCTGCACCAAATGTCATTTTTAAAGGAAAAATTCTCATTTAAAACTGCTTGCGGGTTTAATGTCATGTCGGGTCCTGGCAATATGGATGAAAATCAGTGAGACAAACGGCATGGGTACCCCCCAGTCCATTACCAGGCCCTTTGGGTCTTGTATGGATATTAAGGGGAACCCCGCACCCAAATTAAAATAAGGAAAGGTCCCTATATACTCTGAACAGCAGTATACAGGGGGTGCAAACAAGACAGGGACTGTAGGTTTGTTGTTAAGTAGAATCTGTTTGTAATTTTGAACATTTTTAACGTGTTTAGCTCCAGCCAAAAAATCTTTTCTAAGCTTTTTGGAAAACATAGGGAAGGGTTATCACCCCTGTGACATTTGTTTTGCGTCTTTCCTCCTCTTCAGAAGATTTCACCTCACTTTTTTGTCCCAATGAAAAATGTTTTTTGAAAATTTGGGTTTTTTTGTGGAACAAGGATTGGAAAGCATCAGTGGAAAGGAGAAATTGTTTTCCCATATTAACTCTTACATGAGAGAATTTCCCTTCCTAGGGGTAGATTTCATCTCACTTCCTGTTGTCTCCTTCCGTTTGCAAGTAGGAGTCATTTGTAAGTTAGATGTTTGAAAGTAGGGTCCTGCCCTATATACTCAGCAGAAATTTGGGCCTTAGGTGTTGCTGTGGCCAAAACACTGTAAGCCCTCACAGGGCCCTGCTGTGAAATATTAGATCAAGAATTGTAATTACATGCCCCTGTTGAACAGGAGCTGAAAAATTAGGCCTTAGGCACTGGTGCTGGTGCCACAACACTGCAACCCCTCACAGACACTCTAGTTGGAACGCAGGAACGAGCCCTGCTGCAAAGTATTGCATCAAAAATTGTAATTACACGCCCCTGTTAGACAGGGGCAGAAAAATTGGGCCTTAGGCACTGGTGCTGGTGCCACAACACTGCAACCCCTCACAGACACTCTAGTTGGAACGCAGGAACGAGCCCTGCTGCAAAGTATTGCATCAAAAATTGTAATTACACGCCCCTGTTAGACAGGGGTAGAAAAATTGGGCCTTAGGCACTGGTGCTGGTGCCACAACACTGCAACCCCTCACAGACACTCTAGTTGGAATGCAGGAACGAGCCCTGCTGCAAAGTATTACATCAAAAATTGTAATTACACGCCCCTGTTAAACAGGGGCTGAAAAATTGTGCCTTAGGCACTGGTGGTGGCGCCCAGAACCAAAAATGTTCTTACAAGCTATCAGCGTGATGATTGAGGAGGAAGAGGATAATTACTCAGGGATAGTCACTCAGCATCAGCATAGGCAGTCTTTGAAGGGATCTGAAAAAAATTATTCAGTTACATCAGCATCAGGTGCTTGGTAGCTGGTGGTGATCCAAGACTGATTCATTTTTATGAAGGTCAGCCGATCGACCGTGTCAGTGGACAGACGCACCCTGTGATCGGTTACCACGCCTCCAGCAGCACTGAATGTGCGTTCCGAAAGAACGCTGGATGCAGGACAGGCCAGTAGCTCAATTGCATACTGTGCAAGCTCTGGCCAGTGATCCATCCTCAAGACCCAGTAACCCAGAGGATTTTCGGTGGGAAAGGTGTCCAAGTCTGATCTTGCCCCTAGGTATTCCTGCACCATGTAAAACAGACGCTGGCGATGGTTGCTGGAACCGATCATACCTTGGGGCTGCGGACCAAAAAATTGTCTGAACGCATCGGTCAGACGGCCACCTTCTCCACTGCTCCTTCTTTGACTGACCGAAGCCTCAGCAACACGTTGTCCAGAAACAGGAGTTTGTAACCTCCCAGTCTCTGGGAACGCGTTGCACAGACCTTTCTGCAAGGCCTCCCGAAGATGTTTCATCCTCTGCTCCCTCTGCGATGGCAAGATAAGGTCCGCAACCTTACCCTTGTAACGTGGATCAAGGAGGGTTGCCAGCCAGTATTGGTCCTTCTCCTTGATACCACGAATACGAGGATCCTTACGCAGGCTTTGCAGGATCAGGGAGGCCATGCAGCGTAGGTTTGCTGAGGCATTCGGTCCGGAGTCCTCTGGGTCACTAAGGACAACAACGTCCGCAGCCACCTCCTCCCAGCCACGTACAAATCCATGTGTTCCTTGGGACTGATCCCTTAAAGACTGCTGATGCTGAGTGCCAGGCTCCACCTCCATACTGACACAATCTTCCTCCTCCTCCTCGTCCTCTTCCTGTGTGATCGGCGGGCACGCAGGAACACTGTCTGGATAAAGGGGGCCTTGAGAGCTAAGGAAGTCCTCCTCTTCCTGCCTCTGTTCTGCCTCAAGTGCCCTGTCCATTATTCCACGCAGCGTGTGCTCCAACAGGTGGACAAGGGGGACAGTGTCACTGATGCATGCACTGTCAGTGCTCACCATCCTCGTGGCCTCCTCGAATGGTGACAGGACAGTGCATGCATCCCTGATCATGGCCCACTGGTGTGGGGAAAAAAAACCAAGGTCCCCTGACCCTGTCCTGGTGCCATAGTCGCACAGGTACTCATTGATGGCCCTCTGCTGCGTGTGCAGCCGCTGCAGCATGGCCAATGTCGAGTTCCACCTGGTGGGCATGTCACAGATTAGGCGGTTCTTGGGCAGGTTAAACTCCTTTTGGAGGTCCGTCAGCCGAGCACTGGCATTATATGACCGGCGGAAATGCACACAGACTTTCCTGGCCTGCCTCAGGACATCCTGTAAGCCCGGGTACCTGCCCAAGAACCGCTGCACCACCAAGTTAAGGACGTGAGCCAAACAGGGCACATGGGTCAGTTGTCCCTGTCGGAGGGCAGAGAGGAGGTTGGTGCCATTGTCGCAAACCACCATTCCTGCCTTAAGTTGGCGTGGCGTCAACCACCTCTGAACCTGCCCCTGCAGAGCTGACAGAACCTCTGCCCCAGTGTGGCTCCTGTCCCCCAAGCACACCAGCTCAAGCACCGCATGGCATCTTTTGGCCTGCGTACTTGCGTAGCCCCTTGAACGCCTACGGAGCACCGCTGGTTCCGAGGAAGAGGCCATGGAGGAAGAAGAAGAGGAGGGGGTGGAGGAGAGAGGTGTGTCACAATCAGCATTTTGGAGGCGTGGTGGCGGAACAACCTCCAACACTACTGCACATTGTCCTGCATCCTTCCCAGCTGCCAGCAGAGTCACCCAATGCACCGTGAAACTTAAGTAACGTCCCTGTCCATGCCTGCTGGACCATGAGTCAGCGGTAATATGCACCTTACCGCTGACCGCCCTGTCCAGCGAGGCATGGACATTGCCTTCCACATGCCGGTAGAGAGCCGGAATCGCCTTCCGTGAGAAAAAGTGGCGTTTGGGTACCTGCCACTGAGGAACCGCACATTCCACAAACTCACGGAAGGGGGCAGAGTCTACCAACTGA
Organism: Lithobates septentrionalis; assembly: GCA_037952835.1. Taxonomy (NCBI): domain Eukaryota; kingdom Metazoa; phylum Chordata; class Amphibia; order Anura; family Ranidae; genus Lithobates; species Lithobates septentrionalis. Next base: position 3,030,179 of record JBBDGP010000358.1, read on the forward strand.
AAAGGCAGCAGTTGAAGTGCTAGCAATTTTGCCAAGCTAGCATTCAACCGCTGGGCATGTGGATGGCTGGGAGCAAACTTCTTTCGGCGGTGCAGCAGCTGGGGCAGGGAAATTTGCCTGGTACAATCTGACGTCGGTGTACCAAAAGCAGATTGCCCACAAGTACTTGGCTGTGACACACCTAATTCTACACCTTCATTCCTCTCACTGCAGGTCTCAGAGAGGACTGAAGGTCTAGTGGGGTTGGAAATCTCAGCTGATGAGGAGCAAGGAGAGATCCTCTTTGTTCTTTGGTGTGGGTCTTTTAGATATGCTTGCCAACGAACTGCATGGCAGGTCAACATATGTCTGGTCAAGCATGTGGTACCCAAGCGGGAGATGTTTTGGCCACGCGAGATACGCTTGAGACATATGTTGCAAATAGCAGCAGTGCGATCTGATGCACTCGTCTCAAAAAAGGCCCACACCAAAGAACTTTTTGAATAACGCGCAGAGACTGCAGCGCCCTGCACATGTGGAGCTTTGGGGTGTGATGCAGTCAATGTGCTGCCCTTAGGCTGGCCCCTGGAGGGCATCCTGCCTCGTTGGTGATGTGCCGCCTCCTCCTCCTCCTCCTCCTCCTCTCTCCTATCAGGCACCCACGTTGAGTCAGTGACCTCATCATCCCCTCCCTCCTCATCACTGGAGCAAACCTGGCAGTATGCTGCAGCAGGGGGAGCATGACTGCCAGATTGCTGTCCTTCTTGGGCACCCCCTCTGTCCGTGCTCATGTTACTGCCTTCATCGAGCTCAGTATCATCATCAGAGCCTTCCAAACGCTGGGCATCCTCCTGGAGCATGTACCCAACACTGTGGTTCGAGGGAATCCTCATGAGGACATGGTGGAGCTAGGGAAGGAGTCACTGATGACATTGAGCTGAGGGAAGAGGCCGCTGCTTTGCCAGACAAAGCACCCTGGGCATGGGTGAGAGAGGATGAGGAGGATGACGACGGCTTGGTCATCCACTCGACCAAGTTTTCTGCATGTTGTGGCTCAACACGGCCAGCTGCCGAAAAAAAGGCCAAGCGTGTCCCATGGCCACGGGCTGATGAGGATGCACCGTCTCCACGACCAGCACTAGACACAGAGCCTGCTTGCCCTCTCTTATTGGCTTGTGACTGTCTGCCTCTCCTTCTTGGCCTTCCAGACATACTAATGGCCTGTAGCTGCACTAAGCTGGGATAGAACACCTGTAATTTTCTTCAGGTAGCTTTATATACTGTAACCAGACAAGCCTGCCTGTCAGTAGGAAGATAACAGGAACGGATCTAGCTGAACACTGTGAGCAGGACGCACTGCACTAAATGTAAATAGCAGGAACGGATCTAGCTGAACACTGTGAGCAGGACGCACTGACTGCACTAAATGTAAATAGCAGGAACGGATCTAGCTGAACACTGTGAGCAGGACGCACTGACTGCACTAAATGTAAATAGCAGGAACAGATCTAGCTGAACACTGTGAGCAGGACGCACTGCACTAAATGTAAATAGCAGGAACAGATCTAGCTGAACACTGTGAGCAGGACGCACTGACTGCACTAAATGTAAATAGCAGGAACAGATCTAGCTGAACACTGTGAGCAGGACGCACTGACTGCACTAAATGTAAATAGCAGGAACGGATCTAGCTGAACACTGTGAGCAGGACGCACTGACTGCACTAAATGTAAATAGCAGGAACGGATCTAGCTGAACACTGTGAGCAGGACGCACTGCACTAAATGTAAATAGCAGGAACAGATCTAGCTGAACACTGTGAGCAGGACGCACTGCACTAAATGTAAATAGCAGGAACGGATCTAGCTGAACACTGTGAGCAGGACGCACTGACTGCACTAAATGTAAATAGCAGGAACGGATCTAGCTGAACACTGTGAGCAGGACGCACTGACTGCACTAAATGTAAATAGCAGGAACGGATCTAGCTGAACACTGTGAGCAGGACACACTGCACTAAATGTAAATAGCAGGAACAGATCTAGCTGAACACTGTGAGCAGGACGCACTGCACTAAATGTAAATAGCAGGAACGGATCTAGCTGAACACTGTGAGCAGGACGCACTGACTGCACTAAATGTAAATAGCAGGAACGGATCTAGCTGAACACTGTGAGCAGGACGCACTGCACTAAATGTAAATAGCAGGAACGGATCTAGCTGAACACTGTGAGCAGGACGCACTGCACTAAATGTAAATAGCAGGAACGGATCTAGCTGAACACTGTGAGCAGGACGCACTGACTGCACTAAATGTAAATAGCAGGAACGGATCTAGCTGAACACTGTGAGCAGGACGCACTGCACTAAATGTAAATAGCAGGAACGGATCTAGCTGAACACTGTGAGCGGGACGCACTGCACTAAATGTAAATAGCAGGAACGGATCTAGCTGAACACTGTGAGCAGGACGCACTGCACTAAATGTAAATAGCAGGAACAGATCTAGCTGAACACTGTGAGCAGGACGCACTGCACTAAATGTAAATAGCAGGAACAGATCTAGCTGAACACTGTGAGCAGGACGCACTGCACTAAATGTAAATAGCAGGAACGGATCTAGCTGAACACTGTGAGCAGGACGCACTGCACTAAATGTAAATAGCAGGAACAGATCTAGCTGAACACTGTGAGCAGGACGCACTGACTGCACTAAATGTAAATAGCAGGAACAGATCTAGCTGAACACTGTGAGCAGGACGCACTGACTGCACTAAATGTAAATAGCAGGAACGGATCTAGCTGAACACTGTGAGCAGGACGCACTGACTGCACTAAATGTAAATAGCAGGAACGGATCTAGCTGAACACTGTGAGCAGGACGCACTGCACTAAATGTAAATAGCAGGAACAGATCTAGCTGAACACTGTGAGCAGGACGCACTGACTGCACTAAATGTAAATAGCAGGAACAGATCTAGCTGAACACTGTGAGCAGGACGCACTGACTGCACTAAATGTAAATAGCAGGAACGGATCTAGCTGAACACTGTGAGCAGGACGCACTGACTGCACTAAATGTAAATAGCAGGAACGGATCTAGCTGAACACTGTGAGCAGGACGCACTGACTGCACTAAATGTAAATAGCAGGAACGGATCTAGCTGAACACTGTGAGCAGGACGCACTGACTGCACTAAATGTAAATAGCAGGAACGGATCTAGCTGAACACTGTGAGCAGGACGCACTGCACTAAATGTAAATAGCAGGAACGGATCTAGCTGAACACTGTGAGCAGGACGCACTGCACTAAATGTAAATAGCAGGAACAGATCTAGCCTAATCTAGCTAACTCAAATCAAATGACACTGTCTGTCTCTCTCTCTATCAGCACACCGGAACACACTACACAGGGCCGCCGTGCAGGCGGCCTTATATAGTGTGGGGCGTGTACTAAATCCCCTGAGCCATAATTGGCCAAAGCCACCCTGGCTTTGGCCAATTACAGCTCTCTCTACTGACGGCGCTGTGATTGGCCAAGCATGCGGGTCATAGTGCATGCTTGGCCAATCATCAGCCAGCAATGCACTGCGATGCCGCAGTGAATTATGGGCCGTGACGCGCCACACGAATTTGGCGCGAACGGCCCATAACGTTCGCAATTCGACGGACGGTCGAACAGCCGATGTTCGAGTCGAACATGGGTTCGACTCGAACACGAAGCTCATCCCTAATGAGCAGCAAAACAACTTCATTCTTCTCACATTATAAAGAAGAACAGAGTGCGCTGCATTAAACAATTTCAAACATTGCACCATGACGAAAGTGCTATATCCATTCTGAACGCTAATTTTAACAGACCGAGCAGTTCCGTCTCGGAATTTATTCTGAGCATGAGTGGCAATTTGTGCATCGGAATTGGCCACACACGGTCGGAATTGACGCAATCGGATTTTGTTGTCGGAAAATTTTATAGCCTGCTCTCAAACTTTGTGTGTCGGAAAATCCGATAGAAAAAGTCCGATGGAGCCCACACACAATTGGAATTTCCGACAACAAGCTCCAATCGCACATTTTCCATCGGAAAATCCGACCGTGTGTACAGGGCAATAGAGTTGGATCCTAGTGGATAATAATTTCGTAAAAATTTTTAGGTCTACATTGAGTAGTGAAATTGGCCTATAATTCCAACAAGCGGTAGAGTTCTTCCCTTCTTTGGGGATTTCCGCAATATGTGCCGTAAGAGTGTCTTGTGGGATGTTCGCTTCGGAACCTAGTGAGTTGAAGAATTTATGCACGAATTCCCCTAGGGACAGTAGTAAGATTTTATAATATTGGGCCGTAAAACCATCCGGTTCCGGTGCTTTCCCTATCTTAGTGGCCCCCACCGCCAACTGTATCTCCTCTATGGTTATGGGATCATCTAGCAACTCACTAAATTCACTGGGCAGTTTGAGTATGCCAGATTTAATCAGATAGTCCTCAATTTGAGATTGCGGGGAGGGGGGCTTCTGTAGGTTGTAAAGGGACGCATAGAACTCTTTGAATTCTCTTGCTATCTTTTGTGGGAGTGTGATCTTCTGACCAGAAGGTGTCGTGATATGTGGAATATAATTTGCGTGTACCTGTTCTCTCAGTGATTTGGCCAGCAATTTACTACATTTGTTTCCTGATTCGTGCGATACTCGTCGACAGACTTGTATCGCAACTTTAGCACGAAACTGCATTAGATCAGTAATTTTGTTACGTAATAGCAGAATTTCTGCCTCACCGGATGGAGTTTGGGCATGTCTGTGTCTAGCTTCAGCTAGGTGTAAGTCATTAAGAAGCGACGTCATCTGTGCCGAACGCAGCCTCTTAAAGCCTCTTAAGACTCCGTGGATCACCGCCTTATGGGCTTCCCATACAATGCCGGGGTTACTGTCAGGAGTGTTATTGGTCTTAAAGTAGCAGTCCAGTTCCCTAATTACATCTTTAAGTACCTCTTTGTCCTGTAGGAGACTTTCATTTAATCTCCAGGTCTTTGTTCTGGAGGTGAGGTTGTCAGTCAGGGGCATGGTCAGACCATGTAATGGACCCAATCGAGGAGTCACGGAGGGTGTGCAGTTGGGCATGAGGGAGTAAGAAGTAGTCAATGCAATAGCCAGGGGCTCTATAGCGAGAGCGAAGAGAAGGGGAGACAAGGGACACCCCTGCCTCGTCCCCCTCTCCTGCTGGAACCACTCCGAGCACTCCCCATTTATTCTGACCTTTGCCCTAGGGCCCTCATACAGTAATTTTATCCAGCGGACAAATTGGGGACCAAAACGGAATTCAGCCAATACTCTCCACAAGTAATGCCATTCAACGCTGTCAAAAGCTTTGACTGCGTCTAATGATAAAATGGCTCTATTCCCTCCACCCATGGCTGGGATTTGTGTGTTCAAGTAGGCTCGTCTTATATTTAAACTTGTGGACCTATCCGGGATAAACCCGGTTTGGTCCGGGTGTACTACCTTGCTAATTATTTTATTCAATCTAGCGGCCAGGGTCTTAGCTAAAATTTTAACATCCGTACACAAGAGGCATATTGGCCTATAGGAAGATGTTTCTAAACTATTTTTCCCCTCTTTTGCTAGAACTATTATGATTGCTTCCACCATAGAGGTCGGCAGCTTCCCTTCCTCCATGGCTCCATTGAATACCTGAAGAAGTTTAGGCAATAAAATATCCCCTTTTTTTTTTATAAATTTCTATTGGCAGGCTGTCTGGTCCCAGTGCTTTCTGGCCCGCCATATCTGCCATAGCTTTGCGTAGCTCCTCAAGGGTCAATGGAGCCTCTAACCCATCTCTGTCCTCCTCTGATAGTTGTGGGATCTTTAGTTTTCGAAAGAAGCCCCCCATCTCCCTTTCCACATTCCTCTGTGAGGTACTATATACATTTTTGTAATATTCCTTAAATTCATACGATATTTCAGAGGTGGTCCTTCTAATCTCCCCTCCTTTACCTTGTATTGCTGATATGGTATTTGAGGGGCTATTTGCTTTAGATATTAGAGCTAGGATTCTCCCCACCTGTTCACCCTCTCCAAAGAAGAACCTCCCAGGGAATACAGGGATTTAAAAGAGAAATAGGAGAAGAAAAAGTAGCTATGTACGCGGACGATGTTCTGTTATTTTTGGGGGATACACAATCGTCCTTGGAAGAGGTTTTAAGGCTGGTACAGGACTTCGGACGCTTCTCTGGACTGGAAATAGGATGGGAGAAGTCAGTGCTTATGCCCATAGACCCCCTTGTAGAGCCACTCCCACAGCAGGCAACCCAGATAAAGATAGCAAATCAAATAAGATACTTAGGCGTTAATTTAACAAAAGACCCGGGACAATTTATAGCAAGGAACATGATTCCGCTTATGGCCAAACTGAAACAGAAAAGTAAGGTATGGGGCCGTCTGCCACTGTCGGTGGCGGGCAGGATTAATTTAATCAAAATGGTGGGGATGCCACAAATATTATACATAGTACACAACTCCCCATTATGGATCCCAAAGTATTGGTTTAGGAAACTAGAAGGGGTATTTAGGGAATTTATTTGGAGGAATGGCCCAGCAAGAATCCGCTTGCAGGCACTACAGCGCCCGAAAGACATGGGAGGGTTTGCGTTGCCGATCCCGGAATTTTATTTTTTGGCAGCACAACTACAATATATGAGAGGGAGCAATTCACCTATGAGGAAGGAGGGAGGGAATGACTTATTACTAAACGATACAAAACATAACACAGTAGTGGAAGCTGTGGAGGCAGACTCATTTGAAACCAGATGTTTAACAACACAACTAATGGTAAAAGTTTGGAATACTGCTAAGACCATATTGGGCTATGGCGGGTTCTCTGAATTTTCCCCTCTCTGGGATAATAAAAACTTGGAAGAACTTAAGACACTGGGAAAGGTGGATAAATGGGCCAGGAAGGGTATTGGCTTCCTGGCACAGTTATATAGGGAAGGTAGACTGAAATCATTTCAGGAAATCAGTGCAGAATTTGGAATCTCGAACCGATTATTTTATAGCTATTTACAGGTCAGACATGCGTTAAATATGCAATTTAAAGGGAAAATCCCAGAACTAAAAAGAAGTAAAATGCCCTCCCTTGAGAGGTTGGTTAAGGCAGGTTCATATAAAGGGTTAATATCAGGAATGTATGAGAAGATAAGGGGGGCAGCACAGAAAGGTGAGGTGGAGCGTAGTAGCAGGACTAAGTGGGAAAGGGATGTGGGGCCAATGAGAGAGGATCAATGGAGTAGAGTCTTGGCTCTGGGTCCCAAGGTCTCGTTATCACCATCTCAGACCATATCACACCTATACCTGCTGCATAGATCCTATTACACACCTGCAAGGCTGTTTTTGTTTGGGAAAAGACCGAATGCAGAATGCCCAGGATGTGGAGATGGGAGGGGTGACCTGCTGCACATGACCTGGCGATGCCCCAAATTGCATAGATATTGGCAAGGTATAATTAGGAAGATCAATGGGGTATTTGGGACGTCGCTAGATGCGGGGGCCAGGTTATGCCTCTTGGGGTTAATAGAGGAGGAAGGGGTACGGGGCCATGTCCAGACCGCAGTGACTAGATGCCTGTTTCAGGGAAGGTTGCTAATTGCTCGTAAATGGCAGGAAAAAAACCCCCAACAGTAAGGGAATGGGAGAAAGTGGTAAATGGAACGATCGATAAGGAGGAATATATATATAGGAAAAGAAAGAACCATAAGCAGTTCCTTAAAATATGGAAACAGTTGTTAGATTCGGAATCAATTAAATAGGTGAATGTGAATGTGTGTGAATGTAGTAGGCGAGAATGGGGATGGGGGAGGGATGGGAGGGGGTAAGGTTGATAAAAGGAGAAATGGGGTTTGTTTTTCTGGAATTATCATTTGTTGTTATTGTGCCCTTATGTTTTCTTTTATGTTGCTCATGCTAACCGCTCTTTTCTTTTGTATACGGTTATGTAATGTGACTAATAGTGTGGAAAACAAATGAAATTTCTTAATAAAAAGTATTTAATATAAAAAAAAGAAGTAGTCAATCCTTCAGTACTGTTTTTGTGGAGTGGAATAAAAGGTGTAATCCCTTTCAGTCGGGTGAAGAAGTCTCCAAGCGTCAATCAATTGTGCCTTGTGTAAAGCGCAAGCAATTCGTTTCCTAGTTCCAGGTGTGACTGAGGAGTGTCCCGAGGAAGTATCCTCTGTAGGGATTAGCGGGACATTAAAGTCGCCCCCTAATATCAGTTGACCTCTAGTGAACTCCAGTAGAGCATCTATGGTCTTGGTGGCTGTTAGGGGCATAGATATTTGCTAGAGTCACCTCAACCCCGCCAATCTCACCCTTGAGGAACAAGTATCGTCCCTCCAGGTCAGATTTCACATCTACACATTTCCAAGGAACGGTGCGGGAAATGAGTATAGACACTCCACAGGTCTTAGCGGACCCATTGGTGGAGTGCTACACCATCGGAAAGAATTTGTTTTTCAATATGGGGAGATTACCTTCCTTGAAATGTGTCTCCTGGATTAACGCTAGGTCCGTCTTGTAACGGTGTAGGTCGTGTAGCAACATTCAACTTTTTTTAGGCACATTTAGGCCCTTCATGTTTAGTGAGAGCACATTCACTGCCTCCATGGCCCCGGATTATAGAGAGGGGACTGGGATCAAAGGGTAAAGGTGGGGAGGCAGAAGAACTAGAGGTAGGGGGGATGAAGAAGGTGAGAGTAAGTTAGCATAAGATAATAGAGTAAGAAAGAAGAAGTCGTAGTATTTAGGTCGCACTTAGAGGGTGCAAGAAATATAATCTAAAGGAGTAGCACAGTGGTGCTAAGACGCTCACCAGTACAGAACTGGTAATCGAGCGCAGGCCTAATTGGGGTTGTGGAGAGAAACAGCCAGCGAGGAACCCGCTGACTACCCCTCCCCATCCCATAATATAGTGGTGTATGATATAGTATAGATGATGATGGCTGTAAGTCAAAAAATGTGGAGGCTAGGTTTTAAGGAGGAAAAGTACCGGTTCCTGGATATACTTTACTTATAATCATATTGCTTACATACACTACCCAGTCCCTGAGCCTGATCATGTTAATAACTGTAATCACAACAACCCCGTATAACTACTAAACAGTGAATATAACCTTGTGACCACATTCCCATCATCTATCTATAGATTCCCACTCAACAGGAAGAGGGAAGATAGCTGGCGGCATAAAATCAATGGTCTCCGTTCAGCCACTGGTCCATCTATTCCCCAAGGTACAATCCTCTATTCCAATCAGGTATAGGGCAGGTAAGCTTCTCAATCCTAAATCAACATATCCCCTCGTGGGGCACCAAGATCATAGCACAAGGGCAATCCCGGTTCTCCCATCCGGTATAGATCGCCCCCCCAGGACCCGCTAAGCAAGGCCCTCCACCTAAGGCCCATAGATCGGGGACGGACAATCCAAGGATGTGTTTCCTCAATATCACCTCCGCTGACGTTTTCTTACAGGCCCATCCGGACCACAGCCGGGTAGTACGCCCGGAGTGACCCTGGACGAGAGGAGGGAGGACCCACCACACCCACTGAGGTATGCGCAGCATTAGTAAGGGAGATATCATAAAGTTATTCAACCTATTGGCTGGTATGTCTTGGTACTGAAAATGCAATAGGTTCATATTGCATCATCCCAGTTAGCTCATTTATGTTAGGGAACATTATTGCTTATATGTACTGGCACAATGAACTATTCCTGATAGTGGGGAGTTTGGTAAAACATAGTAATATACACCACATTCTGCCTGTGGACGGGTATGTCATATGAATCACTTAGCCTGGGGGTGATTTCTGAGGATCCCCCAATAGTCACAGTGCAGCGTGGCAGGACTCTCCCCGTGGAGCCCTCAGGGCAGAAGTCTGGCAACATAACATGTTCCGACCACCTCTCTGGGGTACTCACAGTGGCCAATGTTCAGCAGAGGAGACGGGAGACCTGTACCCCAGTGCAATACAGCTCTGGTGTCTGGTAAGAAAAGAGTAGTGTGGATACCGCCAGCCATCCGACACAAAGGAGTGGTCCATAATCAACAATTTAGGGGTAAAACGAACTAAATGTGTGCAGGCTTATACTTGGACTGGTAGCAAGCATTACAGTCATGACTCACGTGTCCCCTCGATGGACACGTGTCCTTCTGGACCGCTGTTGGTGGGGAGGTTGATAGGGGGGGTCCCGGGCGGCCCAAGGGACAAGGGACAAGGGCGAGCCAATTTGGGACCAAAACCGGCTCCACTCCCAAGAAAGCAAAAAAAGCTGGTAATACCGCCGGAGTGCGCAGGGTGAAGGAGGCAGCGCCATTACGGAATGTCACCGACATGGGATACCCCCAGTGGTATGTGCATCCCTGTCGTCTGGCCAACTCCAGGATTGGTCTTAGTAGACCTCTTCTCTGTGGCGTGGCTCTAGAAAGATCTGGAAGGATCTTGATTGTAGCACCATCAAATTCTACCTCTCCATGATCCCAGGCCTTACGGAGAATGAGCTCCTTTTGAGTATATCAGTGGAGCCTACAGAGTACGTCCCGGGGTCTGTCTGGATCCGGTGACTTAGGCCCAAGGGTTCTATGAACCCAGTCCAGCTCTAGGGATGGCGGGGAGGTTCCTAGGACCATTTGAAAAATGGCTACTACTGTCGCCGCCAAATCCTCGGCCCCGGTAGCCTTAGGGAGGCCCCGCAGTCGCAAATTGTTGCGGCGACTGAGGACTTCCAAATCCTCCAAATGGAGCTGCAGGTCCACAGCCCTGGCTGCCTGGGATTCCTGTGAGCGCTCCAATGCGGAGACCCGTTGTGTGAGGGACAAGATCGAAGCATCACCTGATTCCACATGGTCCATGAGTGCATGTATCTCCGCCCTGACCTCCTGGATTTCGCAGCTGTGTGCTTCTTCAACACGAAGTATGAGGGTCTCAATGTCTGACCTGGAAGGGAGGGCCTCGATGTCCGCCTTGGTGGGGAGGGCTTGTAGAATGGTGCCGAGGTCATCGGGTATGCTGCTCAGCCACTGGGACGAACTGGCCCTGTCAGCTTGGAAGGCAGCGGGAGTCTCCAGGAAGAAAGTGGAAGAGGCAGTGGACGATGGAGGGGAGGCAGGTAAGTCCAGCGTGTCTGTCTCTGCCATATACTGTACACGTGACACTATCACGATGGCGCCCGGTGATACCTTCTGCGAATCTCGGAAATATCTTTGGATACCGCTCCGTGGGGTTAATGACCGGTTGCCTCTGGTCGATGATCGTGTCCTGTACCTTTTGGTAGTTATCATGCCTTGCTTTCGCTTGGATAAGCCGTCAGTTTTGCGGGATGGAAAGGGGGATGCAAAGAGCTCTCAGAAAACACTTCTTCACTTGACCATCGCTAAGCCATGCCCCCCCTACATTTTTCTTATTATAAACACATACACATATACAAAAAAGGTCAAAGAAGCACAAGGCCAAAGAAGCACAACAAACCCAAAACAACCACACAATACAAAAAAAAGAGAGAAAAAAACAAAACAAAAAAAAAAAAAACACAAAGCCTAACATAGAGCATGGCTAAATATAATCAAACCACTAAATGTGTACACAGAGAAAAAAAAACCTCATAGCGTTCAACAGACATCAAACAATTCAAATGGAACCTACTTTTTAATAACCTAGGCCATGCAGATATGACTAGAGAGGCGTGTGATCCAACTTGATGCCGTACTCATATGGGATAACCATGGTGACCAAATTGAATCAAACCTCTTAGATGAATTTCTAAGAAAGAAAATATGTCTGTCATAGGAGATCTACTCCTTGAGATCAAATATCCAGTCAGATATTGTCGGAGAAGTGGGGAAGTCCACTTAAGGGCGATTTGTCTTCCAGCCACAAACAGCGCATGTATAATAGTAATCTGCTTTGGTGGCTTAAGGAATTAAAATGTAAGAGGATCCACTAAAAGATTCACATCTAAAATCCCATTAAGTGTGCCCACAATCTCTGCCCAGTATCTCTGCAGTTTTGGGCAACATCATAATAGGTGGATCAGGGACCCTGAATTGCTGCATCTGGGACAAAACGAATCATCTCTTAAGCTAATAGCACACAGAAATTACGGGGTCCTATACACCCTATGCAAAATGAAAAACTGGGTTATTCTGTGTGAAGAGGAAAGAGACACAGAGAGGAGAAACCCAAGGAATCTCTTCCCAAGCATTGTTAGAAATAGGCCCAATATTCTGCTCCTACTTCGCTCTAGAGGGCAGATGGAATTTATGGAAAGTGCTCTCCAATAGGGCTAAGTAGGTAACGGAAATAAGGCCTTTGGTAGAGGTGGTTTGGACCCCTCTATTCAACACTGGCACCCAGGGAAACCAGGCAGGTGAGGAAGAAAATTGGGCATGTACAGCATGGAACAATTGCAAAAATTGGTAGAACCATCTAGGGTTCAAAGAAAATTCTCTTATCAGATGCTCAAAGGATTTTAGTGCACCCCTCTCATATAGCTGTGTAGGAGAGTAAGAAATCCTACCTGTTCTCACCTCTCAAAGCCCTGCAGGGTCGATAAGCCTGTCATTGCCCCAAATCGAGTTGGCATCCTAGATAGAGCAGAACACTCTGCCAACCCCTCCAGGGCAAGCAGTGGTGGGCATCCCTGAAACACAAAGGAAATTAAATGGTAGGAAACAGTAGCTAAAGCCTCAGAGTCCCACCGTACAATATGCTGCAATTGAGCTGCAAGAAAATAGATTCTCCGAAGTGGTGACGATAAACCCCCAATCTCCTCTGGATATTGTAGAAGTTCCAGTTTGATACGAGGGACCTTGTTCCTCCAAATCAAATTTCTAAATGTGCCATTGACCTTAATAAAGTTCTTCAGAGGAATCCAGATTGGGGAATTGCGTAGGAGATATAAAAGCTGCGGCGTCCAGATAATTTTAATTAAATCTATACGGCCTATTACTGAAAGGGAAGTCTGCACCAGACCTTACTTTGAATTTAGCATAAAGCCAGCTTGATCAGGATGAACAATGTGTATTATCACCTTTTTTAGTCTGTTCTTAACATCGGTTGACAGTAAAGAAATAGGGCAATATGGCTCTGGGTATGGAGAACCCTTATCTTTTTTGAGAACAACTATAATCGCGGCTTCACACATTGAGTCTGAAAGACACCCCTCCAATAATGCTACGTTAAACGTATTAAGTAGGGCTGGCAACAGCGCTTCACCATATTTTTAAAAAATTCCAATGGGGATATCGTCCACCTCTGGCACTTTACCAATTGGGAAGCCAGCCAACTTCTAATTCTAATTGAGTAAAATGGGCACGAAGAAATTTTTGATCTGTCTGTGATAGAACTGAAAGAATAATATTTTTAAGATAGGTAGACAGCTTGGCTGACCCAAGAGGCATATAGGTCCTGATAAAAAAAAAAAAAAATAGAGAGAATAGAACCTGTGCTCATATGCATCTGCCCCTTTCACAGCCGCTACAGATGTGGGATTAGTTTGCGCACAAGCTACTTGAGTCAATCATCTGCCAGCTGCCCCTTCTGCCCAAGTTAGTTGTTTCTGAAAATTTATATCGGGCCCTATCTGCCAGCAGTGAACTTAATCTAATCTATGAGGCCTCCCAGGCTGCTTTATTGGTTGAACTAGTGTCTGGCTTGGTTGAACTAGTGCCTGTTCCAGCCCTGTACTTGACAATGTTTTGCTGATACTTGTTTGATTAAAAGGCCAAGAAGATAAGCCTTAAGGGCATCCCATACTATGTTATGTGGAGCTGATCCTAAATTCTGGGTGATAAAAGTCTCAAATGCCATATGATGTTAACCCCTGGATGACCAGAAGCAATAGTAAATATTAAAAGTGAATGATCAGAGAGGACCATTGGCTCTATTACTACATCTTTGAAAACCAAAACCAGATCTGCAGAGCACAAAGTGAAATTGATTCTGGACAATAAATTAAAAGTTTTAGAATACCAAGTATATGAATTTTTAGTAGGGTGAAACCTCCACCACATATCCTGCAGCCCTAATTCCCTATAGAGCCTCCCTAAGGAGGAGGGGACAACTGAAAGTAAAGAGTGAGGTAATGGGAATCTATCATGTTCTAGATTAACCACATTATTAAAATACCCAGTCACAAAAATAGGTCTTTGCAAACGACATATAGTAAGTTGAAGAAGGACATTAGGATTATAGGGAGGAGGAATATAAATGGCAGCAAAAATCTATTCTAATTCCACATACACACGAGCGGACTTTTCGATGGACTGAACTTTTCGGCAGAGTTCCATCGCAGTTGCAATGAAACGGACTTGTCTACACACCATCACACCAAACTCGGACTGATTCGAACGTAATGACGTACGACCGGACTAGAATAAAGAAGTTCACAGCCAGTAGCCAATAGCTGCCCTTGCGTAGTTTTTGGTCCATCGGACTAGCATACAAACGAACTGATTTTTCGATAGGACTCGAGTCTGTCGGAAAGATTTGAAACATGTTCTATTTCTAAAGTCCGTCAGATTTTTTGACAGAAAAGGTCTGATGAAGCCCACACATGATCAATTGTCCGACCGATTTGTTCCATCTAAACTTTGCTGTCAAAAAGTCCGGTCGTGTGTTCACGGCAGAACTCATAAATCTGACATTGTAGAAAAATAAATTTGACTTTCACGTCCACCAAAGTCCTAGTCCTATTCCTATTCCTATTCCTAGTGCAGGAGAATAGCACCTCATTGTACGTTAAAATAGAAACCCCCCAGGAATAGGATGAATAAATAGAATGATAAGCATCTCTTACAAAATGTTGCTGTAACCATCTAGTGGTGTCATGAGTAGCGTGAGTCTCCTGCAAGCAGACAATAAATAGACGGAATGAAGCTATATAGAGAATAAAACAGCATTCCTCTTCAAAGAGGTGTTCATACCTTGTACATTCCAAGGTAAGACACAAATATTCTGTCTAGCCATAATCAATAACAGAAACAAATTATATTGAACAGTCCGGGCATCTCGCCCACAGGGCCATAGACACAACTATAAAACATTGATGCATTGAACCCATAGGCACTCCAGGCAATAAGGAATAGGCATAAGTGGAAAAAAAAACACAAAAAACAAAACACATAGTTTCTCCCAGGAAGACATCATGGGGGTTCCTAAACTAGCAGTGAGCAAGATAAGAGCAATGCCGCGTACACACGATCGGACTTTCTGATGGGAAATGTTCGATGTGAGCTTGTTGTCGCAAAGTCCGACTGTGTGTATGCTCCATCGAACATTTGCTGTCGGAATTTCCGCAAACAAATGTTTGAGAGCAGGTTTTCAAATTTTCCGACAACAAGACTTTGTTGTTGGAAAGTCCGATCGCGTGTACACAAGTTTGCACACAAAAGTCCACGCATGCTCAGAATCAAGTACGAGACAGAAGCGCTCGGTCTTGTAAAACTAGCAATCGTAATGGAGATAGCACATTCGTCACACTGCAAATTTGGAAATCTTTCAATGCAGCGCATTCTCTTCTTCTTTATAATGCTAGAATAATGAAGTTGCTTTGCTGCTGAAATTCACACAGAGTTCTGACAAACAGATTTTTTATTATTTCTCGTGATCTCATGAAAAATCTTTGTTTTTTGTTTTTTTTTATCAAGATCTCCAGAAAAATCTTTTTTTTTTTATTTTTTATAGTGATCTCCTTTTTTTTATTTTTATTTCTCCAGATCTCCAGAATAAGTGATCTCCATAATATTTTTTTTTGGTTTGTGTGTCAAGTTAGCACAACACCATTATTATCTTGTATTTTTTCACCTCAAATAGTTGGTGCTGGTGTCCCTTGTTAATTCGACATTGTATTTTTGAAATGTGCCTGCCTCCTCACAAATAAACTGTCCTTTTTGAAGTAAAACACGTAGCCAAGTATTTGTCAAAACAAAAATTTATAATTTATTAGGGGTCCTAAAAAAATAAAGAGGAAGGCAATGCTGAAGAAACAGTTGGAATTGGTGAAGCCTTTGTACCCCAAGGAAGACATCAGTTATTTAACAGGCCAAATTGGTTACCTGAGGAGTCCATTTAATAGGGAGCACAATATGGTCCAGGACTCTGAGAGATCAGGAGCAGCAGCAGATGACATATATGTCTCAAGGCTGTGGTCTTACAACAGCCTGCGTCTTTTGTCAGACCACACCAAACCCAGGCCATCACTCTTAACACTTCCTTCCACGCTTCCTTCCAGGATGCTGTGGTGGGTTGGGTGGCTATTTTGGTGTTGGTGTTGCTGGAGATGGTGGTGGTGTTGCTGGAGGTGGTGGAGGAGTATGGTCCAACTCACACATGTGGCTTTTAGTTGTGAGATGGCCCCTCATCCCCTTGTTTAGGGCCTGAAGTATTATCTCCTCACAGATGAGGCGTTGGCCCACCTCCATTTGTTCCAGTTTACTGGCGATCGGATAGCCATACGACTCTCGGCCACCAGGGGTTGTTGTGAGGTCCACAGTAGCCTGGCAAATTAAAGTAGTCGCTGACTCCTCCAGGATAAAAAGATGGGAAAGCCCGAAGGATTTCTTCAAAGAGGACAGACCGGTGAAATACCAAATATCATATAATGATTATCCAAGTGAACTTTATTAAACACATAATTATTAAGAAAATGACATGAACACCAACCTTCAACACATAATCTAAAATGAGACTAAACGTCTAGATGAAAGACAGGTGGCCACCATATCTAAATCACACACTCCGTTGCGCTCTCACACACACATGCAGACACACACCGATCCTAAAATCGGATCTGGGGATGCAGTCCTGAAAACCAAAAAATGAGAAGGGGGTATGCAGTGGAAAAATGACTACCTTATAGGAGATGTATATAGTATCAGTGATGCTATTTCCCAAAGGTAACAACAGGATACTGCTTAAGTTCAATAGAAAGTTCCCATAAAGATGTGGACAGAATGTTTGTCATGTGTGGAGATCTCCCCATATATAGGCAGGTTGTGGATGCTGTACATAGAGGTCTGTGAATTGGCAATAGAGAGGGCACTTTGAAGGAAAGTTTGAGACAGTCAGACAGGTACTATAGGAGATAACTTAATACAAATAGAAAACCGGGAACACTGATAGTAGATCCTTAGTAGGTAATCTGAATGAGATGCAGCTCACCATTTAGCCTCCTGTATGGATAGTCATAACCTCCGTGGTCTTGTCTCCGTTTCAATCACCTCTCATCATGCCGGCTGCATAGGGAGCCAAACGCAGGATATCCAGTGGAGATGGTTCCACCCTTGGGTGGTTGTGAGGGTTAGTAGACCTGGATCCTATGGCTTCAGCGCTTGCAGATATTTAACCAACGTCACGGACCAAAGTAGCACCATATATACAGTCCAAGTCAACAATTGATGGCATATAGCGGCTCGGGATGAGCTGAGGGGGATCACAGTAACTGGTGGGATTCACCATGTCTTCACCACGGATACCATGATGGTATAATGCTTACATGTTTCGCTTGACATCAAGCTTCTTCAGAGCATGCACAGTGGATCAAAGTCCTTGTTTATATAATTAGGTAAATTAGAAGTAATTAGTTCCCAATGAGGACATTCTCAACCGACTGCAATCCAATCAAGGCATCGTTCACCCACAGTGCAAACACACAGTAACAAACAGGGGCGATCAGTGATTAGTATGCATACATATACATATATATACACCCGCATAGACATGTACATGCCCACATATATATATCTATGAAAGTCCCGATGTGAACATTAATTCCTAAATACATAAGTAAAAGAACCACACATAGAAGACCAAAAACCTGAACAACTAAACAACTAAATATAACATCCATTTAAGGGGAGATGGTTAGATGTAAAGAGAGGGAAATTTTGACAGTAGACCTTCAATTGCCGCGATCCTTTGAGGACATGGATCCTGAAGTAATAATAGCCATCTCTTATATACCGTATTTATCGGCGTATAACACGCGCCGGCGTATAACACGCACCCCAAGTTTAGGAGAGAATTTTAAGGAAAAAAACTTTTAGGAGGGAAGTTTAAGGAAAAGAAACTTACATTAAAATGCCCATCAATGCAGCCTCATCAATGTTCATCTGCAGCCTTGTTAGTGTCATTGCAGCCTTTTCAGTGTCAGTGCAGCCTTGTCAGTGCAGCCTTGTCCCCAGTGCAGCCTTGTCAGTGCAGCCTTGTCCCCAGTGCAGCCTTGTCAATGCAGCCTTGTCCCCAGTGCAGCCTTATTAATGCAGCCTTGTCCCCAGTGCAGCCTTATTAATGCAGTCTTGTCCCCAGTGCAGCCTTATCAATGCAGCCTTGTCCCCAGTGCAGCCTTATTAATGCAGCCTTGTCCCCAGTGCAGCCTTATCAATGCAGCCTTGTCCCCAGTGCAGCCTTATCAATGCAGCCTTATCAATGCAGCCTTGTCCCCAGTGCAGCCTAGTGTCCATGCCTCCTGCCGCTGCCGCCATACACATAGTAGTAGTTTTAAATATGGCGCCGCGGAGTTCGGAGAGACTCGGCGCCGGCGGAAGTGAACGAACGCCGCCGAGATACACATAGCCGAGGGTTCTCGGCTCTTTCCGGCGCCGCTCACAGTCCCGCCCAGTCCCGCCCTATGATGGACATAACACAGGTCCAATGGCGGGACTGGGCGTGACAGTGAACGGCGCCGGAAAGAGCCGAATACACCCGACTATGTGTATCTCGGCTCTGTGATTTCAGCGGCGCTCGTTCAGCACCGCCGAGTCCTTCCGAAGTCCGCGGCGCCATATTTGAAACTACTCGCTATGTAAATGTCGGCGGCGATCGCCGACATTCACATAGCGATAGCGGGGATCGGCGTATAACACGCACCCACGACTTTCCCCTGATTTTAAGGGGAAAAAAGTGCGTGTTATACGCCGATAAATACGGTATATATAGTCCTCCCTATATTAAAGGACATGATCCTCATGTCCATTAGGGGATCTAAAGGATGGAGCAAAGAATGAAAGGAAGGGAGGGGAGGTTATAAAGGACATATGCGGAACATTGCAACCTGTTTATTGCTCTAGAAAAATGGATAAATTACACTCGTTATTCAAGCCGTGAGGTTGCATGCTGTTCAAAGTAAAGATCCACATTTTTTCCTTTTGAAGTAATATTTTGTCAAAATCTCCTCTTCGACGTGGAAAGTTGAGTCTATATATGCCTTCGCATTTTTGACCCCTGGGGTTGCCCCCATGCATTTTCAGGAAGTGTAGGGATAGGGGACGGTCATCATCTTTATTAATGATGCTCTGTACATGTTCGCCAATCCTGATTTTTAACTGCCATTTTGTTTTTCCCACTTAAATCAATCCACATGGACATGTGAGCATGTAAATGACACGTATCGTTAGGCAGTTTAACTGGAGTCTGGACTCCTCCAGGTTCCTCGCCTTCCTGGTCCTTTTTGTTGAAAGGCGGAGGGGAGGAACCTGGGATTCCATCAGGCTGCTTTCCATGGCCACCACCTGGCTGAGAATTTCCACGGCCTCCTCCTGGCTGAGACTTTCCTGTGTATGAAAATGGTGCATAGTTTTAGTTTTTTGGTCATCAATCACACACAATTTACAGCTCATAACTGTTGCAAATTGAATGTTACCAAATACAAAAGACTATCATTCTGACCCGAGCATTTTTCATTCTTGTCCCTATCATTTTTGGCTACTATTGTCTATTGATATGTAAACCACTTTGTTAAATCAGAAATTAGTGTTCAATAATAGCATCAAGTTAACATCATTCAATTTTTGACAAGAAATATGTTGAACAATGTTATACCTGGCTCAAGCTGGGCTCCTCCACATCTTCTTCTTGGGTGGAAGGCCCAGGTTGGACTTCAGGAGCCTCATCTGATGTGGAAGGAAGTGTGGAAGGAAGTGTGGCAGGAAGTGTAGATAGCGATGGCCTGGGTTCATTCTGGTCTGACAAAAAACGCAGTCTGTCATCAGTGGCGTCACTAGGGGGGGCAGAGGGGGCCATGGCCCCTCCAACATTATGCTGTGCCCCCCAACTAAAAAAATGGACACTGGGAATGCAGGGGACTGGTATGGACTGAGCCACTGTGTTGCTGGCTCCGGCTCCGCATCCACCTCCCGGCCCTGGAGCACACACAGGAGAGGGGAGAGGGAGAAGGAGCGGATCGGCTGTGTATCATTCAGTGCGGGAGAGGAAGGAGGGGAGAGAGAGACATCAATGTCGGCTCTCAGGCTCTGAGCTGCTCCATGCAGGGACAACACCCCCCCAGAGCATCAGTCAGTTTCACAGCAGCCAGGCTAGTGTAGCATATCAGCTGCAGGAGCCAAACTGCAGACGCTGAATACCGGCTCAAAATACATTTGTCCCTGATCTGCCTGCATTGTAAAGCAGGTCGGTTCTTGAGAGGTCCCATATGATGTCGGGAGGGAGGAAGGCACTTATGTGAGCTTAAGCTACCTATTGGCTGGGAAGGCAGCAAGGAGCAGTGCTTCTGCCTCCTCAGCCAATGGGTGCACACAGTGCATTGTCCTTCCCTGAAAATTCATCCCGCGGGCTTCCAGAAGCTGCAGAAGTTCCTGCAATGATCGAGGTGAGAGAGGAGAAAAGTTACTTTCACTTTCACCTCATGCATCAGCATTAGGGATGAGCTTCGTGTTCGAGTCGAACCCATGTTCGACTCGAACATCGGCTGTTCGACCGTCCGTCGAATTGCGAACGATATGGGCCGTTCGCGCCAAATTCGTGTGGCGCGTCACGGCCCATAATTCACTGCGGCATCGCAGTGCATTGCTGGCTGATGATTGGCCAAGCATGCACTATGACCCGCATGCTTGGCCAATCACAGCGCCGTCAGTAGAGAGAGCTGTAATTGGCCAAAGCCAGGGTGGCTTTGGCCAATTATGGCTCAGGGGATTTAGTACACACCCCACACTATATAAGGCCGCCTGCACGGCGGCCCTGTGTAGTGTGTGTTCCGGTGTGCTGAGAGATAGAGAGAGAGAGAGACAGTGTCATTTGATTTGAGTTAGATAGATTAGGCAGAACAGTCAGTCAGTTAGCTGCACTTACAGTGTATTGTGTATATATATGCATCCCAGGTGTTGCATATATATATATACACTGTATTCAGTTTAGCTAGATCCGTTCCTGTTATCTTCTATCTAGACTATTTAGTGCAGTGTGTCCTGCTCACAGTGTTCAGCTAGATCCGTTCCTGCTATTTACATTCAGTGCAGTGCGTCCTGCTCACAGTGTTCAGCTAGATCCGTTCCTGCTATTTACATTCAGTGCAGTGCGTCCTGCTCACAGTGTTCAGCTAGATCCGTTCCTGCTATTTACATTCAGTGCAGTGCGTCCTGCTCACAGTGTTCAGCTAGATCCGTTCCTGCTATTTACATTCAGTGCAGTGCGTCCTGCTCACAGTGTTCAGCTAGATCCGTTCCTGCTATTTACATTCAGTGCAGTGCGTCCTGCTCACAGTGTTCAGCTAGATCCGTTCCTGCTATTTACATTCAGTGCAGTGCGTCCTGCTCACAGTGTTCAGCTAGATCCGTTCCTGCTATTTACATTCAGTGCAGTGCGTCCTGCTCACAGTGTTCAGCTAGATCCGTTCCTGCTATTTACATTCAGTGCAGTGCGTCCTGCTCACAGTGTTCAGCTAGATCCGTTCCTGGTATTTACATTTAGTGCAGTGCGTCCTGCTCACAGTGTTCAGCTAGATCCGTTCCTGCTATTTACATTCAGTGCAGTGCGTCCTGCTCACAGTGTTCAGCTAGATCCGTTCCTGCTATATACATTTAGTGCAGTACGTCCTGCTCACAGTGTTCAGCTAGATCCGTTCCTGCTATTTACATTCAGTGCAGTGCGTCCTGCTCACAGTGTTCAGCTAGATCCGTTCCTGGTATTTACATTTAGTGCAGTGCGTCCTGCTCACAGTGTTCAGCTAGATCCGTTCCTGCTATTTACATTCAGTGCAGTGCGTCCTGCTCACAGTGTTCAGCTAGATCCGTTCCTGCTATTTACATTCAGTGCAGTGCGTCCTGCTCACAGTGTTCAGCTAGATCCGTTCCTGTTATCTTCCTACTGACAGGCAGGCTTGTCTGGTTACAGTATATAAAGCTACCTGAAGAAAATTACAGGTGTTCTTTTTGATCCTATTAGTACCACGGTCAGGCAGCTAGACTATTTACATTTAGTACAGTGTGTCCTGCTCACAGTGTTCAGCTAGATCCGTTCCTGTTATCTTCCTACTGACAGGCAGGCTTGTCTGGTTACAGTATATAAAGCTACCTGAAGAAAATTACAGGTGTTCTTTTTGATCCTATTAGTACCACGGTCAGGCAGCTAGACTATTTACATTTAGTACAGTGTGTCCTGCTCACAGTGTTCAGCTAGATCCGTTCCTGTTATCTTCCTACTGACAGGCAGGCTTGTCTGGTTACAGTATATAAAGCTACCTTAAGAAAATTACAGGTGTTCTTTTTGATCCTATTAGTACCACGGTCAGGCAGCTAGACTATTTACATTTAGTACAGTGCGTCCTGCTCACAGTGTTCAGCTAGATCCGTTCCTGCTATATACATTTAGTGCAGTACGTCCTGCTCACAGTGTTCAGCTAGATCCGTTCCTGTTATCTTCCTACTGACAGGCAGGCTTGTCTGGTTACAGTATATAAAGCTACCTGAAGAAAATTACAGGTGTTCTATCCCAGCTTAGTGCAGCTACAGGCCATTAGTATGTCTGGAAGGCCAAGAAGGAGAGGCAGACAGTCACAAGCCAATAAGAGAGGGCAAGCAGGCTCTGTGTCTAGTGCTGGTCGTGGAGACGGTGCATCCTCATCAGCACGTGGCCATGGGACACGCTTGGCCTTTTTTTCGGCAGCTGGCCGTGTTGAGCCGCAACATGCGGAAGACTTGGTCGAGTGGATGACCAAGCCGTCCTCATCCTCCTCATCCTCTCTCACCCATGCCCAGGGTGCTTTGTCTGGCAAAGCAGCGGCCTCTTCCCTCAGCTCAATGTCATCAGTGACTCCTTCCCTAGCTCCACCATGTCCTCATGAGGATTCCCTCGAACTGTTTGACCACAGTGTTGGGTACATGCTCCAGGAGGATGCCCAGCGTTTGGAAGGCTCTGATGATGATACTGAGCTCAATGAAGGCAGTAACATGAGCACGGACAGAGGGGGTGCCCAAGAAGGACAGCAATCTGGCAGTCATGCTCCCCCTGCTGCAGCATACTGCCAGGTTTGCTCCAGTGATGAGGAGGGAGGGGATGATGAGGTCACTGACTCAACGTGGGTGCCTGATAGGAGAGAGGAGGAGGAGGAGGAGGAGGAGGTGGCACATCACCAACTAGGCAGGATGCCCTCCAGGGGCCAGCCTAAGGGCAGCACATTGACTGCATCACACCCCAAAGCTCCACATGTGCAGGGCGCTGCAGTCTCTGCGCGTTATTCAAAAAGTTCTTTGGTGTGGGCCTTTTTTGAGACGAGTGCATCAGATCGCACCGCTGCTATTTGCAACATATGTCTCAAGCGTATCTCGCGTGGCCAAAACATCTCCCGCTTGGGTACCACATGCTTGACCAGACATATGTTGACCTGCCATGCAGTTCGTTGGCAAGCGTATCTGAAAGACCCACACCAAAGAACAAAGAGGATCTCTCCTTGCTCCTCATCAGCTGAGATTTCCAACCCCACTAGACCTTCAGTCCTCTCTGAGACCTGCAGTGAGAGGAATGAAGGTGTAGAATTAGGTGTGTCACAGCCAAGTACTTGTGGGCAATCTGCTTTTGGTACACCGACGTCAGATTGTACCAGGCAAATTTCCCTGCCCCAGCTGCTGCACCGCCGAAAGAAGTTTGCTCCCAGCCATCCACATGCCCAGCGGTTGAATGCTAGCTTGGCAAAATTGCTAGCACTTCAACTGCTGCCTTTTCAGTTGGTAGACTCTGCCCCCTTCCGTGAGTTTGTGGAATGTGCGGTTCCTCAGTGGCAGGTACCCAAACGCCACTTTTTCTCACGGAAGGCGATTCCGGCTCTCTACCGGCATGTGGAAGGCAATGTCCATGCCTCGCTGGACAGGGCGGTCAGCGGTAAGGTGCATATTACCGCTGACTCATGGTCCAGCAGGCATGGACAGGGACGTTACTTAAGTTTCACGGCGCATTGGGTGACTCTGCTGGCAGCTGGGAAGGATGCAGGACAAGGTGCAGTAGTGTTGGAGGTTGTTCCGCCACCACGCCTCCAAAATGCTGATTGTGACACACCTCTCTCCTCCACCCCCTCCTCTTCTTCTTCCTCCATGGCCTCTTCCTCGGAACCAGCGGTGCTCCGTAGGCGTTCAAGGGGCTACGCAAGTACGCAGGCCAAAAGATGCCATGCGGTGCTTGAGCTGGTGTGCTTGGGGGACAGGAGCCACACTGGGGCAGAGGTTCTGTCAGCTCTGCAGGGGCAGGTTCAGAGGTGGTTGACGCCACGCCAACTTAAGGCAGGAATGGTGGTTTGCGACAATGGCACCAACCTCCTCTCTGCCCTCCGACAGGGACAACTGACCCATGTGCCCTGTTTGGCTCACGTCCTTAACTTGGTGGTGCAGCGGTTCTTGGGCAGGTACCCGGGCTTACAGGATGTCCTGAGGCAGGCCAGGAAAGTCTCTGTGCATTTCCGCCGGTCATATAATGCCAGTGCTCGGCTGACGGACCTCCAAAAGGAGTTTAACCTGCCCAAGAACCGCCTAATCTGTGACATGCCCACCAGGTGGAACTCGACGTTGGCCATGCTGCAGCGGCTGCACACGCAGCAGAGGGCCATCAATGAGTACCTGTGCGACTATGGCACCAGGACAGGGTCAGGGGACCTTGGTTTTTTTTCCCCACGCCAGTGGGCCATGATCAGGGATGCATGCACTGTCCTGTCACCATTCGAGGAGGCCACGAGGATGGTGAGCACTGACAGTGCATGCATCAGTGACACTGTCCCCCTTGTCCACCTGTTGGAGCACACGCTGCGTGGAATAATGGACAGGGCACTTGAGGCAGAACAGAGGCAGGAAGAGGAGGACTTCCTTAGCTCTCAAGGCCCCCTTTATCCAGACAGTGTTCCTGCGTGCCCGCCGATCACACAGGAAGAGGACGAGGAGGAGGAGGAGGAGGAGGAGGAGGAGGAAGATTGTGTCAGTATGGAGGTGGAGCCTGGCACTCAGCATCAGCAGTCTTTAAGGGATCAGTCCCAAGGAACACATGGACTTGTACGTGGCTGGGAGGAGGTGGCTGCGGACGTTGTTGTCCTTAGTGACCCAGAGGACTCCGGACCGAATGCCTCAGCAAACCTACGCTGCATGGCCTCCCTGATCCTGCAAAGCCTGCGTAAGGATCCTCGTATTCGTGGTATCAAGGAGAAGGACCAATACTGGCTGGCAACCCTCCTTGATCCACGTTACAAGGGTAAGGTTGCGGACCTTATCTTGCCATCGCAGAGGGAGCAGAGGATGAAACATCTTCGGGAGGCCTTGCAGAAAGGTCTGTGCAACGCGTTCCCAGAGACTGGGAGGTTACAAACTCCTGTTTCTGGACAACGTGTTGCTGAGGCTTCGGTCAGTCAAAGAAGGAGCGGTGGAGAAGGTGGCCGTCTGACCGATGCGTTCAGACAATTTTTTGGTCCGCAGCCCCAAGGTATGATCGGTTCCAGCAACCATCGCCAGCGTCTGTTTTACATGGTGCAGGAATACCTAGGGGCAAGATCAGACTTGGACACCTTTCCCACCGAAAATCCTCTGGGTTACTGGGTCTTGAGGATGGATCACTGGCCAGAGCTTGCACAGTATGCAATTGAGCTACTGGCCTGTCCTGCATCCAGCGTTCTTTCGGAACGTACATTCAGTGCTGCTGGAGGCGTGGTAACCGATCACAGGGTGCGTCTGTCCACTGACTCGGTCGATCGGCTGACCTTCATAAAAATGAATCAGTCTTGGATCACCACCAGCTACCAAGCACCTGATGCTGATGTAACTGAATAATTTTTTTCAGATCCCTTCAAAGACTGCCTATGCTGATGCTGAGTGATTATCCCTGAGTAATTATCCTCTTCCTCCTCAATCATCACGCTGATAGCTTGTAAGAACATTTTTGGTTCTGGGCGCCACCACCAGTGCCTAAGGCCCAATTTTTCTGCCCCTGTCTAACAGGGGCGTGAAATTACAATTTTTGATGCAATACTTTGCAGCAGGGCTCGTTCCTGCGTTCCAACTAGAGTGTCTGTGAGGGGTTGCAGTGTTGTGGCACCAGCACCAGTGCCTAAGGCCCAATTTTTCTGCCCCTGTCTAACAGGGGCGTGAAATTACAATTTTTGATGCAATACTTTGCAGCAGGGCTCGTTCCTGCGTTCCAACTAGAGTGTCTGTGAGGGGTTGCAGTGTTGTGGCACCAGCACCAGTGCCTAAGGCCCAATTTTTCTGCCCCTGTCTAACAGGGGCGTGAAATTACAATTTTTGATGCAATACTTTGCAGCAGGGCTCGTTCCTGCATTCCAACTAGAGTGTCTGTGAGGGGTTGCAGTGTTGTGGCACCAGCACCAGTGCCTAAGGCCCAATTTTTCTGCCCCTGTCTAACAGGGGCGTGTAATTACAATTTTTGATGCAATACTTTGCAGCAGGGCTCGTTCCTGTGTTCCAACTAGAGTGTCTGTGAGGGGTTGCAGTGTTGTGGCACCAGCACCAGTGCCTAAGGCCTAATTTTTCAGCTCCTGTTCAACAGGGGCATGTAATTACAATTCTTGATCTAATATTTCACAGCAGGGCCCTGTGAGGGCTTACAGTGTTTTGGCCACAGCAACACCTAAGGCCCAAATTTCTGCTGAGTATATAGGGCAGGACCCTACTTTCAAACATCTAACTTACAAACGACTCCTACTTGCAAACGGAAGGAGACAACAGGAAGTGAGATGAAATCTACCCATAGGAAGGGAAATTCTCTCATGTAAGAGTTAATATGGGAAAACAATTTCTCCTTTCCACTGATGCTTTCCAATCCTTGTTCCACAAAAAAACCCAAATTTTCAAAAAACATTTTTCATTGGGACAAAAAAGTGAGGTGAAATCTTCTGAAGAGGAGGAAAGACGCAAAACAAATGTCACAGGGGTGATAACCCTTCCCTATGTTTTCCAAAAAGCTTAGAAAAGATTTTTTGGCTGGAGCTAAACACATTAAAAATGTTCAAAATTACAAACAGATTCTACTTAACAACAAACCTACAGTCCCTGTCTTGTTTGCACCGCCTGTATACTGCTGTTCAGAGTATATAGGGACCTTTCCTTATTTTAATTTGGGTGCGGGGTTCCCCTTAATATCCATACAAGACCCAAAGGGCCTGGTAATGGACTGGGGGGTACCCATGCCGTTTGTCTCACTGATTTTCATCCATATTGCCAGGACCCGACATGACATTAAACCCGCAAGCAGTTTTAAATGAGATTTTTTCCTTTAAAAATGACATTTGGTGCAGGGACTGTTCTAAACATGGGAAACACGCGTCACTTTACAGGCATACTATAGACACCCCCCAGGTACGATATTTAAAGGAATATTTCACTTTTTTTTTTTTACTTTAAGCATCATTAAAATCACTGCTCCCGAAAAAACGGCCGTTTTTAAAAGTTTTTTTTGCATTGATACATGTCCCCTGGGGTAGGACCCGGGTCCCCAAACCCTTTTTAGGACAATACCATGCAAATTAGCCTTTAAAATGAGCACTTTTGATTTCGAACGTTCGAGTCCCATAGACGTCAATGGGGTTCTAACGTTCGTGCGAACTTGCGGTCCGTTCGCGGGTTCTGGTGCGAACCGAACCGGGGGGTGTTCGGCTCATCCCTAATCAGCATCTTTCACCCCCAGCTTTACTTTCCTTCCCTCTGTGTACTACATGGCTCCACATTCTCCTGATAAGACTATACAGTATGCAGTGATCAGACACACCGATTATCACGCCCTCCCCTTTCCACCTCACTATCTGCTGTTACTTTCTGCTCTCCACTCCCATAATTCTGCACTGAACACATCCTGCAGCCTCCAGTCTCAGATTTGGGCATTCCAAACTAGGAGTCCACACACTGACTGTGTGCCTGACATCCTTTCATTCCCAGCTTACTTCCAACTGTTCTGCAGCCTCATACATTCTTTACAATCCTTAAATATATTTTTTTTTCTTTCAGCCAGCAGGCTAGTATAGTACTAGAGTGAGACTCAGACTGCAAATGTTGCTACAATATACTGCTGTTACTACTTTTGACAAGAAAAGTAAAAGTATACAGTGCAAACACTGTCTGCAGTCATGAAAGATACAGCCACGGCACCTGTGATCATCATTATGATGCTGATGATCACATTGTACAGCCTATATACAGTACAGTCACATGAAGTACAGTGTAATCATCAGCATGATAATGATGATCAAAGGTGCTGTGGCTGTATCTTTCATGGCTGCAGACAGTGTTTGCACTGTATACTTTTACTCCAGGCTTTTTTTCATCTGAAATGTGGCACTCCTGAAATCTGGACTCTGTACGTAGCACACCCAGGACTCTGTATGTAGCACACCCTGTACTCTGCACGTAGCACACCATGGACCCTGTACTCTGCACGTAGCACACCATGGACCCTGCACTCTGCACGTAGCACACCATGGACCCTGTACTCTGCATGTAGCACACCATGGACCCTGTACTCTGCACGTAGCACACCATGGACCCTGTACTCTGCATGTAGCACACCATGGACCCTGTACTCTGCACGTAGCACGCCATGGACCCTGTACTCTGCACGTAGCACACCATGGACCCTGTACTCTGCACGTAGCACACCATGGACCCTCTACTCTGCACGTAGCACACCCTGGACCCTGTACTCTGCACATAGCACACCATGGACCCTGTACTCTGCACATAGCACACCCTAAATTCTGTACTCTGCAAATAGCACACCCTGAACTCAGTACTCTGCTCGTAGCACAGCCTGGACCCTGTACTCTGCACCTAGCACACCCTGAACTCAGTACTCTGCACGTAGCACACCCTGGGTATGGGTATGGATATAGAATTGCATTTTATAGTTGCCCCCCCTACTTTTGTCCCTGTCCCCCCATGTGCCCCCCCTAAATATGAAAGCTGGAGACGCCCCTGTCTGTCGTAGTACCACAGCCTAGGGACATATATGTCATCTGCTGATGCTCCGGATCTCATGAAATCCTGGACCTTTTTGCGCTCCCTATTATATGTGCTCCTCAGGCAACCAATTTTGGCCTTCAAATAGTTGATGTCTGCCGTGGGATACACCGGCTTCACCAATTCCAACAATTTCTCCAGCGTTGCCTTCCTCTTTAGCTTGTTGAGTAGTCACTGTTTTTGACTTGCCAAAGACATGGCAGCTCCCTGTACCTGTCTATGAAGTTTGGCAGGAAGTCTGGGTCTGTAAATGTATCCATTTTCTTTGCAAGACACAACACAAGACAAACCCTAATGTCAGGCTAAACTCTCCTAATCTTGTCCCAATATAGACCAATATAGGCCTCAATCTCTAAGCAGTATAGGCCACTAAGCACTGATGCTCCAAGTTAAAATTATACCTTCGTTTGCACTATCGGCGCTTACGATACTCCTTCCTCTGCTCACAGATTGTATGTATGATGCACATGTGTTATGCTTTATATACATTGCGCATGCCTGAAACTCCACCCCTGACCTTCTTTCTAGTGTATTCCCGCCACTTCTTTTGGAGCAGTGGGAGAGCACATGGC